>CM054939.1:15848477-16370977 GCA_029168755.2 Tillandsia fasciculata | reverse complement strand
AAATATATAGTTATTAAAATATAAGATTAAAAAATTTAGGCTAAATTACAGAAAACCCCCCTATCATATTCCGCTTTTCCACTTTACCCCCCTGTCATTTAAAAGTCGACAATCTGCCCCCTCGTAATTATCGAATTGTGCAATAACCCCCCGCCGTCAGTTGACCGTCAGTTTTTTTAAAAATATAATTTTTTATACCAAAATACCCTTGGAAAATATTCATTAAAAAAAAAAAAAAAAAAAAAAAAAAAAAAAAAACAGGACTTCGGAATAAAAAAAAAAAAAAAAAAAAAACTTCGGAAAAGAAAAGAAAAAAAAATAGGAGGGCATTTTCGTCAATTTACCATTTCCGTTAACGGCGTACCCCCCTAAAGAGATTTCTGAAATTACGAGGGGGCAGATTGTCGACTTTTAAATGGAAAGCGGGATATTAGAGGGGGGTTTTCTGTAATTTAGCCAAAAATTTATAACTAAAAGAAATGCAAAAAAAAAAAAAAAACTATAAAATAGTCTTATGTACTATATAAAAAATAATATTTTTATTAATATTTTCTTAACTTTTAGTATTTGTAAAGTTAAATTATACTAATAATTTTATTTAAAAATTCAATCAAATTTTTTAGTTTCGGTAGTTATTTTATAAATAATTTTTTAAACTAAAAAAAGTTAAAGTTGCACTACAACAAAATAGGCTTTTTATGGCAATTTAATAGCGGCAATTATAAAATAGCCGCTATTAAATAATATCTAATTATCATTTAGCGATAATTATTTTAATTTTATTTTTTTACCAACTAATAACTTTATGTTAAATATGTCTGTCTGTATTTGGCTATCTTTTGAAAAGTAATTTTGGACCAAAAAAAAATAAATTTTGGCTCAATAGAATATTTAAAAAGTGATTTTAATTTTTAAAATCAAAATTTAAAAATCTCAAATTAAAAATTTTAAAAATTAATGGGGTACTTATTTCAAATTGAAGAATATGTAAGGATATTTTTGTCTTGTTAAAATTAATGAGAGAAACAAAAATTATTGTATACACCTAATGTATATTAATATTTCATATACTGCAATTTATATTAGATGATTAATATTTTAGTATCAAATTTTAATTAAAAATATATGATCTACAAAATCTAATAATTTAAATTATATTTGATGAATTAATTTAAAATTTTTATTAAAGAATTTTAGGTATGTGGTGTATATACAAATATACACTTGGTATAGAGAATGTTTAATATGATGTACTCATAATTCCAAAAGAAAAAAAAACTTTTGCTTGCATCTAATGCATACCAATACATCACACATAAAATTATAAAATTGATAGATTATTTAATAATTAATATTATAAAATAAAATATAATATTATATATTTAATATAAAATATATAAATAATTTATTGTACTATAGAAATATATCTTAAATATATATTTTAGAATCAATTTTTGATGCAATAATCACGTTTAAAATTTTGATTGATACGTAATAAAATTTTATTGGATTATGAGATAGCCCTCTCACAAAGAGGCTTCTTGATGTGACCAAACCACCAAATAGTGTTTGTAAATATATAGATTAAAATTATAAAATTTAGATATATATATTAAAAATAAATTATATATTTTTTATTGGGTCTACGGTGCATTAGGTGCACCGAATGTGTGAGCATCACACATGTCTTTAATTAAATCCAAATGTCTGCATATTAAAAGTTATAAAATTTAGATATATCTATTAAATTAAATTATATATTTATTTTATTAGGGCTATGGTGCACCAGGTGCGCCAAATGTGTGCGCAAGACACATGTCAACATATGGAATGTTTTCAAAACTCTAAGGCCTCGTTTGGTAACGAGAACTAGGAGGGATAAGGGCTTATCCCCTAGTTATATCCAAACGTAATTAAGGTCGGATTGGAACAACTGTTTTCGTCTTTCTGGAATAAACTGGTATAAGACTGAAATTACTATTCCAGCCGTTTCCTGGAACAAGGCTTGTTCCCATTTAAGAATAAGCTTAATTAAATTAATATAATTTTAATAATTGTTTTAACTCTTTAATTAATCTAATATTTTAATTAATTTAATTATTTTATTAACTAATTATTTAAGTATTTAGATAATTAACTAATTATTTAAGACAATTAAAATTAAAATTTTTAACATTTTTAAATTTTTAAATTTAAAATTTAAAATTTTATAGCTTTTAAAATTTTTAACTTTAATTTTTAATAAATTTATCATATAATTTTAATAAATTATATGATAAATTTTTTTAATAATTTTTTTTATATATAAGTAAAATATAAATTTTAATAATTTTTTTTAATAAATATTTTAAATTAAATATTTAAAATCATATCAGTAAAATTTTAATCATAAATTAAAATTTTAGTCATCTTTATTTTTCTTATTCCTCTTTAACTTACCAAACACAATTTTTTTTATACCCGGTATAACTCTTAAACCCAACCAAACAGAAATTTACACTAGTTCCTGCTAATACCATAACTTATACCTATCCCCGGTATAACTAAATTTTTCTTATTCCCGAACCATACGCAGCCTAAGGTGGCGTTTGGTTTGGGTACAAAGGGGGGATATCCCCCTTTGTACCCAAACAAAATTAGAATGGGGAGAATAGGTGGGTATACCTATTCCCCCTCTTACCAGGTTGTCCCGGTAAAAATCGGAACAACCCAGTATTAGGGGGGATTTCTGTTCCCCCCCTCACCCTGAACAGGCTGGAACAGAGTGCCCCTTCCAAGGCAGTGCTTTGGAAAGGGGCACTCTGCCTTTTCTTTTTCTTTTTTCTTTTCTTTTCCTTTTTTTTTTTTTTTTTTTTTCTTATATGCTTCTTTTTTATTTTATTATGTTTTTTATTTTTTAAAATTAGAATTTTTAAATTTTAAAAGATATTTAAATTTTAAATATTTTATTTTATAAATTTTAATTTTTTTAATTTTATATTTTAATAAATCTAATTTTTTTTTGTAAAAAAAAATTTAATTTTAAAATTTTAAAATTTATACAATTTTTTATATATTTTTTATAATTTATATAAATTTAAAAATTAAAATTTTTACTCCCACTTAAAATTTAAAAATTAACTTTTTTTTTTTTGCTCCTACTTAAAATTTTTATAAAAATTAAAATTAATAAATATTAAAATTTGAATAAATTTTAAAATTTTAATTTAAAAAAAAAAACTAAAAAGAAAAAGATATTTTAATCTTTTAACACAAAAGTTAATTCTCTATTCCTCTTATTCTTTAATTATTTTCAAACACTATTTTTTTTATACCTGATACTAACCTAAAATTCAACCAAATACAAATTTATATTAGTTCCAGCTTGTTTCAAAATTTATACTTATTTCTGGTACAACTAATTCTCTTTTATACCTCAACCAAGTGAAGCCTAAGTAATAGCAATTGATAATTGATGATTAATTGATTGATTGATAATCGAAATCAATCTTACTGCAACACGTAGAATGATAAAAAAAAAATATTTAATTTCATAATAAAATGACTTTTAAAATTTATATGATATATTGCTAGTGTCTAATATGAAAGTTGTGAGCGATGGGATCACTCATTCTAGGACTATTCTAGTTCTAACATGCTTAGCTCTATTAATCTCTTAAACTTAATCACTGCCTAAAATACTATAATCAAGTTAAAAAAGTTAGCCCTATTATATTTCATATATAGGACTATTCTAAATCCTGGGTAACATTCTCTCCTGATTTAAGTCCTGATGTCCTCGACATGCTCACGCACACTCACAAGTATCAGGCGATATGAAACTCGTTTCATTAGCCTTAGTCGACCTTGTGGAGAGTATCACTCCACCCACAACGATCATTAGCCTCTAGTCTTAGCCGACCTTGTGAGGAGTTACACTCCACTTACAATGGTCATTAGTCAGGAAGCCACGCTCCACCCGCTATATAACTCTGGTCCAGTCGAGACTCATCTCACATTTTCGGTTGGTGATTAGTTTTGATACCAACTGTAACCTCACAATAGTTTCATATTAGATAGGAATAAGATTGTGATTAGGTATATAAATGACTGGGCTTAAGCATTTTGGATAAGTGGTTTGCGCCCAACAAATTATTATTATTATTAGCACATCAAATTGTTATATTTGGTATCATAGCTAATTATCAGCCAGAAGTGTGTGATGAGTCTCAGTTAAATCAGGGTTTGAATGACAAAGTGATATGCTATATCAAAGTCTGAATGACAAGGCTAGCGAGATAAATCTCATATTGTTTGATAATCTTGGGTTTTGTATGTAATTGGCCTGACGAAGATGTCAGGCATAAACGGGAGTATGTGACACCTTACTAGTAATAATAACTAGGTTTAAACATTTTGGGTTGGTAATTTGGATCAAACGAGCTATTATTGCTAATAGGGTGGAGCTGTGGAGGGAGTCTGTAAGCTTAAGCATTTTAAGCCGTTGGTTTGAACCCAACGAGTTATTATTGCTAATAAGCCGGATCCTTACATCAACTGTAATGCTCCACTTCCTAAAAGATAATGGACTACTCTAGCTCCCTAGTATGTTTAACTCTCTTAATCTCTTGTGTCTAATCACCCCTTAAAATATCATACCCGGGTTATGAGGTTTGGCCTTATTATATTTTTAACCTCTGGTGTCTTTTTACCGTTTAAAATGATATAATTTGGTTAAAAAATTTAACCCAATTATATCTCATATATAGGACTACTTTAAATTCTGGGTGTCAGAAAAGTTTTTTATCAACAATAACTTTTTTTACAAAAAAATATATAAAATTTGTTTCAACTATTATTCTTTAACTATTCAACATTTAAAAATTTTGATTTTACTACATCACCTTTTAATTTATTTGATTTCAACAATGAGTTACTTTTGAATTTTAAAATATAAATATATTATTTATCTTTACGGATTTAGTTAATATATTTTATACAATTTATATTATTATAATTTTTTAAAAAATAAATAATTAACCAAAAATTTTCATTCAAAGAGTTACCAAATTATTTAAATAAATTAAAAAAATAGATGCTAAAATTAAAATTTTTAAAAATTATATAGTGGCATTAAAATTGTCTATAATTTATATAAATTTTATATATTTTTATTTTAATTTGTATATATAAAATAAAAGAAATTAAAAAAAAAAAAAAAAACCTTATCCGTTAACTTACACCTCCGGTGCTTATTAGCCCACCCCGAAGCCCTATCCTCCGCCCTTTTTTTTTTTTTTTTTTGCCACTTTCTCGGCGCGTGCGGCGGTCGACTCTTTCCAGAGTCTTCTCCTCTTTCTCCTACAAAAGAACCTCGTGGCCCACGCTCATGGCGACTACTACGCTCCACCTCCTCGCCCCCCAAAAGCTCTCCCTCTCCTCCTCCTCCCTCCTCCTCCCTTTCCCCCACATGCCCCCTCCCCTCCTCCCCCTCCGCCGCCTCCGCCGCCACCTCTCCGCCGTCGCCTCCGCCGTGCGCCACCACGACGCCGCCGCCCTCTGGACCCCGGCGCCCCTCGCCCTCGTCGCCCCTGCCTCCGCCGACGCCTCGCTCTTCCACGTCGCCCTCGACCTCTCCGACGCCCCCGATCTCGCCGCCGCCCACACCGCCCCCGGCCAGTACCTCCAGCTCCGCCTCCCCTCCGCCGCCGCCGCCACTGAGTCCAAGCCCACCTTCCTCGCCATCGCCTCCCCTCCCCGATCCCCTCCTCCGCCGGTACCACCCTCCGCTTCGAGTTCCTCGTCAAGCGCGTCCCCGGATCGACCGCCGAACTCCTGTGCGGTCTACGCGACGGGGACGTCGTCGAGGTTAGCGCGGTTATGGGGAGGGGGTTCGCGATCGAGCGGATCTCGCCGCCCCACGCATTCCCCACCGTCCTCATCTTTGCCACCGGATCGGGGATCAGGTTCGAATTCGTGTCCTTTATTATTCTAATATGTTAAAGTCATGAAGGAATAATTGATGCTTAACTAATTGTAGGTTTTTTAGGTTAAAGATGGAGCTATAATAGTTTGTTCCTAATCTTATGTTCTATAGATCAGTTTGCGTTGGTTTATTGATATATTAGATAACGCATTATATATATAGAGTAGAGCTTATATGTTTTTAAAAACACAAGCCCATCCATGCTTGTGAATTTTTTACCATTAAATTTGTATTGGAATTTGTGTTTTTGTAAAGTCAACTAAAAATAGAGAAAGATAAAATGAATAGTACAAATCTCAATACAAATTTAATAGTAAAAAATTTACAAGTATGAATGTGCTTGTGCTTTTAAAAGCATATAAGCTCTATTCTCTCTCTCTCTCTCTCTCTCTCTATATATATATAGAGAGCGAGAGAGAGAGAGAGAGAGAGAGAGAGGCTATTATGGTATCGATAACACCAAGCATTTGGTGCTATCAAGTTTTCTACCCTTTGATCAACCTCTTTGATCATTTCTACCTGTTAGATTTTACTATTTTTCCAACCACCCATTAAACTCAAGAAGCTCACTATCATCTCAACCACACATCTTTTAATTCAAGGGTTAAAAACTTAATAGCACTAATAACTTGGTACTATTAATAGCATTCCAGCCTAGCTCTCTCTCTCTCTCTCTCTCTCTCTCTCTCTCTCTCTCTCTCTCTCTCTCTCTCTCTCTATATATATATATATATATATATATATATATAAGGAAAACAGTAGAAACTTTAGGGGCAAGAGACAAGATTCTCTTTTTCTTCTTCTTGATTATTATTATTTTTCCTTTTTTTGTTACTTTTCTAATGAGAAAATATAATATATTGGAAAATTTTCCTTTCTATTGAATTTAGTTGAAATGATTGTGTGTTGAAAGAGTTGATGGTTAAGTTATTTTAGTTTTGGAAGAAGATTGAAGATTTAGTATGTTCTGAATTTTTTATTCGGCAATAGCTCTTTATATGTTAGCCGTAGGCATTCAATTTACAATCATGAGGAGAAGGAAGGAACGCCAAATTTTCTGAAGGCATGGAATATTTGATGCTTAACTATTTGTAGGTTAGGGTCAAAGATTGGAGCTATAGTATTTTGTTCTGAATCATTTGTTCTGTAGCTCAACTGTGTTGGTTTATTGATTTTGTGAACCAGAGGCATTCTTTATTAGCAATTAGTAGAAATTTTAGGGGCAAGATTTTCTTCTTCTTCTTCTTATCCCTTTTGTTGACTACATACATTGTTGATGAGCAATCAGCAGAATAGTATAGTGGAAATTCTTTGTTTCTGTTCTAGTGAGTTGAAATGATTGTTTGCTGAAAGAGTTGATGCTTAACTAAGTTTAAGATGAGGTATAAAGATAGGAGATGTAGTTTGTTAAAGATAAGGGATGTAGTTTGTTCTGAATTTTTTCTCTATAGCTTTATTCAGCAACAAAACTCGTAAATTTTAGCTAAAGGCATGTGATTGGCAATCATGTGTAGAAGGAATACCAAACTTAGGGCTGGGATTTTCTTCCTTTTCTCCATCTTTTGTTGTTACAGTTATTGATGAGCAGTCATTTGCAGAAGTTAGATCTTTGGTTGAACTTTCTTTGACTATTTGTTCCTTTGTAGATTGTGTCACATCCTTTAGTTTCTGGGATCTGAAACTAGTTTGTTTATCAGATTGATGAGCTTAATTTTCCTGTTGGTTTATATTTTGCTGCTGTATATCTTGCAGCAAGATAATCTGATTGTTCCCCTAGTGATGTATAAAACTTGATAAAGGGAACTGAGAAGGGAGATTTTTAGTAGATTTTATTCGGGCAATTCGCACTGACTTCCTTTCAGTTTGATTGCATCTAAGGTCGTGAACATAAGATCATATATGCTGTCACTAGAGTAGCTGGAGACCTTAATGTGGTTACATGAAGATTTCATAACTTGCCCTGTAATTGAAGCTTTTACTCGATAAGAAACTAGTTACATTACATATGATGGTTCATGTTTTGTCTTTATACGACAAAACATGTTTTATCAGATATGACCGGTTAGATAAACCTCACAATCCTTTTCAATATTCTGACACTTCTCTAAATTCGATTATTGTCCTAGATTGGACTGTTTCATTTCATTGTATCCTTTACATAGGATAGGAACAACTTTTATAAAGAATGTAATAGGATTAGTACAGGAATGGAATTTTGGATTCTTCGTAGGTTCATTACTAATAAATAGTAATTGTAACTTTAACCTTTGACACAAGGTTTTACTGTAGTGCCCAATGTGGAAATCAAACTTGCATTCCATTTGAAAGAAAGCTATGTTGCATAGATACGGATGCGGGGATACGGATATGACACGATACGAATACGGTGATATGACAATTCCTAAAATTTATAAGATACGATATGTAAGATATACCTGAATAAAATATTATTTTAAATATATTTAAATATATATTGATTATATGTAATGATATATTGAGAACAATTAGAATATTTGGATTATATTAAGGAATATATTTTGATACATTAACTTGGATAATTATTTTACATCTGTTCATAAAAAAGGATAATCAATCGTATGAAATAATAATTTAAAAAGTATCAACCAACTATCCTCCAACTTGATCAAATGATAACAATAGATATTTTGTCGCACAAACTAGATAATTAGCCATTCAACATATATATATATATATATATATATATATATATATATATATATATATATATATATATATATATTTGTTTTATTAGGTTCTATTATATAACACAGTAATAAAAGAAAATTTGCTAACAATTTAGTAGAAGAAGATAAAAATTATTTTCTATGGCCTTTGTTGATTAGTTCTAAGTTGATAAATTAGATGAAAAAAAAGTAAAGACGTAAAGGACTGAACCATAGTTTAATACTGTGTGGAGATAAAACGAGAGGGAGCGCCTTCAACCATTCAAGAGCAAAAAGAAAGAAGAAATGGCAAATTGAAGAGAGATTTGCATTTTTGTTATTCTTTTCCTTGTTTCCAATTGTTTTGGATGCAGGTTTTTTGAAAAATTTTAAATTCTGATTATTTTAGACCAAAAAAGAACTTGGCCGTATCCCCCCCGTATCCCTCTCGTATCCGAGCTGTATTCGATATATATATATATATATTTTAAAAAATGTCGGATACTTCATTCCCGTATCGGGCGCGTGTCGATCGCGTATCGGTATCCGACACATGTCCGATACGGGTACAACATGAAATTTGAAGTATTCGTGCTTCATAGAAAGAAAGTGTATGAAAATTGAATCCTAATAAGAGAAATTTAAGGCAAAACATGATTCTTTATCAGAAAACATGTATTATACTAATCTTGATTTTTTCACTTATTGTGACACCCTAATAGTCCCAGTTGGATAATGTCGATGAGCGTGAGGGGCTTATATGTGACGAGCATACTAGAATTGATAACTGGGCTTAAGCATTTTGGGCTGGTGGTATAGGGCAAGTTATTAATGCTAGTGGGCTTGGTCATTACAATTTTTATTTGAGTCAATTTGCTAGGTGAAAGTGTTAGATGAATCTCACATCGCCCGGAGATCTTGGGCTAGTTATGGGACCTGACGAGGACGTTAAGGTATAAACGGAGGATTGGGAACCTTAATAATAATAATTGGGTTTAAGCATTTTTGAGTTAGTGGTTTGGGTTCAACGAGTTATTAGTGCTAGTGGATTAGGTTGTTTACATTTGGTATTAGATCAGGTTGGTCAGTCGAAAGTGTGAGACGAGGTCTCACATCGCCTGGCGATCTTGGGCCCTATATGTGACTGTGTGATTGAGCCTGACGAGAACGTTAGGGCTTAAAAGAGGGGAGAGTCTGTGACACTCCAAGTTTAGTCCCACATTGGATAGGAAACTCATATAGCATGGTATATATAGGTGGGTGTCCCTAGAAGTAATAATTAGTCTTATGCATTTTGGGCCGGTGATTTGGGCCCACCGAGTTATTAGTGCTAGTGGGCAATTATAACTTTTAATCTTTGACCCAGCCACACAGGGTTTTACAATAGTGCCCACTGTGGTAATCAAACTTGCATTCCATTTGAAAGAAAATGTATGAAAACAAAATCCTAATAAGAGAAATTGAAGGCAAAACAATATTCTTTATCAGAAAACATGTATTACACTGATCTTGATTTTTTTTCACTGATTTTTATTTTTCTATGACAAACAAATGTCTTAATTATTTTATTCTATGAAACCCGACCTAATGCTCAAGGTCAATAATTAATGATCAAGCAAATATTGTCCTAGACTATAAATAATTTGACCTTTCTCCCATTTAATAAGTAATTTGGATAGGGTCGAAGGATTTGACATGAATGACTAGAATCAAGTTTTGTTCATTTGAGTACATGTAGGCTTGATTTTGTCCATTTTGTGATGACATATTATCATGACAATTGAAAATGGTTAAGGTTCATTGTTGTACATATGAGTACAACAAAAAAATATTGTCACGTCACTTGGTTTATTTTTGTTGTCTGGAATGATTGATAGAGTTGGAGAGATAGTGCATATTTTTTTGGTGAATTAGAAACATTTAAGTTTAAGAAAACGAATAAATTTTGTCTTAAATACATTTATTTACTCAAAAAATATAGAGAAGAAGTAGGTTATTAAAGGCAGCAAATTGGAAGAGAGACCGTCACTTGTTAGAACAGATGTCACTAGGATCCTATTTTGTGTTTTTTTCCCTTTTGTTGGGGGTGGCGGGGGTAAAAATTTTAATTGATAGGCTATTTTTTAATTTAATTTTCCTGATGAAAATTTGAACCATAAAAGCAAGGATTGTTTAGTTAAAAAATTTACTTGATAGACTATTTTGTATTTAATTTTCCTGATGAAAATTTGAATCAGGAAATCATTTAATCTGGCATTTAATCTGGCTGGAGTTCTGCAAAAGTACTATTTGACTTGAGCTTAAAAAAATTGCAGTAATATCTTTTCATTATAATCCTGCTACAAACTTCCTGCTGTAGCTAGTAGAAGCATTTCAAATTGGACAACCGGAATCAATTGGTAATGAATGCAATGCAACTAATATAGCTAAAATTTGGATCTGGAAAATACAGGGAACATATGTTGCTTTTATATCTTTCCATTACAGAAATCTTATTTCATCATTTACCTTGAGTAAATAAATCTTCTTCCAATACAAAGCCAGCCATGGGCGAAGAGTAGAGATCTGCTGGATCTTTCCATTATAGCACAAAAAGATGTATAGAAGTCACAAATTGTCGTTAACCAGGTAATAAGGTGTCAAATCTCACTGGCTTGGTAGATCACGCTGAGGGAGGAAGAAAGGGGTTTTGCGGCCCTAAGAAGTATTATAAGGATGCCGCATAGAAGTAGGAGGGCCTTCCTGGAGGCCACATTCATAGTCAATGCCTCTCCAAAAATAATTGCTCTGCTGGGCAGCGTGGACCCCTTTAACTGATGTAATAATTTATTTTTGAATTCTGTTGGCTTAATTATAGTTAATAACATCCTTACCTTAAATATATGGATTGTTAGTGATTCTCTCTTTATTCATAAATATAAGATACATTTGATCTTGGTGATTATCCAATTTATGATTCCAGGCTATGATGATTCAACACTCCCATTGCATAAAATTTTGCTCTGCACTGCCTGTATAATGGCATAATTGCATTATTCTTTATTTTTTGGTTTAATTTTTTTTTATTACTTTTTTTTCACTTTTTCTGTTGCACTTTCTATTCAAGGGGGAAATTAAATTCCTCCTTTTGTACTTTAATGATAATTTTTTGTTGGATGAAGACTGTTGTATTCATAGTTTCCTGTTAGAAAAGTAAGAATCTTTTTTTTTAGTGAAAAAATCTTTAGGAAACAATAGGTTGATAATGACTTTGTACTAGTTTTTTATTATAACCTCTCCCATTTTACTTATTTGTGATAATGTTATTGCAGCCCAATCCGCTCACTTATTGAGTCAGGATTTAATGCAAATAAAAGAGCTGATGTGAGGCTTTATTATGGAGCTAGAAACCTTGATAGAATGGCGTATCAGGTTCGAGAAGGACATTTACTTAAATAGTTTACTCTTGTTATCTTAATGTTGAGGATATTGTATTAGTCTAAAACCCTAAAAGCCATTTATTGTTCCACTATTTCCTTAGGATAAGTTCAAGGATTGGGAGTCCACTGGTGTTAGAATTTTA
This sequence comes from Tillandsia fasciculata, assembly GCA_029168755.2. Classification (NCBI taxonomy): domain Eukaryota; kingdom Viridiplantae; phylum Streptophyta; class Magnoliopsida; order Poales; family Bromeliaceae; genus Tillandsia; species Tillandsia fasciculata. The sequence continues at coordinate 16,358,766 of CM054939.1, read as the reverse complement.
CCTGTTTTGTCAAGACCAGACGATAGATGGAAAGGCGAACAAGGCTATGTGCAGGTAATGTTTTTAGTGTTTCTTTGGCCTGGATTTTATAATAGCTTCTCTATTTAGAAAGCAGCAGCGAGGTGTTTGGCTAATGAAGAAGTTTGGAGCTTTTGTTGTGCGGGAAGCTGAAATGAGCTTATTAGCCCAAAAGCAGAAGCCTTGGAAACTAATTTTTGGGGGATGCGATTTAGAAGTTTTTGGTGCATTTTTAAACAGCTTCAGCCAACAACACTTCTGCGGAAGCTCCGGCTAGGCCAAACAGGCTCCAAATCTTTCAGTTTTAAGATTGCCCTTGAGAGGCTTCCTTTGCTTATAAGAATTTTTCGTATCATTTTCAGAAAGCGTTTTCAAGAGCCGAAAAAATTGTAGATCCTTCTTCAACAGGAGCTGTGCTCTGTGGCCACAAGCCAATGACAGAGGTATGCAAATGTTTATTCTTAATTCTTATTTATTACTAATGTTATGTAACTATTCTATTCAGCAATGTTTTCTTTGTTTGGTTATCTTTGATATTTGGGTTGTCCCGTAAAGCTTTCGCCGGTGATTTTCTTTACTAATATCAAATGTTGTACTTATATTGTGATATTGATCTGAAGTCATCAATGATTCTTCTTATAGGTTATATTGTTTTCTGATAGCATATTTCTAACTTAAAGATTATAAAATGTGGACATTTGTAGTTGTAAGATAAGTTACAAATTTGGTTCGAGAGATAGACCAGCATTGCAGTTTCATCCTCAACATTTAAATTGTAGCAATTTAGTCTTTGAAGTTTATTCCATTTAACAGTTAAGTACTTCCTTTAATCTATCATCTAAAAGTGTGCCACATTGCGTCATTATTAGGCTTTTCTTTGATAAAAATTTAATACTGAAGTTCTGAAGACAGAACTGATGGCTGGTAGGGTATATGCTTGTCAATGTTGTAGGCTAAAATGATTACTCCTTCACAATTACTTGCCAAAAAATTCTTAATATGTCCTAGATAAAAGTTCTAGTCGAGTTTACCTCTAGATTCTGAGTTTAAGATCTGTAGTCAAATCTTAACCTATCGGAAGAAATTTCCAAAACTATATCCAGGATGATATATGGACCCAAATCTTAACATAGCAACCCAATTAGGTAAGTTTAAAATTAAAGATGTGTGTATACAGAAGAACACCAACAGCAGGAGACATTTTGAATATTCAGGAGGTTCTAGAAAGTTTACGCAATTTTGTTTCTCCCTGTATTATTTGCGAGAATCTCTTTTTGAAACTAAGTGGTTGGTGTTTGTTTGTAATCATCATTTTGCGTTTAGCATATTTAGTATCAATTCTCTAATTATTTATACTACCGGGATCAACAATCGCAACAATACCTAAGTGCTTAGAAGGACTACTGAGATTATGATGTTGACCTCAACTTTCTGAATTGCAGGAGATTACATCGGCACTCGTAACTGATGGTGTACCGAAAGATAGAATATTGAAGAACTTCTAGCTATGGGATGGGATGCACTCAGCCACTCACTATTTTTATTGTATCATTTTTTGTCAAATACCCTGACTTAATTCTTTTTGTTGTCAAGCGACACGATATTCTAACAAGCTTGAAATAGAATAAGAGAGATTTATTAAAATTGGCATTGTTTTCTCTGTTGCAGTAGCCATATATTTCCAACTGAAATTGTATGTTGGAGTATATTTATTTAACAAACCAATTTTTAAAAAAATCAAGATATGCACTGCGACAATTGTATGTTGGAATTGTTTTATTTAATAATCCAAGTTGAGAGCGTCACTTGACTTGGGATGTCATTGCTATAATTTTTGGCTTCTGCTGTATATTTGTATTTTTAGTAAATGATAAGGTTTTGTATCATTATATCTGGAAATTTCCCTTTTCTTTTGTAGTCTCATAATCACAGGTCATATTTGGTTACATCTACTACTATAACTGTTGGCGACTTTATTTTTTATAAATGTCAGAAAAGCAAGTACAGGTCGAGTAAATAAGCCGAGTGAATTTTCTACTTTGGTACCAAATCGAGATAGAATTGATTTGATTTGTACTTCAACGAATTGAAATGCATTGGATTTGTGCTTTAAATCAGTTCTTTGGAATGAAATGTTATTGAACTGCGCTTCACACTGCGGTTTGTTGTGCCGGTTTCCCTGCTAATCTGTTATGTGTGGACTGGACTCCCTGGCAATGTTAGGCCTTGAACTTGGGATATCCACAAGGGCTAGTGTTGGTTACCTTTTTCAATTAAAATATATAGGTTCTCAATTAAGTGTGTGATTTGTAATTTTTATTTAATTTTTTTAAAAAAATTTATTAAAATTATGAAAATTATTATTCTGATGAAATGTTTACTAAGTTTTTAGCTTATTAGTGGGTAAAAATAGAATTTTAGAAGTAATTTATTAAATTTAAATAAATTTTTACTAGGAATATTTAAAAATATTTTTAATATTTAGGAGGGCATTGTTGATATTATAAACTTTGAAACAGTATTAAGTAGAAGAGTATTCAAGAAATCGACTTTTTTTTTTTTTTTTAAATTCCAATTTGTTTGTATTTATTATTATATATTAATTCTCCTCTTTTTTAAACACGTGATGAATTTTTTTTAATAATAATCTTAAAATTTTTTATAATTGTAAAAATAGGCTTGTGAAAAAAAAATTTACAAAAATAGTCTTACGCGGCAAATGGTTTGCCGCTTCTAAAAGCGGCAAACCATTTGCCGCTTTTATAAGTTTACAGGAAATGTCAAAGCCTATTAAAGCGGCAAATGGATTGGCGCTTTTAAAAGCGGCAAACCATTTGCCGCTTTTAAAAGAGGTAAACGATTTACCGCTTTTAAAAGCGGCAAATGGATTGCCGCTTTTAAAAGGGGCAATCCATTTGCCGCTTTTAAAAGCGGCAAATGGTTTGCCCCTTTTAAAAGCGGCAAATGCCGCTTTTAAGCCACTTAAACCTAGGTCCCGCACTTTCTCTCTTCTCTTCTCCTTCTTCTTCTCCCCTTTCTTCTCCCCGCCGCGCACAGTAACCAGCTCTCTCTCTCTCCCGCACAGCTCCTCTCTTCTCCCCGCAGCCCCCCCCCCTCTCTCTCTCTCTCGCTCTCTCTCGCACGCACACTTGCACAGTAACCACCTCTCTCTCTCTCGCACACACATTCTCTCTCTCTCTCACGCGCACTCTTCTCTCTCACTCTCACTCTCACGCACTGTGCACAGTGCAGTCCCCTGACTTTCCTACAGTGAGCTCGAGCTCTCTCCCTCTACTTCTTACTTGAGGTACATTTTTTCCTAGTTAATATGATTCGTAGTTTAATTTAATTTTTTTACGGTTAAAAAAATTAATTAAGTAGGAAATTAGTATGTTAATTAGTAAGTAGACAAATCACTAATTAAGTACGAAATCACTAGAAAATCACTATTTAATTAAGTAGAAAATTAGTATCTCATATGCTAATTTGATATTTATCACTTTAAGCATGAGAGCCCAAACAAGCTTCTTTGGCACATTGTAATTTTATCCAGAGAGACAAGTTGGCACTATAGATAAGGCCTAGCTGTTGCGTCTCTACCTATGCCGAAGTTGAATGTAGGTGAAAATACAATAGTTAAGGAGAGTCATCCAATATCTGTGCTGGAAAACACTATAATATAATAACAAGCATAATCTTGTTTAACTCCTAGAATGCGATCATATTTTCTACATGTTGGCTTATAACTATGCAAATGCAGTTACAATATGCAATTGTTTATTCTTATAGGTTCTGATGTTAACACAATCAGAACCTATAATAAGTGATACTGGTTTCCATTGCAAGCATTCTAATTTGTATCTCAGATGCAGGCATACTAATTTTTATCTAGAGCTTCAAGTTTTATGTTTGTTTCCCACATGAAAGTGGTCGTTGTCATGTTGAGAATGAACTTGCTAGGTTTTCTTTGAATAGCTTTTATTACCATAGATTAATTGATAGCTCTTGTTTATCCTTTTCTAAGATTGGTTTAGATCATGTGAATCTGAACCATATTTTTACCAGTGATCTCTTTGTTGTGATGCTCACCTTAGGTTCCTCTTTAAATGCAAAAATAGATTGTAGAATATTATTAGATAATTAGATGCATTATTTAATATCTAATATTATTAGATGTATGTTTTTAGTATTTATTTTTCTGAATAATATTTTTTTGTTGAAATTAGGATGGCTCAAAATGTAGCTATTAGTGTTAACTGGGATGGACAACTTGTTATACAAGATTATAATCCACAGTATATTGGAGGTCGTAAGAAATTAAGTGGCATTCCTATGAATATTACATTTAGGGATTTTGAGAGAAAAATGTATAGAATTACCAATATAAGAAGAGATGAGTGGCTTATAATTATTAAAGTTCGATATCCAATGGGAGGAAATCAATATGATGTGATTGAAATTACGGATGATGACTCATTGTGTGGTATGATGGCATTATCAAGGAATTGTTCATGCTTGATAATCTACATTGAGAAGCAGATGATTGCATCTCACGGCTATTATTCAAGAATGTTAAATAGTGAATTAGACGTAGATGTAATATCTCCTATGGCTGAAAGAGAACCATTTCATGATGACATCGGAGGTGGAGCAAATATATCTAGGTTAGTATTACAAATTGTGGCTTTATATAATTTTTTAGTTAAAATAAACGTTTAAATTGATTAATTATTCAATTGCAGAGAGTACGGAGTTGTCCGTCCTCCGTCTCTCCCACGTAGTAGTGATCTTGCCACGACATCCAGATCGCTCGCTCCACTTGGTGGACAACAAAATGCTACATACGAATATGGGTTAGTAATGATACATTATAAATATTTTTATTATATAACTTTTGTAGTGAAAGATTAATAATGAAAAATATATGCAGAAATCCGTCTTCTCACAATGTGCATGACTTGGGATCCTATCCGTTGGGAGATGTACATGACTTTGGATCCTATCATGCCGTAACCGAGTTTGAGGGGATACAAAATCAGATTCAAGCGGAGGTGCACCAAGTGGAGCAAGCGGAGGTGCAACAAGAAATTTTAGAAGAACAACATAATACTGATCATGAGGATGATGTGCATCCGGGGGTGGCAGAAGTTCACCACAGTGATGCGGATCATGACGGCGGACTGGGGGTCCTTTCAGATATCATATATGCTGATGTCGATGATCCAACCGCAAATAATGAATATGTAGATGATCCAGATGAAGGTGTCGAGTTCATAGATCATCCAGAGCAGTTTGTAGATGATGCCGAATGGATGGATCAGTATGAAATCGATCCCACTGAATTCGATCGTGCTCAAATTGAAGAGTCCCCTCCTACTATTGATGGATCATGGGTTGGGCGTGTGTTCAGTGACAAATCAAGTTTATTGCATACTCTTGAGGAATGGCACATTTCTCACAACGTGCAAATGAAAGTGTTAAAGTCGACCACAAAAGCTTATACAGTGAGATGCTCGGTTGACTCGTGTCCTTGGAGATTACATGCTTCGGTACCAAAGAATGCGACTTATTTTAGAGTCAAAACATATGCCGGGCAGCATACTTGTCTACTTCCGGTGGTGAACACTGCCCATAGAAATTGTACATCATCTCTTATATGTGCACGCATTCTTCCATCATTGAAAGTCAAACTTTCGTTGACGCCGGCGCAAATACAAGTAAAGATGCGTTCTGAATTGCATGTGACGATTCCATATTCGAAGGCGTGGCAGGCCAGAAATAAAGCATTACAGATCATTTTTGGTGGTTGGGAGGAATCATACACCGATGTTGGTCGGTTTTTATCCGCGTTGGAGCGCGCGAACCCGGGGACTAAATGGCGGCTCGATAACAGGCCCCGGCCAGATGGGGTTAGGCAGTTTGGACGCTTATTTTGGGCGTTTGGGCCGTCAATTACCGGGTTCTCTTCTTGCTTACCATTGTTGAGCATCGATGGAACTCATATGTATGGAAAGTATCAGGGGCATGCATTGATTGCAACGGCTGTAGATGCAAACAATGGATTGTACCCGTTGGCTTTTGCTATTTGTGAGGGAGAGAATGCGGCTAGTTGGCGTTGGTTTTTGCGTCATTTAAAGTATTTTGTGACAGGTGCTCGATCTATTTGTCTGATTTCAGACCGCTTCCCTGGGCTAAAAGAGATTGTTCTTGAGGAGTTTTCGAGAGCCGACGGTCATACTCACCGTTGGTGCCTCCGCCATTTGAAAGCTAATATGAAAAAAGCGGGGTTTAAAATGAAAACTTACTCAATAAATTTTATACGGGTATAGGATGTGCTGCAACCGCAAGAGAATATTATGAGCAAAAGGACCAATTAAAAGAGATCAATCCGGAGGCTTGGCAGTGGGTGCACGAGCTTCAAGGAGAAAGGGAATATTGGGCGAAGGCATTCGATGGAGGTCGGCGTTTTGGGGTAATGACGACCAATATGTCAGAGAGTTTAAATGGAGTACTTAAAGATGCACGTGGTTTGCCTATCACGGCATTTGTGGCAGCTACATTCTTTAAGGTCAACAGTTATTTTCTGAAGCGTCGTGAGAAGGGTGAGACATACTCAACAATATTGGCACCAAAACAAGAAGCCGTAGTTAGACAAAATATGACACTCGCTAGAGGATATGATGTAACTCGGTACGGCCCAATGGAATTTCAAGTTAGTACTAGAGATCATATGTATGAGGTAATTCTTAATGGGTTAAGCTCAACATGTTCGTGCCGACAATATGAATTAACTAAATTGCCATGCTCACATCTTTTAGCCGTTTGCAGTAATGGCCATATGAACATTGACTACTATACTTTATGTTCTGAATGGTATACATGTGACAATTACCGTAATGCTTATGCCCCACAATTCCATCCTGTTCCTGACAAAAGGAGCTGGCCACGACCTCAAGGACCACCGTTGGCGCCCCCACCTATAAGAAGGAAAAAAGGCCGTCCCAAATCCACACGTATTCGAAATGCCATGGACGATAGAGAGGGGATGCGAAGGACTAAATGCTCTATTTGTAAACAACAGGGACATTATAGGAGTACTTGTCCCAATAATCAAGATAGAAGAACTGAAAGTCGTAGACGTAGAGGTATTAGGTTGTTTGCTTATGGTTGTCTACTTATAATTTTAAAAATGTTCAAATTATATTACCACATTCTAATGAAAGGCTAATAGTTTGTATACTTTGTTTGCAGATGGACCATCGCGAGGAGATCGGGCCAGTTGATCCTTCAGTTCTGTCAGACCAGGCGAGTCACCGTTCGAGCTACGTACGAGACGAGGTCAGTTCATTTATAAAGTATATACTATATATTTTTATGAAATTTAAATCTAATATATTTACTGTGTGTGTAGGGGTACGCACCAGTTCAGTGGCGGGAGCATGGCCGTAAACTGAACTCGTGGATCGTGGAGCATCCGGGGGTGGTGGACCTACTACGACAGGCTGGTTTTTTCTATGTCTCTCGCCTCAGACGCATTCAGCTAGATCAGGCTCTGTTAGGCGCATTGACGGAGCGATGGAGACGCGAGACAGAGACATTCCATTTACGCCACGGCGAGATGACAGTGACGCTGCGCGACGTGGCCATTATAGCTGGACTACGAGTTTCTGGCGAGCCTGTCACGGGACGAGCATCTGGCGACTGGCCGTATTTATGTCATACACTTCTAGGGATGCAGCCAGATAGTATCGAGAAAGGTCAGATCAAAGTAGACTGGTTATTTCAGCACTTTCATCATGTCCCCCTAGATGCTCCGCCAGCCATGGTTGCAGCTGCTGCACGCGCATACATATTGTATCAAATTGGATGCAGCTTAATCCCAAACACCACTGGATATCGGGTACATCTCAAGTGGCTACCGCTACTTGAGAATTTTGTAGAATGTGGCGGGCTAGCTTGGGGCGCAGCTACTTTGGCCCATCTATATCGCTCAATGGGGAATGCATCGATGAGGGGGAGGACCGAGTGTTGTGCATTCGGTACTTTATTACAGGTAAATTCACTACTGTTCGTATTAGAAATATAATAATCTTAATTTTTTAACCAGTATTATAAATATCTGTTTTTTCTGTATAGATCTGGGCGTGGGACCATATACATATCGGCCGTCCCGACAGAGTTGGGGCTCCGCCAGATCTCGATGATTGTCCGCTCGGATGTCGGTACGTTAAATATTTATATGTCTCGATGATTAATACAAAATTTTGCATCATTGATTTTAAGTATTGTGATATAATGTCTTATCTTTTTTTCCTTTTTTTGCAGATGGAATACGGGTTTACGCTTTCGAGGGAATGTCAGAGCGACCGATATTGAGTTTTATCGGGACGAGCTTGATCAGCAGCGGGAGTCTCAAGTACGTTAAATTTTTGTAAGTTACATACATATAGATTAATTTTAAATTTAATATTAATTAAAATTTATTAATTTTCGCAGGTTACTTGGACTCCTTATACTGAGGAGATTTTGCATGGTCTTCCACCTTTTTGTCTTGAGGACTCCGCAGTATGGCGTGCCAGGATTTGCTTGATATGCTTCCACATAGTGGAGTTACATCTACCTGATCGAGTTTTCCGCCAGTTTGGATTAGTTCAGCATATACCAGAGCCTGTGGAGGCTATACGGCGGATTTCATCGCAGGGTAGATCGGGAGAGGACTGGGCTATATTTCATGCTTCTTATATTCTCCGATGGACTGATCGTCTAGATCATATTGCGGAGCAGAGTGCATTCGTCGACCCAGATCCAGCACGAGCCACCTCCTTGTATATGCAGTGGTACTGGGATATCACAAGGAGGTGGATTTCTCATCCCGTACAGCGACCTCCACTCACTTTTTTGCCGCGGGGGCATATCGAGCGAACTTTGGTAAGATCATTTAATAATTTTTTCCTTATATATTAGTAGTTGTTTATATAAGGTTCGTTTATATAAATATGTGTTATTTCATAGGTGGATACTATACGCCGTACTGTACGGAGTCTAGGACATTTGATGGATGATCCTCCAGAGCCGTCTGGATTGATGGACGCTCTAGGATATATACGGATGGACATGGAGGGAGTCTTAGAGAGACTCCCCATATTAGCTTCTGTACAGCATCCAGAGCCACCTCCGGATGATATTCCCTCCACGTCCACGCCTGCATATGATTTTCCGTCCGCATCCGTTCCGATTCCTCATTCCGACGTTCCCTCGACATCAGACGTCCTTCATTTTGATTTCCAGCCAGCATCAGTTCCTTCATATGACGTCCCATCTACATCTGAGGTACATCAGGTTGATACTTTAGTTGCGCCGATCCCTCCATCGGATGTTCCATCCACATCAGATGTTCCATCTACATCAGATGTGAGTCTAGTTGGTGCTACATATCGACGGAGGCGACGGCGGCACGATCATATTACTGTTGAGCCTGTACCTGAGACGCTGGAGGGGACGCAGTCATCAGTGCTTGACACGCAGAGGACAGATGTACTTGTCGAGGGCATCTCCATCGAGCATATTGATGAGATACAAGGCATTGAGCATGTACAGCCTGAGATGGAGGATGATGATGATGTGCCTATACGAGCACTGCGTCGGCGGCGCGGACGCGGACGCGGAGGTAGAGGCGGACGAACACGTGGACGGTCGCGAGGGCGTGGAGAGTAGTCCACATTTTTGTTAGAACATCTTGGTATTTTCATATTTTTTTTATTTGTTGCATATATTATTTTTACATTATTATATTTATTTTTTTATAATTCGGACATTTATATTTGATACTCAGAACATTCAGAACATTCATTCTTTTTTTTTTGGTTGTGATGTGATTAATATTTTTCTTGTTGTGGTGTGATGTTGTGATGTTGTAGTGTGATGTTGTGATCTTGTGTTGTGATGTTGTGATCTTGTGTTGTGATGTTGTGATTTTGTTATATTGTGATGTTGTATTGTGATGTTGATATATTTCTTGTTGTGATGTTGTGATTGAATTGTATGGATGTTAAATATTGTGATTGAATTATTTGGATGTCAAATGTTGTGATTTGAAATGTATTATTTGGAAATTGTATTAATGAGATTTTTTTTTTCATGTGAACTGTGCTTGGGATGAAAAAAGCATGAAAGAGGCAAACCATTTGCCTCTTTTAAAAGCGGCAAATGGTTTGCCTCTTTTAAAAGTGGCAAACCATTTGCCTCTTTTAAAAGAGGCAAATGGTTTGCCGCTTTTAGGAGACTACGCCAAATTTTCATAAAACGGCAAACCATTTGCCGCTTTTTAAGAAAGCGGCAAATGGTTTGCCGCTTTTTCGTTCCCCAAACCCCACAGGTCTATTTTTGTAAATAATTTTTTTAGGAGACTATTTTTGTAATATAGAATATTGGGGTGCTTAGTTTTGTAAATACCCCACACGTGATTGCTTCCCACATTTGGGCAGTCGGTCTCATGTACATTGAATGTTGGAACCCATCTTTCATGGATGCTTCCCTTCTTGTGGTGGGTTTCGTTTCTTTGCGATCTCTGACTATACTCCTAATTCATCTTCTCGAGTCCTATTGGCATCCCTTCTCTCACTTCGACATCACGTCGTCCCGAGCTACTTTGTGGTTGTTGGGCCTTTTTTCAATGAATGTTTCTTCTTTGCAATTGATCATCCCACCGTATTGTCATCATCTCTCGTTTCAACCCTCAACCACGGTTCATTTTTTCGAATATCGTCGTGTTGAATTATAGCCGTTGTGCCTTTTTTTTTTTTTTTTTTTATAATGTTGCCCTCTGATTTTGTTATGTACCTCATTAATGAGGCTATAGTCAGTCCTTGGCTTTAGCGGCACCCTCTCTTTCCCTTTATTCTGTTGTGCCCATATTTTGTCACACATTTGAACTAGTTTTGCAGGTGTACCGTCATTTTCATTTTTTATATTGGTAGTTATATAAAGATTCTCTCCATCTTTACTAACTCTCCAACACCTATTTCACTTTCTTTTTCATCCCGACTTTCGTTATTATGCTGCTTTATACGTCCAATTGCACCTGCTTCCCCTGCTAAGTCCATGTACTGGTAAATATGTTGCTCCTTGCCTTTGTTGTCAATCTTCGATTTAGTGTAGTGGTTCTCCTACTGTTCGTGAAACTATAAGTACTTATGCATCTCTTAGTATCTTCCTTTGATACTAATGTTTATAGATTTATTATAGTTATATGAATTCTTTTTTCTTGCATCAATATTGAGAAAAAATATTAATGCATTGATATGTTATGCACTGATTTGTTGCTGCATACGGTCGCCAATCCCCTCCCATTTCTTTTATATTCTTGTTGTTATGGATTTTCTTTCAATCTGAACTTATTATTTGAGCTCATTTGCATTAATTTTTTATTGCTTATAGTTTTCGATTTTTTTATCAAGAATGGATAAAAATTGATTGTGATATTATTTGTTATTTTACTTCTATTTAGTATTTTACTAGTGCTACAATTTCTTCTCCTTGTTCTTTTTCGTTCTGTTCTTCTATTCTTCTTCTATTTTTACTCATATTTATTCTTATGCTTAATTTGTTGAATTTTTTTTCAAAATTTACAGTTTAACTTTTATTTATTTAATTGTACTGCTTCTACTTTGCCTTTACAAACTTTTTAGTTAACAAGCATTGATAATACAAGGAAAATAAAAAGAAAAATTGTAAATCTTCCAAAACAAATGTTTAGACAACATAACTCATAATAAATCAGTATGTGCTAAATTTATAAACACTTCATCTTTTATGGTTTAACATCAATTTAATTGTGATACCCCTAGAATTTGGAATAGTCCTATATGTAAGTTATAATTAGGCTAAACATCTTAACCTGACTATAGCATTTCGGACAGCTAGGCCCAAGAGGTTAAGAGAGTTGAGCGAGCTTAGGACTAGAACACAGCGTTTGGTTTGGGTACAAAGGGGGGATATCCCCCATTTGTACCCAAACAAAACTGGAATGGGGGAGGGGGGAATAGGTGGGTATACCTATTCCTCCCCTTACCGGGTTGTCCCGGTAAAAACCGGGACAACCCGGTAATAGGGGGGGATATCGGTTCGAGGTTGGCCGATAATAGGGGGGGCTCCGGTAATAGGGGGGGCTCCGGTTGCCATCTGCTCCCCTGTACCTCCTCTTCGTTGCCCGAGGTTGGCCGATCTGCTCCTTTTCTCATCTCCTCGCCCGAGCTTGCCCGATCTCTCTTCCTCGTCGCCCGGTCTTCGTGGTTGCTCTGGTTGCCATTTGCTCCCCTGTACTTCCTCCTCGTCGCCCAAGGTTGGCCGATCTGCTCCTTTTCTCATCTCCTCGCCCGAGCTTGCTCGATCTCTCTTATTCGTCGCCCGGCCTTCGTGGTTGCTCCGGTTGCCATCTGCTCCCCTGTACCTCCTCCTCGTCGCCCGAGGTTGGCCGATTTGCTCCTTTTTTCATCTCCTCGCCCGAGGTTGGCCGATCTCTCTTCCTCGTCGCCCGAGGTTGGCCGATCTGCTCCTTTTTCATCTTGTCGCCCGAGGTTGCCCGATCTGTGGGTTTGGTGTGCCCGATCTGTGGGTTTGGTGTGCCCGTCGTGGTTGCCCGAGGTTGCCTGACCTACTCCTTTTACTCATCTCAGCCCGACGACGTCGCCCGAGGTCGCCTGATCTGGTCGTCGTCGGCCGAGGTTGGCCGATCTGCTCATTCCCCCATCGTTGCCCGAGGTTGACCCATCTGTGGGTGTTGTTGACGCCGGCCTTCGTGCTTGCGTCCTGTTGCGATCTGCTCCCCTCCGGTTTTCATCGTGCCGGCCGTCCCCCTGTTTCTGGCATCGAAGGTGCTACCCCCTATTTTACAGTTGTAATATTATATCTCATTTTGCCTCGATTGCCTCTATATCATATTGTTGCCGTTCGCCTCTCATGATAAATGACTATGCTATGTCATAACATACACTATATTTGGCGGCTGCGGAATATGTATGTTTGATCGATAAAGTGGCTCATTCAAGTTAAATTTGGCTATGATGACGGTTGCCATAGGCGTTTGAAGGATGGCATGGATTTACAATCCACTGCAACCCCATGCTTGTTGGAAACCAATTGAGCCCGTGTACATAATAAAGCACCATTCCAATTATGTTATTGCAAGAAAAAAATTAACTTGAAGCATATTCCGTATGTCGCTAGCGAGAAATAAATTGGTTGTCGGCTTCTCGTGTTTGGTCTGGTTGTCTCTTGTTGCCTCGATTGTAGTTCACATCTGTTTGGGTTCACCTTTATATCAATTATGTCATGCTTAAATCTGTGTTGCATCTTGCCTCTCATGATAAATGACTATGCTATATCATAACATACACTATATTTGCCAAATATGTGTTGATATTTTTATGCCAATTATGCTACGTCCTTTTATATTTTTTGAGCACACCTAAATATTTATTAGGCTCACATGAAAAAGATATAAAGTAGTACGTACATTATCTACAGATGCGTCCATTTAAGAAAGTATTTAAGGTCGGTGAAACCAGTCGAGCAGACTTGGACAGCCCCCAAGGCAATGTAATTGCAAATGAAGGTGGAAGCCGATCTCGCGCCCAAGCGTGGACGCGTACACCGAACTGGACCGAGGCATTGGATGCATGTCTGTTAGCGTTGCTGACTGAGGAACATACCTTAGGCAACAACGTTAATGGATCGTTCACGAACCTTACATGGGTTAGGATTGTTAGTGAAATCAATAGTAGAAATAACCTAAACCTAACCAAGGATCAGGTCAAGAATCGGTTTACGTTGTACCATTGCTTGGTCAACAAGAGCGGTTGGGGATGGGACTATGTCCTGAACATTCCCACGGCTGGCGATAGTGCTGACTAGGAGGCTGTGATCGCGGTAACGTGAATCCATTTTGCTTTCAACAAATTATTACCGAATAGATTTCTTAATGCTTTTCTAATACAATTAACCTATGTCCAGAAAAATCCGGCTTATGGCAAATGTAGGGATAAGACATTTCTTCCGTATAAGGATCTTGAGTTCCTTACGCAGAAGACTACCGCAATCGGTAGATATGGCTTTTCTTCAGTGATGCCGCCCACCACAACCATAGTTAGCTCCTCCTCATCATCCCCTGGTGAGGATGAAACAATAATAGCTCCAAGATTCTCAGGATTATATCTCTTACCGACTCAATTTGAAGCAGGGTCCTCTGGGCCACCTATGAATGATTTTATGCGAGGTCCACCCACGTCAAGGTCACCTAGCCCTCAACCTACAAAGAAAAATACAAGTGGGTCTGGGCACAGCTCTGCAGTCAAAAGGCCTCGTTCCCCATTACCCGATCCTACCCAACGAACAAACCGTACGTCGACCGGTGGACGTCGAAAGAAAACTGAAGGCATCACTGAAGCCGTGGCAGAGATGGTACAGCTTGGAAAAGATAAGTTAGATCTGGTCCGACAAATGTATAATAAGGATTCTGAAGCTCGACAACCTGTTGCGAGCATCGAGGATTGTATGATGCGAATCTATTCTCTGCCAGGGCTCACAAGTGAACAGGTTCTGGCTGCCGGTGACGCTTTGAAAGATTCTCAAAATCGCCAACATTTTATGACAATGGGTGACGATCTTGCACTAAAGTGGGTTGAACGGCAGATAGCGAAAGAAAATATGATGTTTAGGCAATATTTTCCCGGCCTTTAGTGGACATTTCTATAGTCTATGTGTAATTTAATTAGTTTACATGTAGGACCCCGGAACCCCATGCAGCTTTTTCCCGTGAATCCACTGTGCAAACACCTGTTGATGGTGTGTTTGGCCCATAGTGCATCAAAGGGATGCCACAGATGGACCGTATGAGTTATTATTAGCTGGGTTGGCCTTCGGTTGCTTTTGTCGAATTTTAGAAAAGGTTTTAGGCCAACCGGAGGTTGGATTTGGATTCAGCGCGGAAAAACGCTTGAAAACGGCTATTTGCTTGTTTAATTCTGAGTCCGGATGCCCAAAAAGGACTCCCGGAAGTTTTACTGGATTTTTGGTGCATGGGGGAGCCGTGGACCGGCGGGGGTGCCACGTGGCAGCACCTGGTTGGCCGGCGCACGTGGCCTGGTCCACGGAGTAGCGGGGGTGAGGCCGGGGTGCACCGCGGGAGGCGTGGACCGGCGGGGATCCACGTGGCAGCGCCGGATTGGGCGGCCCACGCGCGCTCGGTCCACGAGAGCGCGCAGGGGAGTCGTGGACCGGGGCGCGCCACGTGGCAGCTTCGTATTGGCGGGTCCACGGGCGCGCGGTCCACGCAGCGCGCGGGAGCAGGCGGTCGGGGCAGGTGCAGTACAGCGGGGCAGTTGGGGCAGGTGGCCAGCGCCACGTGGCGCCCGCTGATTCGCGGGCGCCACCCACCACGTTGACCGCGGGCGGGGACGCGTGGCACTTCCCCGCGGGGCTTGCACGGCTGCCGCCTGTTCGGTGGACACGTGTCAAGTCCCGAGGCAGGTCGGACGGCGGCTGGATCCGGTGCGACTGGGCGGGCCGGGCTGGGCCGCACTGTGCGCGCCCAAAACTTGGCGGGCCGGGCCGCACTGTGCGCGCCCGAATCCTGGCGGGCCGGACCGGGCGCCCGAAAAAGGGGACAAATCCGGAATTTTCGGATTTGTTCCCCACAGCCTATAAAAGGCAACCCGAGCTGCCTTCTTGGAGGTTTTTCTCCCTTTTTCGAGCCCCATCTCCCAGAGCTCTCTTCTAGTCTTTTGTTCATCTTTGAGTGCTGGTTTCACCTGCAGAGTTTTGGGATTTTTAGGAGCACGCATCCCGAGGTTTCAGATTTTACGGCGCGGTACGACGTTTCATTTTCGGTGTTCTTCTTCGTCGCAGTACGGTGTGAAAATTCCCCTGGGCTACCCCGACCTTCGTTTTTGACGATTCTTGCGCCGACATACTCCTGAGAGGTAGGACTTCATCTTTCATGTTGATCGCGCATTCCTATTTTGAGTCTTTGGCACGGATCCCGAGGTGCCTTTGTGACCCTTTTTCCGTGTGGGTTTTTGGGACAGCATTGGAGTGTTTTGGCGATATCTTCGCGCACGAGCGTCAGACGAAAATGTGCTTGCATAAGTTTTTCATCTACAGATCACAAGGAACGCGCTCGTATTTTTCTTAGATTTTTCCGAGATTTTATTGGAGGTGAAAATCCCTGTTTCCATGTCTACAGTGCTACAGTTTTTGATGCAGAAATTGTTTGAGTAGACCACCTTGCCGAATTTGTATCTTGACCTACCGAACTCGGATTTGGACGTGCAGGTATCCGTTTCGAAGGTATCGACGCGAGGATCGCTGTGATATTTTTCTTGGAATTTTCTGGACACTTTCAGCAGGTGAAAATTTCGCAGAAAGGGGACTGTTCATCGCAGATTTTGTATGTTTGGAATTTTGAGGAATTAAGTGTGATTTTTGGAATGTATTTTGTACCCAGGATGTATTGAGCACTGCTTTGGTACTGTTGGCTTGGTGGATGTACTGATACTGCTGTATCTCGGTTTTCTCAGCTGTACGACCCCGGACAGTTGGCACGTTCAGGTGGGTGACCTTGCTTTCAAAATCTATGGACTGCGTGCTAATTCTATGTATGTAGGATCATGCATGTTAGAAATTGGATTAAATAGCATGTGTAAACTGTATGTCAGTACTCTTGTTTATCAGTTGTGAATCTTGTGATCTTATTGTGATTTCCTACTACATGTTATTTATTGCAATCTTGGAACTTGACCTAGCACCCCTGTCATATGTATCATGTTCAACCAGACTGTAGAAAACTGTAACTTGGGCTAGGTTCCTTTATTGCTTTAGACATTCCCACATCACTTATTACACTTATCATTTCTGGACTTAGCTTTTCTCGCCCGGGGTGTGGGCTGGGAGGTCGGGTGGTTGTGGGATGCATTTGCACTCGTGTCTGGGGACCGAGTGGAGTTGATAGCAGTCTGTAGATTAGCTTTCCTTGGGAGAGTGATAGTGATGGTAGATCTGGGTTTCTTGGGAGCTGTCTGAGTGACAGTGAGTCTCAGTTGTGTGGATTCTAGCCAGTGAGTGAGACAGTGATTGTTGGTTATTGCCGATCTTGTTGATCGAGGATTTGGATCATAGTGTCACGCCCGGGGGTCGAAACTGCGACCCGGGCTCGTCAATAGATCCGCCATCTGTGCGGAAACTGCCGCACAGACGAAACGTCTAACCTGCAAAAGATTTATAGCTAACATGTATCAGAGATGAAAAAGAAACTAATAGCTATAGAAAACAACCGAACATCTGGATAAATAAAAGTCCTCAATACATAGCCTGACAAGCTATGAAAAATAATACAATCCTCACAAGTCTCTCAGAATGTCCAGTACAAAAGTGGAGTCTTAAAAAAAAATCGGGTACATCTACCTCAGACTCTCAAAGCTGGTAAGGAACTACTCGGCCTCGTCCTCACCTCGATCTGCCGTCTCCGCGCGAACCAAGTCGAAACAACAACCTCAACCTGTCACCGTAGCGGGTGTGAGATCTACTGCAGAAGGCAGATCTCAGTGGGTATCGTCCCAATATCCACGGTATGCCCACTAAGTCTACTGGAGGCAAAACAGATAGGTATGCAGATAGATAGATAATGGGTAAGCTGAAAGAAAGCTACAGCTAAAATATGTCTCAATCATAATACTCAAAAGGAAACTCTATCATAAACATGCTATGCATACTCTCGCTACTGCTAAAATGCCTCAGTATCAATGCTCAAAGGAAAAACCATCTAAGAACATAATATGTGACCACCCGCTCATAACACCCAATCCCAAAGACTGCCACATAGGGTCCAGTCAGGCCTGCGCCTGTCGACTAGGAACGCACCTGCCCACTACCACACATCCCCATGAGGACGGGATTTACGTGGGGCGTCCTGTCCGACTATCTCAATCTCAATCAAGTAACCTCCTGGTAACTCGGCCAGGGGCAAGTAACCACCTGGTAACTCGGCCAGGGGCAAGTAACCACTTGGTAACTCGGCCAGGGGCAAGTAACCACCTGGTAACTCGGCCAGGGGCAAGTAACCACCTGGTAACTCGGCCAGGGGCATCAACACATCTACGCATCCGGAGCGTGACCCGAGGGGAGCGACCCCAACGAGCTCAAGTATCACATCAGTCTCAACTGTCTCAAAAAAATGGCACATGTGGGCTATGGTCCACGATCAAACAGATCGGCAACTCAATGCTCAGAAGTACAACTCAGTCGGAAAAGACTCCTCGACTCAAACAAGAAAAGCCCAAATCCTCACATGATCTGTCGGAGAACCCTCAACGACTCAATCTGATAATGCACAACTCATGGCTAAGTCGGGAAACCTCCACGACTCGATCTGCCAGAATCCCAAACTCTCAAGCTAAGTCGGAGGTCCACCTCAACGACTAAATCGGAAAAACATAATCTAGAGCAATCACTCAATCCCCACAAGGAAGCTCATCTCACATGACACTAGAGCTTAACACACATGCTCTAAAAATCCACTCGGCCCCCCGGCACGAGTATACACGCACCCTGAACCTATGCCATACCTTTGGCAACTCATAATTTAAAAACCATCTTTGAAAACATTGGTTTTCCCCTAAACCGGGTTTCTCAATTTTTAAAACGGTTCAGGTGCAATTATGATGCAAACAAAGCATGAAACCTAGTGTCATATAATATCAGGAGTCTACTAAAAATAATCTGGGGTTCCAATAAATTTTACAGAAAATTCCAGGCAACTATCAGATTTAAAACAGTAAAAAATAGCACAAAAACATGATCAAAATGCACTCAGGAGCATTAAAGGGCATTCCATAAATTTTGGAGAAATTCCAACCCACCTGGAACGCTTTCCGCAGGCAACGCTGAAGTCGGTGAAGTGCCGAATCCCCAAACTGGCGAAACTCGTCCTGTTGAGGATGTGCGGCAGTAGGTAGGCGCAGGTTTGACTGGACCCGATGTGGCAGTCAGTTTAGATTGGGTGATCTCAATGAGAGTTAGTTGTGGCATACTGTTCTTTCTGTTCCACTCATTGAGCATCTAGATAGAGGCATAGTAGCCGTAGACTTTACCTTTCCAGCTTTTCTTTACAGCACTGCATTTGTTACTTTATGCCTCTAGTACACTTAGTGGGCAGACCGTCGGGCTTGTTGGCGGCACCCACTGAGAACTACTGTGGGATGTAGTTCTCACACCCGTCGTGGTGACTTTTCCCCAGGGACTTCTGCTCCGGTTCCTGCTGCTCTAGTTACTGATCCAGCCCCTTCAGACCGAGGTAAGGGAGTCGCGAGATAGATCCCTTCCCGTCATCTTCAGTGCGTGTGAGTAGAGGTACCCCTGTATTATATTGGACTTGGTCCTGTCGAGTGACCTTGTAGTGAGGTATCGAGTTGTACTTTCATTTCCTGTTATTTGAGAGACTCTTGTATTTTGTTGTGAGGATGGTTTGTATATATACTTGAGAGGTAGTTGTATTTTATGTTTTTAGTTCAGCTTTTACTATTTCAGCTCTAATATCTGTTAGTGTAGATGTTTCTTTGCAGGTTAGTCGCTACGTCTATACGGGGATTCCCGTATGGGCGGCGGATCTGTTGGCGAGCCCGGGGAGCAGTTTCGACCTCGGGGCGTGACAGATTAGAGTGGTATCAGAGCCTAGGATGTAGGTCTTGGAGGACTTAGGAACCCTAGGCTTGTGGCTGGACCCTAGGATGACCCACGTGAGAGCCGTAATTTTTAGCGAGAGTTTTGATTGGGTTTCTAACTCTCCCGAGCGGATCGGGATGAGTGACTGACATGTCTTCCTTCTGTGGCAACTATGTTGGCTGCAGACAACATAGTACTTCGCGAAGGGGGACATGCCTTTTGACTTTCGCTAGATTGGGTCGAGTGTTGATTTGGGTTCTGATTGTTTGCTTTGTCCCTCAGGTGGGGATGCCTCCTCGACGCTCGATGGTGACGCGTTCGCAGCCTTCGTCCTCTGAGCCCGAGCAGGACTCGGGACGGGGACAGCAGATAGAGGTTCAGGAGCTCTGTGCCCAGATGGCACTTTTGGCTGAGGCGTCTCGGCGCCAGGAGGAGGCAGTGGGTCGGTTGATGCTCATGATGGAGCAGAGGGCGTAGCCGGCCGTGGTACCCCCTGAGAGTTCGCCGGTGCCTTCTTCACCTATTGTCGCGCCCCCTGTTGTGCAGCCTGCACCAACTGTTCCGGTCGAGCCGATTTCTAGTAGGCTACCATCTGGGATGACGGGATCGTTGACTTCGGCAGAGCAGCGGAAGGTGGTGGATCTTTTGATGAGGTTTCGCCAGTTTGATTCACCCCGCTTTTCGGGTATGAGTGCTGAGCCGTGGGCGGTCGAGTCTTGGATTACGGCCATGGAGCGCCATTTCGAGAGCCTGTTTATTGAGGAGAGGTTTCGAGTTTTGTTGGCTACTCACTTTCTGGAGAGCAACGCCGAGGCATGGTGGCGGCGTGTGCGACCAGCTGGTCCGCCTGGGACGCAGCTTCTCTCTTGGGCAGAGTTTCGCAGTATGCTTCTTGGGGCCTTCTTTCCTGAGAGTGTTCGGCAGAGTTTGGAGGAGCAGCTGAGGAATCTCCGCCAGGGAGATAGGCCCGTACACATGTATATAGCTGATTTCAATCGGCTGTTAGCTTGTATGCCCCACGTGGCCAGAGATGAGACCCACCGGATCTACATATTTGAGAGAGGGTTGCGTCGGGACATCTATCAGTTCGTCCGCTCCCGCAGATTACAGACTTTGGAGGCCTCAATGGAGCAGGCACTTTATGTGGAGAGTGGAGAGGCAGTGATCGCAGAGGTGGCTCCAGCCCCCGTAGTGACTCTTGGGGCGAAGCGCCCAGCATCGTTGGAGGAGGGACAGTCGAGCAGGCAGGGACCCCCGAGACCTCCAGGATTCCACTCGCAGGGTCGGGGGTATCAGGGGCGGTAGAGATCAGGGGCATCTCGTCAGTCTCAGCAGCAGCAGCGCCGACCACCTCGACCGCAGCAGTCTTCGCAGCAGCAGCAGACTTCTCGGCAGCCGCGCCCTGATCGTTGTATTATTTGTGGAGGACCGCACCCGCCGACCGAGTGCCCGCAGAGGCAGGGCCGATGTTTCCGCTGCGGGCAGACCGGTCACTTTGCGAGCGCGTGCCCCAGAGCCGGTCATCCAGCTCCTTCCTCAGCTTCAGCACCATCTGCTCCTCACCATCCAGCGGGACCTTCTGCGGCCTACAGTAGGCCGGATTATGCTTCATCATCTTCGAGACAGCCCGAGCGACATCCCCCGGCACCGAGCGGCCGAGTCTATGCCGCTCAGGTTGAGGAGGCTACAGTAGCAGAGCAAGTCGTCGCAGGTATTATTTTGATTTCTGCAGTTCGTACTCTTGCTCTTTTTGATGCCGGTGCATCACATTCATTTATCAGTAGAGCATTTGCATCCCTACATGGTCTAGAGGTAGTTTCTTTATCGCATGCATTAGAGGTTTAGATACCAGATCATGTCTTGCATGTCGAGGAGTATTGTAGGGATTGCCCTGTGCAGTTGGGATCCTGGATTTTGCCGGCAGACTTGCTTGTCTTGCGGCAGCTCTAGGATTTCGATGTTGTGCTTGGTATGGACTGGTTGTCGAGGTACTATGCTACCATAGACTGCAGAGAGAGGACAGTGACCCTTCGTGAGCCGTGTCAGGAGGAGTTTGTTTACCGAGGCTGTCAGAGCTCCTTATTTGTGGTGACGATTTCTTCAGCGAGGGCCAGGCGGATGATGAGTAGAAGCTGCATCGCTTTCTTGGCGACGGTCGTGGAGGTGCCTACGGCGGCACTGGGACTCAAGGATATTCCTGTTGTCTGCGAGTTCCCAGACGTGTTTCCCTCTGAGTTGACGACTATACCGCCGGAGAGGGAGATAGAGTTTGTGATTGATGTGGTACCCGGAACCGCACCAATCTCGAAGGCACCTTATAGGATGGCACCTGCCGAGTTGAGGGAATTGAAGGCCCAGCTTCAGGATCTGTTGGACAGAGGCTTTGTTAGGCCCAGTGTTTCTCCGTGGGGAGCGCCAGTTTTATTTGTGAAGAAGAAGGATGGGTCACTTCGTTTGTGTGTGGACTACCGGGAGTTGAATAAAGTGACCATCCGGAACAAGTATCCCCTACCACGGATAGATGATCTATTTGATCAGTTGCAAGGAGCCTCAGTGTTTTCGAAGATTGATCTTCAGTCAGGTTACCACCAGTTGAGGGTGAGGGCTGAGGACATCCCCAAGACGGCTTTTAGATCCCGGTATGGGCATTATGAGTTCACGGTTATGCCTTTTGGTTTGACCAATGCCCCTGCTGCATTTATGGACTTGATGAACCGGGTATTTCAGCCGTACTTGGACCTTTTTGTGGTTGTTTTCATTGACGACATCTTGATCTACTCCCGGAGCGATGTGGAGCACGAGGAGCACTTGAGGATAGTGCTGCAGCTTCTACGAGAGAGGAAGCTGTATGCCAAGCTTAAAAAGTGCGAGTTCTGGCTTCGGGAGGTTGCATTCTTGGGCCACATAGTATCAGCCGCTGGAGTGGCAGTTGACCCGACGAAGATTGATACAGTTCGGGATTGGCCGAGACCGACGACGGTTACAGAGGTTCGGAGCTTTCTGGGCTTGGCAGGCTACTACCGTCGATTCGTAGAGGGCTTTGCGAAGCTCTCTACTCCCCTGACCAGTTTGACTAGGAAGGGGACGAGGTTTGTTTGGACTGAGCAGTGTCAGCAGAGTTTTGTGGAGCTGAAGAGGAGATTGATCTCAGCGCCAGTTCTTGCACTGCTAGTGATGGGTGATGGTTTCGTGATTTACAGTGACGCCTCACACAGCGGTTTAGGATGTGTGTTGATGCAGCATGGTAGGGTAATTGCTTATGCTTCACGGCAATTAAAGGATTATGAGAAGAATTACCCTACTCATGATTTGGAGCTTGTAGCTGTGGTGTTTGCATTGAAGCTGTGGCGGCATTACCTCTACGGGGAGCATTGTGAGATCTACACGGATCATAAGAGCTTAAAGTATCTGTTTACACAAAAGGAGCTGAACCTGAGGCAACGCCGGTGGTTGGAGTTACTAAAGGATTACGATGTGAGTATCCTTTATCATCCCGGCAAGGCCAATGTTGTAGCAGATGCTTTGAGTCGGAGGTCAGCACAGAGTTTGAGTATGTTGATCACACAGCAGGCACCGCTGATTGAGCAGATGAGGCGACTTCAGATTGAGGTAGTATCCCCTGGGGTCTCTGCTAGACTTATGTCTATGGTCTTGCAGCCCACTCTGTTGGACAGGATCAGGGAGACATAGAGTGAGGACCCCCACTTAGAGAGGATCAGATCACAGATTCAGGCAGATCAGATAGGGAATTTTACAGTGGATAGCTCGGGAGTACTGCAGTACAGGGACCGAGTATGTGTGCCTTCGGATCCTGAGATCAGAGACCAGATTTTGAGGGAGGCCCATTATACACCTTATACCATTCATCTTGGTGGTACTAAGATGTATAAGGACCTCAAGGCACATTTTTGGTGGTCCGGAATGAAGCGGGACATTGGAAGATTTGTAGCTCACTGTTTAACTTGCCAGCAAGTGAAAGCAGAGCACTGGGTTCCTGCTGGCAAGTTACAGAGCCTTCCAATTCCCGAGTGGAAGTGGGACCACATCACCATGGATTTTGTTACTGGGCTGCCGCGGGCGCAGAGTGGAGCCGACGTAGTTTGGGTGATTTTTGATAGACTCACCAAGTCTGCACATTTCTTGCCTATTCAAATGACTTGGTCATTGGAGCGTCTGCACAGTTGTATTTGGATGAGATAGTGAGGCTGCACGGTGTACCAGCGTCGATTGTTTCAAATAGGGACCCGAGATTTGTATCACACTTTTGGAGGAGTTTACAGTCAGCCTTGGGGACCCAGCTCAGGTTTAGCACCGCTTTCCACCCACAGACTGATGGCCAGTTCGAGCGCACCATACAGACCCTCGAGGATATGTTGAGAGCGTGCGTTATGGATTTTGGAGGAGGGTGGTACCGACACTTACCATTGGTTGAGTTTGCGTACAACAACAGCTATCAGGCGAGCATTCAGATGGCTCCGTTTGAGGCGTTGTATGGACGCAAGTGTCGGTCGCCCTTGTATTGGAGTGACGTGGGTGAGAGGAGGACTTTGGGACCAGATCTACTCTTGGAGGCTGAGGAGAAAGTCAGAGTTGTTCGCCGACACCTTGAGACAGCCCAGAGTCGTCAGAGGAGCTACGCTGATACTCGACGGCGAGACCTAGAGTTCCAGGTTGGTGATCACGTCTTCTTGAAGGTCTCGCCTTCGAAAGGGGTCCGGAGATTTGGAGTGCGTGGGAAGCTCAGTCCCCGCTTTATTGGACCCTTCGAGGTACTTGACAGAGTTGGCCCTGTGGCTTACAGAGTTGCCCTACCTCCACGCCTGGCCGGAGTTCACGATGTTTTCCACGTCTCAGCTCTGAGGAGATATGTTTTTGACCCGTCGCACGTGATTGACTTCACTTCTTTGGAGATCGGCGAGGACTTAGTGTACGAGGAGCGCCCGTTGCGAATTCTTGCTCGTGAGGTGAGGGAATTGCGCAACCGGGCCATTCCGTATGTGAAGATCTTGTGGAGCAATCACGAGGAGCGAGAGGCTACTTGGGAGCTAGAGACAGAGATGAGAGATACCTACCCCTTTTTGTTCCAGACTTCTGGTTGAGGTACGTCTGTTTTGCTTTTCCTTGTTTCGAGGATGAAACTTTTTTTTAGTGGGGGAGGATGTAGGACCCCGGAACCCCATGCAGCTTTTTCCCGTGAATTCACTGTGCAAACACCTGTTGATGGTGTGTTTGGCCCATAGTGCATCAAAGGGATGCCACAGATGGACCCTGTGAGTTATTATTAGCTGGGTTGGCCTTCGGCTGCTTTTGCCGAATTTTAGAAAAGGTTTTAGGCCAAACGGAGGTTGGATTTGGATTTAGCGCGGAAAAACGCTTGAAAACGGCTATTTGCTTGTTTAATTCTGAGTCCGGATGCCCAAAAAGGACTCCCGGAAGTTTTACTGGATTTTTGGTGCATGGGGGAGCCGTGGACCGGCGGGGGTGCCACGTGGCAGCACCTGGTTGGCCGACGCACGCGGCCTGGTCCACGGAGCAGCGGGGGTGAGGCCGGGGTGCACCGCGGGAGGCGTGGACCGACGGGGATCCACGTGGCAGCGCCGGATTGGGCGGCCCACGCGCGCTCGGTCCACGGGAGCGCGCGGGGGAGTCGTGGACCGGGGCGCGCCACGTGGCAGCTCCGTATTGGCGGGTCCACAGGCGCGCAGTCCATGCAGCGCGCGGGAGCAGGCGGTCGGGGCAGGTGCCGTACAGCGGGGCAGTTGGGGCAGGTGGCCAGCACCACGTGGCGCCCGCTGATTCGCGGGCGCCACCCACCGCGTTGACCGCGGGCGGGGACGCGTGGCACTTCCCCGCGGGGCTTGCACGGCTGCCGCCTGTTCGGTGGACACGTGTCAAGCCCCAAGGCAGGTCGGACGGTGGCTGGATCCGGTGCGACTGGGCGGGCCGGGCTGGGCCGCACTGTGCGCGCCCGAAACTTGGCGGGCCGGGCCGCACTGTGCGCGCCCGAATCCTGGCGGGCCGGACCGGGCGCCCGGAAAAGGGGACAAATCCGGAATTTTCGGATTTGTTCCCCACAGCCTATAAAAGGCAACCCGAGCTGCCTTCTTGGAGGTTTTTCTCCCTTTTTCGAGCCCCATCTCCCCGAGCTCTCTTCTAGTCTTTTGTTCATATTTGAGTGCTGGTTTCACCTGCAGAGTTTTGGGATTTTTAGGAGCACGCATCCCGAGGTTTCAGATTTTACGGCGCGGTGCGACGTTTCATTTTCGGTGTTCTTCTTCGTCGCAGTACGGTGTGAAAATTCCCCTGGGCTACCCCGACCTTCGTTTTTGACGATTCTTGCGCCGACATACTCCTGAGAGGTAGGACTTCATCTTTCATGTTGATCGCGCACTCCTATTTTAAGTCTTTGGCACGGATCCCGAGGTGCCTTTGTGACCCTTTTTCTGTGTGGGTTTTTGGGACAGCATTGGAGTGTTTTGGTAATATCTTCGCGCACGAGCGTCAGACGGAAACGTGCTTGTACAAGTTTTTCATCTACAGATCACAAGGAACGAGCTCGTATTTTTTTTAGATTTTTCCGAGATTTTATTGGAGGTGAAAATCCCTATTTCCCTGTCTACAGTGCTACAATTTTTGATGCAGAAATTGTTTGAGTAGACCACCTTGCCGAATTTGTATCTTGACCTACCGAACTCGGATTTGGACGTGCAGGTATCCGTTTCGAAGGTATCGACGCGTGGATCGCTGTGATATTTTTTTTGGAATTTTCTGGACACTTTCAGCAGGTGAAAATTTTGCAGAAAGGGGCTGTTTATCGCAGATTTTGTATGTTTGGAATTTTGAGGAATTAAGTGTGATTTTTGGAATGTATTTTGTACCCAGGATGTTTTGAGCACTGCTTTGGTACTGTTGGCTTGGTGGATGTACTGATATAGCTGTATCTGGGTTTTCTCAGCTGTACGACCCCGGATAGTTGGCACGTTCAGGTGGGTGACCTTGCTTTCAAAATCTATGGACTGCGTGCTAATTCTATGTATGTAGGATCATGCATGTTAGAAATTGGATTAAATAGCATGTGTAAACTGTATGTCAGTACTCTTGTTTATGAGTTGTGAATCTTGTGATCTTATTGTGATTTCCTACTACATGTTATTTATTGCAATCTTGGAACTTGACCTAGCACCCCTGTCATATGTATCATGTTCAACCAGACTGTAGAAAACTGCAACTTGGGCTAGGTTCCTTTATTGCTTTAGACATTCCCACATCACTTATTACACTTATCATTTCTGGACTTAGCTTTTCTCGCCCGGGGTGTGGGCTGGGAGGTCGGGTGGTTGTGGGATGCATTTGCACTCGTGTCTGGGGACCGAGTGGAGTTGATAGCAGTCTGTAGATCAGCTTTCCTTGGGAGAGTGATAGTGATGGTAGATTTGGATTTCTTGGGAGCTGTCTGAGTGACAGTGAGTCTCAGTTGTGTGGATTCTAGCTAGTGAGTGAGACAGTGATTGTTGGTTATTGTTGATCGAGGATTTGGATCATAGCCTGCATGAGCCACATTTGTGCTCGACAGAGATGCGCGGATATTTTTACTCGTGTGGGTCGCTCCCCTCAAGTGCCACTCCGGAGTAGGCAAGACCGGGTTGTAGTACCGGCGTGAGATTGAGCTCTTCTATCGCGACTTGTCGATGCTTTGTCCCTTTGGCTGAGCCAGTTTTGGCAGCTATGGACATACCTACGGTAGACCCGTCCTGTTGAGGATGTGCGGCAGTAAGTAGGCGCAGCAGGTTTGACTGGACCCGATGTGACAGTCAGTTTAGATTGGGTGATCTCAGTGAGAGTTAGTTGTGGCATACTGTTCTTTCTGTTCCATTCCTTGAGCATCTAGATAGAGGCATAGTAGCTGTAGACTTTACCTTTCCAGCTTTTCTTTACAGCACTGCATTTGTTACTTTATGCCTCTAGTACACTTAGTGGGCAGACCGTCGGGCTTGTTGGCGGCACCCACTGAGAACTACTGTGGGATGTAGTTCTCACACCCGTCGTGGTGACTTTTCCCCAGGGACTTCTGCTCCGGTTCCTGCTGCTCCAGTTACTGATCCAGCCCCTTCAGACCGAGGTAAGGGAGTCGCGAGATAGATCCCTTCCCGTCATCTTCAGTGCGTGTGAGTAGAGGTACCCCTGTATTATATTGGAGTTGGTCCTGTCGAGTGACCTTGTAGTGAGGTATCGAGTTGTACTTTCATTTCCTGTTATTTGAGAGACTCTTGTATTTTGTTGTGAGGATGGTTTGTATATATACTTGAGAGGTAGTTGTATTTTATGTTTTTAGTTCAGCTTTTACTATTTCAGCTCTGATATCTGTTAGTGTAGATGTTTCTTTGCAGGTTAGTCGCTACGTCTATACGGGGATTCCCGTATGGGCGGCGGATCTGTTGGCGAGCCCGGGGCGCAGTTTCGACCCCAGGGCGTGACATTACAAACGGACTTTCTAATATGTAGTCTCACAACGTTGAGTAGATCAAAACTGCCTTTGTAATTTATATTCTCGCACTTTGAGTAGTTTAAAACCTAACTTTGTAATATGTAGTATAACACTTTGATTGCCTTAAACTAGACATTACTTGAATGTTTGTCGTACAAATCGATACAAGTTATATCATGTCTACTTATTATGAAAGTTCGCTAAATTGGTATAATTTCGTTGCAGATATAATGGATGCTTCAAATTATCAAACTGTATGTTCTTCCAGTTTTGTTGCAATGTTGTTGACTATATTAGATGATGATGATGACTATTGGGTGGAAGTTATAATCATGCTCATTACCGAAGGATACATATATTAAACTATTTAATTTCCATACAACCATGTTGGGGAGCCAGATAATGTGGACATTTATATATTTCAGTGTAGTCCTTTCTTCTGTAATTTGTTGCAGTAATCGGCCAGATGAATGTTTGAGCTACATATAAATAAATATTAGATCATGTATGCTTACTATCAAACTTGGCTAACTGGCTTAAATTCCGATGCAGCTTTAATGGATGATTCAATTTATCGAAGTGTATTTTCGTCGGCATTTCGTGCAAATTTGTTCACTATATTAGATGATGATGATGACTATTGGGTGCAAGTCATAATCATGCTTATTGACGAAGGATATATAAATGCAACAAGTACAATAAGCAGACAACCATGTCGTACCCGTCCATTTACTGGGCATCAGTTTATTTGTGATATTCTGAATGGTCATCCAAACCGGGGGTACAATCATTTTAGAATGACGATAACTACATTCATTGCTCTCCGCAATGACCTTGTCGGAAAGGGCCAGGCCTTTTAAGTAGCACACGGAATATGACTGCTGACGAACAGTTGGCAATTTTCCTATTTTGTATAGGACACGGTGTTGCAAATAGGGTGATCGCTGAAACTTTCCAACATTCGGGGAAAACAATTAGTCGTCATTTTAACAATGTACTCCGAGGCATTATTCAATTAAAAGATGAATACTTAACTATGCCGCCAAGTAATTATGGAGTGCATCCAAGAATTAGTGAAAATCCGAATTTCTATCCGTTCAAGGTAAGGGACAATAACTTTACAGAAGATAATTTGTACATTTCCATTGCTAAATTTGTAATGTACTATGTTGTGACATTAACATATGTAGAATGCAATTGGGGCGGTGGATGGTACGCATATTTCGGTTATTGTAGAAAGGCACAAACAACCACGATTTCGATGTCGCAAAGGACTTACATCGCAAAATATGATGGCTGCTGTTTCATTTGATCATAATTTTTTTTTTGTATGCACCGGTTGGGAAGGATCTGCCGCTGATATGCGGGTACTCAGATGAACCTGTGAAAGTGGAGGTTTTACAATTCCTGAAGGTATAATTTAAAAAGAAATTTTTATTAATTTTTTTCATTATTATTGGTTTAATTTAGTTTTTAAAAGTTGTATACACTTAGGTTATATCTACAGGAAAATATTATCTGGTCGATTCTGGATACGCGAATACCGATAAATTTCTGGCGCCGTATAGAGGTGAGCGTTACCATCTGAGTCAATTTGATAGTAACACACGTGGTCGTATACATCGTTCTCCGCGGGACTTGTATAATCATTGGCACGTTCAATTAAGAAATGTGGTAGAGAAGACATTTGAAATTTTAAAGAAGCAATTCAAGATATTAAATATTGTTACACCGTTTCCTTATAGAGTGCAGTGTCACATTGCTATGGCATGTTGTGTGATCCACAATTTTATTCGACGGCAACAAGGAAATGATAGATATTTTAACGAAGCGCTAGACCCAGAGCCTCCAGAGAATGAAGTGGAAGTGACGACTACAAATTCTAGTACATCAAAGTCATGGCGGGGAGACGACATTCGCACACATATTACCGAGCAGTTGTGGAATAATAGAAATTAGATAAATTATTGGAAATGACTATAAGTTTGTAAAAGTTAGAATTAATGTTGTAATATTATGTTAGTCAGCTTGTTATATAGTTTTTTTTGTTTATATGTAATGTTAATTGGACTGTTAATTAAAAATTCGTGTTCCCCGTGTATGATGTAATTTGAATTATTATTGTGACGTGATATTTTATTTTCTACGTTAGTATAGTTGTGAGATCGTTATTATTTGATGATAATTTAAATCGCCAAACCATGCATTATTTTATAATATTCTTTAATTAAGTCTTGTATAAATTTTGACTTATAATTTATGCTACTTGAAATTCGCTATTTGAATATATTATTGTCTGATAGTTGTTTTAAATGTTTTTTGTGCAACCATTTAATTTAAGAATGTATTGAGCAACTGATTTTTAGAAATAAAATTATAAAATTTTAGTATGTAATGTTTATTTATTTAATATTATTATTGAATTTTTAAAATTTTATTTTTGCAGAATGGTAATATTTTAATTATTGGATAATATTAATAATTATTTTGAATTAAAAAAATTAACACTAATTTTATATAGCATCTAATTTATTAAATAATATATATTAAAATTGTTATATTAAAAAAGTCATAATACATTCTTTAATTATCAATTTTAATACTTAACTAAAAGTAAGGGTATTGTGATGACCCGGATCTCCGCAGAGCTGCTACAGTGCATTGGGGTGGCCATTGGAGGCCTACATGGTGTGTTGGAGGTGTTTGTGGCATAATTGGACATAAGTGTTGGACATCGGACTTATATGGACCCTGTGAGTGATCAGAGGACCCCGTGGAGGGTTTAGAAGTGGTTTCGCGTGAATCGGATATTTAAATTGGGCTCCGCACGAAGTTTGGACTAAGAACGCATTTCCGGGAGCCTCCGGCAAATTTTAGAGTTGGAATTTGGCAAAACGGACGTCAAATTTGGATTCAGCGCGCGAAAACGGTCAAAATGGACTACCCACTTAATGTTTTTGAGCTCGGGGTACTGTTCACGCCGGAACAGTGATTCCGGCGATCGCCGGCGGCGGCGGGCAGCGGCGGAGAGCGGCGGCGCGGCCTCGGGCAGGCGGCAGCGCGGCGGCGGGCAGCGCGCAGCGCGCGGGCAGGGGCGCGGGCAGGCGCGCGGCCACGCGCCGGCGTGCACCAGAGCGGGGTGCCACGTGGCGGCTTCCCATTGGATGGTTTACGGGTCGCGGTCCACGGAGCATAGCGGGGTGTACGGTGGACCGGAGGGGGACACGTGGCATCTTTCTATTGGTTCGGTTCATGAAGTCGGGTGCACCGGGTGCAGTGAGCGAGAGGGTTGACACGTGGCGCGCGGGGATTGGGCGCGCCACTGTGCGCGGCAGGCGCGGCGGTGCGTGGTGTACGGTGGACCGGGTAGGGACACGTGGCAGGGGTTCATTGGCGCGGTGTTGGGATTGTTGTGCACCAGGTTCAGCGAAGTTATCCCTTGGACACGTGGCGAGCAAGGATTGGGTGTGCTACTGTGCGTGTTCGGCGTGGCAGGCGGCGGCGGCAGGCGGCGGCGGCAGGCGCGCAGGCGGCGGCCGGCTGGCGTGGCGGGCACGGCGGGCAGGTGGCGCACGCGGGCGCCACGTGGCGGCCCGCCATTGGCGGGCGCCAACTGCCCGTTGACCGGGGGGTGCGCCACGCGGCGTGTGGTGAGTCGGCCGGTTCGGGTGTCCCGCGTCCGGGGACACGTGTCGGCGCGTGGAGCGGGTCGGACGGCCGGACGGTCCGACCGGATCCCGTGTGGGATGGGCCGTCAGTGGGCCGGGCCACTGTGCGGGCCACGTGGCGGGCTGTGAAGGTTCCGGGCCTGCACAGTAACGGGCCGGGCCCGTTACTGTAGCAGCCCGGAAGTTTTTGGGCGCCCGAAAAGAGGACTCAGGGGTCATTTTTGGATTTGTTTGGAATGGCCTATAAATAGCCAACCCGAGCCTCCTCATTTGGCTTTTTTCTCCCAAACCGTGCATCCTCTGCCCGAGCCACCTTAAGAAGATTTGTTCACCTCTTGATGCTGGATCTTCCTGCCAAGTTCTGGGATTTTAGGAGGCACGAATCCCGAGGTTCCCCATTTTACGGCGCGGCGCGGCGATGCATTTCCTGTTTCCTTCTTCGGCGCAGCAGTGATGTTTTGGCTCCCCTGGGCTACCCCGAGGTCCTTTTCCTGTGATTCTTGCGCCGGCTGACTCCTTACAGATAAGGCTTCAACTTTCATTTTGATCGCGCTTTTCGGTTTCGAGGTTTTGGCACGGATCCCGAGGCAAACAGTGACCCCTTTTTGCTGTGTGGATTTCCTTGACAGCAGCGGAGTATTTCAGCCATATCTTCGCGCACGAGCATCAGACGGAGACGAGCTTATACAACTTTTTGATCTACTCGTCGCGAGGAACGCATTGGTGATTTTTCTGAGATTTTAGAAAAATTGTTTCGAGATGATAATCACTGTTTTCTCAGTGTACTGTGTACAGTTTTTCTGCACAGTTTGTTGATTGGATTACCGCCTTGCCGAATTTATAACTTGGCTTACCGAACTCTGTTTTGGACGTGCAAGGTACCGTTGCGAAGCTATCGACGCGAGGATCGCCGTGATATTTTTCTTGGAATTTTCTGGGCACTTTCTGCAGGTGATAATTTAACAGTTTCCGGACTGATGTTGTATGGATTAATAAAAGCAATATTTGGGAGCCTAAGTGTATTTAGTGGACTTTGTGTTGTGCCAGGAGTGTTTCGGGTGTACTGTACTTGTTGGAGCGCAGGATTGGAGTTTTTGGTATTTTCAGCTGTACGGACCCGGACAGTTAGCGCTTCAGGTGGGTGGTTGTTGCATGCCTCTACTTCTGACTTGCTCACTAAGTTTATTAGAGAAACCCCACTTTTGAGCATATTGATTGATTATTATGCATGATTGCCTGATATACATGTGAGCCTATCATCTGAGATTAATTTGTGGATATAGCATGTTGGGGATATTATTGGGATAATATTGCTGTTGGAACATGATCATTGGAATAATTTAATAGTGATAATTAACATGCTATATTAGCACCTAGATTTTTATGAAAGTGGATTAAATGGATTAATTGTTGGAACATAATGACATATCTAGGTGCGGGTGCCACTTTGGGATTTATTATGGATCAGGGATTATTTACATGTGTAGTGGACTGATGATTTTAGCATGATTGATATATTTATGTGGATATTATTAATTGTTACACATGTAAAACTGTTATTTGACATTCCCTCTCTTTCATATTTCATGAGGACTTTTGCATGCTTAATTGGACATCTAGATAGGCCACTATTTTATTGCTACACTATCATATTGGGATTTGACTTAGGAGAAACCATGATTGCTTTCTTTCTCCTTTTCATTTGGACTTTTGAGTCATGTTGCTCGAGTTCGAGCAGAGGTTTGGGATAGTGTAGCCGGGACCTGCGGGTCAGTGACAGGGTGTACTTGATGTTGGATTATGGGTTATTGCGGCAACCGCGGACAGTAGGCGGTTGACCGGATCTTGATTATTGTACCCAATTGTGGGTTGTGGGTATTGCGGTGACCGCGGACTTTGGGCGGTTGACCGGATGTTTACTATTGCATCAGATTGGGTATCAGATTACTCTAGTGGATGGTGTTTCCCACTTTTGAGTATTATTGCATCAGATCGGGGTTTCATTAGTGGACGGAGTTTCCCACTTTGATCATAGTCATGATCCAGTCCTGCTATTATGAGACAGTGGTTACAGAGATGCTTGATACAGCGATACTTTACTCGTGTGGGTCGCTCCCCTCGAGTGCCACTCCGGAGTAGGCTTTACACCGTGCCGAGCGCCGGGCACCATTGGGATTTCGAGCCTTATGTGCTGGTCCCCTACTGAGTTCTTGAGTTCGACAGCAGAGCAGGCAGTACCAGTTTTACTGGTGGCACTAGATTGGGTCTATTTGGTCAGATACTGTTTCCTGATGCATTCATACCGTCATTTCCTTCGGTATTGCATTTAGAGGCATACTTGTTGTGGTTTCCCCCTTTATTCAGTAGTTCTGTTACAGCTTTACCCCCTTGCCCTTTTCTTGCCTCTAGTAGACTTAGTGGGTACGCCGGAGCTTGAGGCTTTACCCACAGGGGGAGGCTACTGGTTTACTAGTGGTTCTCACCCCCACTGTTGTTTCCCCTTCTTTTCTCCCCCCTGTTTTGCAGAGTCCTCATTGGAGTTGCTGATCTTCGGTCGTTGTTCGGGGCGAGGGAGTCACGAGCTAGATCGTTACCACCCGAGGAGAGTAGCTGTATCCCCTGGTTGGAGATTTCTCGTAGCTGTTGGCTGGTTTTACTGTTTATCTGAAGCAGAGAGATCTTTTGTATTTGGAGAGACAGTGTTGAGACTGATGTACTATAGTTTTAGTTTATCTCCTTTTATAGTTGAGAGATGCTGTACTGAGGATATTGTATGATGATTATCTGTATTTGAGGAAATGGATATTGTACTTTATTTCATATGTACAGTGATTGGATTTTATTTTACAGCATTTTATTTCAGCTCTGATATTTGTGTAGCTATAGTACTATCTTTTGCAGGTTAGACGCTTCGCCTATGCGGGTTTTGGCATAGGTGGCGGATCTGTTGGCGAGCCCGGGTCGCAGTTTCGACCCCGGGGCGTGACAGATTAAGTTGGTATCAGAGCTTAGGGATAGGTCAATTGGGACTGTAGAAACCCTAGGCTTATGGTTGGACCCTAGGATGACTTCGAGAGAGTCGTGAGTTTTGCGAGAGTCCTGATTGAGTTTTATACCTCTCCCGAGTGATGGGATGGGTGATTGGCATGTTTATTCTCCTAAGCAATTATGTTGGCTGCAGACAACATAATGCGGCGGAACTGTTGACATGCTCTAGACTCTCGCCGGATTGGGTCGAGTTGTGTTTTGTGCTGTGGTGCAGTTGGTCGTGGTGAGCGGTGTCTCCCCGACGCGTTGTGCGGATTGGTGTGCGCTCGTCGCAGCGGTGGAGCTCGAGCAGTTTGTTTTGGGGCCGGATACCCAGATTGAGGTTAGAGAGCTTCAGGCCCCGATGGCAGGATTGCCAGAGGTATATCAGCGGCAGAGTGAGCCGCTGGTCGGGGTGACACAGTTGTCGGAGCAGTGGGCAGCCCGACAGTGTTTTTCTCCTGAGACCACCTAGTTACAGTATCCTCAGCGGCAGTGATTTCTGAGGCGCCGATGGAGCGAGTGGCCCCCTCCGTGCTGATGTTTTGTGTTGCAGCACCGAGGCGGGGTGGAATGCTGTTAGTGGATGAGTTGTGGGACATCATCGATGGATGGAGCCAGTTTTGGCAGATAAACCACCCTGATTTATGGATTTGGGTGGGAGCCTTTGGAGGCAAAATCGTGGCTGGTGGTGAGGGAGTGATTAATTGAGGGTCCCCCTGTGCTGGGGAATTGAGGCAGTTGTTGAACAGTACGCTCCAGGTTTCGAGGGATGAAGCGCATAGGATGTGTGCGACTGGGAATGGATTGCGCCAGAATGCCCTTTTAGTTTATCTGATCCCTCTGCTTTGGATTTTGGATTTTAGATGCCTCGAGGGAGTAGGCATTGTGTATGGAGTGTACTGTTGCAATTCCTTTGGATAAGGATCTGCCGCCAGAGGCGAGTTCTGGATAGAGGCGCTTGGCGCTAAGTGCTGGGGGACAGATCGGTTGGCTGTGGCACTTTCGTTTCCTTCCTGGATGGTGGACATCCTTGTGGACGGATTATGTAAAGCTTACCCAAAAGAAGGTTACCCTTTGTGATTATTAACCTGCATGCTTGGGGTACAATAGATGTATTTGAGGGGTGAGCTGAGTAAGGATAATTGAATGAGGAATTGCAGGAATTAATTGTGTTTTGTTATATGACGATTGCGATAATGGATTTTCGGAGATGTCAGAGGTCAGGTGGACCCCGGTGACAGCATCTGCATCGTTATCAGAGTGGCGCAGCGGTAGCGTGGATTTATTGTCTGCGGAAGATCGTATTCCTCGCCTCAGTGTGAGCAAAGGCAGAGATTGTGCTCCTTTGTGGAGAGCCTTGATTTTCAGGCAGATTAAGTGACGACCACCTACATTGAGCGGTTGAGACTGTACTGCGTGGGTGAAGGGCGCCAAGGCAGTGGATCGGGTCGTCGCAGGTGTGATTTCATCACAGCAGTCGGAATTAGAGCATGGTGCATTCCTGCATGGACTAGAGGCAGATTTGTAACCACATGCACTGGAGGTACAGGTTCCTGTTGGGCTGGTGCATGTGGGGGAGGCTTGTGGATCATGTCCAGTGCAGTTGAGACCCCGAGTGGTATCGGCAGGTTTATTGGTATTTGTATCTGGTCAGTGATTGACCTAGTGCGTGGGATTGGTTGGCACAGTGCCACATGGTGTATGACTGCGGAGAGAGAAGGTTATGATCTTCTGCAAGACAGACATTAAAGACTTGTTCTTTGAGACAGTCGGAGCACACAAGTTGTAGCGACAAGGCGAGAGGTGCCAACGGCGGCACCGGGACGCGAGGATTATTCCTGTTGTCGTGAGATCCCGGGTGTGATTCCACCGGAGCTGATAGTGATGCCGTCGATTAGGGAGATTGAGATTGCGGTTGACGTGGTTCGGGGAACCACGCCAACCCCGATAGCACCTCATTGGATACCCCCTGTAGAGCTGACAGAGCTGATGGCGCAGTCGCAGGAGCTGATGGATCGAGGGTCTGTTCGATCTAGTGCCACGTCGTTGGCACAGAACAGTGAGGGTCCTTGTGTGGGGTGACCGCAGGCAGGTCTGGATGTTATGTAGGACCTTTGATGGAGTTATACCCCGATAGTGGTCTGCTTGGGATGCAGGTGTCTTCTTGGGATGATACAGTTGTGTATCCCGCCAAGTTGGTGTTCTGGACCCGGTAGGGGCATTGTGAGTGCAGTAAGGCCAAACGGGATGACTAAGGCCCTGTCGTCTTAGGATTTGAGGAATTGTGTGTTCCTGCTGCACTTGGAAGGATTATTTGAGATATTCTTTCGGGATATTTTGATTTTACCCCATCTCTGTACGATTTAGAGCTGGTGGAGTACTCATAGATGGTGTAACAAGGTCTGTGTGGAAGAAGCTATATGCCAAGTTGTTGTGGCACGAGTTTTAGCTTCGAGAGCATATCATCTTGGATCACTTAGTCTAGCCATAAGAGGCGGTGGTGGAAGTCCGGCCAAAAGGGATGCTATGCGAGAATGGCTGAGACCGGCAGTTATTTATTGAGGTGAGGAGCTTGTGAGCCGGATAGTGCCAGCAGAGCTTGACAAATTGGTGATGAGATTGATACCAGCCCTGATTTCAGCATCGCCAGTGTTGGGGGATGGATTTGTGATATACAGTGATGCCCCCATAGTAGCTATGATGTTATTGCTGGATTTGTGACAAACTTCCATTATCACCCCGATAGGGCCACTGTGGTGGCGGATATCCAGAGCAGAAAAGCTATTTGGGGTTGAGTTTGTTGATGCCACAGCTGGTGCTGTGTGGACTGTCGAGACAAACGTGGCATATGGTGGTGTCACTGAGGTCTCTTTGGATGATAGACCGCGGCTGAATGGTTCGCACGGATGGTCAAGATTTGGGAGCGACCGGGCGAGGACCCCTCTCTCCTGGTCAGGGCCCTTTTCCCTTTGGAGTTGTCTGGCATGTCACTGGTTTGGGAGTTGAGGACACAACTCCCGAAATTTGAGGAAGTGATCGCCTGGAGCAGGTACTTTTTCGAGCCTGGAGGATTGGATTTACCAGCTGCAAGGGTACAGGATTTTCTCGAAGTTTGATTTGCGAGCTGGTTCTCTCGACTGCTTATGGTGTGTGCTGATGCCCGAGAGTTGGTGAGGTGTTTCTACACCCTGATGGTTTCGGATTAGAGATCAGAGTTTTACGTGATCAGTTGGAGGACTTTTATCAGATGCCTCGGAAGTACAGAGGTACTTGGATCGAGCTGGTGCGCCGGTGGACTTGTGGTCAGATTCTCTGAGGCCTTGGGAAGAGCGGAGGCATGTGCCGATGCTTATTACTTGGTAGCTCGAGCGGTTAGCCCAGTTGTACTTGGTGGAGTTGGTACGGTTTTTCTGAGTGCCCGCCTTCAGTTTGTTCTGGTTAGAGACCCGAGGACCGCATCGCGTCTCTGGAGGAGGTATTTGTCAGCCTTGGGAGCTCGAGTGGTGGATGATTGGATATTTACCCCCCTTATTTGGCTGAGTTTCCGTATTGAGGAACGACTTTAGTTTCGAGGACGAAACTTTCTTTTAGTGGGGGAGGATGTGATGACCCGGATCTCCGCAGAGCTGCTACAGTGCATTGGGGTGGCCATTGGAGGCCTACATGGTGTGTTGGAGGTGTTTGTGGCATAATTGGACATAAGTGTTGGACATCGGACTTATATGGACCCTGTGAGTGATCAGAGGACCCCGTGGAGGGTTTAGAAGTGGTTTCGCGCGAATCGGATATTTAAATTGGGCTCCGCACGAAGTTTGGACTAAGAACGCATTTCCGGGAGCCTCCGGCAAATTTTAGAGTTGGAATTTGGCAAAACGGACGTCAAATTTGGATTCAGCGCGCGAAAACGGTCAAAATGGACTACCCACTTAATGTTTTTGAGCTCGGGGTACTGTTCACGCCGGAACAGTGATTCCGGCGATCGCCGGCGGCGGCGGGCAGCGGCGGAGAGCGGCGGCGCGGCCTCGGGCAGGCGGCAGCGCGGCGGCGGGCAGCGCGCAGCGCGCGGGCAGGGGCGCGGGCAGGCGCGCGGCCACGCGCCGGCGTGCACCAGAGCGGGGTGCCACGTGGCGGCTTCCCATTGGATGGTTTACGGGTCGCGGTCCACGGAGCATAGCGGGGTGTACGGTGGACCGGAGGGGGACACGTGGCATCTTTCTATTGGTTCGGTTCATGAAGTCGGGTGCACCGGGTGCAGTGAGCGAGAGGGTTGACACGTGGCGCGCGGGGATTGGGCGCGCCACTGTGCGCGGCAGGCGCGGCGGTGCGTGGTGTACGGTGGACCGGGTAGGGACACGTGGCAGGGGTTCATTGGCGCGGTGTTGGGATTGTTGTGCACCAGGTTCAGCGAAGTTATCCCTTGGACACGTGGCGAGCAAGGATTGGGTGTGCTACTGTGCGTGTTCGGCGTGGCAGGCGGCGGTGGCAGGCGGCGGCGGCAGGCGCGCAGGCGGCGGCCGGCTGGCGTGGCGGGCACGGCGGGCAGGTGGCGCACGCGGGCGCCACGTGGCGGCCCGCCATTGGCGGGCGCCAACTGCCCGTTGACCGGGGGGTGCGCCACGCGGCGTGTGGTGAGTCGGCCGGTTCGGGTGTCCCGCGTCCGGGGACACGTGTCGGCGCGTGGAGCGGGTCGGACGGCCGGACGGTCCGACCGGATCCCGTGTGGGATGGGCCGTCAGTGGGCCGGGCCACTGTGCGGGCCACGTGGCGGGCTGTGAAGGTTCCGGGCCTGCACAGTAACGGGCCGGGCCCGTTACTGTAGCAGCCCGGAAGTTTTCGGGCGCCCGGAAAAGAGGACTCAGGGGTCATTTTTGGATTTGTTTGGAATGGCCTATAAATAGCCAACCCGAGCCTCCTCATTTGGCTTTTTTCTCCCAAACCGTGCATCCTCTGCCCGAGCCACCTTAAGAAGATTTGTTCACCTCTTGATGCTGGATCTTCCTGCCAAGTTCTGGGATTTTAGGAGGCACGAATCCCGAGGTTCCCCATTTTACGGCGCGGCGCGGCGATGCATTTCCTGTTTCCTTCTTCGGCGCAGCAGTGATGTTTTGGCTCCCCTGGGCTACCCCGAGGTCCTTTTCCTGTGATTCTTGCGCCGGCTGACTCCTTACAGATAAGGCTTCAACTTTCATTTTGATCGCGCTTTTCGGTTTCGAGGTTTTGGCACGGATCCCGAGGCAAACAGTGACCCCTTTTTGCTGTGTGGATTTCCTTGACAGCAGCGGAGTATTTCAGCCATATCTTCGCGCACGAGCATCAGACGGAGACGAGCTTATACAACTTTTTGATCTACTCGTCGCGAGGAATGCATTGGTGATTTTTCTGAGATTTTAGAAAAATTGTTTCGAGATGATAATCACTGTTTTCTCAGTGTACTGTGTACAGTTTTTCTGCACAGTTTGTTGATTGGATTACCGCCTTGCCGAATTTATAACTTGGCTTACCGAACTCTGTTTTGGACGTGCAAGGTACCGTTGCGAAGCTATCGACGCGAGGATCGCCGTGATATTTTTCTTGGAATTTTCTGGGCACTTTCTGCAGGTGATAATTTAACAGTTTCCGGACTGATGTTGTATGGATTAATAAAAGCAATATTTGGGAGCCTAAGTGTATTTAGTGGACTTTGTGTTGTGCCAGGAGTGGTTCGGGTGTACTGTACTTGTTGGAGCGCAGGATTGGAGTTTTTGGTATTTTCAGCTGTACGGACCCGGACAGTTAGCGCTTCAGGTGGGTGGTTGTTGCATGCCTCTACTTCTGACTTGCTCACTAAGTTTATTAGAGAAACCCCACTTTTGAGCATATTGATTGATTATTATGCATGATTGCCTGATATACATGTGTGCCTATCATCTGAGATTAATTTGTGGATATAGCATGTTGGGGATATTATTGGGATAATATTGCTGTTGGAACATGATCATTGGAATAATTTAATAGTGTTAATTAACATGCTATATTAGCACCTAGATTTTTATGAAAGTGGATTAAATGGATTAATTGTTGGAACATAATGACATATCTAGGTGCGGGTGCCACTTTGGGATTTATTATGGATCAGGGATTATTTACATGTGTAGGGGACTGATGATTTTAGCATGATTGATATATTTATGTGGATATTATTAATTGTTACACATGTAAAACCGTTATTTGACATTCCCTCTCTTTCATATTTCATGAGGACTTTTGCATGCTTAATTGGACATCTAGATAGGCCACTATTTTATTGCTACACTATCATATTGGGATTTGACTTAGGAGAAACCATGATTGCTTTCTTTCTCCTTTTCATTTGGACTTTTGAGTCATGTTGCTCGAGTTCGAGCAGAGGTTTTGGGATAGTGTAGCCGGGACCTGCGGGTCAGTGACAGGGTGTACTTGATGTTGGATTATGGGTTATTGCGGCAACCGCGGACAGTAGGCGGTTGACCGGATCTTGATTATTGTACCCAATTGTGGGTTGTGGGTATTGCGGCAACCGCGGACTTTGGGCGGTTGACCGGATATTTACGATTTCATCAGATTGGGTATCAGATTACTCTAGTGGATGGTGTTTCCCACTTTTGAGTATTATTGCATCAGATCAGGGTTTCATTAGTGGACGGAGTTTCCCACTTTGATCATAGTCATGATCCAGTCCTGCTATTATGAGACAGTGGTTACAGAGATGCTTGATACAGCGATACTTTACTCGTGTGGGTCGCTCCCCTCGAGTGCCACTCCGGAGTAGGCTTTACACCGTGCCGAGCGCCGGGCACCATTGGGATTTCGAGCCTTATGTGCTGGTCCCCTACTGAGTTCTTGAGTTCGACAGCAGAGCAGGCAGTACCAGTTTTACTGGTGACACTAGATTGGGTCTATTTGGTCAGATACTGTTTCCTGATGCATTTCATACCGTCATTTCCTTCGGTATTGCATTTAGAGGCGTACTTATTGTGGTTTCCCCCTTTATTCAGTAGTTCTGTTACAGCTTTACCCCCTTGCCTTTTCTTGCCTCTAGTAGACTTAGTGGGTACGCCGGAGCTTGAGGCTTTACCCACAGGGGGAGGCTACTGGTTTACTAGTGGTTCTCACCCCCACTGTTGTTTCCCCTTCTTTTCTCCCCCCTGTTTTGCAGAGTCCTCATTGGAGTTGCTGATCTTTGGTCGTTGTTCGGGGCGAGGGAGTCACGAGCTAGATCGTTACCACCCGAGGAGAGTAGCTGTATCCCCTGGTTGGAGATTTCTCGTAGCTGTTGGCTGGTTTTACTGTTTATCTGAAGCAGAGAGATCTTTTGTATTTGGAGAGACAGTGTTGAGACTGATGTACTATAGTTTTAGTTTATCTCCTTTTATAGTTGAGAGATGCTGTACTGAGGATATTGTATGATGATTATCTGTATTTGAGTAAATGGATATTGTACTTTATTTCATACTGTACGGTGATTTGATTTTATTTTACAGCATTTTATTTCAGCTCTGATATTTGTGTAGCTATAGTACTATCTTTTGCAGGTTAGACGCTTCGCCTATGCGGGTTTTGGCATAGGTGGCGGATCTGTTGGCGAGCCCGGGTCGCAGTTTCGACCCCGGGGCGTGACAGGTATTTTCGTCATTTAACACAAAAGTCAATTCTCTATTTCTCTTATTTTTCAATCACTACCAAACACTATTTTTCTTATACCTGGTACTAACCTAATACCCAACCAAACACAAATTCACATTAGTTCTAACTTGTTCCTAAATTTATACTTATCCCTGGTACTACTAATTCTCTCTAATACACGAACCAAACGAAGCCGAATAGTTTTATGATGGGTGACCTTCCTGGAAAGCGGAGCATTATAGTTGAAATTAAGGCTAGTTATAATTGGTATTAAAGCCAGTTGCTAGCTAAAAGTGTGAGATGAGTCTTGATTGAGCTAGAGTCATGCAATGAATAAAAACCTAGTCAGAAGTGTGAGATGAGTCTCGATTAAGTGCGGCTTTTCTACTAATGATCGTTGTGGGTAGAGGACGGCTCCCTACAAGCTTAGTTAAGGTTAGTAATATGAGTCTCACATTGACATGATGTTTGTGAGTGCGTTTGAGCCTGACGGGAGATAATGAATGATTTATCGATTTTTAAAGACAGCGGACGATTCACCCTGATGCTTGTGAGTGTACTTAAACATGACGAGAGATGATGAATAATTTATAGATTTTTAAAGACAGTGGACGATTCACTATTTTTCTCATTTTTGTCGAATATAACACCAAGTTAGTAAGAGACGGTGGACGATTCACCTTGATGCTTGTGAGTGTGCTTAAACATGACGAGAGATGGTGAATAATTTATAGATTTTTTAAGACGATCAACGATTAACTCTTTTTCTCATTTTTGTCAAATATAACACCGAGTTAGTAAGAAAAAAATTAATTAGCCAAAAAATAAATTTAGAAGGTTCATTGGCCAATTAAATTTTTTTTAAGAGATAAAATATACATCATATACCATTTTCGTGGATGTGCAGTTTTTAATTTTTTAATTTTTTATTTTTTAATTATTATTTTTATTTAGGGATAATTGCCTCTGTACCTCTGAAATCTGAAGAAATATCTGATTTACCCCTCTTATTTTTTTCTTTCCAATATACCCCTCATACGTTCCACCGTTATTAAAAATACCCCTACCGTTTCCCTTTGTTAAGTTAACTAGGGTTAAACTAAAGTTAAATAATAATCGGAGTTGAAAACTATCAGATATACCTATTTTGCCCCTATCTACCAAAACATTTTCATTCAGCTGTCCCCCCTCTTCCTCTTACAACTTGGCCCCATACGAGCCCCCCTCTTCCTCTTACAACTTGGCCCCATACGAGCCCTAAATCGCCTCGCTCGCAGAGTTCTACCCGCGCAAACTTCTCTTCTCCATTGCTTCTC
Source organism: Tillandsia fasciculata (assembly GCA_029168755.2). NCBI lineage: Eukaryota > Viridiplantae > Streptophyta > Magnoliopsida > Poales > Bromeliaceae > Tillandsia > Tillandsia fasciculata. The sequence goes on along the minus strand of CM054939.1, from coordinate 16,314,895 downwards.
TTCTTCGTTGCCTCAAGACTCAAGTGCCTTCACCCATCACAGAGTGCCTTCAAGAATCATCATCATTTTCATTGTTTAGGGTTTTGCTCTAGACATCGCCTCGCAGAAAAAGTGAAGGGCCTTCATCTTCACCCTTTCTCTTCTACTCTCGCATTAAAAAAAAAAAAGTTCATTCCTCTCCATTGCCTCAAGAATGGTTTAATCCTCATGTTCTTACCATATTTGTGTCCATTGTTTAGGGTTTTGGAGCTTCCTATTATTGTGCTCTGAAGGGAGGAATCGAGGGTTTTGGAGCGTCCTATTACTACAACTTCCTACTAAAGAAAAGGGATATTGCAAAAAAAGGTAAGTTCCATTTAATTTCAGAAGTTTTACACATCTAGGGTTTCAAAAAAAATTCATTTAATTTCAGATGTTTTCATTTAATTTTTGCATTATTATTGTGCTCTGAAGGGAGGAATCGAGGGTTTAGTACCGTCCTATTACTACAACTTCTTACTAAAGAAAAGGGATAATTGCAAAAAAAAGGTAAGTTCCATTTAATTTCAGAAGTTTTCCACATCTAGGGTTTCAAAATTTTTTCATTTAATTTCAGATGTTTTGCATTTAATTTTTGCATTTAATTTTTGCATTTAGTTTTAAAATTTTTTACATCAGTTTGTTGCTACAGTTAGGTATTTTGGATCTACTCATTTTGTTTGGTGTTATTTAGGGAAGCATGACTCATGATTATAAGTTGAAAGTTATGTATGGAGGATGCAAGTGAAGGTATAGCTGCAGGTGGAGCTCATATAGTGGATGATGTTGGAGATGATAATGTTGGATATGATGAGCAGAATGAGGAAGTAGATGAATCAGATGGGTCTGATTTTGTTGATTTTGAAAGAAATTTAGTTTATAGCACTAGTGAAGATGATTCGAATGTTGATGAGTTGGTTTATGATGAGGCGAATCCAATTATGGATTATGGTGTGAAATATCCTAATGTCACTTCATTTCGAAGTGCTTTAAATCAATTTGCTATCCAAAATCAATTCGAGTACAAGGTGATAAAAAGTGATCGATGTAGAGTAACAGCAAGATGTCTCACAGAAGGTTGTGGGTGGAGAATACATGCAGCACAGATTCGAGGAGAAGCTAGCTTTCAGGTAAAAGGCAAAAAATTTCAATTGCTAGTATTTCAAACATTACTTTAGTCTAATCTCATTATTTCTTCCAATCTATTGTATCAATAGGTCAAAACATTCCAACCGGAGCATACATGTGAAGTTGTAAATAGATGTGGAAACAAGAATGCTACACAAGGATGGATTGCAAATAGAATCTCAAATTGGTTAAAAACTGAAGGTGATATATCTGTGCCTGAATTAACTAAAAGACTAAAAGAGAAGTATGGAAGGTTGGAGTTGCCCTATTTAAGGGTGTGGAAAGGTAAAGAGGAAACAATGACCAAATTATATGGAAAGTGGGAATTATCATTCTTAAGAGTTTTTGATTTTTGTAGTGAGATTAGGAGAAGAAATGTAGGAAGTCATACATCAATTAAGCTGATAGAGGTAAATGGAAAGTAGCATTTTCAAAGAATGTTTATTGCTTTTGGGGCTAGCATTCAAGGCTTTCTAAGAGGGTGCTCATTTGAAGGGTAAATTCAAAGGAATTATTGTTTCAGCAATTGCGTTGGATGGAAACAACTCAATGTTTCCGGTTGCATATGGTGTGGTTGAGTCAGAAAATGCAGAAAGTTGGGAGTGGTTCCTGCTAGGTCTGAAAGAAGCTGTAGGTTGTCCTAATGGTTTGGTTTTATCTAGTGATAGGCAAAAAGGCTTAGATAAGGCCCTTCTAGCTGTCTATCCCACTGGTGAACATCGTGAATGCATGCGTCATTTGTACAGCAATGTGAAGAAACGTTTTCGATCAGATATTTTGAAGAAACATCTGTGGGAAGCAGCTAGGGCATATACAACTTCTAGATTTCAATACCATATGGAAAGGGTGAAGAATGCGGACAGTAGAGTGGTTGATTTCTTAAGAGAGAATCATGCGCATATATGGAGTCGTTCTTTATTTGGAATATATGCTAAATGCGAACGAGAAACAAATAATATATGTGAGACTTTTAATTCCTGGATCAGTGAAGAACGGAATAGACCGGTGATAGACATATGGATGCTATACGATAGAAAATGATGATTATGATGAACAAAAAAGCAAGAGATGCGAGAAAATGGTCAACAAAGCTTGTGCCAGAAGTAATTAGGCAAATCAACAAATTGACCGAGGTAATCTAAAAACCTGCTTGATGCTTTTTACTATAACTTATAAACAAACAAACAAATAAAGATGTACTGTTTTATTATCTATTGTTTTATCATGTTTTATTATCTATTGTCTTATGTTACTGTTAGGATGTTGGAAATTTTAGAGTACTAAGATGTACTGATCAGCAAGCAGAGGTTGAAGGGCCTAACTCAAGATGTGATGTGAGGCTTGATGAGAGGACATGCACATGTAGGAGATGGCAAGTCTCTGGATTGCCATGTGTACATGCCATTGCCTTTATGGCTAATATGAAACTCAAACCTGAAGATTAGACATCATCATACTTCACTGTTGAAAGGTATCGAGATACCTATGCATTAAACATTAAGCCATTGTCTGCTGAAGAGGATTGGAAAGAGAGTGATGTAGGTTTTAGTGTGTTGCCACCTTTATTAGTAAGACTTGCTGGTCGGCCACGAAAAAAAAGGATCAGAGGAGCAGGGGAGATAGTTAAGAGAATACACAATGTAGGAGATGTGGTGGCTTTGGTCATTATGCAAGAACATGCAAAAATGATGTTTCGACAGTAGACCCTAGCACACAATCTTCAAGGTAATTTGTTTCTTTCAAGTTATTATATCTATTTTTTATTTTCTTGTAATTTAAATTTCTAGATATAGTGACTTTAAATTTTTTTATAGCAAAAGAAGAAGAAAAGATAGTGGATCGCAACGACAAGAGCAAGATGAGCACCATGCGGCAGGTGCATCAGCAGCATCACAATCTTCAAGGTAATTTGTTTATTTCAAGTTATTATATCTATTTTTTATTTTCTTGAAATTTCAATTTCTAGATATAGTGACTTTAAATTTTTTTATAGCAAAAGAAGAAGAAAAGATAGTGGATCGCAACGACAAGAGCAAGATGAACACCATGCAGCAGGTGCATCAGCAGCATCACAATCTTCAAGGTAATTTGTTTCTTTCAAGTTATTATATCTATTTTTTATTTTCTTGAAATTTCAATTTCTAGATATAGTGAGTTTAAATTTTTTTACAGCAAAAGAAGAAGAAAAGGTAGTGAGTCGCAACGACAAGAGCAAGATGAGCACCATGCGGCAGCGGCACCAGCAGCATCACAATCTTCAAGGTAATCTATTTCTATCTAACTATTACACTATTTTTATTTTCTTATAATCTTCATTTCTAAATTTTGTGACTTTCAACTTCAATTTCAGTAAGAAAAGAAGGAATAATAGCGGATTGCAGCGAGGGCAAGAGTTTCAAACCGCAGCATCTAGAGCATCACAGCAGCAACATGAGGCAATTCCCTATTCACAACAGGGTTCAACTATTTCCGACATTGACGTGCGCAGGTTGCTAGGTTGAGAAAACAATGCATGCAAAGATGCTGATGGTGCTGTAATTTTTTGGGTGATGATAGTACTGCTTTAATACTATATTATGTAATTTTTTGGGTGATGATAGTACTGCTCTAATACTATGTTATGTAATTTTTTGGATGATGATGGCGTTGTTTGGCGCTGTTTTTTATCAGCTTGACAATATTGTAATAGATTCCCAAAATACTAAGATATCTTACATAACTTCACCATCAGTTACAATATGTTGCATGTCTAAAATACTCCCCTCATCAATATATTGAGGATTATAACACAAACAAGTAATTTAAGCCAAAACAATATTTTCACTTCCATTGTTTGAATCTTTTGCTCAATGGCTTCTTCAATTGCTTGTAACTGGTATTTTAGATCTACTGTATTGTATTGTACATCGTCAGTCCATAAAAAATAATTGCAATGTCCAACTCCTTCAATCTGCAAAAAAAAAAAAAAAAAAAAAAAAAAAAAAAAAAAAAAAAACAAAGCTTACTTTACCCTAGTTTGAGCAAAAACGACAATCGTTAAATTATAAAATTTACTAGCTTATCTTACCCCGCAGTTTGAGCAACGGTAGAATCGGCGTCCCTTACTAGTTGGCTGCTTCGATACCCATATTCTACAAGATCTTCCGCAGTCGCACAAAGGAATTTGTGCGCTAAGAGATGATGCAGACCTCTCACTTAGATGGCTCATATGTAGCTAGAAGTTATGCAAATAGGAGGAGAAAGAGGCTTAGATTTCTTACTTAGAAGAAGAAGGAAGATTGATATGTTTTTTAAGCTATGAGTGTGCTTTTATAAGGTTAAAAGGAAGGTTACCGTTAAGATGACCGTTGGAGGGCAAATAAGAAAGTAATTCAATATTTTAAAGGTAAATACGAAAACTATTGAAAATTTTAAGGGTACATAAGAAAAGTTGGTTATGGTAGAAGGATATATTTGAAAGGGCAAAATAGTAATTTCACACAGATAACGGCAGCTCAACTTCAGGAGTATTTTGGAAAGAAGTTGGAACGTAAGAATGATAGTTTTAATATTAGCCTTCTAAGAGAGGTAAATCTGAAAACAAAAAAATTTTTAGGAGTATATAAAAAATTACCCCTTTTATTTATATATATATTTTTAATTGTCTCCCTCCAAAATATCCTCGCAACTATAACGGCTCTCCCACAAGAGTACGCTTCACACCACTTCACATCTCCCAAAAATGGCTCTTAGCCTCTCCCTCTCTCTCTCTTCTCTTCCTCCTCTTCCCCATCTCAAATTCGCTCCGAAACTCCTACACCCACTCCCAATCCTTCCTCTCTCCAGAATCCTAAACTCTAACCCTAACCCTAATGGCCAGGGCCGATCGATCTCCACCGCCGCGTCCCCTGAAGGAATCGGAGCCCTCGAGAAGGAACCGGCCCCGCTGACTCCTCCGTCTCCCCCCCCCAATGAATTGGTCGGTAGGGTTTGCGAAATCCCCCAAATTTTCTCGTGTGAATTCGTGCTCTTTATCCGGTTCTTTGCCGCAGGGCGTGGCGGAGAGCGTTGCGGTGCTAAAGGCGGCGGCGAAGACTCGGCGGGTCCCCGCGGCGGACGTGCTCGCCGCGCTGGCTGAGATCAAGAAGGCGAAGGCAGACCCGTCGCGGTTCCTCGAAACCCTAGGCGGTGCGGAGTCGCCCGGGAGGACGTGGATGCTTATCTTCACGGCACAGGTGAAACGCTAACCCTCTGTAGAAAAAGCTCTCAATTTCGTGCTTTTGACTTCTTATGGTGCTTGAATTTTTTTTATTTATTAATTTTTATTTTACCTGTTAGGGTCGATTGGAGGAGGGGAGGTATTTCCCAGTTACTGCTGTTCAGAGATTTGATGCTGCAGTGAGCTTCCTATTTTAAATTCTTGTTTCAATATATTGCTCCAATTCCATTACTGATTTTCCTTTTTTTTTTTCCAAGAAAGTTTGGTCATTTATGTGTTATTGACTGTTAAAATAGGTGATGAGAATTATATGGCATTGATCTACAGTATTGAATTGGGATAACTTTGGTGCACCCATAAAAAAAAATAAAATAGCCTTTCAATTGAAATATTAGGACTTTGACTGTTCAAGGGGTATTTGATAATGAGGTTTTGTAAGGATGCGTTTGGTTCGAATATAAGCGAGAACTGATTATTCCAGGTATAGGTATAAGTTCAGGAACAAGTAGAAACTAATGTAATTTTGTGCTTGGATGAGTATAAGAGTTGTACCGGATATAAAAAAAATTATGTTTGGTTGATTAAACAGGAATAAGAAGAATAGAGGAGAATAACTTTTTAGACTTGCTAATTTTGCCCTTCACCTTTTAAAAAAAATATAAGTAATTTATTTATAATTGTTATTAATAAAATATAGCTATTACATCATAAAGATTTCTAAAATTTTAAAATCTGATAATTTGTATGAAGTATTTTATAAAATTATATCGAATTTTAAAATTTTATTAAAAATGAAACTAACTTTAGAAAGGAGTATTTTCAAAATATTTATAAATGCTTATAAATTATAGCATGTATTTTTAAAAATTTTACGTTTTCGAATTCATGATATTTTCCAAACCATTAGATATTCTATTGTAAATTCTTTCTTTCCATATGTTGCCACGCCTTGAGACCGCCAATTTGGTCGGTTCGGATATGCTAACAGACCCGCCAATCGGGCATGACCTCTCTATATCCGAAAGGAACGACAATCATCTCAAACAGCGAATGCGCAATGAGAATACATGAATATCAGAGTAAAACTACTACTAAACTAAATATTCAACTTAAACATGAAAATATAATAAGTTGAAGTTAAAAGATACATGTATGAACATCTTAATATAACTTTTAGTGACAATTTCATTTCATTTCTTTTCCTCACCAAGTAGAAATGTTCACTCATAACAAAAACCAAAATGGTGCTGTACCACTAGACCCTCTAGGTCCTCTACTCTGCCGGGCATTTGCCCTTGTCACGAGCCTCGCCGGTAATATCTGGATTTGCAAAAAGTGAAAATCACGGGGTGTGAGAACTACGAATAGTTCTCAGTGGGCTCATCCACCGAGAAACGTGCTCTACACCGTTTAACCCAATGGAAGAATTACTAGCAAGATAATAGGAAAGCTGTAAATACTATACTAGCACACTGATATGAAAATCACTACACAACTAGTTTATACTCAATGCCATAATGCTACTATGCCATGCCACACTAGGCCATTGTACAATAACTCAGCCATTATACCGCTATACAAGGGTTACATCTAACCCGACCGTATCCGGTCACTATAATCATATTATGATTTAGATTTCATAGTTGTGCTTCGTAGAGAGTCGTCTCATTCGTGCTCCCTCTCTACTCGGCGGTTGCTTGGGCTCCTTTAGAACCATCTTTTCACGGAGAGCCGAATCTTGCTCGCTCACTCTCCCACTTGCCTCGAATGAGTTTAATGTATCTTGACACTCATTCACTCGGGAGGCTGAGTCTTGCTCGCTCACTTCCCCAGGAGTTGAAATATGCTTGCCCCTCCCGTTGGCACTTTTCTCTCGCTTCCGAAAATTTTAATCTCTTTACTTTTCTCTTTTACCCTAGGTTATTAACTCTAGAATAGCTAGGATGCCCCAAGGACACCAATTTAAATTAGAGTTCTCTTGTTTACTCAATTTGCACATTCACTATAAGTTCTTTACTCTAGGGTTACAAGATGTCCTAAGGACACCAATTCACTTATGCTTTACTCATCAACCCTATGTTTAAAACCCTAGGGTGCCACGATGTCCCAAGGACACCAATTTGCTCATTTCACACTTAAACTAGAGTTCATTGACTCTATGTTCTAACTTAGAGTTTATACTCTGTACACTTGCCTTAGGTTTTCCCTAAGTTCAATGCCACTCAATTTTTGACTTAGATTTTTTCTAAGTCCAATGCCACACAACTCAACCTAGATTTTTCTCTTTAGTTCTATATCACACAAAGCTTGACCTAGGTTTCTCCTAAGTCCATTTCCATGCAAGAGTAATCTACATCTAGGTTTTCTTCTTCACATATATGCAAGGCTAAACCTTGAAAATTCACTTTTCACCACTGAGGACTAAAACCCTAATTCTTGCACATATACACATGCACTAAATGCACATATACACATGCACTAAATGCATTTACTCTTACATTAATGCTTCTAAATCATAGAAAAACAACGGAAAAAGAGATGAGTTCACCATTTTTGGTGAAATCCCCCACCTTTATATTCCTCTTGCAAGAATTTAGGCTTGATGCACTTTTTTTCCAAGAGAATTCCTAAAAACGGGATAAAAAACCCATAAGAGATTAATAAGTCTGTTTTAAAGCCCACAAAATTCGAAAATACTAAAATCCTAGAAGTTTATCTCTTGTTCTTGCCCCAAAAACGTAGAGAAGAAGCCTCATTCTACCTCCAAGAACCTCCTTTGGAAGCCTCCTTCAAGTCTCTTGCATCACAAGAGATCAATCTCTTCAATCCTCTAAGCTAGGGTTTTCACTCCCAAGCTTCTAAAGAGAGAAAGGGATGAGAGAAATAAGATAGGATGGGACAATGGGATTTGTTGCGAGAGGGGGGTGAGGTTTAAGTTGGGTTAACCCCACTTAAACCTACCATTTGACTCTAGTTACCCAGCCCAACCCATGCTGTCAGGGGTTTGGAGTATCGGTACGCGGGCTCTGGTACCGATACGCGGGGTCCCATACCGGTATGTCTCCTCTGGTTCCACAAAACCTGAGAGCATTTCTCTTAACCCTGTTTTACAAGGTTCCATACGTGACATAGGGTACCGGTACCCCATGGAACATCTATAATTTTTCGCAGATTTGGTCTTTCGAGCTCGTTTTCCAACTCAACTTTGGTCCAGATGCCCTTTGCTTCAAACCAAACTTGCTCTATCCTATTTTGATCATATTTTTAAATATGCCTAGGGTGACTTATCCGCACTTTGCTAATTTAGCAAAAGCCAGGGCACTATAATTTATTTATAATTGTTATTAATAAAATATAGCTATTACATCATTAAAGATTTCTAAAATTTTAAAATCTGATAATTTGTATGAAGTATTTCATAAAATTATATTGAATTTTAAAATTTTATTAAAAATGAAGCTAACTTTAGAAAGGAGTATTTTAAAACTATTTATAAATGCTTAACACATTATCTGTCACTTTAGCATAAATTATAAACATCCAAACCAACAAAATTGTATATATATAACATCCTAGTTATCTCATATGACATCCAAACCAACTTGCTGTCTAGTACTGTAGTAAGCTAAAGTCCGTTTGTAAAGTAATATACACAACATGCTAGTTATCTCATACAATTACAAATCATCATGCATGATGGGTTTGGTATACAATCACACATCACAACCTAATATAAGTCATACAATCTTGTCTAATACACTTCATTACAACCAAATGTTTTTCATATTTAAATTCTACTATTTCACAACTGCTTAGTCATATTTGTGCGGACCTCGTCGCCCCTATGTGACTCTGTTGTATCGCCAAAAATATTCGTGTCATCCTCTTCAACTTTTGTAGGCTATGGGTCTTAACTCTTCGTTAAAATATCGATCATTACCTTGGTGTCACCGAATAAAATTGTGTATCACGCAACACTCCATGGCAATAAGACATTGGACTTTATATGAAAATGGTGCTGCATGATTAAGAATCTTGAACCGCTTCTTCAATATACCAAATGTCTTCTCCACCACATTCCTTAATTGAGTATGTCGATGATTATACAGGTCGCGCGAATTTCGATAAATGCGACCACGTGTGTTACTATCAAATCAAAGAATAAAGTGTCGTGGCACGCGGGCATGCCGTTGTCCGCCTGGTACAGTACGGCGCGGGCACGCTTCCATGCCGACACGTGGCACGCTCTGGCAGTGGCCTCCCAGTGCCGATGAATACACATGACCTCCCAGTGGCATGTTCTGACACGTTTTTTTTTTATAGTTTTTTTGTTTCGAATAAACTTTTATAATGTTATTTTGAAAGATTTAGTCAAATAATTATGAATATTGACTATATATAGCTTACTATACTAATCAATTAATATAGTGATAAGCTTTTTTAAATGAAAAAAAAATTATACCTTATAGATAATAGAAATTAAAATATAATAATAGAAATTCATTCAAGAAAGTTAGAAAAAGAACAACATGATAAAAAAGAACAACATGAGCAATAAATTATATGACAAATAAATTAAACAAATTTAAGTATCAATTAATTTAATTTAGTTTTTTATTTTATCTGTATTTTTAATTTTTTAAATTCAAAAATAAAAATTTTAAAATAGAAATTATTTTTGTCGCAAATCTTATATAAAATACTAGATCTATCCGAAATAATTAAAAATTTAACTATATAATAATTAAATCAAGTATATCTATTTTTAACTTTTTATAAACTACAGATAAAAAATTATCTAATATATATATATATATATATATATATATATATATATATATATATATATTTAAAACGCTTTACAAATTAAAAATATTCAAATAAAAAAAACCACGTAGAGGATACAAAGGCGAATCCCTCCCAAAAAAAAATTACAAAAAAAGAAAAAATCGAATGAAGGACATAAGGACCTATCAAAAAAAAAATCTACAAAAAAAACAAACAGATGAGAGGCACAAAAGCCCACCAAAAAAAAAAAAAACTTCAGAAGAAAAAAAAAAATCACAAGAAAAAAAACAATCAAAACTACTTGAAGAAAGAGAGAGAGAGAGGGGGGGGGAAGCCCGGAGGGGCACAAAAAAAAAAACAAAAACAAAAAAAAGGAAAAAAAAAAAGAAGGGCACAATACCTCTGTGCCGCGCGATACCCACGCGGGTATCGCGCTGTCTCGCGTGATACCCACGAGTGTATCGCGGCACGAGGGGTGCTATCGCACCCCCCGGTACTGTGCCCCCATATTTGGGGGCACGTGCCGCCCCGTGCTGTATGGCACGGGGCGGTACTTCAAACCTTTCATCAAATTGACTAAAATGGTATCGCTCGCCTCGATATGGCGCAATAAAATCTATGTGTATTTGTATACCCTGAATCTACCAAGTAATATTTGCTTGTGGATTTTACGATACATGTTCAATAATATCAATTCAGTCTTATCTTTCACAAATATATAAATATTATATGAAATATGAATATTCCGCATACCTTCAGGTACTGTGAAATCTCCACTTTCGCAAGCCCGTCTGAGTATTCGCATATCAGCTGCTGAACCTTTCCAACCTGTGCAGACAAATAGAAAGTGATGATCAAAGAATACGACAACCATCATATTTTGAGATGTAAATCCTCTCTGGCAACGAAATCTCGTTGTTTGCTCTTGCTTACAACCACGGAAATATATTTTTGTCCAGCGCACCAATTGCATTCTACTAGTAAACATCAAATATATCAAAACAATTAATAGTAAAGCAAAGTGACACATAAGTACAACGACAAATGTATATGCTAGCAAACCTTGAAAGGATGAAAATTTGCATTATCCTTAATTCGGGGATGCACTGAAGTATTACTTGGCGAAAGCAATAGGTATTCGTCTTTCATCATCACAATCTCTCGAGGCACATTGTTGAAATGTCGACTTATTGTTTCACCCGAATGTTGAAATGTTTCTGCGATTACTCTATTGGTCACACCATGACCTACGCAAAAAAGAAAAATTGCTAATTGTTCGTTAGCTGTCATATTTCTTGTGCTGTATACCAACCCCTTTCCTACCAGCTCATCGCGCAGAGCAATGAAAGTCATGATCATCAGTCGAAAATGATTGTACCCATGGTCAGGATGGCCATTCAAGATATTACAAATTAGCTGATGCTCCGTAAAAGACCGAGTACGACATTGTTGCTTGTTATAGTGTTACTATATGTCAAGTATTCTTGGTTCATTAGCATCACAAATACGTCATCCCAATAGTCGTCATCCTCATCTAAAATTGCCATTAGATTGGATATGATTGTTGATGAAAACACAGTACGATATAATGACTCACCCATCACTGCTGCAAGCAATTCATAGTTATGACCAGGGAATGAAGTGCCGCCCGTGCCGGGCCGGCACGGGCGGCACGTACCGTGCCCCTCACTGAGGGGCACGGTACAGGGGGGGGTCTCGCACCCCCCCCCCGTCTCGAGCGATACCCCTGGGTATCGCTCGAGACGGAGCGATACCCTGTGGGGTATCGTTGGCCGTGCCGGCCCGTGCCGGTCGGCACGGCCCCGTTTTTTTTTTTTTTTTTTTTTTTTTTTTTTTTGTTTTTTCTTTATAACTATGCCTGTTTTTTTTAAAACAGGCATAGTTAGTCCTTTTTTTTTTTTTTTTTTTTTTTTTTTTTTTTTTTTTTTAAGTCACATGTGCACAGTAGTGCATAGTAATTTTTTTGTTTTTTTTTTAAAATGTATCACATGTGCATAGTGTTTTTTGTTTTTTTCCTTTAGATTCTTTTTTGTTTTTTGTTTTTTGCCATTCTCTTCCCACGGGAAGAGTTTTTTTTTATAAGTTTCCTCCCTCCTCCCCCTTTCCCTTCCCCCTCCACTTCTCCTTCCCCTCACAGCCTCACCCGGCAAATTTATCCTCTCTCTCTCTTTCTTCATTTCCTTTCCTTTCATTCTCACGCAAGCAATTTTTTTTTTTCTTTTTTCATCGCTAAAGAAAAGACGCGGGGAGTGAAAATCAAAGATCTACTTATTAGGTAAGTAAAAATTGTTATAATTTAAGTTTTTATTTAGAATTTTTAAATATTTCATAATTATAAAGCTCTTTTTAAAAAAAAAAATTAAATTAGTTACTTATAAATTATTTAATTTTGAACTATTTTGAGGATCCATTTATTGATCTCTATCTTTATAATTTATAAATAGTTCAAAATTAAATGGATCAATAAATAGATCTTGAAAAGTTTTGAGAAAAAATATAATATTTTTTAATTTTATATTTTATAATTTTTAAAATTAAAAAAAATGATAAAATCAAAATAATTTTTAAAATTGATATATATAATTTTCTCTTTTTTTTCTTATTATTTTGAATGAATTTTAGAATAGTTATTTGTATGTTAAAAAATTGTGTAGATCATAATGGCACCTAAGAAAATAGAAGATTATGGTTGGCAGCACGGACGAATGATTGATGGAAACAGATTTCATTGGAAGTGTAATTACTGTAATATGGTCGGAATGGGCGGAGGTGTCACCCGCTTAAAGAAACATATCGCGGGAGGTTTTTCTGAAGTATCGAAGTGCACTAAAGTTCCTCAGGAAATAAGACATGCAATGAAAACTGAGTTAGAATCTACAAAATTATCAAAACAGAAAATGAGGGATGATCGAGATGAACTAGATAAACGGGCAGTCCCTCTGCTGACCCATATGAAGGTACAGGTGATGAATTTGATATTGATACTAGAGCTGCCATGGAAGCATCTTTACAGGAAAGATGGCAGCAAGATGAAGTCCAACGACATAGAGCACAATTTGCGACCTCTCAGTTTGATGCCGGTGGCGGGTCTAGATCTGGCTCTGCGCCATCAGGTTTATCTCGAAGTGGTTCTGTTGGCCGCATGTTCGACAGATTAAAGAAAATACCAAAAGAAAAAAGTAGAAAAGGTCCAAATATTATAGATATAGACCCAATGGCATTTCCTGGTCCAGATGCTCAACAACAGCGTATAGATACAATGCTCAAAAAAGATAAAAAAGGCAGAATTGGTCGAGCAATAGCAAAGTTTTTTCACTTTAGTCATATTCCATCCTATGTAGCAAACAGTCCATATTATAGATCAATGATCACTGCCGTACAAAAGGAGGGTCCAGGAGTTGAACCCCCAACACCGTATGAGATCGCCGGCAAATACCTTGATGCGGAGGTCAATGATATCCATGCATGGATAAAAAATTTCAAACAACAGTGGGAGATGTATGGTGTTACTTTAATGTGTGATAGTTGGACATCACATACACATTTGAGCATCATAAATTTTTTGTTTTATTGCAATGGCAAGGTGATCTTCCACAAGTCAGTTGATGCGACCGGTCGATTTGAAGATGCTGATTATATATATGCATTATTAGAACAAGTTCTTGGTGAGAAAAATGTGATACAGGTTGTGTCAGACAATGGTTCAAACTACAAGAAAGCTGGCAAACTACTGATGCAAAGGCATCCACACATATTTTGGACTCCTTGTGCGGCGCATTGTATCAACCTAATGATGTCTGACTTTGGTACGATAAATCGGGTAAAAAAGATTATAGATACTGCACAACGTGTATCTAAGTATCTGTATAATCATAATTGGGTCAAGGCTTTAATGTCCAAATTCATTGGTGGAGAGATCTTACGTCCTGGTATCACACGATTTGCCACAAATTTTATTGCTCTAAACAGTTTCTTGAAAAATAAAAATGGTTTAAAGTCTATGTTTGCATCAAATGAGTGGCAAACATCTCGTTATGCCTCCAAGCCTGATGGAAAGAGTATTGAGCAAATAATTCAGTCCACCAAATTTTGGGATTATGTGAAAGAGATTGTTGATATTGTGGAGCCTTTATACGTGGTCCTTCGATTGGTGGATCAGGAAAAAATACCTCAAATGGGACACGTCTATCATAAACTGAGGATGGCTAAAGAGACTATCAAGAAAGTCAATCCATTACGATGTCAATCTTATCTAAAAATTATTGACAAACGTTGGGAAGTTCAGATGGGTCGGGATCTGCACCTAGCAGGCAAGTATAAATTATAACAATACTATTTGTTAGTGATTATTCAATTGTATTCTTGCATTGTTGATGGAGTTAATTTTTTTTTTAATGATAGGTTATTATCTTAATCCGTCGTACCACCATCGTTATAATCTTGGATATGAGGATGAATTATTAAAGGCATTACGAAATGTCATCAATAGATTGGAAATGGATCCAATGCATGCCGCTCTTGCCATAAATGAGGTACAATAGTCTTTTTAATATATTATTAATTTATTATATGTTAATATGCTAATTCCTTATTATTATAATGTATTATAATATTATAATATTATAATATAGGGAAAAATATTTCGTGAATCCATTGGAACTTTTGGCGATGCGGGTGCAATAAACGGGAGACAACACCGATCCCAGTAAGTAACTAAATAATTACATATTTTATATTTAACGATAAACTTATTTTGATATAATTTTAATTTTTAATTGGACAGCTGAGTGGTGGCTACAATACGGTGGATCAGCAAAACATTTAAAGAAAATTGCTGTGCGCGTTTTATCTCAAACAACAACGTCTAGTGGATGTGAGCGCAACCGGAGTACCTTCGCATTAATACATACCAAAGTGCGTCACCGATTAGCGTACGCTCGATTAGAGAAGCTAGTTTATGTCCACTATAATATGAGGCTCCGTTTAAGATGCATGCGAGCGGAGTATGATAGGGAAAAGGAATTAAAGATTTATGATCCCTTAGATGCAAGTTTTTTCAATGATGAATCAGACCCTATATTTGATTGGCTACAAGACAAAGAGAATCAAGAGGACCCTTTGCTCGATGAGCCTGGAGATCCACCACGACCATTCAGGATAATTGCTGAGGAAGCAGGAGTTACTGATGCAGAAGGATGGGCTAATGAGAATATAGAGGGGTCTCATAATCAGTTTGGTAATGTGCAAGAACAAGCATCTTTGGGCGAAGAATCACAAAATCCCGTGGATGACTCTGATGCAGAATTTGAGCGTCTTATGATGGGACCTGGACATGGTCGCCCACGTCGTACTCAAAGTCAATCAGAAAAAGAGAAGACATCGTCTGTCGCAAAGAGACCTTCAACAACAGTCATAAGTGGTAAGGGTAAAAAAATTATGACATCGAAGGATCCATTAGATGCAGCTGATGCAATCTCGCTTGATGAAGATAGCGATACATCGACACCATCAGATTCTGAGTTACCACGGTCCAAAAATGAATGTAGCGATGACGATGACACCACCAATAGCAGTGCGGATGGTGGTGGGGATGGTGGTGAATGCATTCCACCAACACAACAGGAGGGTGGAGATGAGGGCAGAGATGGTCTTATATTTACTGAAGAGCAAAATTTCACTCATGCCACTCAAGATGCTGATCATGGGTCGAGACCACGTCAAACATCTGGAGTGGTATATGATCGCAGAAAAGGTAATAGGCCCTCACAACATGATTATAGGGAGATGAGAGAGGGTTTGGAAGCGGTGTCAACTGGACACCCACGAAGGGATGATAATTTGCGCACACAGTTTGATAGTACTTCAGATTCATCATATCCCTCATATCAACATGGCTTTTATGAAGAGAGATATGATTATGATCCATCCATACCTTCATATAGTGAAAATACATATGCCGAATCGTATAGTGATAATACTGCATATCCACATTATCCTTATGATGGTGCAGTCCATATGCCAGTACAAGTAACTGTTGTCGATCATATCAGCGATCCAATTGCATATGGACATTACATACGCCAATACAATGACATATATCACGAATATATGACTTTTCCACAATACCAGGCATATTTATACCAACATTGTCAAATAAATCTGATATCTGCAGATCACAATATGCCATATGATCAACCGCGACAATCTATGTGGAATTAAGCAGTCTTGTCTCTATAAATATGTAAGTTTAAATACTTATTATACTTGTGAATTTATTTATTATATTGTTATTTCTATTCTCTATGAGATATAGTTGTACTTTATATATATAAAACAATTATCAGTATGTTAATTGGTGAGTGTAGTAAGCTATATATAGTCAATATTCATAATTTTTTGACTAAACAGTTCAAAACAATATTATAAGAGCTTATTGGGAACAAAAAAAACAAAAAAAAGCCGTGCCAGAGCGTGCCACTGGGAGGTCATGCGTATCCATCGGCACGCAAGCGTGCCACGTGTCGACACGGGGGCGTGCCGGTACCGTACCGTGCCAGGCGGCGAGCGGCACGCCCCCGTGCCACGGCACTTCGAACCTTGGTTATGACTATCATAATTACATCACATGAAGTTGAAATACATCATTACATAGGCTTAACATGAACACGTTATACGAATTAGAGTCAATAAACATAAACTGTTAAAAGTAGATAGAGTTCTCGACAAGACATATTCCATGATATTTTTAGCAGATATGCATAGACATAGGACCGTACTGCGACATAACATACATACGTGATGAGAAGACAGAGTAAAAGCTACAAATAATGATCGAGATGCCGACAGTGTCCTATAGGCCTGGAAAGTATTGCTTATACATAATATTTTGCATTGCAACCTGTCGATCAACCCACATAAATGCTAGCTCGTCTGTTATTGTCATGAAAAGTTGACGATTTTTATCGTCTCTCAACGCATCACCAGCAGCCAGCAGCACTCTTTCAGGAGTGATCCCAGGCAGAGCATACACGCGGCTCACGCATGCCTCGATGGTTGGAATATTTGCTCGATTGGTCACCTCACTCTGATACATTTGCCTTACAAGCTCTAGTTTTTGTTTTCCTATTTCAACTATCTCTGCAATGGCATGACTCTCGACTTCACTTTTTCGCCTCCGTCCCCCAGATGATGAGGCATTTTTGTGTTGAGGATTTGTGGGTTGTGGGGAACGTGGTCTTTTCCCCGCAGAGCTATGGCCGGAACCACTGGCACTTGCGCCGACAGTTGTGTTTCCAGGAGGAGGGTTGGGCGATCGTGAGGTTTGCGTAGGTTTGATATTTGCATTGAAAGGTAACCCAAATGACCCTGCTTCAAACGGACTGGGTAAGAGATTGAATGCAGACATTCTAACTCCAAGTACAGTATCATCCTCACCAGGGAAAGATGAGGATGAACTATCAATAGTTGGAGCTGCATGCATTTTGGAAGAAAAGCCATATCATTCGGTGGCTGTGGTCTTTTCAGTCAAGAACTCTAGGTCCTTATATGCCGGAAAGGGTTTATCCCGACATTTTTCATAAGCCGGATTCTTCTGGACAAAGATGATTTCCAGCATTAAACTAAAATATGAATATATTGTAATTACAAGTTGAAAGTTTAATAGTTTTAATTTATCGCTAGTACTGCATCTCTTAGTCACTTGGGTCACCTGCTATCGGGATATTGTGAACATAATCCCATCTCCAGCCGCTCTTGTTTGCTAAGCAGTTGTAAAGCATGAAACTTCTCTGTAAAACTTTCAGCCGATTCTTTATTTGAATTGAATTCGGAAACTATCCTAAACCGGGCTAGGTTAGTGGATGACCCGTTAACATTGTTTCCTAAGGTATGCTCCTCGGTGAGCAAACACAACAAACTTGCGTCCAAATTTTCAGTCCAATTTTGTGTTCGCGTCCACGTTTGGGGACGCATTCAGCTACTACCATTTAGATTACCAATCTCATTTGGACAGGCCTCGAAGACCACACCTTTCTTCTGGACGATTTTTGAATGTTTCTTGAATGGATGCATATGTGTTAAGACGGTCTATACTTCACACAAGTTTTCTTGCTAATCGACAGTAGTAATTATGCCTGACTTACAATAATAAAGCTACAAATCTATCTCCACAAAATTACAGAGTTATATGAATATGTAAACATTGAAAACTTGGCATGGAAACAGTATCTGATGTATAAGAAGGCAAAGACACAAATACAAGTAACGTACAAATTAAACTGCATTATAACTACTAATGACAAACAACATAATTGCCTAAGTACAACAAGCATACAAGATGAATCTTAGCATTATGAATAAACGATCCTCTATAATAGAATGATTAAGTTTCCAACAAATGCATAACATTCTCGTAAAATTCATATTATGGCAAATGTCGCATCCACAAAAGTGGCATACGAAGGATGAACTTCCTAAAAATTTACTTATTTGTTGCGGACAGTTTGAATTGAGGCTTATATTGTTTAATTGGCTCAAGTGGTTGCCAGGTAGCATGGAGGTGCAGTGGATTGTAAATCCATGCCATCCATCAGATACTTATGGCAATCGTCATCATCACCGAAATTTTTAGGAATCATCCTTCAATGCCATTTTGGCGCTAGTAAATTGCATATACATACAATCTGGACTACAAGTATCTATCATTCAAATTGATATGCAAATAATTAGATGCAAATCATCATGTAACGTAACATGTAACGTAACAACAAGGCCATAGCATCGGAAGACATCATGAGCACACAGGAAACCATAGCTAGGCTAAATTGTGTCATCGTAAGTACATGTATAATATTGTGTCATCGGAAGTACGTGTAAGCCTAAACCAAATTTTTAGCAACCGCTACCGTTACAGCTAGGGCATAGCATAGGAAGGCATCATGAGCAGCACGCAAGAAACCATAGCACATCAAAATTGTGTCATCGGAAGTACATGTGTAATATTGTACATGGCAATAGAAACATGGATAGCACAAGTAAATGTGAGAGGACCCATACCTTATAAAATATAAATATTACGTAATAGGAAAAACCAAATGTGATCCGGACTTTACTATTCGAGCAGAGGGATGCAAAGGAAAAAGCTCTACGGGGATCGGCGACGTACACCTAAACAAGGCAGACAGGCTGTAGCTACAAACAAAACACAAAAAAGCAACACACAATGCACATCTACACGGTCCGCACACAATAGATCGACCGGACGGGTTTTACCTGTACGATTCATTCCGAAGGTGGCAACCCGCGGAGGTCGGCAATTGTGTGGAGAGATGTGTCAGGAGAAGATGATGGTTTTGCAACTACGGAAAGGCACACAGGGGATCGGGAGTGAGGAAAATGCTGCAGAGAGAGCCGAGCGGAGAAGATGTTGGATTCCCACGCATGGAATGCCACAGGGGATCGAGAGCTAGGGAAAGGGCGCACAGAGATTCGAGCAGAGAAGATGATGGATTCCCACGTACGAAACGACACACAAGGGCTCGGGAGAGAGAAAATGGGTTTAGGGCAAGGATTTAAGTATCCATCGGTACGGGCCGTATCCACCGTGCCGTATCGCGCCAACAATATACTGACACGATACAGTCTCTGTGCCGATGGCACAGCTAAAAACCTATTTTTTTTAAAATTACTAAGTAATTTTCTCAATAAATTTCAAAATATTTAATAAAAATACATAATATGCAATTAGAAAATTTTGTTGCTAAAAAAAATAAATATTTCATGCCCTTATGTGTCGACACACATGTATTTTTTGTGATTGGCACTCACCGGCACGGCCTGGCACGCACCGTGTCGGCAAGTTTTCGGCACGACCCTGTGCCATGACACTTAAATCCTTGGTTTAGGGTATGCGAGATCTACCAAATCTACGAGATCCGCAGGGGGATGATGACAAACACTGCTTCGGAAGGAGGGAGGGAAGCAAGCAATTCGGCTAGATCTGAGGCACCGTTGGTTGGGGCAAAGGAACATAACTTAAGTGTTTAGGGTATACGAGATCTACTAGATCCGAGGCACTTAAATCCTTGGTTTAGGGTATACGAGATCTACCTGATCTACGAGATCCGCAGGGGGATGACGACGAACACAGCTTCGGAACGAGGGAGGGAAGCAAGCAGTTCGACTAGATTTGAGGCTCCGTTGGTTGGGGCAAAGGAACAAGATTTAAGTGCCATGGCACGGGGTCGTGTCGAAAACATGCTGGTACGGTACGACACGATGCGTGTCGGGCTGTACCGATGAGTGTCGGTCACAAAAAATACATGTGTGCCGACACATAATGGCATGAAATATTTATTTTCTTTAGCAACAAAATTTTCTAATTGCATATTATGTATTTTTATCAAATATTTTGAACTTTATTGAGAGAATTACTTAGTAATTTTTTTTAAAAAAGGTTTTGAGCTGTGCTATTGACACAGGGATTGTATCGTGCCGGTATCTTGTTGGCACGATACGGCACGGTGGATACGGCCTGTGCTGATGTATACTTAAATCCTTGCCCTAAACCTATTTTCTCTCTCCTGAGCCCCTGTGTGTCGTTCCGTGCGTGGGAATCCATCATCTTGTCTGCTCGGCTCTCTCTGCGGCCTTTTCCTCGCTCCCGATCCCCCGTGTGCCTTTCCGTGGCTGCGAAACCATCATCTTCTCCTCACACTTCTCTCCGCGTCATTGCCGACCTCCGCGGGTTGCCACTTTCGGAACGAATCGTACAGGTAAAACCTGTTTGGTCGATCTGTTGTGTGCGGACTATGTAGATGTGCATTGTGTGTTGCTTTTTTGTGTTTTGTTTGTAGCTACAGCCTGTTTGCCTTGTTTGGGTGTACGCCGCCAATCCCGGCAGAGCTCTTTCCTTTGCATCCCTCTGCTCGAACAGTAAAGTCCGGATCACATTTGGTTTTTCCTATTACATAATATTTATATTCGTAAGGTATGGGTCCTCTCACATTTGCTTGCGTTATCCATGTTTCTATTGCCATGTACAATATTATACATGTACTTCCGATGACTCAATTTTGATGTGCTATGGTTTCTTGCGTGCTACTCATGATGCCTTCCTATGCTATGCCTTTCTAAAGTTAGTTTCATTTTTAATAAAATTTTAAAATTTGATATAATTTTATGAAATACTTCATACAAATTATCAGATTTTAAAATTTTAGAAATCTTTAATGATGTAATAGGTATATTTTATTAATAATAATTATAAATAAATTGCTTATATTTTCTTACAAAGTGAAGGAAAAAATTGGCAAGTATAAAAAATTATTCCCCTCTATTCTTCTTGTTCCTGCTTAATCAACCAAACATAATTTTTTTTATACCCGGTACAACTTTTATACTCATCCAAACACAAAATTATATTAGTTCCTGTTTGTTTCTAAACTTATACCTATCTCTGGAATAAGCAGTTCTTGTTTATACCCGAACCAAACGCAACTTTTGGGTATAAAGGGAGGGATTATCCCCCCTTTTATACCCCATCCAAACGGTGCCTAAGGATATACGAGGGTTTTTTAAATCTGTTGTGCTATATCAGTTATTTGAATGTTTTGTTGCAATTGATTAGTGATTAACCCAATTTGATTTGATAATCTTGGATAAATGAACAAAAAAAAATAGATACAAAATTCTTTGGCTAAAATACAGGTTAGGTTACCTCCAGAATGGACCGCATTTTGCACATAACCCGTAGAATGAAATAAAAAGCATATTATTCTTCTAAATGATTTAGTAATTGTATTGAGCGGGCCGATACTAACAGACTTTTGCTATATGACTGATATGGTTCATAACGCAAGTTTTATCAGCGTCGACCTTCTTGGATGCAATTATTGTATCATCTAGGGGATAAAATGCATATTTTTTGTTCCTATTTACGTGTTTATGTGTAAAACTCGAAGTATCCAAGGGGTAAACTGCATTTTCGAATAGTCTTATCATAGCTTCACCAGAAAAAATTAGTTATATAATATATTGGATCACATTGTTTTGGTGCAAATGTACTATTCAAAGAAGGCTACCTTTCCATGTTTTAAAAGCCAAGCTAGATATCAAATTGAAAAGTATTCACCTTGGTTTTTTTCTTTTGGGGTTCGAAAGACATTTGTCAGTTGAACTAGCTTTTTGGAATTCTTTTTTTATTATTTATGTAATATAAGTATTGGTTCAGCTAGACTACTTTTAGAAGTGCCTTCTTACGTCCACTTTATTTTTTGATTATGAGGGGCATTAAATGAACAATTGGCACTGAGTTGTTGAATTTTCTAGTAACTAAGTTTCATGATTCAAGTGGACACAAAATAAATGGTATGAAACAAACAACCCTATTAAAAATAGATGCTATAACTCAATCCAAAGTAGGGTTGTCAGTCACTCAATCTTAATCTTGAACTAGATACAATTCCAATCGAACGCAACTGGATCTAGTATATTATCAAAAGAATTTCCTATCAATCTGGCACGGCAAAAGCGCCGAACAACACGAAAATCAAAAAGTGGCCAAATTAGGGAAATGGGTATTTTTTGAAAAGATGCGATATTTTATGCACCATTTCGGGTGAAATTTTATATAGAGGTGCTTCTGCGCATATTGCGCGTGCTGTGAAGGACTGGGTTGAAAATATGGAGTTTTGAGGGACTAAATTGTAATTTTTACAAATGTGCATATATGGTGTATTAGGGTTCCTTAACCCTAATCGACCTTCCCTCTCCTCCCCTCACCATCCAGCCGCAAACTTACCCTCCCGTACCCCGTTGGTGTCACCCACGGCCTCCGGCGATCCTCCTCTGGCCGTTGGAGCCCGGCTCAAACCCGGATGATCTCTCTCCCCCCCCCCCCCCCCCTCTCTCTCCCACTACGGCAAGGTGACCCGATCTCCTTCTCTGGTGGCCGCGCCGCCCCTAGATCATCGCCGCCGCCTCCTGGGACTCTTGCGATGCCATCCCGGCCAACCTCGGCGTTGCCTGAATGCCCCGTGCCCGGCGGAGCCCCTTTGAACCTAATCTGGTTGGGTTGGGCCGCAGCATCTGAGCGGCCGCCACCGCCGCTCCTTGCCGCTGCCGCTGGTCTCCTCGACCTTGCAGGAGAGGGATGACTTCTTGCTGCTCTAGAGCTGCTCTGGTTGGGTTTTCCTTGGGCCGATCTTCCTGTTCTGGCTAACTCTGGCGTCGGTGACCTCCTTGGAAGTGAGCACGACCCTCCTGAGGGCTTGGGCATTGCCGTGTTCACCTTTCCTGTCATCTATTTGGTCCCCTCGACTGTTGTTTTCACAATGTCGCTCCTGGGGACCTTGGAATTTGAAGAAAAGGTTGCTCCGACGTGCTCCTCGGTGCTCGGTTACACTCTGGACAGTGAGCACGGTGTTTAGGACATCGTGACCTTTTAGTTTGTGTTGCTAGTCGGATTACGAAATGTGGAATCGGCGGTAATGTGCTAAAACTCCTGTTCTTTTTATAATTTGTGCAATTAATTGGGACTATTGGGCTTTTTATGCAATTGTGAGTCGTGGGCTGCGTTGGGTAGCGTGTGGTAGGCGTGTTTGACCTCTGGACTGATTGTCTTGGGTTCGCATGTCGTTTGGTGCTTAAATGAGCCTCCAGTGCTTGAATGAGCTTCCAGTGCTATTATCGGCGAATTTGGCCAATTGATAGCAGTTCAGTTTGGGATTTGCGGTAACCAATGTGAATGCCTTGTTTTTGTCTTGGAGCCTTCTTGGCTGGTTGATCCTCACAGTTTGGCGTGTCCGGTGGCTACGTGAGGGTCGTGGTAGGTTCCAATGCCAAAAATAACATTTTCGGACTCTTAGTTGGCGTGGTTTCAGTGTTTGGGTTGCACTTCGTGTGCGGCTGCCCCAACACCTAAATTGGTGTGTTTTGGGGCGGCAGGTAGTTCACGGTAATGGTTGGAACCCTTTGGGACACTTTATGGGTTTTTAAATCATTTCCAGTGAGTTTTTGAAAATTTCGGTGGGTTTTGGGAATCGGTAAACGGAACTGATTGCCCGATGATATTGGTTAGTGAGTGAAGTGACTTTGGGTCACTTCGGTGTTGTTGATGTGGCTATGGAACCATTATTGGGCTGACTACAGGTTGTGTGTTGTCCCGTTGTCGAAATCGTCAACTTTTGGGACTTGTCGGGCGGGAACTCCGTATTTTCAGCGCATATCTTTGCGGTTGTCCTAACACCCTTAAATTAGTGGTGTTTAGGGACAGCGGGTAATTTAATGAGAACTATGGTATGTTTTGAGACGTTCCAAGGAGATTAGTTGGAGGTCTCGGTAGGTTTTGTGAGGTTTGATCGCATCGATTCATATTATTGGCGATTTACTGTCGTGGGTGGATGTCGGTTTAGTGTTGGATGCCGGTTAAACTTTTATAGAGTTGGCTCAGGGGTTGGTCTAGTTTTGGAAGTCGGTTTGCGAAACTGATGTTCCGAGTATATTGTGGTGCACTTTGATGCAGTGTAGTCGTATCGATCGGGTTAGTGGACTCGTAGGAGTTTTTACTGACACTCGGTGTTCATGTCTTGGTTCTTTTGGCGCCTAGAGGCATTGGTAGAGTCGCGGACTCAGATAGTCAGTACAGGTGAGTGCTTCGATCCGAAGTCGGTAAAGTGGTGCTTGCTCGATGACTTCTTTCCTTTTTCTCCTTCTACTTGATTACATATTACATGTCGAGCTTCGTTCATCACTTGACTTTGTAGCTAGTTGCTCTACTCTTGTTTTTATCTCATATTATCATGATCTAGCTGTAGAGCGGTGTGCCGTTGTGATCGAGTTATCTATTGCAAGATTATAGTAGATAACCTCGAGATATAGTTGACCTTGTTGGTCGGTGACACTATGACATTAGTTGACCTTATAGTCGGTGATACTCTATATTATTTATTGCATGACTTGACATCAGTTGACCTTACAATCGGTGACACTCTGAGTTACTATTCCATGACTTGATATTAGCTGACCTTGTGGTCAGTGACACTTGATTATACACTGGATGACCTTAGTAGTCGATGACATGTGACGTATTCTTGATCTCTCTCCATACCATGTCATGATTGGATTATATGACACGAGTATATGACATAGTTGACCTCGTTGGTCGGCGACACTGTATCATATCCTTGAGATGTGGTTTGACTTTGTTGGTCGGTTGATTTGATTGGTTGGCGACTTTTTATGGATTTTACCTCGACTATCCGCGGATGGTTGGCTATTGAGTATATTGCATCGATCGCCACAGCTCATGCGCATTTCACATATACCAGCGGTCTGATCCACCGTAAAAGGGTGTTCTTTTCCAGAAAAGTGGTCGTATTTCCCACCGTGAGCCCGATTCGGTTATTTTGCTAGGGTTATATGCCAGGTGGTTTAGCACGATGTGGCATTACTTGAGATCTTTAGACCAACATGGCAGGTTTGATTTGGTTTACTTGGACTCTTTGTCCAGTTGATGCATACCAGCATTCTGTTTTCATTAAAGTAGCGATTAGTTGTATATCTGTTGGTTATTTCATTCCATCTCATTATTGGTATTGTGCTTGATATATCATTTCATTTCAGTTGACGATTATATCTTTCATTTGCCGGTGAGTACAACTTGTCTTCGTCGGCTTGCGGTATCTACTAGGAGATCCTTTGTTTGTTTCTCACCTCTTCCCAGTTTTAGTTACCGCGGGAGGTGATGGTCAAGACGATGTGTGAGGGCTCCACTGTTTGAAAAGGCATGCTCTTGGCGCACACCTCGACGCCTCAGCGATAGCGAGGCGCAGTGCTATTGCTGAGGCGCGAGGCGCGTGCCTTAAGCGCGCCTCACAATATTTTAGAATAAATGGGTTTTGGGTTCATGATATCGGGTTGGGTTTTGAAATTGATTTTTATACTTTAACCTGTTAAGATAAATTAAAGAAATCTGAAAAGAAACCCAAAAAGCCCTAAAATACCCTTTCCGCTCGCCCCCTCCCCTTTCCTCTTGTGTTCTCCCGATAGCAGCAGCAGCAGCGGCAAGCAGTGGCACTGCGTCAGCATGCAAAGGAGGGTAGTAGCAGCGGTAGCAAGCAGGCAGCAAGAAAACAAGCAGCAGCGGCGGCAACAAGAACAAGCTGCAGCGGCTACAAGAGGTAAATACTGCCACTATACTCCAGTTCTTCTCTTTTGAACCTTTTTTTAGTTATTTTTTCATGAGATTTGATGTATTTGTGAGGTTGTTTTTTTTTTTTTTTTTTTTTTTTTTTTTCCATGCTTTTACTTTTTTTGTTTCAATTGTATATTTGTTGATTCCTTTTTTTCATTCTTTATCTAATTCTTCTCTTAGATTCTCTTTTCAGACATTTACTTTTTCTATCTAAACTTAAAATTTTATTTGTAATTTGTTGTTCTTTAATTTCTGTTGACTTCTTTCTATCTATTTCATTGTTGATTTGTTGTAGCTTGATTGAATGGATCATGAAGAATACAAAAAAGATTCTGCATGGAAATATGCATGTTTAAAGGATCTGAACAATAAAAATGATGTGAAATGTAATTTTTGTGTAAAAATAACAAACGGAGGCATTTATAAAGCCAAACAACATATTATTGGCGGCTTTCGAAATGCAAAAGGATGCCCAAGATGTCTAGCTCATGTCCGCGAGGAAATTAAAGAGTTTATGGATAAGAAAATAGCAGCAAACAAGAGAAATCCTTTGATGCTTGAGTTTTGATGAAGTAGAGGGCTATGGTGATGACGACGATGAAGATAATATCGGAGAATATAATCTTCTGGAAAAAGATGTCGAAGTAGTGGGAGTGTCGGAAGTAGCCAGTCAATATCAGAAAAACGCAGTCAAAAGGGTCCTATAGATGTGTATTTTGCTCGTGACGCGGAGAAGGTGGTTCAAGAAAGGAAGGAAGGAAAGATGAAGCAACCCACAATAAATAATGCATATAAAAAGGAGTTGAGAAAGAAAGCTTGTAGAGACTTTGCCCGATGGATGTACGATGCTGGGATATCTTTTAATACTGTGAATTATGATAGTTTTCAAGTAGCAATTGAGTCTATTGGGCAATATGGTTATGGCAAGAAACCATCGTCCGCTTATGAGTTACGAGTTCCTTTTTTGAAGAAGGAGGTTGAGTGGGCAAGAAATGCTTTGAAGTCTCATGAAGAGGAATGGGCGAGGACTGGTTGCTCTTTGATGTCAGATGCATGGAAGGATAGGAGAGAAAGACCCTGAATAAATTTTCTTGTGAACTCTACAATGTGTACGATATTTCTTGGATCTTTTGATGCTTCTAATTATGTTAAAAATAGGAAAAGAATGTTTGAATTATTGGATAATATGATAGAGGCTATTGGGGAAGTAAATATTGTGCAAGTTGTTGCTGATAATGAATCGGCTAATGTAGTAGTCGGTAAGTTTTCTCCCGCTTAAATTCTTAGTGTTTTTAACTTCTAATTTGTTTTATACTTTGTGTGTAATTGTAATATTTATATAACTAATAGTCTAATAGCTATAGTCTTTCTTTTATTCAATTTTTTCTTACGGAGATTGTTAGAAGCCAAGAGATCAAATTTGTTTTGGACTCAATGTGTTGCCCATTGCATTGATTTGATGCTCAAGGATATCGGAAAGATGTTGGTAGTACATAGAACCATACAGAGAGCCGTGACTTTGAATGGCTATATTTATATTAGCACAGGTGTGGTGAATATGATGAGACGTTTCACGGGCTAAAAGGAGTTGCTTAGGCCTGGCATAACAAGGATTGCCACTGCTTTTCTCACCCTTCAACGCTTACACCGTCAGGAAAATAACTTGAGGAAGATGTTTACATCTAAAGATTGGAAGCAAGTGGGCAAAACAACAACCGGGCAAAAGAATTACTAGCATAGTAATGATGCCCACGTTTTGGACCAACATTATATATACTCTTAAAGTTTTTGGTCCATTTGTTCGTGTTCTAAGATTAGTTGATGGTGAGAAGTGACCTTCAATGGGGTACATCCATGAGGCCATGGATAGAGTAAAGGAGCCATTGCAAAATCATTCAATGAGAAGGAGGAAAAGTATAATGAAGTTTTCAAATTAATTGATAAGAGGTGGGAATGTCAACTCCATCGCCCATTGCATGCTGCTGGTTTTTATTTGAATCCCATGTACTTTTACTCAAATCCAAATATTGAGCAAGATGAAGAGGTTATGTCGGGGCTATACAAGACTTTGCAAAGATTGGTTCCAAGTATTGAGGAACAACATAAAATAAGTGACCAATTAAGCATATATCGTAGAGCATCCGGCCTCTTTGGACATGACTTAGCAATCCAGCATAAAAATACAAAGTCACCAGGTATACTATTACTTGCATATTATAAGTTTCCTTAATTCTTAATTTCTAAATTCTAATAGAATTATAGAAAACAAAATTTATTTATTGGTTTATTTTTCTATTCTATATCACAACTGAGTGGTGGAGATCGTATGCATCTTCTACACCGAACTTGCAAAAATTTGTTGTTCGAATTCTTAGTCTCACTTGTAGTGCATCAGGGTGCGAGCGAAATTAGAGTGTGTTTGAACACGTAAGTTGTAAAATGAATGCATAAGACACTAAACTTGAACTATGATTTATTTTTATGCTGCAAATCTACAATATAAATTTAATAATTAATATGCTTATTCGTTGATTTCATTTTTTTTTGCAGTTTCATAGCAAAAAAAGAAATAGGCTTGCACAACAACGCTTGAATGATTTGGTATATGTTAAGTATAATAGAGCACTAATGCGTCGGTTCAATTTGTGTGATACTATTGATCTCATCGTCCTAAATGATGTTGATGATAGCAATGAATGGTTGATTGGAGCGATGGACAGTGATGGAGAGAGGGTGATAATGAGAAAGGACTTGTTTGGGAAGATGATACTTTGACATGGGTCGATGTGGCTAGAGTTGCTAGGGTTAATAAGCCTAGCCATCATACACGGTTACAAAATCAGTAAAAGGAAAAGGAATTGAAAAGGAAAAGAGAATAGAAAAGGGAAAGAGAATTAGAAAAGGAAAGGATAAGTTGTCTTCATATCGACCGTTTTTATCTATTGATGAAAAGCTAGATTGGGTTAATTTTGAGGATACAGAAGAAGAAGAAGATATTGGGGATGAAAAATCTGAAGAAGGAGAAGATTATGGCGATGCAAGCGATGAGAATGAGGATGAGTATGAGGATGATGCTTGAAGAACGGCCAAATGAGAGCATTGGCACCACAATCACTTTTAAGTTTTAAGCTGAAAATTGAAAACTTGAAATATATATATTTTAAATTTGAGAACCTATATACATTTGTTTTCTTTACTTTTTGATGGTTATTTTGTTTTTGTATGGTTCTTTTGGGTTTATTTTTTTTTTTTTAATTTTTATATAGAACATTAAATTAAACTAGATTTATTAAATGTGCGCCTCGTCTTCTTGAGGCGTGCGCCTCGTGGTACGCCTCGCTTAGGCTCCAGAGGAGCCTTGCGTCTTTTTGCGCCTCGCGCCTTTTCAAACACTGGAGGGTGCTAGGTGATAGACATGTGCCCGTGGCTGTAGCTTTGTATTCCAGCTGTACTCTTTGATTTAGATCCTCTTTTATTCAGTTTTGTCTATAATTGTAGTAGTGATTGTGTACTCTTTAGTGGTTCCTTATAGATCAGTTGTTGTATAGTTGTGGTTGTATTTGATCTAGTTGTATTTTTTTTTCGTAATTGTTGTTGTGGTTGTTTGTGTGATTAATGTTGTATTTCTTGTGCTACGCCGTGCATGTACAGGGGAGACTATCCGTTTGTACATGAAAATCTCTACCTATGTGGCGGGTCTGTGCATGTTTCTGGGTATCTTGTAAGGTGTTTTAAAAAAATATTTATACGTTTTCCGCTGGCTTTTCTAAAAAGAATTTTACAAAAAGGACCACGGGACGTGACATTTATTTAGCTATTTATTTATTTATTTATTATTGGTAATTAGTGGGTGATTCTATCTCTTACCAACTGTTGTAGCTGGAACTGCAACCAATTTGGATGTAATTCCAACTGCAGCATTTGGGCCTTTTTGTGTAGTTACAACTGCAGTAGTTGGACTCAACTACAGTAAACTAAACACAGGAATTGAGGTTGCATGCATTTGCAACTACAGTGTAGTTGCAAAAGCGTGCAATCAAACACCTCTAAAAGCACCAAGACCTTGGTGCTTTTAATTTTGTAGTCCTTAGATCTACCTCTTTTGCCATTGGATCAAAAGTCAACAGTGGTGGTTGTGGTGCCCACCATTGTGCATGATCCAAGGGCCACTAGGGTTGATGCAATGGTCAAAAAGTCTACAACACCAACACCTTGGTGCTTCTAAAAACTCTCTCTCTCTCTCTCTCTCTCTCTCTCTCTCTCTCTCTCTCTCTCTATATATATATATATATATATATATATATATATATATATATATATATATATATATATATATACACACTATTGTGAGTAGTCTTTGTACTCATTAGTCATTTTCGATGATAAAGCTTTCAAATCGACGATTCATACTATTAAAATTGATCTAGAGCATTTGATGTATCTTGAAACCGAATTTCGTAGTTTCTCAAATTTATAATAAAGTCCATCAAGTAGGTAAAATTGAACGACCTTTTAAAAATAGATGATCGGATTGTTCAATTTAAAATCGGAGTTATTAATCTTGATCTAAATAGAATTTTCTATTAAAAATTCAACTAATTCCGAATTTTCTACACCGTTAAATTAGGAAACGCCCCTGTATCGGCCGTTAAAATTGTCAATTTTGAGGCCTTTTGATCATAAGGTATATGCTGTCAAAAAATTATGAAATTCAATTTCTATAATGTTTAAATGCTCTATATCATGTTTAATGGCATGAATCATTGAATTGGAAGCTCTATCATTGAAAATGACTTATAAGTATGAAGGCGATCGTATTCATAATAGTATGTGACACCCCAATAATCCCACATCGGATGTGAATGAGTTTGTGATTGGGTATATAAGAGACATGGGCACTAGTAATAATAATTGGGCTTAAGCATTTTGGGTTGTGGTTTGGGTCCAACGAGTTATTATTGCTAATGGGCGGGGCGTTACATTTGGTATCGGAGCCAATAACCAGCCGGAAGTGTGTGACGAGTCTCGACTGAGCCTGGGTCTAGATGATAGGGCTAGGGAGACTAGTCTCACATCGTCCGGTGATCTTGGGCTGTGTGTGTGTTTGGGCTGACGAGGACATTAGGCCTAAACGGGGACACCCCAATAATCCCCAATAATCCCACATCGGATGTGAATAGGATTGTGATTGTGTATATAAGAGACATGGACACTAGTAATAATAATTGGGCTTAAGTATTTTGGGTTGTGGTTTGGGCCCAACGAGTTACTATTGCTAGTGGGCCGGGTCGTTACATAGTATAGTAGCAGAACTATATCTATACTATATATAAAAGCACGTATTTTAATTTTTGGTCTGTTGACTGCCCTATTTTTTTGGCAACAAATTAAAAAATAAGAATAAGAATAGGATCGTGGTGCATGGCTGTTATGCACCAGGGTTCTTTTGTAAAATTCTTTTTATGAAAACCATCAGAAAATGTGCGTATTTATTTATTTTTTTGATAGCCATCAAAGAACACCTCGAGACGTGCACAGATCCGCGACGTGGACAGAGACACCTCTATACAAACGGACAGAGTCTACTCTGTAAATGCACGGTGTAGCACCTGGAATACAACATCAACAACAACAACAACAACCACACATACAATCATAACAACATCACAACTACAACTAACAGGTAGGTATAGGTAGGCACAACTAAGGCTGCGTTTGGTTCGGGGATAAGAAAAATTTAGTTATACCGGGGATAGGTATAAGTTATGGTTTTAGCAGGAACTAGTGTAAATTTGCGTTTGGTTCGGTTTAAGAGTTATACCGGGTTTAAAGAAAATTGTGTTTGGTAAATTATATAGGAATAAGAAGAATAAGAAGAATAAGAAAAAATTGTGTTTGGTTGGGTATAGAGGAATAAGAAGAATTGAGAGGGGATAATTATGTGTTTTGACTATTTTGCCCTTTAAATTAAAGTTTAAGTGGGAGTAAAAATTTTAATTTTTAAATTTATATAAATTTTAAAAAATACATAATAAAAATTAAAGTTTAAGTGAGAGTAAAAATTTTAAGTGAGAGTAAATAAAAATTAATTTTTAAATTTTAAGTGAGAGTAAAAATTTTAATTTTTAAATTTATATAAATTTTAAAAAATTTATAAAATAATTGTATAAATTTTAAAAATTTAAAATTAATAATTTTTTTTTCAAAAATGAAATAAAATAAAATTTTTAGATTTATTAAAAAATAAGTTAAAAAAATTAAAAATTTTAAAATAAAAAATTTTAAAATAAAAAATTTTAAAATTTAAAATTTATAAATTTAAATATCTTTTAAAATTTAAAATTCTAATTTAAAAAAATAAAAAAACTAATTTTTATTAGTATGCAAAAGAAAGGAAAAAAAAAAGAAAAAAAAAAGAATGGAACCCACGTGAGAGAGAAAGAGAGAGAGAGAGAGAGAGGAAAGAGAGAGAGAGAGAGTGCTCTGTACCCATGGGTTTCCTCGATTCCCGTGCAAAGTGCAATTCCGCCTTATTCCGCCTCAGGTTGGGAATTGGTATTCCCAACTTATACCGGAATAAGGGTAATGATGAGGTTTTGCAATTCCCATTGTCCTTATTCCCGTTTGGGTATTAAACTGGGGATAAGGGGGTTATCCCCCTCTTATCCCCGTTGCCAAACGGTGTGTAAAAGTCTAACAACATATAGATAATCAATGAATACTTAGAATTCACATTTATGTCATCATTAATAAATAGCAGGTAATGAACTAAACCAAATGGATCTGAAACAAGAACTAATCCAATTGAACTGAAAATAATTTGAATGAAATTCGAGAACATAAGGAATTATCCATAACAACCGCTCGGGACACATCTATCTATGTCATCCTCACGCACCGTTCCGACTCACCTCCTGTGTCACCTGTAAACTCATAGCAATAAGAAAAAGGAGTAGTAAACTGTACTTTGAAGATGCAAACCATGTAGCAACAGTAGCAAAATCATGAGTAACAAAACCAAATAATATTATCCTTTTGCAACCGAGAGTTGCAGTAAAAGAAATAGAAACAATTGCAGAAGATCATTAGCTGTAGTAAAAAAGAAAACTGATCTAAAAATAGCCTGTCCTATCATTTTTTTTTTTTTAAAAAAAAAAGGGTTAGAGCACCTACGAAGAAGAAGATTCCATATCGTTCATATCAAAAGAAGAATAACAGGGGAAAATAAAAGGAACAAATGTTACAGTAGAAAACAACATCAGTAACAGCAAATCAAATATAGTAGCAGCAGCAAAGCCGAGAGTTTTTTACAAAATTTAAGACTAGCAAAGTTGATTGTGCACCATAAAAATGAATAGCAGTAATAACAGATAAAATACTTTTTTAAAACAAAAAAGAAAGTAGTTGAAAATGCATGAGTAGCAGTAGTAACAGATATTGAACCTATGCGTTTTTTAAAAAAAATATAATTTTTCATATTTAAATTTAAAAATATACATACTACAACTGAGTACTGTTAAAAGATAAATTTTACATTTCTGATATTGTGATGCCACTTAACCAAGTTGGTTAAATTAGAGTTCATAAAAAGTGGCATCCCTTCTAGGCCCTTCCTTTTAATTCCATCCAACCTATGTAAGCATATAAAACTTCACAGAATGCTCAGTTCATACTAACATATCGCTAATATTTCAAAATCAGTAAAGCATGAGCTCCATTAGTCAATTGTAGATTAAAAAATATATAACATTACAGAAGACTCACTATGCTTGATTCTTTCGTTGAATTTTGCATCCTTTTGGTCTTTATTCTTCTTTAGGATTCGCGAGAAATCAAATTCACATAAGCACAAACATAATCACATCACTAATTAGTTTTACTCACCCGACGTTGACGGCGAGGGCGAGGACGAGGGCGAGGGTGAGGGTGGCGCGGATGTGGTGCTTGAGGTTGGAGCGGACGTAGTAGGTGAGGCCATTGTCGAGGATGTCGTACGTGGTGCCCACGGGCTCCTCCAGCAATGCCTCATAGAGAGTAGAAATTAATGAGACAGAGAGTAGAGAGTAGAAATAAATGAGGCGGGAAATCGAAGAGGCAATGTTGTTACGAAAAAAGCGAGCGGACGCATTATGGAGGAGCGAACAAAGAGCGAAGTGATTGGAGCAAAGTGAAGCGATTGGAGAGGAAGATGGAGAGGGAGAGAAACTGGCAAAATATACCAAAATCGAAAACCCTAGATCACATATGTGAAGTAGGAAACACATCCTGTTGTGCAACAGAATGACGCATTTGGGCTCAAGCTGGTCCTTGTCGATGAAGGAGAGGATGCTAACGTAGCACTCGGGCCTGACGGAGAAGGAGACGATGGCGTGGTTCTCGCCAATGAGCTCCTCGAGGTTCCTTACGCTCATGGGCGATTTACGGAGAGCGTCGACCTTGGATTGGTCTTCCTCGCTTTTGTCCTCGTGGGGGCGGAGGCGCTCTTGATTGGCAACGAACTCCTCTATGAGGAGGTAGTCCTTGATGCGTTTGAGCTTGAGGAGGTGGAGGCGACAGTTTGAGAGCGGAGTCACGGCAAGGAGGCACGCCGTGGCCTCGGGGCCCTTTTGCTTTCGCCCGACGGGCGACGGGGGCGCCGCGGGCTTGAACTTCTTTTCCTTCTTGTCTCCACCATCATGCTTGCTATCACCGGGAGAACCTGCTTCCCCATGCTGCAGGGGGTTCCTAGAGTGTAGAAATTAATAAAACGTAGAGAGTAAAAATTAATAAGGTGGGAAATCGAAGAGACAGCTTGCGATTGCGGAGGAGGCCGTGTTTCCCCTGTCGTCGGGGTTCCCAGAGAGTAGAAATTAATGAGGCGGAAAATCGAAGAGGCAGTGACGTTACGGGAAAGGCGAGCGGATGCAAAGGGAACAAAGAGCGAAGCGATTAGAGAGGGAGAGGGGGAGGAAGAGAATCTGACAGGTGGGTCCCACAGGCAAACTCAAGGAGAACATGCCACGTGGAATTAGATTATGGAGATTAATAGTATTTTATAGATATAATTAATAATATAAACAAAATAAAATGGTTTTAAATAATTTACTAGAATATTTTTTGTGCTCGTCTTCTCCCATTATAATCTTTTTCTCATTTTATACCCACACTACACCACTCTCTTGAGTTGTTTGATTTGTGTCCCCTTAGCTATGTACTGTTCTCAAATAATTTTTACCATTGCTTTTAGTTAACTTTGTAGGTTACGTATCCTTAGGATCTAAATAGGTGAAACTATACCTAGAGGGGGAGGAATAGGTATAAACGGTAAAACAACCAATCTTAGCGAAAATAAAATAAATACGGAAAATTAAAATCAACACGCCAAGATTTTTACGTGGGAGAACTCCTCTCGGAGTAAAAAACCTACGGACCGATCACACGAAAAAATTCACTAAGAAAGAATTCACGTACAAGGTGATTACGTAACCAAAACGACTCGATCTTTATCGTACGCTCGAAGTAGATCTCCTTCGTAGGTTCTCAGCATGTCACGAATCCACGTTCAACGCCCAACTTCGAATCCACGAAGTCTCCACCGACTCCTCGGTATTCACACGAATCCACGTGCGGTCGTTCTACCCGGAACTTGAAGAGAACTTGTTGGTGGTGATTTAAATGCTTAGAGAATCATATATTCTGGAGCAACACTTTCTAAGCATTCAGCAATTTGATTCTTAAAGGAAAAATTGAGTTAAAATCTCATGAATCAAATTGACGAAGAAAACTTGATCGAAGAAGACGATCAAGAGATTAAAAGAAAAATTTAAGGATTAGAAAGTGTTTCTCTTCTTTCATACATTCATAAGCACCCCTGGTGTTTATTTATAGAGTTAGAAGCAATTAGAATCAAAATAGGAATAAAAAACTGCATAAAAGGAAAGTCATCTCGAGATCAAGGTTCGAACCTACTTTCCAGGGTATGGACTTTGAAGTCACACAGTAACTTCAAGGTCCGGACTCTTCCTTCACAGTCTGGACCTTCCCTGCGTAAACGCTGGGAAGCTGTTCGGGCTCCGGACCTCTCCTTAAGGGTCCGGACTTTCTCTGTGCAAAAAGAATTTTAACGTTTGGGGTCCGGACTTTTCTTCGAAGGTCTGGACCTTCATCATCAGAGAAGTCAGACAACCTTCGTGGTCCGGACTTTTCTTCTTCAAGAGTTCGTACCTTGAACATATGAAGTGTGCAGTTTTGATTTTTATTCAATCACAACCTATTCTAATAGTTTCTAATCAATTTAATTGCGAATAAACCACCAGTAACATTTATCAATCATACCTGGGTGTCATGAATTTCATTGTTGTATCGTCGAGTCTTCCAATCTTCAGTCTTTTTCTCTTTTTCTTCCAATCTTCAACTTCAATCTTCAATCTTCAAGACTCCAAAGACGTCACGAAATCCGCCAATATATGTTGTAACAAACCTTACCGAATTGTTCGTACCGCTATCGCTGCTTTGAGAGCCTAGGGCTTGAGGGAATTGTCAATCAAAACCCTTATCTAGAGCTGTCTACGAGCCGAATGTGAGCAAGTTGGGGCTAGCTCGAGATTTGCTCGA
This sequence comes from Tillandsia fasciculata, assembly GCA_029168755.2. Classification (NCBI taxonomy): domain Eukaryota; kingdom Viridiplantae; phylum Streptophyta; class Magnoliopsida; order Poales; family Bromeliaceae; genus Tillandsia; species Tillandsia fasciculata. The sequence continues at coordinate 16,277,957 of CM054939.1, read as the reverse complement.
AATTTTTGGAGGCCGGCTTGTGTTTGGCTCGAGCTAGAGAAGATGGAAAGCCTTTGCTCGTGATCGGTTCACAATTTAATGACCTAGCTCGTGTTCGGCTCGTTAGCTTGATTAGGTTAGCGAGCTGAGCTATACAACGAGCTAGCTCGTGTTTTTCTCTTAAGCTTGATTAGTTTACCAGGCTGAGCTAGCTCATATATAACTCGAATTGTTTACATCTTGAATTAATTAATTTAGAAAACTATCAGTTTTTTTTGCATGAAAAATTTAGTGTAACATTATATTATAGCTTGCAGATATTAATGAAAATAAAAAATCCAACCTACTGACAAATCAACTTGTAAACAAATTAATTCATAGAAATCAAAATGCATTTTGAAATTAAACACATGTTAACAAAAAAAATAGACTGAAAAAAATTAATCTGCAGAAAAATCATAACACAACAATTCAAAATCCATCACAATCTAAATATAATACATACAAAATATGTAAGTATATGTATTTGAGCTACATTGAGCCGAACACGAGCAAGCTGACCCCAGCTCGTGTTTGGCTTGTTAAGATATCGAGCTGAACAGTCTAGCTCGTGTTCGGCTCATTTATTAAATGAACGATTTGATCGCGGGTGTATGTCAACCTGAACACGAGCTGGCTTGCGAATGGTGAGCTGGATTGCCAGCCTTACCCTTATCTGACTTGCTCAGCCATAAATTGAATGAGAACTTATTAGAGGGTTCCATTGGAAACTGGGAACTTTTTTTGAGCAATAATTACTGTGTGTTTCAGTATTTTCTACCCTACATTAACTGATTATAAGTTAATGAATTATAAACAACGGTCAATTCTTTTGATAACCCTTCCTATGAATTATATATTGGTGCGTATTATATATTGATGCTGACGTAATCATTTTGATATGAATAAAGGATTTCTTGCAATTCACAATTGTCTGCGATTCATTCATTATTAACGAGAGTTGCCTAAGCTGCTGCATAATAGTTGTTGCTGTTGCTTTATCATTTGTATTTTTTATATTATCATTTGGATTGTGTTCTTAATTTCTTGAGGCCTGTTTGGTTGCTTAGCTGTCTATGTATTTGCTTTAAGTGGTAATTTAATTGGTTATGGCTTGTTAAGCTATGTTTTGGGGCCTGTTTTGATCGTCCCTTTCTAGTCGTAAATCTGACTTTGTTTTGATTTTTTTTTTTCTTTTATGTTGAACATTCCATCGACTCGTCGGATGCCATGAAGTTTCTTGCATCTTTTCTCTCTCCTTTTTTCCTCACATTATACTTGACTGAGAAGGTTAACACTACTTGACAAAGCTTCTTTGTTATATCCATTTTAACTCAAGGTATGCAGCATGCACGGTTTAAATTATGGACAGTTAGAAGCTTTATTGTTCATCAATCAATCATGAACGATATGATAAAGGGCTTGATGGTTGGTACCCGAGTTCTCAAGTTCGAAGCCTAGTTGTTTTACATTTCCATAGCATGCCACCATTCTCTCTCAAAAAAAAACGTGATCTAAGTGGGTTGAAATGAAATGTGTTGCTGAAACTTCCTCTCGGAAAAACAAAAGTAGTTTTCACTATTAATTTTGCTTAACGTGTGCTTCCACATGCGTATGATTTCTGTCTGTTCCTTTTTTCTCATAATTATGAACGGATTCAATTAAAAAAGTTTCAATACTATTTACTTGGATTACAGGCAAAGCGTATCGAGAACGGTATCTACCTAGGCCCAATTGGATACTTAACCTTTGAGGGGAAACTTTCTTGGAAGAACAGAATACTTGCATTCATTTTCGAGTACATTAACGTTAAGATTGGCCCGTTTGGTCCCATCCAAATCAGACTGAATAAAGAGGAGAGAGAACCGACCACCAAAGATCCCTTCTTTGTTTGGTTTTATGTAGATGAGGAGATTGCTGTCGCTCAAGGCCGGGGTGGGGGCATTGCGTTCTGGTGCAGATGCCGTCGTGTTACTTAATTCGCCATTATTAAAAAATTCAATTAAGATTAGTATGGGATAATTCAATTTTTGTTGCCTTCGTATGAAAAAGAAAGGTGGACCGGGGGTTGTTCTTTGCCGATGTATATTACAATGTATATGCTCTGCTTGAATTAGTAAAGGTAAAATTTCATAAGGTGTATTATTCCACCATTCTTATGGTGTATAACAAAGTAAATTCTGTTGTTTTTTGTAATGTTTTCACTTTTGTAGGATTTCCAATTTTTCATGTATGTCTGCTGTATGATTTTGTTAGTTGCAGGATCTTGTTGGAGGCAATGCATTTAGGCTTTTTTTTTTTGTAGCAATTTTATTTAACTCCCTATGTATTAAGCATTAAAAAGAAAATTTAGCATGGTTTTATTCTAATTTCCATTGACTTATTCAAGAAGAAACAACTCATTGGGGTTGTCCTTAATTGATTTTATATTGCAATGTATATATGATGATCGAGCTAGTTAATGTATAATTTGACAATTTATTTTTCCACTTTTCTCATTGTACGAAGAATCTGTTTATTGTAAATTTATCAATTTTATTTTTGGTTCTTAAATTTCGAGCAGATTATTGCTATATTTATGTGGAAGTGTGCTATTTTAGTGGCTACGTATGAAGATTCCAAACAGCTGGGGTTATAATTTTCTGATATATATAGATGCTGAAATGATGATTAATTTATGTGGAAGTGTGCTATTTTAGTGGCTACGTATGAAGATTCCAAACAGCTGGGGTTATAATTTTCTGATATATATAGATGCTGAAATGATGATTAATATAGTAAATGGGCAATTCGTCTACTGAATCGTTCCAAATTTTTTAGTTCTTCTAGTAGAAAGAAACTTCTTAGTGTGCATGTATGATTTCACTGTAGGTATCTATTCTTCATTTTATTCTACATTTAGCATCTCCAGGATTCTTACATGTTTGTGATGCTTTTCGTGATATCCATGAATAAATTTACCATCCACGTGTCCTTTCATGGTACATAAAGTAGGTAAGGAGAGACAGCTATTCGATATAATTTTTTTGCCATTGCATTGTATAATTAAGGACGAACAGAGACTATCAGATTGGCTGTGTAGTAAATTTCCTTCTTGTGTAATGTGGAAAAAGTTGTTATAAATAAGTTTGGATAAATTACACACAAAATTTCTTTTACTTTTTTATTAAGTTTTACTTTAGTCCATATATTCTTCTAAAGTGGACAGATGATATCGCCAAATTTGGTTACTGATCCAAGGAATGCTCTAGTTGTCATCTTTTGTTGAGTGATGGCTCTACGTGGATGCCATGTAAGCATCACATATAGTCAAACTTAAGCTAGCGTGGCGTCAACATCAGCTTCATCTCCGTTCAACTTAAGATAAGATGGTGTCATGTCTGCTTCATCATCACTTTTCTAAACAGATGTGAGCTTACATTGATGATCCTCTTCAAATTCTAGTGTTGGATGATTGGTGTCAGCGGCAGTTTCCCTGTTGGGTGGTGAATAACCGGGTCAGAAATCTTTCCTATTGCTATTTGTCCTTTTTTTTTGTTAATATTCTTATCAATGTTATACGCTGTGCCTGTTAGTTCCCCTCATCCTGTTTGCTATATCCTTTGGTGATGATTGTGTAATGCACTGTTACATCTTAATGAAATTGCCTACAGTTTTCTTCCTTCCAAACAACAACAACAAAAAAAGAAAAGAAAAAAGAAAATACAATACCTGGTGTGATGAAGCTTTTGGGTTACAGTGTATGTAAGTTTTTTATTAGCTAGAGTTGGTTACCTAACTCCTGCAGAGACCTTCCACATGGCACTCACAAAGACAATTAATTAAAACTAGCTGATCAGGGTTCTGTCTGTCAGATATTTCATGCAAATATTGTTAATAGTTAGAGTGCTATATTAAAGGGTATTAGATCTCAGAATAATTCCTAAGATTGTCTTCAATCATCCATTTTACTTGAATACAGATAATTACAGTTTCCGTCGTGTAAATTGTTGAATAAATGCTGGAACAGAATGCAACAAATCGACCAACTTTTGAAGATTTACTGCTAGACTTGAATTTTGTCACTCAGGTGCCAAGTTGAATTTTGAACTACTTTGGGATACTCTTCAAGATGGGTTAAACAGATTCAAATTTAATAGTAACTCCAAAATTTTAGTCAAGCAATCATATATATGCAGGTGTTCAACCATATGGAGAGAACTAGGTTTCAAGCCATAGGATTTTGGTAATTGGGGTCACATCGGAATTGCAAATATGCCCCTACAAAAGTATGATATTATATGTTTCTGAACTTAATGTTATGTATATACTGCTTGATCAGAATGCTAGATTCTGAGATTTATGCCTTCCTCCAAAGTTATACATGAAAAGTCTGAAAAATCTAGACTGTTACATGTATGAAGAAAGTGCATATATTTTAGAAGAAAATTTATGTATCTGCCATTTTTGAATGCTGCTCTCTAATGTATGATAAATCTTTACAAATAAGTAACTGTTTAAATCCATTGTTCCACCATCCGACTTAAAGATCTGCTCATTGCTTTGTAATAAACATTTTCATATTTAGTGTCTTTTAATCATGTATCATGGTAACACAAACATATGACATCTAAGGTGCAAGCACTTTGAAGTTATGATAAGGTTTCCAATTTGGTAAACTGCATATATCATCATGATCTACACCTTTTGAAACCCTCACAAAAATTTTATATTTTGGAATTAAATGTAAGAGAAGTCTTGAATTGGACTACTTCAACCGTATATACATTTTTTGATACAGTTGATGCATAGACTGTAAACCTCCAAATCAAATGACTTTCTCATTAATAAGTTAATTAAATTGCTTTTGATCATAATGTATGTCATTAATCCTTATATTTGTGTGTAGCAACCCCTATTTGTAGGCCAGGGGTTGGACCTAACTGAGTATTCTATCAATCAATATACCTAACATGTGTGTGATAGTTTTGCCAAAATTGTTTAGAAGCTTTTTAAACTTTTTGCTTGTGCAATGCTCCCTATTTTCTGTGTGGTACTCTTAACACTAAATGCTCCCTATTTCCATTTTGTTGTTATTAATTTCTTAGTGATGTCTGCACTACTAAAATCAGTTGAAACTAAGGCTTCAAAATTATTTAACGTTGCTTCCTTAACTTTTTAACATCGCTGTTGCCCATCTCTGCATCTAATCTATCTTCATACGACACCTTATACTGGCAGTTGCTGTCAAATTTTCTTTTGACTCCAAGAAAACTCTGGACCAAATGCTCTTAATTTAGTATAAACACTTGGACTTTTGGTGCATAACTTGAACAAAGAACAAATACATTAAAACAAAGAAGAAGATTCTCTTGGTCACCCCAATGATAGAAAACACTATAAATACAAAGGCCAAAACTAGTAACAAAACTGCTTCTTGATGTCTTCTATGAGCATTACAACAAAAGCCTAGAAACATCCAGTTTGTCAAGCCTTGTCATAATTTCAGTGGCTCTTTATATGAAGCTTGAAGGTTTGAGGCTAGTTTTATGAACATGGGGTATGAGAGAAAGAAAATGAGGGGCTTTTTAAGAAAGGAGCCTTCGAAGCTTGGATTTCTTTTGCTATTGGGCTGCTTTGTAATCTCGATGGTCCTTATCGGAATGTCGAGACATTATGTTGTTCCTTTTCCGAAATGTAAGCTTTTTGAGTAATTAATGAATTTATGTCCAATGGCTCAGCCTCAGCATAAGCTTAGATATAATCATTTCTAGAGGTTGTAAATTTGGTCGCTTTGAGATTGATTTACTTAATATCCATCCAAACTGGGTTTCTTACAGTGAATTTCTTGGCGTCGATTCAAGCAACCTCTTCAGGTTTGCTGGCGGGAGATAAGATCATTTCTCATCACGGAGGTAAGCATAATATTGTATTATTCTAAGAAAGTACAGTGGTTAATTATATTGTAATAATATCTTCTGAATCAGTGACTTATTTTGATCTTTGTTCATTGAATGACAAAATTCAGGGTTTGAAGGATAATTGTTTTAATATCATACTTTTAGTTTCTCTTCTTCAGGTGGACTACCAATCCTTAACAAATAATGTGAACTGTAATATAGAAAAAAAAATCAATAGAGACAAATAATATAATGAATCCTATATTGTGGTAATTTTAATATTTTCTTTATAGCATTCGGTTTTTATTCTAAGGGGAGAATATATTTCTGTAATATACTCATTACTTTCGGCATTTTTACCCTGTGCACACAGGAAACTCTCATGTAAAATTGATATTGTAATAAACTCAGGTATTTTTTTTATGTCATTATAGATGGTTAGTGCTTTTATCAACTTCTGTAAGCTAACTATCTGGAAGTTAAATATTGGTATTGACTTGCTAAACAGTTAGGTCATACTTTTGTTCATCGAGTGAGACAAGGTGATCATGCACCTTTTGCTGAGCGAAGTTTCAAAAGTTGGTGAGCCAACACTATATTATCAAATTTTCCACACATGTATGTATGTTATGCATGTATTATGTATGTTATGTATCAACTAATTTAATTAACTAATGTGATTGTTTACAGTGGATGCACTAGATACGCGATGACATTGACCATTCTCCACTGGAATATTTTAGATGCAAATTAAGTTTACACATGAATTTGAATTTAAGCAAGAAAATTTTCATAACAAGGACTAGAAACAACTTAAGGAGTTACATGACATTTCATGAATGTGCTCTTCAAATTTTAATTTTAATTAGCGTGACTAGTTTGATTCAGAGTCCTTTTATTCACATGCAGGAAATCGACTAACAGAGCCTACAGGTGAGCCTCTATGTGACTTTTCAGGCATAAGATCAAATATCTGTGAAATGAAAGGCGACATCAAAATCCATGGCAACTCATCATCAATCATCTTCATCACTTCTTCGAAAATCTATGAATCCTATCACATAAAACCCCATGCTCGAAAGCAAGACAAGTATGCCTTATCTCATGTGAAGGAATTGTCTGTAAAATCCGTGTCCACAAATGATGACACACCCAAATGCACAACGAAACACAATTTCTCTGCGATCGTCTTCTCAACTGGAGGATACATGGGGAATATGTTCCACGACTTCACCGATGTTTTGATCCCGTTATTCATAACTTCGCGCCAGTTTAATGGAGAAGTGCAATTCCTCGTTAGTGACTATCATCCATGGTGGATTCGCAAGTACCAACCTTTGTTGAAGCAACTCTCGAGGTATGAAACTATAGACTTTAACAAGGAGAATATAGTTCATTGCTTTAATGAAGTGATCGTGGGTCTGAAGTTTCACAAAGAGATGAGTATTAACCCCTCCAGAACTCCAAATGGCTACTCCATGGTCGATTTCGCTAAGCTTATAAGGCAGTCCTTCGCGCTACAAAGAGAAAGCGCAATCAATCTCCAGAAAAATCATGACCAGAAACCTCGACTTCTGATAATATCAAGAAGGCGGACGAGGTCATTCATGAATATAGATGAAGTAGCCCAAATGGCTTCAGAATTAAACTATGAAGTGCTTGTGGTGGAAGCCGGATTGAATTCGAACTTGGGGAACTTCTCACAAGTCGTGAACTCATGCGACGTGCTTATGGGAGTGCACGGTGCGGGTCTAACAAATCTCGTGTTTCTTCCGACCAATGCAGTTGTTATACAAGTAGTCCCTTTAGGTGGATTGGAAAGTATAGCATATGAGGATTTTGGAGTGCCTTCTATAGACATGAAGTTGAGATATTTGCAATATAGTATAAGTGAAGCAGAGAGTAGTCTGATAGAACAATATCCAAGAGATCACCCAGTGTTCAAGGATCCAGCCATTATTAAGAGACAAGGGTGGCTTGCTTTGAGATCTACATACTTGATCAACCAAAATGTGAAGCTTGATGCTGGGAGGTTTAGGGGTGTTTTATTAGAAGCCCTTGATCTTCTCCATCAGCAAGTAGAATAGATTTAATTTAATATTTTTGAGTTTTTGTTGCATTTTGTCATCCTTTCTCTAGTAAATTTATTTGAAGATTAATTTGCTGTATACTCTAGTTAATATGTCATTTGCAGTCATCTTGAAAGATTAATGTATTTCCAAATTATAAGGTAGTGTTTTTTTTTTGGTGATGTCATTTAGGTTTTACAACCATATGTTCACTGGAAATTAGATATTACAGGGAAAAAGCAGAGTGACCAAAACAAAAAACAAACTCCAATTAATCTTAAACCTAACTGATCCTGATTCAATTACAACTCAACTCAAACCCCTAAACACATAGGAGAATGAGCTACCCCATTGACTTAATTTAGTTCACTCAATAATTAGAAACTAAATCAAATCAATATGTTAATTCCCTAATCTTTGGAATCCATCGTTAGGATAACTATGATGTTAAAAGAAAATTCTGGAGATAAATAATGTGTTGATTGAGCTACGTTAGAGAGATTCCAACTTATTGAATTGTAAAAGGATCAATATATAGCGTACCCCCCTTGTTTGGTGTTGTTTTTTGGTTTCTGTCAAATACAATGTACCATTAGATGACAGATTGCTTGCAATTTTGACATCTACAGATTTGTTTGGCAACCAGAAAAGTGCTTTTTTCAAAAACCTTTTTTTTGAATCAAAGTGCACCCATTTTATTTTATTATTATTATTATTATTATTATTATTATTATTATTATTATTTATTTATTTTTTTTAACATTTTGGATTTGAAGCGGATTTTTAAAAATCTGAACCCCACTACAAACCTAAAACCCGAATTCCATGGATTTTAAAAATCCATATCCAAATTAGAATCCCACCCAAGATCGAAAATCCGAAACCCAACCCAAAAATTCGAACCTAAAACAATTATTTTTTTTTACCATATTTCAAAATATACTACAATAAATCTAAAATTTTAAAATACAAAATTCAAATATAACATCAAATATATATCTCTATAGAGTACGTTTCTTATGCTTTTAAAAATACTGAGGCCTCCGTACTTATAAGTTGTTTTCGATAATGAGACATCCGATTCGACGATCGGCTTTCGTTAGGTATAATTTATGCTATTAAAATTATTTAGAAATTAAATTTCATAATTTTTCATCATCATTTACCAACTGATCAAAAAATCTCAAAACTTACTATTTCAACCGCTGATGTGGAACGTTTGTAAGTTTAACTATATAGAACATTCAAATTAAATAAAACTTTAATAAAATTTTTTACTTAAAATAAAGAGAAAGTCCAATACTTTTGATTTGGAAATTGAGTTTTTTATCACTATTTTTTATAAGATTTTTATTTTAGATCATTCATTTTGGGACTACTTGTTCACTAGGCAAATAAAGTTAAAAAATTATAAAATTTGATTTCTAGATAGTTTCAATATTGTAGATTAAGTCTAATAGAATCAATCACCAAATCAAATATCCCATCATTAAGAACAACTTAGGCATCTGTACTTTCGAAAGCATAGGAGTCTAGGGCGCTCTCTCTCTCTCTCTCTCTCTCTCTCTCTATATATATATATATATATATATATATATATATATATATATATATATATATATATATATATATATATATATATATAATTGAGCTCTTATGCTTTTAAAAGTACCAAGTTGTTAATACCAGAATTTTTGCCACTTGAGGAAGTGACACGTGGCATGCTAAAGATATCAGCCGACAGAAAGATGAGTCGACAAAGAGGGACCTGTGTCTTGGCTAAGGCCGACCGCAGTCACGTGGGAGCGTGGCACGCGACATGTGCTATCGGCTGAAGGCATCAGCCGATAGAAACAACAGTCGAAATAAGAAAATCATCGCCTTATCTAGGGTTGATCTCGGTCGAATGCAAATAACAAATCGCTTCAGTCAAGCGATGGGATAAGCGAAGTCAGGGTCAACCCTCGGCTGCTCGAGCCGAAGATGAAAAGACTCTAAAAGGAAGGAGTGCGAGATTTGTGCGTGAATCTCGTAACAGCTTCCAGAACGGCAAGCGACACCCATCATTAGAAAGCGCTGAGGATCACGCTTCGGCGCGACGATTAGGGGATGAACATGGATAGAAAAATGACTACTATCCTTCTATGGAAAATCGACTTAAAAGGAAGTAGTTGAGGAATTTACGATGATTCCCCTTAGATCACGCTGATTTCTAAAATCGGCGATTATACACATGGGTTCGTAAATGTATAAATAAGCGAACCAATGAAGGAAACGAGATCCTGCAACCTCGTAGGCCAGGACCACCCCCCTGCTATTTTATATCTTTCAATATCTGTATTTATTGCATTTCCTAGGAGTAGGTTTACTTATAATTGTTTCCATTTTTCTATTATAACCCCTTTCCAATCAATACAAATTCCTAATCGACTCCTTACGAGAGTGCCTGCCGTCAAAGTAATAAAAAGAGAAAGAAGAAAGCGACTCTATTACTCTATGCCTACTAACAGCTAGGGCGGCTAAATACGACCGTCATGAAATCAGAGCTTAACCCGACTAGAAGGAGGCCAAGCATTCTTAGCGTAGGAAGGAGGCATAATATTAGTGCGAAAAGAAGGCCCAGCTCCAAGTTGTTCAGGAATGGTGGCGTTGAGTTTCTCGACCCTGGATTTGTTAATTCTATTTCTCGATAGTTCGATGTTGTACTTGTTGTTGTTGAGTAATCACGGGGAGCGAGCGACGACTTGAGAGCTGGAGACAGTGTTGATGGGTACCTATCTTTTTGTTTCGAGACTCCCGTTTGAGGTATGTCCAGTTTCGGAGATGAAACTTTCTTTTAGTGCAGGAGGATGTGATGACCCGAGTCTTCGTGGATGATTTCGGTGTGATTAGCAACTTGTGGATACTTATTTTGTGTGATGGAGGTGCTTGCGCGTGAAGCGGACGTGAGAAATGGACTAAGTGCGAAAAATAGATCACGATCACCTATGTGGATGCCTTCGTCGAGAAATAGAAGTGGTTTCGCACAAAATGGATACCGAAATTGGATTCAGCACGAAAAATTGATTGAAATCAGCTATTTGGATGTATTTTTCTGGATTCGAATGCCCAAAAACGGACAACGGGCAATTTATACTGTAGATCAGGTGCAGGGGGAGCCGTGGACCACGGGGGAGCCATGTGGCATGCCATTATTGGCATCGCAGGGCCGCGTGGCGGTGCGGGAGTGGATGGTGCAGTGGGCTTTGCAGGCGTGGTCCATGCGAGCGTCGCGGGCAGGCCAGGCAGGTGCGCGGGCAGGCGTGCGCCACGCGTCGCCACGCCATTCGGCGCGCTGCGGTCTCGGGGGCGCTGCGGATAGGGTGGACATGTGTTGTCTCCTGGTTGGTCAGAGCGGATCGTGCTGTCGGGCGCTGGTTGGCTGGAGCGGGACACGTGGCGCGACGTGATTGGCGGAGCCGTTGACCGAGAGGCGTGGCGCGGATGGGCGACACGTGGTGACGATGGACGGTCCCGGTTGATTCAGGCGCTCTTGGGACGTTTACCGTGGGGAGTTTCCGGCGCCCGAAAGTGTACCCAGAACCCGAAAGCTGGGATTTTCTTGGACTATAAAAAGCGATCTTCTCCTCTATTTCTCAGTTTTTGGAACTCTGATTTTTGGGAGCTTCAGCAGGGCACCTCTCCACCTTCTTCCCCTATCTTCTTAGCACCATTGTAGGACTTTGGGGAGCTTTTATGTCACTTCCATCCCCAAGCTTGAAGAATACCCTCCATTGTTGCATTTTCAGCCATTTCTGCCGATGTTCAGTGTAGGGCCTCTACAGGACAAGCCCTTGGGAGTTTTTGGTTGAAATTTGGAGAGGATCTTCACGAGAGATAGGCCTACAATTTTGATATTTACCACTTCTCCCAGATTGTCATGCCCCGGGAGTGGTTTAAAAGTAAAAAACAACCTTATTTTTTTTTTATTAAAATCTTCCGCCCTGGCACGTGCATAGACCCGCCACATATACAAGATCTCTCTAAACAAACGGACAGAGTCTCCCCTGTATATTCATGGCGTCGCATTTATACATACATGAACCACACACAGTTTTTCATATACAGAGTATAATTTAAGGAAATAAACTAATCTTCGATTCATACAAGGGAACCTAGCCCACACGGCGTACCCCAAGTTGAAAGGATAAAACCATAATAGTTAAAAACATTGCCCACACGACACTCAGTTTTTAAAAGCTATTTTCGCAAACCTTTTATCACTTTGAAAAGAACCCGCATCCCATATGCATCCACAAAATCATTAACCAAGTTCAAAAGGTAACAAGCTGTCAAAACATCCATCTGTCCCAACATCCACATCATCACAAAGTCCACACCTCATGTAAGTAATATTGACTAAAACGTAATAACCACAGGAAATGAGTAAAAATATCACCAGAATGACGAAGATAAAGTCACTCCCTAGTCGTAGCTTCACCACCGTCTATGTAAGACCCGCTATCCTTTTCCTTCTGGTTAATCTCTTTCTTTTCCCTGGATGGAGAAATCTAGCGGATGCAAGTATTTTTCGTTAATTCTGGACGATTCGTTGAGGCTTGCGGGTAATTTTAGGTGCTACAGCTCGCGAAACCGAGAGCGGCGGTGCGACCGGATCTGAATTCCGACTACGGGAACTCCCAGAAATTAATTCCGAAGTTTGGACCCCTTTCTGACGTTCCGGGATCCGTGCGGACGATCTGCACGCTTTTCAAGGCATCTGTCAGCCGCCAGATATTATGGTTTTATTATTTTTATTATTATTGATTTATCATTATTATTATTTAGTTGAATGGGGGATTATATAAACCCGGCTTAGGGTTTGGGGAATGGGTCGTAGTCATTTTTTCTTCTTTTCTCGACCGTGCGGCTAGGGCGCCTGGGGGACGATCGGAACCGAGGAGAGGAAGGAACCGGCGACCCAACCCCTTTCCTCTCTCGCTCGAGACCCTCCCGACGCAAGAACCCACGATCTCTTCCTTCCCCGTCGTTCAAGGTAAATTATTTTTGTTTGATTTTTTTGGGATTGTACCTGTCGTTTCGGGGACCACCGCGCCGCCGCCGCCAGGTCGGAGGCGGACGCCGCCGGCGACTGGACGCCGCGGCCGCGAGTGGCGCACCCGCGCGGGGGTCGCCGCGGGTGGGCGCCCGCGCGGCTTGCGGCCGCCCGCGGGCAGTGCGCCGGCGCGGCTGTTGTCGCGCGGGGCCGCCCGCGGGTAGGGCGCCCGCGCGGCATGCTGCCGCGCGGGGCCGCCTGCACCCGCGGGCAGCGCGCCCGCGCGGCTGCTGCCGCGCAGGGCGCCCGGGGGTGCGGGCGGCCCCGCGCGGCATCCAGCACCCGCGGGCAGCGGCCCGCGCGGCAGGCAGCCGCGCGGGGCCGCCCGCGGGTGGGGCGCCCGTGCGGCTTGCTGCTGCGCGGGGCGGCCGCGGGTAGGGCACCCGCGCGGCATGCGGCCGTGCGGGGCCGCCCGCAACCGCGGGTGGGGCGCCCGCGCGGCTTGCTGCCGCGCGGGGCCGCCGCGGGTAAGGCACCCGCGCGGCATGCGGCCGCGCGGGCCGCCCGCAACTGCAGATTGGCGCCTGCCCGGGCCGGGGCCGCGCAGGGCCGCCCGCGGGTGGGGCGCCCGCGCGGACTGGGGCCGCGCGAGGGGGAGACCGCCGCAGACGGACTGGGGGACCGCGCGGGACAGTCCGCGGGTTGTGCGCGCAACGCGCGGGTCGGTGCCGTGCGATAGGGTTTTCACCACGCGAAGTCCGAGGAACGCGCCAGGTCTCGCGCTTTTCAGTATTTTAGTCAGCTTTTAGTGTTGGTCACTTAGTCTGAGCTTTCTGTTGTTCCCTCAGGGGTGCGGGATGTCTTAAGCTCGGCGGGCATACAGGACGGGACGAACCAATCTCCAATCTTCCCTCCAGGTGGGTAAAATTTTCAGAGTTGCTGGGAAAAGGGTGTAGGTCACTTAAATTGCATATGCGGGCTAAGGTGTAACTTAAAGTGATTATTATTGATAATGCTAACCCCGTTTACACTAGTTACTTATTTAATTGATTATGAGGCTCTTGTTTTGCTACACGCACACCAGCGGTTTGGCCACCGCAAGGGTGTGCTTTTCCGGAAAAGTGGTACGTTGACCCGTGTACCCCACGTGTTGGTGATGTAAGATGGGGGCCCTCGCGGGTGGGGGGTGTGAGCGGTGAAGCCGAGGCAGGTGCTCGGCGGCCGAGGCAGGTGCTCGGCAAGGGACACCGGGGTAAGCGCCCGGTGTGGTGGTCGGGAAAGGTGCCCGATTTTGCTTCGTACAGGGTAGGTCACTGTTGATGTTGATTGTACTCTGAGGAAAGGGTTTGCTCCGGTTATCGTGGTTTGAGTTAATTCAGCCCTACTTGCATTTTATATCATTTCTAGTCACTGACTTCCCACTCTGTGACAGGTTCGTCCAGGGGCGAGTGCTAGGGCGCTGGTGAGGCCGCTTGTACGATGTTCTGTTAACACTGAGTGACTGCAGATACAGTTGACTCTTCTCTATTGTTATTTTATTAGTCATGTTAGCTAGATGTGGAGTGCGATACCCCCGTGGGATCGATGTGGATGATGCCCTTTCCTTTTTATAACGGACGCATGAATGTGGATTCTTTCCCTCCTCTCTTGGCCGCTTTAAATTACAATCAAAGACTATTTGCGAAAACCGTCTTTAAAAAGATACGGGCGTCGAGTGGGAGCCATTTTCAAAACCTTGTGATGATTTATTCTTTTACAAACAATCGGCCTTTTCTAAAGTATGTAAATAGATATGATGTGTGGTTGTATGTTGAATGCATCTGAGCCTTGGACTAATGTGGTTAAAGATTGTATGAGGTGTATCTTGTAATCAGGACGCCGTGCATATACAAAGGAGACTCTGCCCGTTTGCAGAGTGAATTTGTATATGCGGCGGGTCTGTGCACATGCTGGGGGGGAAACTATTTTTGAAAAAAAAAAAATATGTACGCTGATCTGGGAGCATCGGTGGCTCTTCTTCCGCGCGTTTGAACCCCCGGGCGTGACAGATTAAGATGGTATCAGAGCGTGAACTTTAGCCACAATAGTCGGGGCCCAGCATCCACGGGGCGCAATACTCTAGCCACTGACTAATAAAGTGAACATCGTATAGATAAGTAAAACGCGAGTGCTCGTGGGGAAGGGGAAATTAGTAGAGTCCCTTTTAATGCTAGAGTCGCGGTGTTACTTTAGGTTAGCCTAGAAGTGACTGGTTTTGTGCATGTGTCTAGATCATGGCTAGGACTAGATCTACCACAGAGGAGGCAGGGGCGGACGCAGCGGCGTCGGCGGCAGCAGAAAACCAGCTCCTGAGGCAACAATTACGGAAAATGACGGAGCAGTTAACAACCCTTATATATATATATATATATATATATATATATATATATATATATATATATATATATATATATATATAGGTTAGATACAGACGAAATCTATATCTCAGATCAGCTAGATTTTTGTTTTTAATATTCTTATCAGTAACTATATCTCTTTAGCATAAGGTAAATTTGCTTAGTTCGGATTCGGATAAAATTTTAGATATCCGTACTCATCAACATTACTACAATAAAATAGTATTTTAGTGGCAATTTAATAATGACAATTATGAAATGACCGCTATTAAATAATATCTAATTATACTTTAGCAGTAATTATTTTAAACTTTATTTTCTTACCGACGAATAATTTTATGTTAAATATGTGGATGTTTAGTCTAATTTTTTTTAAATATTCATTCCATAAGTGATTTTGATTTTTAAAATTAGATTTTTAATTTTGAGGCCTAAAATCAGAAGCAACTAAAATCTACTTTTTGAAATTTAATTTTAATTTTAGACGCAAATTTTAAAATTTTATTTTAATTTTATATTCAAAATTTAAAATTTAAATTTAAATTGAAAATTAAAATTAAAATTTTATATTTAAATTTTTAAATTTCAAATTTTAACTTTTAAATTTCAAATTTAGATATTAAATTTTAAATTTTAAATCTGAAATTTTAAAAATTAAAATTTAAAATATTAATTTTAAAATTTAAAATTTAAGATAAAATTTAAATTTTAAAATTTTAAAATTTAAAATTTAAAATTTAAAATTTAAAATTTAAAATTTAAAATTTAAATTTTAAAATTTAAAATTATAAGTTTTAATTTTCAAATTACAAATTTATAATAGCCGTAGCATCATTTGGAGAATTAGGGTTCCCATCAATGGCGCTCTCCGGTCGCCTCCGATCCGGTCTCCCACTCCTCCGCAGGCTCCTCAGGCCCGAATCCATCGCCCCCCTCCGCTCCCTCGCCGATTTCCGCATCGGAAACCCTAATACCCTGATCTCTGAGGTGAATCCTATTCTTTTGCTCTAGATCACAATCGCCTTTCTCCTTTGTTGCTTCCGCGCCGTTAATGCTGTAGATCATCGTCATTTTTAGTTTTTTCGGTGGGAAAGTAGCGATCGAACTGAATTCGTAGGGTTTGTGAAGTGGATAGGTTTCTATTTTTGAGAGTTGAATCCAATTCTAGTGTTGTGATTACAGTGTCCTTTGTATTTTGTTGTTTCCGGATCGAAATTGAGTGGATTCGATCTAGTTCTTAATCTCTGCGGCAACTCCGGTGTTTTATTTAAGCTTTTTAAAATTTTCTGGTGAGAAATTTCTTGAACAAATTTGTAGGTGTGATGTTGCTCGGATTGCAATAGTGTTTCCTTTTGATGTTTCGGGATCAACAATGGTTGGATTTGATGTTAGTGAAATGAACATTTTTTGCTTTTTTTATAAATGAGAAAGTTGTTGAACTAATTAGTAGGGATGATGAAGTCCAGATGTTTCTTTTACAATTACTTTTCTCTATTAACATTTCTGGATCAGCAATGGTTGGATTAATCTTTGCTACAGTGCCGACGTCTCTTATTGAAATTCCTAGACAAGCTAATTATCACAACGTCATCTTACAAAATAGTTATGAAACCAGCTAACAGGGTTTTTAGATAGCTGTTGTAGGCAAATTTTATAATCCTTGTGGTTACTTCACTAACTTGATGTGGTAGATAATCTAAGAGAACTATCAACATTTTCTTTATGGATAAGTCTGCCATCAAATCTTAGACTGTTTTTTGGCAAGTTGTAAGCTAATTATTTGTCATTTGTAATTATGAGCTCTTGCTGGTTAAAATTTATGCTGGGTTACATGATATGAGAAATATATACCATATGAATTTTGATCCTTGTTGTGCAATCTTGAACATGATAATGTTAAACTGCTGTGCTTGTATATTTATTCCTGCACATGCATGCTCTTAGAAACCATATTTATTTGCATCATGCCCCTGCTTAATATCCTTAGGCATTGCTATACATGTAAATACAGTTTCCAAGGGCATGCACGCAGATACCAGCTTTGCAGGAGTATGTATATATAATTCTCAAAAAAAAAAAAAAAAACTCTTTATAGTTTTACTTTCCTTTTACTATAATCTTCTCCTATTTGATGAATGAAAAGTTATATTCACATTTTGTTTCATGCAGGTTTATTGGGGCAGTTGTCGTAATGAGTGGACTCTACATGATTGTGTGGGGAAAGAGGCAGGATCAGAGAGTGCTGCCTCAGGAAGAGAAGGGAACAGTTGAGCTAACAGCAGGTGGAGTAGCTTCTTGAGAGATGCAGGAGAAGGAGATGAGTTGATTTTGTAAATAACTCCTCCCCTTCTAAGCTCGTATTTATAATTATAGTATTTGCAATGTAGCGCAGGGGAGAATTGTTGAAATTTTTGGGAAGGAGGCATCTGGGAAGACAACACTGGCTCTTCATATCGTCAAGGAAGCTCAAAAAATTGGAGGTTTCTATTTCTTTGAACTTATTCTCTTTCTACTATTGATAATTCCTGCCTTTTAACTTGGGGCACTCTCATGGATGCTTGAGACCATAAATTGATAAGGATAATTATGCTCTTCAGTTTGAATTATTGCATCAAGGAAGCTTAGGAATTGGTTGTTTGTACACATTTTTTTGAGAGAAATGTTTCAGATCCTCACCCTGATTAGTTGATGTGTTATATAAATCAAATCAAAATCTTATAAAAACTAGATGGTCCCTATCAAAAATTTCAAATTCAAAATCTAATTACTTTTATATTTCTAGCCTGAGTTTAGTTAAAAAATAAATAAATGAGGATTGGATTCAACTGCTAATTAACCACTTGTTAATTTTAGGTTAACAATTAGTGACTCACATAAAGAACCAAGGAGAGGATAATTGAGATGCAACATTCATTCTAATTGGCTTACAATTCAAAGGATCTCTTAAACCTTGAAACTCTACAATGCAAAAGAAAACCCTATTAAGTTTTTTTTTTTTCGAACAAATAATATTGGTTGCGCTGATCACTCTCTTTTAAATAATTAACTTTAAACATTGTGCAGCCTGAAAGTGTGCGAGAAATCACAGATGTTCTAGATGCTGTCGGTAACACAACCAAAGCAACCACAAAAGGATTCGCCATAGGGTCAGCTGCACTTTCCATTTTCCTTCTTTTTAGTGCCTATATGGATGAAGTGGCTTCATTCGCTCATGTCCCTTTCAAAAAGGTAATATATATAGCATGCAGATGTGACATGCATGTTGCATCATAACGTGTAGTGTCTAATGGAGGATTTTTTGCAGGTTGATATCGCTGTTCCTGAGGTTTTTATCAGCGGTTTATTGGGCTCCATGCTTATATTTCTTTTCAACGCCTGGGCTTGTTCCGCTGTGGGCAGAACTGCTCAGGAAGTTGTTAATGGTCTGAAGACAATTTATAGAGAGGCCTGGTATAATGGTGGGTTTCTATTCTTTATTTCTCTTTAACTTTTGATAGTACTTTTTTAATGAATGCCGAGACTGATAAAACATACATACACAGGACAATAAAGAAAAGCCAGATTATGGCCCTGTGTTGCCATTGTGGCATCAGCATCTCTGAGGGAAATGATAAAGCCCGGTGCCTTGGCAATTATATCACCAATGGTCATTGGTAAGTTTTTATAGTCTGTTCATCGTGAATTTTGTTGGGATTTGTATAATATATATCGTTCTAGTTCATTTGGATATTAGAGATCTAAATGTTAACAGGCTGGGGAGTAATTATGAAAAGGTAGATGTATAGGTGCTTAAGTAAAATGATTTGGAGTTATTACAATTTACATGCAAAAGCCCCGTCTTAATTTGTACGTATAAATAGGGAACCATGAGAGCTGTGGCAATATGGTTGATTCCTGTCAATTATTGATAATTATGCCCTATTTTTTAGGCTGCGTTTGGTTCGGGGATAAGAAAAATTTAGTTATACCGGAGATAGGTATAAGTTATGGTTTTAGCAGGAACTAGTGTAAATTTGCGTTTGGTTCGGTTTAAGAGTTATACCGGTTTTAAAGAAAATTGTGTTTGGTAAATTATATAGGAATAAGAAGAATAAGAACAATAAGAGAAAATTGTGTTTGGTTGGGAATAGAGGAATAAGAAGAATTGAGGGGTTAAATATTTTTATTTACTAATTTGCCCTTTATGATATAATTTAAAATTAAATAAATTTATGGTATTATTCAACCTTATATTTAATTTAGATAAATATTAAAAAATTCAAATAATATTTACAATTAAATATTAAATTGTAATATTAATATTTAATATTAAATATTAAATATTAATATTTAATATTTATCTAAATATTAAATATTAATATTTAGATAAATATTAAAATTAAATATTAATATTAAATATTTAATATTTAATATTTATTTGCTATTCCGCTATTCCGCTATTCCGCCTGGGGGTGGGAATAGCTGAACCCACCCCTTAGCGGGTTATCCCAGGATAACCCGCTAGGGGTGGGTTTAGCTATTCCCACCCCCAAAAATTACGTTTGGGTATAATAACGGGGATAAGAAGGTTATCCCCTCCTTATCCCCATTACCAAACGGGGGCTTAGGGTTTCTCTTCCGAATATTGGGCTACTTCACTAGCCAACCGCTACTCAGAGCTAAAGTGGTGACCTCGATGCTTATGTTTGCGACAGTTGCTGGTATCCTCATGGCTCTCTTTCTGAACACTGCTGGAGGGGCATGGGATAATGCTAAGAAGTACATAGAGACTGGCACGTTAGGAGGCAAAGGGAGCGATTGTCACAAGGCGGCAGTAACTAGCGACACATAAGTTCTCTACGCGTAAGTTAAGATGCCTCTTTGTTTCCCTTCGGGGCTTGCACTTAGAGCTACTATCAAACTTGTCCTTCTTTTAAGGCTCTTTTCTTTGTGCACATATTCTCATGATGTTGACATGAAACAGATTTCTGATGCTTCTAGTTCTCATCATGATATGAATGTACAAATTACTCATTGTTCTAGTTCTTTTCATACTTCTTGATCTACCCTTGGTCGTGCCACTTCTTGATTCGGTGCTCTGATCCACTGGTAAGAGCATTCTATCTCAAGTTGACTAATTTGGCATGACTTTCTACTTAACATGTTATTGATTGATAACTTAATTTTCAACTCAATAGGTGCTACACTAAACTGCGTTAACATATTATTTTTGCCAAGAAGATATAGATCTCTAAGATTTTTTTCTTGCTCTGGAGCTTCTGTACTTCATTTAATTGTGTTAAGCTTGGTGGATAGCAGAAAAATAATTCATACTGACTATTCATAGGATTTCGAGTTTGGTACATCGTAATTTTTTTTTCTAATTCATTTAGAGAGATTTGTACACACCAGTTAGGATTTTCTTATTACTGATTTTAATTTGACCAAGTACACGTTTACATCAGAATCACATATATGCTTGTCACTAGGATTGTATCTTGTAAATCATATATTGAAGCTTTGTTTTATTTTGTAATTTTGAGTTTAAGATTTTTATTCTGAGGTCTACTTCTTATGCATTTTTTAATATCCAATCTATTTTTGTGTATGTCTTTTTTTCCCGAGAGGTATGAGTCAAGCTTTTAACTACATGTTTTTACTATTATTGCATTTACTATTATTGCTTATTCGCACTATTAATTGTAAAATTATTATTTTTGAAGTAGGATCTTCCGGGCCTTATCATCGACTTAAGCGAGCTTTTGAAGTAGAACAATGAAGCTTAAAGATTTGGAATTTGAATTTTTTTTTGAAGATAATACATATTTAGTGTCATTTAAAACTTGTTATTGTTTGACTAAAATTCAAATAAATATTATATTATTGAAACTCCTGTCTGAAATTTAATTTGAATATTAATGATATTATAATTTGAGAGTTAAATAATATTCTTTACAATTGCCGCTATAGGTTTAATTAATAGTGATTTAGTATATTTTTAGTGACAATTATAAATAATTATAGTGGCATTTATAATAATTGCTATTGGATAGTATTTAGCGGCATTTGTTTAGACTTTTACCAACAGCCGGAACAAATACTGCAATATCTTTTACCGACCCTACCAATAGCGGCAATTATCATAATTGCCATAAAACTATTTAGCGGCAATTATAATTATCGAAAATTTAAAAACTAGTCGCCGCTAAAACTAAATTTTGTTGTAGTGTTGCTTTGACTTCTTAATATTTCATGTTTATATGAATAATTGATTATGTACTATAATTGACAGGCAATGGTGGGAGAAAGCAAGACTTCTAAAGCATCGGTTATAAATTCAAGTAGAGCATCGACTTTCTTACAAAGACATGTGTGGTTTCAACCTCAAAAGCCATGGCTTAGACCACAATCTCAAAAAAGCCATGGCTTAGATCACAATCTCAAAGATCAGAACCTACTCCACCCATCAGTGAAGATCCACATGTATTCCAACATTCTCCTCCAACTAGAATTGAGCAGCCATCATCTCCAACTGTTGCTACTCCAGACATTAACACTACAGGTTTTATCACAGAATTAAGTATTATTATTAATTACATTCTATATAAGTAAAGTATCACTTTTCATTATCTTATACTAAATTTGCTATACATTATGTTATAGCCAAGAAGAGAGGTAGGGGACCTACCACAAATCCAAATGCGAAAAAGAGAGAGGAGGGATCTAAAGGCGAAGTGAAAATATCAAAGCGCTTGAGTCGAGTTGTGGTCGGTTAAGAGCTAACGGAATTCATAACAGAAATGGGAGTTGTGTTGCGACAATATGCACCACTTAATGTTAAGAAGTGGGCTGAAGTGCCTATACATTATAAAGATAAGATGTGGGATGATTTAATGGTATGATCTTTTCTTTTAGTTTTCCTTTATCATATATAGCATTATGCTTCTTGTTAGCATTTTTTGTCTTATTACTTTGATTTTTTGTTCAATTGTTTGAATTTATTATTTTTTAGGAAAAATACAACGGCCAGCCTTGATGGTTTTAGAAAGGAAGTCATGTACAATTTAAATCATATGTATAGAGATTGGAGGCATTGCAAGCATCTGCATTATAACCAATTTGAGACAGACGAGGAAAGGCTTTAAAATTGTCCAGATGATATTACAGAATCAGATTGGACATCTTTAATAGAATACTTTGGCTCTGAATCATTTAAGATTGTTAAATTTTTTATGCATATATCTATTAGTTTAGAAAGATTATTCTTATATTCAAATATAACCATATTTAATTTCTTGTAGAGCATGTCGGTGCGAAATAAAGCAAATCGAGCAAAACAATCAACCAGTTCAATCTGTGGAAGAAAATCATTTGCTTCTGTTCTACATGATATGGTGATTTTGTTAATTAAGTTAATTTATAGATATATTTTATACTATATTAATTTTATGACATCAATATTTCTATTTTTAATTGAAGAGAGATCCAAGAGCTGAGGTTGATCCTGATTTGACTGAATATTGAAAGGCTACACATCAACGAAGAACCGATGAGACACGGTGTTCTGTTAAAGCTCAAAATGATCTGGTACAACAATCTTATTTCATAACATAACTCTAGTTCGACCTTTGGTTTTATATGCTTAGACTAGTGAAAAAGAATATTTTTCATGCAAATATATTAATGTTTCTTGTTAGTTTTGTATTTTATTGAATGCAGGAATAATTTGAGCATGTATCAAAGTCACAAAAAAAGTTAGGTGCTCCTCTATTATCAATAGAAGATCATTTAACAAAGACTTTTGGTGCACGTTCTGGATATCTTCGTGGTTTAGGATGTGGACCTAAGCCAATAAGTGCTAAGAGTTTGACAGTCAAAGCATTTTTCTCCCTTTGTACCAGTGATTCTTTCTCTTCATTCTCCACTCTAGATTGCTTCAGCTCTTCTTTCAAGTTATCAATTTGCCTCTTAAAATACTCTTCTGATGCTTTGACTGCCAAACTCTTAGCACTTATTGGCTTAGGTCCACATCCTAAACCACGAAGATATCCAGAACGTGCACCAAAAGTCTTTATTAAATAATCTTCTATTGATAATAGAGGAGCACCTAACTCTTCTTGTGACTTTGATACATGCTCAAATTGTTCCTGCATTCAATAAAATAGAAAAGTAACAAGAAATATTTATATATTTGCATGAAAAATATTTTTTTTCAGTAGTCTAAGCATATAAAACCAAAGGTCGAACTAGAGTTGTGTTATGAAATTAATAAGGTTATTATACCATAGCATTTTGAGCTTTAACAGAACACCGTGTCTCATCGGTTCTTCGTTGATGTGTAGCCTTCCAATATTCAGTCAAATCAGGATCAACCTCAGTTCTTGGATCTCTCTTCAATTAAAAATAGAAATATTGATGTCATAAAATTAATATAGTATAAAAATATATCCATAAATTAACTTAATTAACAAAATCATCATATCATGTAGAACAGAAGCAAATGATTTTCTTCCACAGATTGAACTGGTTGATTGTTTTGCTCGATTTGCTTTATTTCGTACCGACATGCTCTACAAGAAATTAAATATGATTATATTTGAATATAAGAATAATCTTTCTAAACTAATAGATATATACATAAAAAATTTAACAATCTTAAATGATTCAGAGCCAAAGTATTCTATTAAAGATGTCCAATCTGATTCTGTAATATCATCTGTGCAATTTTGAAGCCTTTCCTCATCTGTCTCAAATTGGTTATAATGCAGATGCTTGCGATGCCTTCAATCTCTATACATATGATTTAAATTGTACATGACTTCCTTTCTAAAGCCATCAAGATCGTTGTATTTTTTCTAAAAAGTAGTAAATTAAACAATTGAACAAAAAACCAAAGTAATAAGATAAAAAAAAGCTAACAAGAAGCATAATGCTATGATAAAGGAAAACTAAAAGAAAAGATCGTACCATTAAATCATCCCACATCTTATCTTTATAATGTATAGGCACTTCGGCCCACTTTTTAACATTAAGTGGTGCATATTGTCGCAACACAAATCCCACATCTTATTAAGATTTTGGTCCTTATTTCTAATTTATATCAAGTTCTTTATTTTTTGTATATAAATGGTTTTTTATTGTTGTACATACCATCCATGCTCAACCTGTATTTTATTTTATCTATATATTTATAAAAGAGTTGATGATAATATTTTTTTCATCTTTTTTTATAGGTTTATAAGAGAGATGACAAAATATTTTGGTGACATTTTGGCATTATATATTAAAGGAAGTTTATGAACTTTGGTATATTATGACAAGTTTACATTTGATGCTATGTGAAATGTGAACTGAAATAAATATTATACTTTCATCTCAACTTTTTATTTTTTGGATGTGAGTTGGATGATTGTAATATTATAATGATACTCGAATTTTGTTTCTCTTAGACAATCTTAGTTGCTGATTTTTTCTTTAATAGTTATTTTTTTAAATATTTATAATTTGATTCAATTTTATTTATTGTATGAATCTTATAACCAAATACATTATAGAGAAATCACTATTAGAGTCATGGTGCTTATATTTAATTTGATTTTGAGATTTCACTGCTTTCAGTATTTTTACAATGGGTAATTAATGACGATTATAAATTGCCACCAAAAATTAAAAAATAAAAATTTCGGCCAAATTAGTCATTGTTAATTGACGGCGGTAATTGTCGTCATTTTTTATTAAAACAATTAGCCGCGATATTCTGTGGTGGTTTTTAATTAAAATATTTAGTCGCGATATTTTGTTGCCGCCTATAATTAAAATAATTAGCCGTCACATTTTGTCGCCGTCTTTTATTAAAATATTTAGCCGCGATAATTTGTCGTCGTCTTTTATTCAAACATTTAGCTGCGATATTTTGTCGTCGCTAAAAAATATCGTCGCTATAAATTTTTACTGACAGGCTTATAGGCGGCGACATGCGGCGACTATACTGTTGCCGCCATAATTATTTGGTGGCGATTTTTTAGCTTATGGTGACGATTTTCGTTGCCACAAAATATATTAGCTGTACTAGTTAAAGCTGACTTTGTGAAATAAAAATTCAAGTCAACGTTTAAAAGCAGGTGAAAACAGAACAAAAATTCAGGGCTTGTTTGGTATATATTTCTTGACTTTTTTTTTTTTTCTTTTTTTATTAGCTACGAAATTTATATGCTCCAGTGTCACGATGAATGTATTAATTTCTCTATTATTGCTGGTTAACTTACAATCCTCATAACAACTGTAGAACTACATCCTCACAAGAAAAAAAAAAGAAAAAGAAAAAGAGAGAGAAGGAATGCATAGCTGGCATTTTAGTTGCTTTTAGTAAACTATGGAATCGAGAGATGTGTAGGCAAAAAACGCGGTGCATGCATATTGGAATAGTTTTTTAATGTCTTTGTAGGGCGCGCATGCATGTTGTTGCAACTCTTTTTGGCACAGTTAGAAACTTTTTATTTTTTGAATATCAGGAGGATGCATTAATGCATATTTTGTTGTTTATCATGTAAACATTTGAACTATCTTTTGCCCAAATAATAGAAAATTAGTTCGTAGTAAACGAGCGAGAGTAATTTTCACATGGTGGCCCATGTGGAGACATGCATGCTCTATATCCACTCTCTATTCTCCAGTGGTCTACTCCCCAAAAAAAAAAAAGAAAAAAAAAAGGGCAAAAAAAATTAGTTAGAAGAATTTATGAAAGAAATTAAGTCAAAATCAACTAAAGAAAGGAGACTGATGATGGTAAGCTCTTTGCATAACTCCAAGAGGCGAATGAAATTTGAAGCAGAACCTCTTAATTTGAACCATAGTTAGTTAATTCGAATTCGGCAAAAATTCGGTTCGAGTATACTACGGATAAAATTCGTAAACATGATTTTAAAATTCGTTGAAAAATTCGGTAAAAAAATGAACTCGGTAATTATTCGGATACGAGATTTATATGAAAATTATATGTTCCCCAATTAAAAATTTAGAATAAAAAATTCGGCTATTAAATTAATTTTTTTTTGTAAATTTATACTGTGAGCATAATCAGTTATAAAAAGATAGAAATTTGTGGCCCGAATGGACCAAACAGCTCACGTTTGGTATGATTGATTTTTTTTAATATTAAAAGTAAAATTTAATTTAATAATATAATTAATTAATTTTTTTTTTTAAATTTTAAAATTTCTGCGTAAGAAAGGAATTTGTGGCCATAATGAAGTTATGAACAGTGTGAAGGATTTTTTTTTTTTTTTTTCTTGAAAAGTGAACCGTGCTGTAAAGCACTATTGGACTCTTGGTTAGCGCACTACATTAATAACGGTCTTGGATCCTTGGTTAGTGCACCATACTTGACAGGTGAGAGTGGGTTAGTTTTTGAAATTCAACAAAAAAAAAAAAAAACAGATTCGAAATCTTGGGAGAAAAATTCGGGATTCTTGAATTATTAGATTGAGAATAATAATTTTTGGATAAAATATTTCCGAATTAATCCGAATTTTTGGAAAAAATCGGAAACGATCCGTTTAATTCAGATTCTCAATAATTCACGAATAATTCACGAATAATACGCGAATTAACTAACTATGATTTGAACTAGTGAAATGAAATTCTTACAAATAAGGTGAGAAAAGAGACAAGACATTTACTAAAGAAAAATATATTTCGTATTGTTTTATATCATTGGCTTCATTAATGTCAAATGACACCAAAAACTTATACTATTGAAGGAAATTTTTTTTTTTTTAAAAAAGAAAGTATAATATGTAAGGAAAGACCCTTAACTAACATCTTAATTTAACCACATTACATTTGAAGCTAAATATGGGTTTAAACCTTTAAATCTTTTCTCGGCAGTCATTACATTAAAAAGTCGAACAAATATAAATTACTTAGGAGTTAAAGAAGAAAGAAATTAGTCAAACAAGATCGTTCGAATTATCTAAGAATATAATAATATTTATAGAACGCATGTTTTGCTATTTCAAAAAGGAATATAACAAATTTGACCTTGTCTATCATGTAAATACTACTTAAATCCAATACATATGAACTGTAATAGCAAAACTTAGTCTATCAACAGTAGTGGCCCAGAATGTAATCACCTCCTCAAATTGAGTGACCCATATATGCACGCTCATTGTGTCTTGTTATGTGGCAGGAGCTTTAGGGCTTCCATGAGAGTGTTTTTGAGCCTGCCCAAATGGGGCTTCACATTTTGCTTGTCCAAGTAAACAGTTTTGAGTGCATCCCACCCTTGTTTGTGTATTGAGTAGGGGTCCTTCAACACAGGGTGATCAGGTGGGTATTGATCACTAAGTGCGGTCTCATCCAATTGTACCATGTACTCCATGTAGTGGATCTCCATGTCCTCTGAGGGCTCCTTGAAGGTCGCTTTGGCTAGCCACTCTAGTCCACCATAAGGCACCACCTGTTCCAGTACAAAATGTTAAAATTTTATTCTCTAACACAGCTTACTTTTTACATTGTTCTATATATAAATAAGTTGTTATTAATAAATCAAACTTAACTCTCTCGTGCTCTATTAATATTCCTATCTTAATTTTATAGAAAAAAAAAAATGGTTGTTTGACATGAGTATTTACCTGTATAAGTACTGCTCCAGCAGGGAGGAACACCATATTGGTTAGGCCAGCCCCATGGACGCCGAGCATCACGTCGGCGGAGTTCACGAGCCGCGCGAACTTGGCGATGTCAGTGTTCATGTCAGGCTCGCCGATCCGGACGTCGAACCCAAGGCTCGATGCCATATCGGCCATCTGTTGCTCGTTCAGGAACATCCGCGAGTTCTTTCGCGAGATGATCAGCAGTCGTGGTTTTCGCCTCACGTCCCACTTATCTTCACTCGGTGCTGCCGTTGCCCTCTCCAGACCAAATGCATCCATGAGCACCTTCTTAAAGTCCACGATGGAGTACCTGTATTTACACAAACAGATCGATCTGTTAGAAATGACCCCTAACAAACACAGAATTAGCTAATTAATAAACTTTTAACTAATAAATGGGACTTTATTCTTGTGTAGGCCAGCTTATATAACCTTTGAAGCTATCTTCTCTATTCAAGAAGCTCAAGTTAATTAAGCATTTCATTAAATGAAATAAGCATTCAATCCCTATAAGTAGAAAGAGACTTCAAATTAATTCTTCTGACTCTAATCGTAATATATGTGAAGTCATATTAGTATTAGTAAAGATGAATATTTACTACTTCAAAAATCTTTCTTATATGTTACGTCTTTTGAAGAAAATAAATCTTTGAACAGGTATTTATATATACCATGCATGTTACTGAAAAGACTCAAACTCTATATATCGGCATAATATATCATACGTACCCGGATGGAGTTTTTGATGGGTCCACGCCGAGCTCCTTGTGGAATGTCGGCCCGACAATAACCTGATCGAAGCACCGAACCTCGCGATCATTGTCGATGTCGATAATCTCATAATTGCTCAGCTGCTTGAAGATCAAGATGAACTTGTTCACCCACCAGGACTTCAAGCTACTAACCAGGAACTGCACCTCCCCATGAAACTGATAGGAGGTGATAAAAACTGGAACCAAAACGTCGGTGTAATCGTGGAAGAGGTTCCCGGTGAACCCGCCGTTGGAGAAGACGAACGAGGGGACGGAGCTGTTGACGGTGCACTCGGGGGGTGTCGACGTCGCAGCGGCATTGGGGCCGTTCCCGGCGCTGGAGAAGAAGGGCTTAACGGACCATTCCTTCACGTAGTCTAGGGCGAAGGGGTCGTGCTTACGCGCGTAGGGTTTTATTTTCCACTCCTGCTGCATGGGGTATACGTAGACGGTTTGTGAGGCACCATGCACGCGAATGTCGCCTCGTGCTTCGCACGTGTCGGAGCGGCGGCTCGATTCGTAGCACACGGGCTTGCTCAGGTCCACCACGTGCGACTTGGAAGCGTCTGCGTCCTCTAGTGCAATTAGGCAGTGTGTTCTTTGTTAACAAGAGAAATTTTAGCTATTTTTGGGTCTAATTAATGCTGCGATAAAATATTCTTAGTAACAGTTATATTGTGGCATGTTTGATGGTAAAAATTTATTTAAGAGCAATACCGTAATTTCACTTTGAAATGATGCATGGTACTTCGAAAAAAAATCATTCTTATATTATATGCAATGCGAAACTACCATTTAATTAGATACTATTATTCCTATATATATATATATATATATATATATATATATATATATATATATATATATATATTGAATAATTGTACATGATAGAGAAAAGAATCAAAATTTACTCATTAATTCAGTCACTATTTAGTTAGTGAACTTGGGATAAATTTAGCAAATCTAATAAGTATTGATACAAAAATATATATATAAAGAGTCCGGCTAGAATACTATCGATAGCACCAAACAATTGGTGCTATCAAGTTTTCAGCCGTTGGATGAAAAGATATGCGGTTGGGATTATAGTGGTCCCCTAAGATTTTTACTATTCAACCAACCACCTAGTAAACCCTAGGGGACCACTATAATCCCAACCGTATATTTTTTCATCCACCGACTAAAAACTTGATAGCACCAATGACTTGGTGCTATCGATAGTATTCTAGCCTAATATATATATATATA
The DNA here is from genome assembly GCA_029168755.2 of Tillandsia fasciculata. Taxonomy (NCBI): domain Eukaryota; kingdom Viridiplantae; phylum Streptophyta; class Magnoliopsida; order Poales; family Bromeliaceae; genus Tillandsia; species Tillandsia fasciculata. The sequence goes on along the minus strand of CM054939.1, from coordinate 16,247,925 downwards.
TATATATATATATATATATCACTGTTAATATTATTTTCTTTGTATAAGGAGTTGTTTATAATAATATTGTGGAATTAATAGGATATTTTATAAATTATGTGTACATGAACTAATCAGAATGGACAACATTGTGAGAGTAGCATTTTTTGAGGACCTATTACAGTATCCAAAAATTAGTAATGCTCATAGTTGAGTCTAGTCAAAATCAGTTACCAACAATGACCAAATTTCATAAATTTGTTGTAAATTATGATTTGTTGACAACACAGCCATAATTTGTTAAAAACCAGTGGGAAATGAGATTTAAGAGGTCTATTAATTCTTCTCAGGTATGTTTAATATTTACATCCATTAAATCTGGTCAAACTTAGTGATTGAAATAGTAATTAACTAAATTTAATAAACCAATCTATCAATGCTAAATTCGGCATGACCATTAATTTGTATCTTATTTGGTTTCATCATTACTTCTTAATTAGCTACTATATTAATTATAATGCTACTATAAATTTCTCTCTTTCTAAATGAATTAACTATCCTGAAAAATACAAGCAAATAATTTATTTTTTTTTGAGAGAAAGATAATATACTATCTGTTTAGTTTATTTTTGAAAAAAAATTAGTTAGAAATGTGAAATAATTAGGTTTCGAACTTGGATATCAAAAACCAAAAAGAACTTTTTGTCACTTGCGTTAGGAATGATTGATGAAGCAAATAAATTTTCATCACTATGATTACGTGGTCACATGTATTATATATTCCAAACTTCATTTATGATAAATGTAAACTGGACCTATAAATTAAAGCTTTGGAGGCATCTTGATTATTCCATGGGGACAAATCACTGCAAAGGCATATGCTTATCCCATATTGTGCCAGGCGTTGTATTAATTAAGGCGCGCCTATTCTATGTATGAGTTAGAATTAATAACCAACGATGGGGACGGAGAACTTGTACAAAACAATAATTAAGTGAATAATCTAGGGAATGCAGTAAATAATAGCTAAAAGTTCAACGGATTGAATCTCGAATTCAAATAATTAATTCATTAATATTGTTAATTAATCTCGAATTCAAATAATTAATTCATTAATATTGTTAATTAATTCTAAACTGTGGTTACATCAGTACTCTTGATCTAATCAACTTCTTACACTTAGTTATAAATCCAAGTTTAATTTATTTAATCACAAATGAGAACTTTGTGATGTTTCCTAAGGGAGTGCTTGGTTTTCTAGAAAATATCTCAGAAAATAGTTTTCTAACTAAAAAATTAAATATTTTACGCTCCTTTAGTTACTAGAAAAAATAGTTTTTCTAGAAATATTTTTTTCAAATTTTACGAGAAAGTAGTGTTTTTGTTTTTCGATTTATTTATAACACAAAAATTGTGGAAATACATTCAAGAGAAACTTCTTTCTCTCTCTTTCTCTCTCTCTCTCTGAAAACTGTTTTTCATGCATGCTTTTCTCAGAAACTAAATACACCCTTATTAGATGAAACGTGTCAGACACAAACCTGTTTGTGTGGATTCACCTGCGTTATCTGTCGCCATCTTCAAGCTCTCTCCTGCAAACTTATTATCCCCACTATTCCCTACAATTACTCATAGTACATTATTCTTAGAAACAAACTTACAACAACTTACAAAATTAATGATTGAATTTGAATCTCGATCTGGTAAATCATGCATGCGTATAATCATGAATCGTGATTCACACCTCCTTACCTATTATTTATGGCCACATGTAAGTTTGTAAAATACTGTTGGATTTATTTGTAAGCATAATGGTACTCATAAAATGATTTCTGCCACAGAGGATTGTTGATAATTAAATATTAGTTTTTTCTAGAAGTAAATTAATATCATTAATTGTGGCACACTAAGATTCTTTAGAAGGCAATAAGAAAGGTATGGTAATTCCAAAAATCAAAATTGATAGAATGAAAAAATTGTTGATAGTTTCTTATCTCATATAGAACTTTTAAAAGTTCTCTTTAAACTAATATATATGTCAAGACTTTTTTTCTCGAGTAGTGTGTTCTAGGTTTAGAAAGCAAGTATCTATGGCTGGGTATACTAAGATATTACTTATATTCGACACCATATATATCACAAAAAGCAGCTGTTTATTGCTAAATGCTTAAGCTTCTAGAGAAAGATGTGTTCCACATTTATATTTAACACTTGTACAAGAGAGAGAGAGAGAGAGAGAGAGAGAGAGAGAGAGAGAGAGAGAGAGGACCTGTGAAAATACGGGACCTGACGATAGAGAGGACACAAAGGAACAACAACATGCATCCTATGATGACCAAATGCCCTCCCCTTGTAGGTTCTCCCCTGGAGTAACCCCTTTGGCTCTTCATCTCCCTTCTCTCTCTTCGTTCTCCTTCCTTTGCCTTTTCCAGCTAACTTCTCTCTCTCTCTCTCTCTCTCTCTCTCTCTCTCTCTCTCTCTCTCTCTCTCTCTCTCTCTCTCTCTCTCTATAAAATTCCTTGATGTTCTTCTTCAACCTTTCATCTTATACTAAGCTGGTAAGCTGGCTCCCCAATTTTTTAAATGTGGAAAGCATATATATAGAATACGGTGACTCCACGTACAATATGATTGACATAGTGATAGCCAACTAACTTAGCACGTTGAACTCACAATTTGCATCAACAACTTAATCACTATATAATAATATGTATAAGAAGGAATTTATATAGTTTCTGGTTCACTCCTAAAGTTAAATATATTTTATTAGTTATGTCATGCTTAATTATTGATATATTCTAATATTATATTTATCTCAATTATCTTAAGTTTTGTTGCCCGACAAATTCTTTGGTTTAATTATTTACGATTATAGTTTGTTGGATTATATGAAGTCATGTTGCAAGTTGAAATCACGGTATGAAATGTTAGGGTTTTTGCCACTATATAACTACAACCAAAATTTAATAGGAGAATTTGCATATATTATACATGGGGAATGCGGAAAAAATTAACGCATATAGGGGCTACGCGATATCCATCTCTCGTAAAGATTTTCCCCCACGTTTTCTAGAATAGAAGAGAGCACACACTACAACAAAAAAAAAAAAAAAAAAAAAAAAAAAAAAAAAAAAAAAAAAAAAAAAACAATATAAGAATGTTTTTTAAACATAGCGTGAAAAAAACGTCTTTAAATGTTCTTATAATATAATATAATAAATATTAACGTTGTAAAAAATATTGTCAAATAAATTCTTTATTATATCAAACTAATTTATTAAATAATAAATTTTACTATTATTTTTAATTTTTTGAAGCTTTAAATTAAGTTTCAGGATTTTAGAAAATTCTAACGCTTTAAAGCGTTAGAATATATTTTACCGACGTTTGGCATAAGCGTTTGTTGGGCGGAAAAGTTGCTGGTACCGACCGACTCGTGGGGGTGACCCTCTGAGTGTGATGCGCCGTGTCCCAATAGATCAACTGATCGGACGGAGGAGGGATCCACTCGGCCGGATTCTTCTCAATCAACTCTCGGACGAGTTCCGCTTAGATTAGCTGAACTGGGGTTGTGAGGAAGGCAGAGTTCGGTCTAGAATAGCAGAACTGAGATGAGGAGACAGTGATTTGACACGGCCGAATAGCCGATTAATAAATTGTATTGCTTGGAATGGAGTTACAAAGGGTAACTGAAAACCGATTACAATTAAGCCTACTCGTAGGAAGTGCGATAGATGCCGGTATGAAACTTATATAGGAAAACAGTAAATGCAGTTACGAAAGATATGAAAAAGTATGGGTGGTCACTAGCTTACGAGGTTGCATGACCTCTTTTTCTTCGATGGTTTGCTTATTTATACATTTACGAACCATGTGTATAACCGCCGATTTGAGAAATCGGCGTGATCTAAGGAGAATTATCATAAATTTCTCAACTACATCCTTTTGAGTTGATTTTCTTCAACAGAATAGTAGCCATTTTTCGTCCAGATTCATCCCCCAATTGACGTGTCGAAGCGTGATTTTCGGCGCTTTCCAATACTGTGCGCCGCTTGCTGTTTCGGAAGTTGTTGCGAGATTTGCGCCCAAATCTTATACTCTTTCATTCCAAGGTCTTTCCTTTTGTGGCTCGATCAGCCGAGAATTGACCATGACTCCGTCTTTTTCGTCGTTCGACTAAGACGGTTTAATATTTACCTTTGGTCGAGGTTGGTTCCGGATGAGACGATTTTACTTGTCGGCCGCTTCTCTTCTCGGCTGATACCTTTAGCCGATGTCATACGTCGCGTGCCGCATTCCCACGTGATTAAGGTCGGTCTTAGTCAAGATGCGGGTCCCTCTTTGTTGATTCATTTTTTTGTCGGTTGATATCTTTAGCCGATGGTATACGCCACGTGTTACTTCCCAAGGTGGCGAAAATTTTGGTCTCAACAATGCCCCCTCGGCAATCGCCTGATATACCGTTTGGGTAATTGTCGAAGTTGAGTCAAAAACCTGGCGTGCACAATGATGTCCATGATGACTCCCCATACTTTGGCAAGATATCTGCTCACTGCCCGAGGGATTTGTGACGAGTTGAGTTGTTCGCTGTTCGAGAGATTTGCGAACAGGTGCTGATCTTTCTGGGTTTTCGGCGCATCTGTCCTTCGTCGTTTCTTCATTAAATGCTACTACTTTTCGAGGGGCGACTGTTATCATTTCACTCCTTCTCGTCGGTCTATAAAAAAGGCCCTATTTGCAGCTCTCGTCGCATCGCCTTCTTCCCTCATGACGATTCCTATGCCATCGCTACAACAGTGTTCCGGTCGTAGCTTTTTCATCTCTGAGAGTACTTTCGAGGCAACTTCTTAACCTGAATTCGGCGGCGTTTTGACGCCAGTCGATAAAGGTTTCTTTCCACATTGGAGTTCTACCAGGGTTTCTTCTGAGGAATCCCCTTTATGTGACCTACCAATCCGGAATCTTATGAATGGTGGTCTAGCCGATTTTTGGCTGCTTACGGGTGGTTGTTACTAAGAAATTCCTTCTGGGGGGAAAGGTCAGCCTTTGCCTCCATCTTCAGGCTTCGGAGGAGTTCGTGCCGCCCAACGAGGCGTGTTCTCACGCTTTGACAGGCCTTCCTACGAAGTCGGCCTCATTCTTCCCGAGGGGAACGTCTTGCCTGGCACAAGTCTGTTGTGGGAGTTCGAGAGGTTCGAGACCCACCACGTCATAATGGTCGAGTATCTCGATTTTCGAAAGGCAGTTCTTAATCCTCCATCTTTGGCTTCTCTCCTACCTCTGTTAGCTCGATAGCGGTCCTGTGTTTCGACCTCCAATCGGATTCTTCGACCACGACTTTTTTCTTTTGCTGAAACACTTTTGTATTTGCTCTTTTTTGAGTCGCATATGTATCGGTTCATCAAATGTAGAGTTTTCTTTTGTTTTCTACCCCACATTTTTCTAAACCGATGTATAAAAATGTTTCATATGCTTCCCATTGATCGGCTTATTGCTCTCCGATCCATTTAATATTCTCTAGGTAGTAGGAACTCCATTTAACTACTCGACTGATTAGCGATGACCTATGATCTCTTCTTCGGCCCTATCGACCGAGTCCTCGGCCCATGGTGCAACGATCGAGGTTGTCTCTTCGCCAGCTTATTATGCCGGCTCCTTTTTCGGAGGCCCCGCTGTGGCCTCGCTTATTGGCCCCCGATGTGCCATTTGGTTTAGGCTCGGGGTCCACCACCAGTCGATATTCGGCCAATCTCGTCGAGGAATTTTCCTCATTTTTCCTCTTCGGGCATCTGGATGAAGGAGGTCCGGTCCGGGTCTTTATCGACCGCTATGTCGACGGTCCGCGCCTTCTATTTTTCGACCTCTGTTTCGGACGAAGATGGGGTCAAGACTTCTTCATCGTCCCTTGGTGGCCGCATTTCGCGTCGGGCCACTCTGCGAAGTCCCGCTTGACAGGTTCCTCAGTGTTTTGTTTTTCTTCTGGCGCCTCTTGGTTGCGCCTCACCGCGGCCTCCAAGGCCTTTAAGCGGGAGTCCAGCTCCAGTTGGACAGCCTCATCTGACGGCTTGATCACCACCGATCGAAGTATCGGTGTCTTCTTTTGAGGCGGCATATAGTAGAACCCCCGCCTCATGGTCGTGGCGCATCGGTGCACCGGGGTGCCGATGCATGGGCCGTTCCCGCCTCAGGTTCAGCCGCGACCATTGAGCCGTTACGCCATTGTTCATGGCGTCGACCTCCAATCTCTTCACTCGACGCTTCTGTGTCTTCGTCATGACCGGCCCCTGCCAACGGGCTGGTCCTTTGGACGTGAACCATTGTTGGACCGGCATATCTGCCGGTGGGTCCATCTTCCTCAAGTGCTCCTCGAGGATCTCCCTTCTTTGTCACGACTTGGGCCATGGTTGGATCCTGAGCTCCTAGGCCAGCTGAATGCTTAGGATCTCCACTTCTCCCTTGGTAAGCAAAGGGAAGTCCGCATCTGGAGGCAGAAGGGCTTCCTATGCCCCCGGCGTCCCACGGTAGGGAGGTCGCGGTATCGGCCCCCATCGAGGGTGGCCAGTTGGGCCTTTTTGTGCCCCTACCGGTTTGAGCCTCTGGTGGGGCCCGATCGTTTCCGGTCGTTGCGAGGGCTCGAACGCCAATCTCTCTTCGGCCTGTTGACCGAAAGGTCTTTGGGGTGCCCCCTGAACTCGGCTTTTCTTGAAGCCGCGGTGGGGGCTCTCCTGCTGTTGTGGAGCCTGTGGCCCCTTGTAGCCGACTGTGATCGGGCTTGGCCTCTCTTGGCCGTAAAACTCTCGCAAGACCTTTTGGATGGGAAAGTCTTGCTCTTCTTCTCCTCTCTTCTTCGGAGGACTGCCTTTTGGATCTTTCGGCCGAGCTTGGGTCTGGCCGGTGATTGTGATGGTCCGTGCCTTCACCATGGTTAATGAAGGCGAACCATTTCTTCACCTCCTCTGGTACGTCGATGAGGAGGGCGCCCGAGTTTTCCTCCGTTATATCGGCCTTGCAACGGATGCAAAGCCGAAATATGTTTTGGGCCAATTTCTTCTTTGCGGGAGACTCGGGCCCTTGCATCAGCTTCTTCCCTTTTGGTTCCACCATGTTTACCTGGGGAGGAAAAGGGTTAGTATCAACTTCCATCTCTTTCTTTTCTTGGTCGGCAAAAATTAGCCGACCCTCATTGATTACTTTCTGTATCTGCTTCTTCAAGGAGAAGCATTCGCCTGTTTGGTGGCTCCAGGAATGGTGCCACTTGCAGTATTTTCGTCGCCTCAGCTCCTCGTACGGAGGGATCGACTGCCCCTTCTAGAGCTTGATTCGACCGTTTTTGTATAACCAAGCGAAAATTTGATCGGTCTTGGACGTGTCGAAGGTGAAAGTGTTAGCCGACGCCCGAGCCTTGAACTGTCGAGTCTTACTCAGCTTGAGGACTTGGCAATGTATAAGGCTGGCGGCTTGATACCATCTTGGCCGCACATACTTCGGCTTCCTCGGCAAATGACTCACCTTCGCTCGCTTCGCTCGGCTCACCAGGATGCGAGCTTCTTTCAATGAAGGAGACGTTATGCTCCTCCGGCTTCCTTCAGCCTTGTGTGCGGCCCCATTTCGGCCGCTCCTCACTATTATTTTTCTGGAATTGCTTGTATTGAGCAACCCGAACTCCCAAATTAAAGACATTGGAAAAATATCGACTCTCGAAATGGTCGCGAGTCGTGAAGTGTAGGCTGTTAAAAGCTATTTTTGTAAATTTGGCCTCTGGCATCATTACGAAGCAACGGTTTCTTGCCGTCTTGAAACGGATGAGGTATTCCTCTATCGTTTCTCTGGCCGATACGATGCTATATCGTCAACCGACAGTTCGGGCACGACTCGATAAAACTGCTAATGGAATTTCGCCTCTAGCTCGTCCCAATCCCAGACGGAGTTGTGAGGTAGGAGTGTACCATGAGAACATCGTCTTGGTCAACGATGTGCTGAACAGCCTCATCTTCAAAAATGGGCTGGCGGGCGCCTCTCGACATTGAGCCGTAAATCGAACAATGTGCTCGATCGTGTTCTCGTTCTCTTCACCCGAGAACTTGTCGAACTTCGGCATCTTCCAGTTGGCTGAGTACAGTTAGTCCATATTGTTACGGCTTTTTGGTGTTGGCACATTTCGTGAGTCAAGTCAGTAAGTTGAGTCGGAGTCTTAAAGGGATCAATTTGTCAAATCAGCCTTCGAAGACTCGTTGAAGATTCAACATGAGCCCAAGTCAACTCTCAGGTATGATTAAATATAGCTCATGGTGATTAAAGTTCATTTATAATCATTGGAAACAGAAAATTAATGAAAACCGGTTTAGACTTGGTTTTAGGAACTTGGTTTTAACTTATAACTTGTTTTAAGTTTGGACTCCGGTACTGGGTTTGTTTTGGATAAAGTTTATCTTGGAAAAATCAGTTTTTACATTGCGTACCGGAACCACACTTGAAGTTCCTCTAACCCGACACAGAATTTTCTGTAAATTGCATTGCGTACCGGAACACGGACTCGCGTACCGGAACACAATAGAAAAATCTGTGTTTTGCACCATTGCGTACCGGAACACGATATTTGGTACCGGTACACAATGCCCTCTCGGGAAAAGTTTCCTAAACCGACTCTAATATGTTTCCAAGGGCTATAAATAGACATTTAGGGTTTCTCAAGAACGGGGGTTCAATACCGATCAATTTATAAAACACTTGAGAGCAACCCTAGAGGCTAGGTTTTTATCGTTCTTCTTTATAGCCTCTTTTAGGTCAATTCGACGGTTCTTCCAAGATCTTTCTTTTGTCGAATTGATCTAATCTTTGCTTAGAGATTTTTCCCATGGATCTTCATTGATAATCTAAGCAAAGGATCACCATCGAAGCCAATATTCTTACCGGCTGAGTTTGCGTCGTGGATTCGACGTGGCACCGTGGATTCGGTGTGTTGAAGGCGTTTCGTGGATTCGAAACGTGTGCTCGTGGATTCGAGTGGCGTTCGTGGATTCGAACGTGTGCAGTGGACGTGCAAACGGTGGAGCGCAAGGTCCGAAGAAATTGAAGGAGGGGTTGAATCCGTGGAGACGGTAATCACCTTGTTATTCTTCGTTTCTTAGTGGATTGTTATTGCGTGGACATCCAACCGGTCAGCGCAAGGTCCGAAGAACTTGAAGGAGGGGTCGAGTCCGTGGAGTCGGTAATCACCTTGTTATTCTTCAATTCTTAGTGGATTGTTATTGCGTGTTGGTCCCGTGGTTTTTCTCCTGGATTGGAGTTTCCACGTAAATCTCGGTGTGTTGATTTTTATTTCCGCATTGATTTTTTATTTTTGCACTGAGATTGGCTTTTATAATATTACACCTATTCACCCCCCCTCTAGGTGTTTGATAGTACCTATTTAGATCCTTGTGGATCCTAAATAACTCTACAATTGGTATCAGAGCGGGTTTTAGGTTTATCTATCATGATGGGTGAAAGTGGTAATATTTTTAGACCTCCTCTTTTTGATGGGACCAATTATGCATATTGGAAAATGCGGATGAGAGCTTTTCTCATCTCAATTGATGAGCGTGTTTGGCAAACCGTGGAATACGGTTGGGAGCATCCTGTTGAGGAAGTAGGAAATTCTACTACCCCAAAACCTCGCTCAAGATGGTCTAAAGAGGAAATCGAAAGATCTTCTTACAATGGGAAAGGTATGAACGCTTTTTTTAATTCTCTTTCCTCGACTGAGTTTTCGAGAATTTCCGCGTGTGAAACCGCGAAGGAAATTTGGGATATTCTCAAAATTACACATGAGGGTACTAATCTTGTAAAAATTCAAAAGCTCCAGATGCTTACAAGTCAATTTGACTCTATTCATATGGAAGAGCATGAATTGTTTACAGATTATTACACTAGACTTCAAGATGTAATTAATACATGTGCTAATTTAGGAGAAAAGATCCCGGAGTCGAAAATTGTAAGAAAGATTCTTCGGACTCTTCCGGAACGGTTTAGGGCAAAGGTTACCGCCATTGAAACCGTTAGTCATCCGGATGAGATGAGTGTAGAGGAATTAGTAGGTGCTTTGCAAACTTATGAGATGACTTTTCCTACTAATCAAAATTCTTCCAAGTCTTCTTCTAAGCTTACAGGTATTGCATTCAAATCAACAAAGGAAGAAGATGACGAATCGAGTTCCGACGATGAAATCTCTTTTGCCGATTTTGAAGAACAACTGGCGCGGATCACAAAGAAATTTCGTCGGAAATTTTGGAAGAATCGAACCGATGGATCTTCATCCACGAAACCATCTAAAGGATCATCGGGTTCTAAATCCTCTAAACTCAAAGGCGTTGCAAAACCTTCTAAAGAAAAAGAAAAAGATGATTTCGAAGGGGAAATCCGATGCTATCGATGCAGAGGCTACGGCCATATTTCAACGGATTGTCCTTCTAAGAAATCATACAAAAAGAAGGCTTTGCAAGCAAATACTTGGGACGATTCTAGTTACGATGAATCGACCTCAAGTGAAGAGGAAAAAGAAAAAATTGTTGCTTCTCATGCCTCTCAAATTCCCTCTTCTAAATTGTGCTTATCATCTTTAGTCACTGACTCTATTCCTTTGATTTTGCATGAAACATCAACATCCGGAGGAGAGTCATCAAGTGAGGGGGAGTCGGACGAAGAAGAACTCATTGAGGCATACCAACAACTTCTTGCGGAATCAAAGAAGGTGGCCAAACTTAACAAGAAGTTGAGGAAGCAACGACAAGAAGTTCAAGACGAGAATCAAGCTTTAAAGATCAAACTTCATGATCTCGAGGAGGAACATGGACGGGTTTTAGACAACAATAAAATCCTCCAAGAAAAGCTAAACCAATCGGAGACAAACGCTAAATCATATATGGACAAGGTTGGTTTTCTTGAAAAGCAGTTTGAAGAAATTCATGTCACCAACCAAGCTTTGACCAAGCAAGTTCATCAACTTAAATCCGACATACAAAGGCTTTCAACCGGTTCCAAGAAACTTAATTGTATGTCCGGATTAGGTCAAGCAAGCAAGGTTGGTTTGGGATTTAAAAAGGACCAAACTGCACATGCTTCAAGTTCCACAATAAAATCGAAAGGAAGGACATGTCACCTTTGTGGACTTGAAGGACATTTGGTGAAGAATTGCCCGAAAAAGAGAAAGAAGAATTCTTCGGCAACTTCATCTACAGAGCGAACTCAACGGATTCAAAAGACATATCAAGTCAAAGGAGTTCACTCAACCCACCAAAGGTCCGAGCCACAACATCAATCATTCAAGTGGATCACTGCACGGCAAAGACCTAAGGTGGACCAACAGTCAAAGCTACCAACCCCCGGGCACAACGAATCAAGACAACCCAAGATCCGACGATTTTGGATTCGGAAAGGTGATATCTTTCCTTGTCTTAAGTTCTAATTAGCTTATGACTGTATGTAATGCTTTGATTGGTTTTCCCTTCATATTTTTCTTAATCTTTGCATTACATGTTTTTCAATGCTCTTGGTTTTATATTTTTTTTTTTGAACAAAAGGGTTTTAACGAACAAGTGCATTGAATAAAAAGGGTTTCACTTTCAATCACTCCAATTTAATTTTATATGAATTATCAACTTTACTCCATAATCATAATTCTTGAAGATACTTCATTATAGGAGTTTTTGATATTATAAGCATCAAATTTTAGAAATCATGTGTGATCTTTAGATGCTTAATCTATCTCGGTTGTGTGAATTCATTGTGATAAACGTGAGACAACCGATAGACTGAAATTTGGGATTTAATTCTTTCACGTAAGAGATTGCCTTCTTACAAGGGTAAAGAAATGAATTATAAAAGATGTGGAAAGAGTTACATCCGAAAGGAGTGTGAAAACTACCACCACATGTTGGAAAGAGCTACCACATGTTATGGATGTTTGGAAAATATTTTATGAGAATTTTTAGTTGAAGCATTCGGAGATTTAAATTCAAAGTTCTTATTTTGAACAATCTCCTGGTTGGTATAAGGTGGGATAGTTAAAAAGATGCTCAAAGAGCCACCCTTAGGTACTTTAGTGCTTATCTCAAATTTGAAAGGGTAGAATTCAAGATTGATGTCATTTGGAAAATCTCCGTAAGTCATCTTTGTAAATCCGTTACATCTTGATAGAGTTTGGATCTCAAGATTATTTTTGATGACTTGTGTTTGATGAATATAACATGAAAAACGGTCTATAATGTTTTACCCTTATTTTTCATGATTTTGGAGTAAATCTTTTTAATTTTTATAATTAATTGGATTGAATGACATCTATGTGAATTCATTGTTTTTCAAAGCACTTAAATGGATTTCTTGATGGTATACAAATCGGTATTTGAAAAGATTTCAAAATTTGGATTTGTTTCAAGAAATTTTGCTTTTTGGCTCTGTTGTTCCGGTACCTGCTTTTTAGTACCTGAAAATCCAATCCGGATTAGAAAATCCAATCCGGATCCCGAATGTGAATTTTTCTGGTTTTTCACTTGCGTACCGGTACTACTCTTTTAGTACCGGAACTACATTGCGGATCCGGATTACCCCCTGTTTTACAATCCGGAACCCGAACGAAGGTTTTTCGGTTTTTACACTACGTACCGGTACGCGACTCCTTGTACCGGTACGCGGACTGGAATTCTTTATATTCCGAAACAACAATGTTTTTATTTCATCTCTCCCACTTCAAAACCCTCCCTCTCTCTCTCTAAAACATCTCTAAGGGGTTTTTCTTCAAGTTCAAGAGATTTGTTGCTCTCATTTGTAAGTTTCTACTTAGATCTTGGTTTCTTTAACTTCAAAACCCTAGTTTTAGGTTTTGTTGTTGTTTTTTTGGGATTTTTGAGTAGATCTTTGCTTCAAATGAAATCTCTTGCATAAATCTCTCTTAATTCATGCTTAGAACATATTTGGTTGCTTTCTATCTAATTAGATTCATGTTTCCATGCTTATTTGATTGAATCTAACATTTTCATATGTTCTTAGTATAAGAAAATTGAGAATTAGGGCTTTTTGATGTAAATGAATTTTGAATGATGAATCATCACTTGTGACATGTTTAGAATGTTTCTTAGACATGTTTAAGCCTTTCTATAAGATCAAATCATAGTGCATTGTGTTCTTTGTAGGAAATGGCATGTTCATGGCTTCTTGCACTAGTGATCTTAATGGCCACTGGAAGTGGACGTGGTCGTGGTTCTGGAAAGAAGAAGGCTACCAAACGATCACGCAACGAGGATTCAACTAGCTCAGATTCTGAAAATTCCTCAGAATATGAAGAAGAAACAGTTCAAGGAAAGGGAAAAGCACCTATGGCTCCACGGAAAAAGAAGGGTGCGGATTCTCCTCCGCGTAGAAGTACCGGTGGACCGGTAATACGCAACCGCTCTCAACGGAGATCTAATGTTGATGAAAGTGAACTGCATGTGAGTGCAAAACGCCGTGCTAGATTTGCAAACCGCACATGCATTGGAGAGCGACACGTGAACTTTAATGAGCTATGTCGTGAGGTGCCGGACTTTGCAAGGCTTTTGGAACGAAGCCATATTCGGCCACTTGGCAGAGTTCAACCTAAGATGGGTTTTTGTGTGGAGATCATCAGGGAATTTTACATGCAAGGTAACATACTTCAAAAAGACTATGACACCGGGGCCTTCGTCTTTGAAACAACAGTTAGAGGCGTCAAGTTTGACATTACTCCAGCAGTAATTGGTGCAAACCTTGGATTAGCTGTTGACACTACTGGTCTTTATTATACTGATGGAAACTTCCTACATGATACCCATTGGGATATGGTTGTGGACTCTATTTGCAAGACAGGGACGCACACGAACAGATCATATGTTGAATCAAAGGACCTAAAACCAGAGTATCATATTTTGTCCTTAATCGTATGCTACAACCTATTGCCCACACTGGGGACCAAAAGGATTCGATGGGATCGATTGTTACTTCTCTTTCTCCTTGGTCACCCGGAAAGTGCAAATGGAATTAACACCAACATTCCATTTCTCATTTGGCAGCAGATGGTGCATGTCATTGAAGGATCTAGACAACGTGACCTTCTACCGTATCCGATCTTGATTACGCGTATTCTGGAAGATCACGGAGTGGACATTACTTGTGCCAAATATGATTATGGCTTGGGGGCAATTGATGGAATCACTTTAGCCAAGTCAATTAGCACTTTGAAGACTTTTGGGCATACAAAAGCCTATGCAAGTGAAGCGACAGTGAGTGCACCACCTCGTCAAGAATCTCCTGAACCAGATGAGGTTGTAACTCTTCAAACCCTGCATCGGGATGTTCGTTCACTAAAGAAAAGGATGGAGCAAAGGATGGAGCGAGGCTTCAAGAAACTTGAGGATAGCTTAAAGAAAATCTTCGATATTCTTGGATGCAAACATGATGATGTGGTCACTGGAGCAACTGCACCGAGTACATCTCACGGACCTACATCACATGAGGACGATGAAGATTCAGATCAGGATGAGTGATCTCTTTACCTTCTTGTTTTTGCTTTTTAGTTTCTTTTCACTTTGTGTTGAACAAGAACTCTAATGGGCATGTAACTAAGAACTTATCCTTCTAGTATGTTCTCTTTTTGTTTCTATTAACTGTTTGACAATTTGTGACAAAAAGGGGGAGAACGGAAATGATCGTAGGGGGAGAACACGATCACAAAGGGGGAGAACATGGAGAACATGTTGGAGATGCTCAAAATAGGGGGAGACATTGAAAGAGCCGAAAAACAAAAGAACCAAAAGGAAGACGGATCAAATGTAGGATTTTAATTTCTAACGACTAACATTTGATTGTGTTTGGAGTTTTGTTTTTGCAGGAATTACATCACTTTAAGACTCCAAGTCCTAAGTCATAGAGTTTGTTCTAGGACTGTTTGGTTCAAATGTATTTTGTATTTATTGGATCTTTCACGCAAAGAAAATCAATGTTCTGGTGATGACATTGAATTTCGATCTTTTGGTTTAAGATGAGTGACTTGAGAGTTTTTATGTATTTTTGGGTTTTGTCACGAAATTGCCAAAGGGGGAGATTGTTACGGCTTTTTGGTGTTGGCACATTTCGTGAGTCAAGTCAGTAAGTTGAGTCGGAGTCTTAAAGGGATCAATTTGTCAAATCAGCCTTCGAAGACTCGTTGAAGATTCAACATGAGCCCAAGTCAACTCTCAGGTATGATTAAATATAGCTCATGGTGATTAAAGTTCATTTATAATCATTGGAAACAGAAAATTAATGAAAACCGGTTTAGACTTGGTTTTAGGAACTTGGTTTTAACTTATAACTTGTTTTAAGTTTGGACTCCGGTACTGGGTTTGTTTTGGATAAAGTTTATCTTGGAAAAATCAGTTTTTACATTGCGTACCGGAACCACACTTGAAGTTCCTCTAACCCGACACAGAATTTTCTGTAAATTGCATTGCGTACCGGAACACGGACTCGCGTACCGGAACACAATAGAAAAATCTGTGTTTTGCACCATTGCGTACCGGAACACGATATTTGGTACCGGTACACAATGCCCTCTCGGGAAAAGTTTCCTAAACCGACTCTAATATGTTTCCAAGGGCTATAAATAGACATTTAGGGTTTCTCAAGAACGGGGGTTCAATACCGATCAATTTATAAAACACTTGAGAGCAACCCTAGAGGCTAGGTTTTTATCGTTCTTCTTTATAGCCTCTTTTAGGTCAATTCGACGGTTCTTCCAAGATCTTTCTTTTGTCGAATTGATCTAATCTTTGCTTAGAGATTTTTCCCATGGATCTTCATTGATAATCTAAGCAAAGGATCACCATCGAAGCCAATATTCTTACCGGCTGAGTTTGCGTCGTGGATTCGACGTGGCACCGTGGATTCGGTGTGTTGAAGGCGTTTCGTGGATTCGAAACGTGTGCTCGTGGATTCGAGTGGCGTTCGTGGATTCGAACGTGTGCAGTGGACGTGCAAACGGTGGAGCGCATGGTCCGAAGAAATTGAAGGAGGGGTTGAATCCGTGGAGACGGTAATCACCTTGTTATTCTTCGTTTCTTAGTGGATTGTTATTGCGTGGACATCCAACCGGTCAGCGCAAGGTCCGAAGAACTTGAAGGAGGGGTCGAGTCCGTGGAGTCGGTAATCACCTTGTTATTCTTCAATTCTTAGTGGATTGTTATTGCGTGTTGGTCCCGTGGTTTTTCTCCTGGATTGGAGTTTCCACGTAAATCTCGGTGTGTTGATTTTTATTTCCGCATTGATTTTTTATTTTTGCACTGAGATTGGCTTTTATAATATTACACCTATTCACCCCCCCTCTAGGTGTTTGATAGTACCTATTTAGATCCTTGTGGATCCTAAATAACTCTACACATATCTATGTGAGCAGAATAAGGAGACCTGAATACTGGCCGAATCGTCGGCCTGGCCTTTGTGTCGAATGTGTTGTGGATGATCTCCTCCATGTGGGCTTGGATATCAGCGAGCCCTACTTGAGGTGCTGGGGCCGCCGGTTGCGCCGGTGGAGGTGGTGGCCCGTATTAGCCGGCCTGATTATGGGGCGGTCCCTGCAGAGGGACCTGCCCGGCGTATCTGCCCCCAGCCCATTCGGCGAGCCCGGCCTGAGATATCGTAGCCACCGGCTGCGCTGGTGGAGGTGGTGGTCCGTATTGGCCGGCCTAATTCTGGGGTAGTCCTTGCGGAGGGACCTGCCCGGCATTCCTACCCCCAGCCCTTTCGGCGAGCTCGGCCTGAGGTACCTGGGCCGTCGGCTGTGCTAGTGGAGGCGACGGCCTGTATGGGCCGACCTGGTGCTGAAGCGGTCCCTGTGGAGGGACCTGCCCATTGTTCTTACCCCTAGCCTGAGGCTGGATGAACAGCAGCGGGGGAGGCAGGGGAGTCCCCCAATAGTTCTCTTATTGATGATCGATGTTTTGCTCCATCGGCTTTGCCCCCGTCTGGTACGGGGTGACTTGCGACTGTACTACATCTAGCGACTGCGCCGCTTGATAAATAGCCGCCGGCGGTGCAACTCCTTACGGTTGCACTGTCGGCATTTGTAGGTTTTTATAATGTAGGATCCACAAGGATCTAAATAGGTACTATCAAACACCTAGAGGGGGGGTGAATAGGTGTAATATTTAAAAATCAAATCTCAGTGCAAAATAAAAACCAATGCGGAAATAAAAATCAACACACCGAGATTTACGTGGAAACTCCAATCCAGGAGAAAAACCATGGGACCAACACGCAATAACAATCCACTAAGAATTGAAGAATAACAAGGTGATTACCGACTCCACGGACTCGACCCCTCCTTCAAGACGGACTCGACCCCTCCTTCAAGTTCTTCGGACCTTGCGCTCCACCGATTGCACGTCCACTGCACACGTTCGAATCCACGAACGCCACTCGAATCCACGAGCACACGTTTCGAATCCACAAAACGCCTTCAACACACCGAATCCACGGTGCTACGTCGAATCCACGACGCGAACTCAGCCGATAAAGAAATATAGGCTTCGATGGTGATCCTTTGCTTAGATTATCAATGAAGAACCATGGATGGAATCTCTAAGCAAAGATTAGATCAATTCGACAAAAGATATGTTCTTGAAAGAACCATCGAATTGACCTAAAAGAGGCTATAAAGAAGAACGATAAAAACCTAGCCTCTAGGGTTGCTCTCAAGTGTTTTATATATTGATCGGTAGTTCTTGAGAAACCCTAAGTGTCTATTTATAGTTTAGAAACCTTTGGAAAGAGATAAGCACCAAAAACTGTCTTAACAGAAATTTTTCCCGCACGACGATCCGGATCGGATTTACGGCGATCCTGATCGTCGTCTTTTTTTCAGCAATTCCTGAAAAAACAAGGTTCGGGATCCGGATTGGAATTCTGATCCGGATCGGAATTCTGATCCTGATCGGAATTCTGATCCTGATCGGGTTCAGGATCAGAAATTCTCATCCGGACTCTGAACATCCAATTTGTCCAGTTTTTGATTTTTATGCAATGAAACCTTATCCAAGTGTTTCTAAACTACTCAAATGTATTCGGATCACCAAAATTATTTAGTTAAACGTACCTGATCATTCCGAATCCATTTTCCTTGAGATTGATGTATAAGATCCATAATTTTTTAACTTCAATCTTCAAGACTCAAAACAATGAGTGTCAACTTGAGCTCTTGTCGAATCTTCTCTAAGTCTTTGATTGCAGATTGACAATTTGATCCCTTTAAGACTCCGACTCAACTCACTGACTTGACTCACGAAATATGCCAACACACAAAGCCGTAACAATCTCCCCCTTTGGCAATTTCGTGACAAAACCCAAAAATACATAAAAACGCTCAAGTCACTCATCTTAAACCAAAAAAAAACGAAACTCAATGTTATCACCAAAACATTGATTTTCTTTGCGTGAAAGATCCAATAAATACAAAATTACATTTGAACCAAACAGTCCTAGAACATACTCTATGACTTAGGACTTGGAGTCTTAAAGTGATGTAATTCCTGCAAAACAAAACTCCAAACACAATCAAACGTTAGTCGTTAGAAATTAAAATCCTACATTTGATTTGTCCTTTTGGTTCTTTTGTTTTTCGGCTCTTTCAATCTTTTCTTTATCTCCCCCTATCTTGAGCATCTCTAACATGTTCTCCATGTTCTCCATATTCTCCCCCTGTCTTGAGCATTTATGTTCTCCCCCTTTGTGATACGATCATTATTTTCTGTTCTCCCCCTTTTTGTCACAAATTGTCAAACAATGAACATACTAGACAAAAAGAAATCACTAACAGCATTAGTTCATAGAGAAAGAAAGATAAAAGCTCAGTTCCGGTATATAACAAAAATGCAGATTGCGTACCGGTATCAGAAAACAAAAATCAAATAATTTCTTGAAACAAATCCAGATTTTGGAATCTTTTCAAATACCGATTTGTATTCCATCAAGAAATCAATTTAAGTGCTTTAAACAATGAATTCACACAGATGCCGTTCAATCCAATTAATTTCACAAAATTAAAAAGATTTACTCCTAAATCATGAAAAACAAAGATAAAACATTATAAACAGTTTTTCATGTTATATTCATCAAACACAAGTCATCAAAAATAATCTTGAGATCCAAACTCTATCAAGATGTAACGGATTTACAAAGATGACTTACGGAGATTTCCAAATGACATCAATCTTGAATTCTACCCTTTCTTGAGATTGAGGTGTATGATCCAAATTTCTTTCATCAGAATAATTTAGAAAAATTTCATAAAAATCAGAAAGAGTATGTAAGCACTTTAGCGCATCAACTTTAAACAAAAGTCATCGTTTCATGCAACAAGAAATAGATTATACCAAATCTATCAAAAATACTCAAAAATGAAACGAAAATTTATGAGAATTAAATCCCTTAAAGTTGAACAACTTCAATTACATCTAACATGATCTTATGCGTAATGCCTTTATCAAATCATCAATTTGGTAAAGAAAATGAAATACCAAGATCAATAGATGTTTGAAATCCCAGATAAGTTAGATAATATATCTAGACAATCTGTTGAAGAGAGTGGCTCTTTGAGCATCTTTCATTAAAATTCCACCTTATACCAACCTGGAAATTTGACAGAGTCAAGTATTTCCGAATGCATTTTATTTAATTCAAAATTGAAAAACCTTGCTTGGTATACATGTGGTAGCTGCACACAGTACTCGGACGACCGAGGTGGTAGCTCTTTCCTCCATGTGGTGGTAGTTTTCACACTCCTCATTGGGATGTAACTCTTTCCACATCTTTTGAGCATATTACATTTCTTTGACTCCCCCTCAATTGGCTATCAATTATTTAATATATAAGGTATTCAACCAAAAATTGATCTCGCATTCATACTCGACTAAATAGTCAAATAAGATAATGACTATACCAAGAGATCATTGAGAGAGAAATTGACTTTGATCACTTAAAAGATGAATTAATTAACATAAATGATCATTGCAACATCGAAATATTATGATGTCAAAAGCATAATAGATTTCTAAATGCGTGAAAAGATGCAATTAAAGTCAATATAATTAATGCTCAATTAATGTCCTATGTACAAACATAGATGAAGAACAAAAACACGAAACAAAACCTAACTTAAGCAAAAGTTTCAAAAAGAGGTTATTTCAAGGAAAGCATTCCAATTGCTTTACGCAAATGAATAAAACGTTTTTGATCCAAAGGTTTTGTTAAAATATCAGCTAATTGATCCTCAGTTGAAATATATGAAAGTTGAAGAATATTTGATTCAACTAGCTCTCTAAGAAAATGATATCTAAGTTCAATGTGTTTTGTTCTTGAGTGCAACATAGGATTTTTAGAAATGTTTATAGCACTTGTGTTTGTCACAAAGAATTCACACAACTGAGATAGATTAAGCATCTAAAGATCACACATGATTTCTAAAATTTGATGCTTATAACTATCAAAAACTCCTATAATGAAGTATCTTCAAGGTTATGATTATGGAGTAAAGTTGATAATCCATATAAAATTAATTTGGAGTGAATGAACGTGAAGCCCTTTTTATTCAATGCACTTGTTCAATAAAAACCCTTTTGTTCAAAAACAAAGTATAAAAACAAAGAGCATTGAAAAACATGTAATGCAAAGATTAAGAAAAAAATATGAAGGGAAAACCAATCAAAGCATTACATACAGTCATAAGCTAATTAGAACTTAAGACAAGGAAAGATATCACCTTTCCTAATCCAAAATCGCTGGATTTTGGGTTGTCTTGATTCGTTGTGGCCGGGGGTTGTCCGCTTTGACTGTTGATCCACCTTAGGTCTTTGCCTCGCAATGATCCACTTGTATGATTGATGATGTGGCTCGGACCTTTGGTGGGTTGAGTGAACTTCATTGACTTGATGTGTCTTTTGATTCCGTTGAGTTCGCTCCATAGATGAAGTTGCCGAAGGACTCTTCTTTCTCTTTTTCGGGCAATTCTTCACCAAATGTCCTTCAAGTCCACATAAGTGACAAGTTCTTCCTTTCAATTTGATTGTGGAACTTGAAGCCTGCACAGTTTGGTCCTTTTTAAATCCCAAACCAACCTTGCTTGCTTGACCAAATCCGCACATACAATCTAGTTTCTTGGAACTGGTTGAAAGCCTTTGTATGTCGGATTTGAGTTCATGAACTTGCTTGGTCAAAGCTTGGTTGGTGACATGAATCTCCTCAAACTGCTTTTCTAGAAAACCAATCTTGTCCATATATGATTTTGCGTTTGTCTCCGATTGGTTTAACTTTTCTTGGAGGATTTTATTGTTATCCAATAAACACCCTTGTTCCTCCTCGAGATCATGAAGTTTGATCTTTAAAGCTTGATTCTCGTCTTGAACCTCAAGTCGTTGCTTCCTCAACTTCTTGATATGCTTGGCCATCTTCTTTGATTCCGCAAGAAGTTGTTGGTATGCCTCAACGAGTTCTTCTTCGTCCGACTCCCCCTCACTTGATGACTCTCCATCGGATGTTGATGTTTCATGCAAAATCAAAGGAATAGAGTCAGTGACTAAAGATGATAAGCACAAATTAGAAGAGGGAATTTGAGAGGCATGAAAAGCAACAAATTTTTCTTTTTCCTCTTCACTTGAGGTCGATTCATCGAAACTAGAATCGTCCCAAGTTTTTGCTTGCAAAGCCTTCTTTTTGTATGATTTCTTAGAAGGACAATCCGTTGAAATATGGCCGTAGCCTTTGCATCGATAACATCGGATTTCCCCTTCGAAATCATCTTTTTCTTTTTCTTTAGAAGGTTTTGCAGCGCCTTTGAGTTTAGAGGATTTAGAACCCGATGATCCTTTAGATGATTTCGTGGATGAAGATCCATCGGTTCGATTCTTCCAAAACTTCCGACGAAATTTCTTTGTGATCCGCGCCAATTGTTCTTCAAAATCGGCAAAAGAGATTTCATCGTCGGAACTCGATTCGCCATCTTCTTCCTTTGTTGATTTGAATGCAATACCTGTAAGCTTAGAAGAAGACTTGGAAGAAATTTGATTAGTAGGAAAAGTCATCTCATAAGTTTGCAAAGCACCTACTAATTCCTCTACACTCATCTCATCCGGATGACTAACGGTTTCAATGGCGGTAACCTTTGCCCTAAACCGTTCCGGAAGAGTCCGAAGTATCTTTCTTACAATTTTCGACTCCGGGATCTTTTCTCCTAAATTAGCACATGTATTAATTACATCTTGAAGTCTAGTGTAATAATCTGTAAACAATTCATGCTCTTCCATATGAATAGAGTCAAATTGACTTGTAAGCATCTGGAGCTTTTGAATTTTTACAAGATTAGTACCCTCATGTGTAATTTTGAGAATATCCCAAATTTCCTTCGCGGTTTCACACGCGGAAATTCTTGTAAATTCAGTCGAGGAAAGAGAATTATATAAAGCGTTCATACCTTTCCCATTGTAAGAAGATCTTTCGATTTCCTCTTTAGACCATCTAGAGCGAGGTTTTGGGGTAGTAGAATTTCCTACTTCCTCAACCGGATGCACCCAACCGTATTCCACGGTTTGCCAAACACGCTCATCAATTGAGATGAGAAAAGCTCTCATCCGCACTTTCCAATAAGCATAATTGGTCCCATCAAAAAGAGGAGGTCTAAAAATTTTACCACTTTCACCCGACATGATAGATAAACCTAAAACCCGCTCTGATACCAATTGTAGGTTTTTATAATGTAGGATCCACAAGGATCTAAATAGGTACTATCAAACACCTAGAGGGGGGGTGAATAGGTGTAATATTTAAAAATCAAATCTCAGTGCAAAATAAAAACCAATGCGGAAATAAAAATCAACACACCGAGATTTACGTGGAAACTCCAATCCAGGAGAAAAACCACGGGACCAACACGCAATAACAATCCACTAAGAATTGAAGAATAACAAGGTGATTACCGACTCCACGGACTCGACCCCTCCTTCAAGTTCTTCGGACCTTGCGCTCCACCGATTGCACGTCCACTGCACACGTTCGAATCCACGAACGCCACTCGAATCCACGAGCACACGTTTCGAATCCACGAAACGCCTTCAACACACCGAATCCACGGTGCTACGTCGAATCCACGACGCGAACTCAGCCGATAAAGAAATATAGGCTTCGATGGTGATCCTTTGCTTAGATTATCAATGAAGAACCATGGATGGAATCTCTAAGCAAAGATTAGATCAATTCGACAAAAGATATGTTCTTGAAAGAACCATCGAATTGACCTAAAAGAGGCTATAAAGAAGAACGATAAAAACCTAGCCTCTAGGGTTGCTCTCAAGTGTTTTATATATTGATCGGTAGTTCTTGAGAAACCCTAAGTGTCTATTTATAGTTTAGAAACCTTTGGAAAGAGATAAGCATCAAAAACTGCCTTAACAGAAATTTTTCCCGCACGACGATCCGGATCGGATTTACGGCGATCCTGATCGTCGTCTTTTTTTCAGCAATTCCTGAAAAAACAAGGTTCAGGATCCGGATCGGAATTCTGATCCGGATCGGAATTCTGATCCTGATCGGAATTCTGATCCTGATCGGGTTCAGGATCAGAAATTCTCATCCGGACTCTGAACATCCAATTTGTCCAGTTTTTTATTTTTATGCAATGAAACCTTATCCAAGTGTTTCTAAACTACTCAAATGTATTCGGATCACCAAAATTATTTAGTTAAACGTACCTAAGCATTCCGAATCCATTTTCCTTGAGATTGATGTATAAGATCCATAATTCTTTAACTTCAATCTTCAAGACTCAAAACAATGAGTGCCAACTTGAGCTCTTGTCGAATCTTCTCTAAGTCTTTGATTGCAGATTGACAATTTGATCCCTTTAAGACTTCGACTCAACTCACTGACTTGACTCACGAAATATGCCAACACACAAAGCCGTAACAGCATTGCCGGCGCCATCGTGACCGATTGCGTCAGCAATTGCTGGGGTAGTGTCGAGGCGAATCCTCCGTCTTGTGGCTCATTTCAGGTTAGCGCTTGCTCGATTTGAACCATCTTCTCATTCGAGGACGTTACCGTGGCTAGCATTGAGTCCAGCCGAGTGTCCTGCGCCTGGTTGTCTTTCTCGAGGGACAGTTGTGTCCTCTCGACATCCTCCAGCATTTAGCTCATTTGCCTGAATAACTAGGATAGGGTCGGCTCCTCTGGTAGCGTCAGTGGCGGTTCATCCGCTTGTCTGACATTACTAGATTGGTCGTTCCTTGTATTTCTGGGAACGACTCTGCTCCTGAGGTTTAGGCTGTTATCTTTTGACAATTTTACGGCAGGAATGGTAAGAGTTACCCGAGTGTCCCACCGAGCGTGCCAAGAAGATTGTTGGGCCGAAAAGTTGCTGGTACCGATCGGCCCGTGGGGGTGATCCTCTAAGTGTGATGCGACGCGTGCCAATGGATCAGCCGAGAGTCGGGCTAAAAAGTTCCTTCAAAGGTCTTTTCTTCTGTAGTTGATCAGCCGAGAATCGACACTGACTTCGCATTTTTCGTCGTTCGACTGAGACGGTTTAATATTTTCCTTCGGCCGAGGTCGGTTCTGGATGAGACGATCTCCCTTGTCGGCTGCTTCTCTTCTCGGTTGATGCCTTTAGCCGATGTCGTACATTGCGTGCCGCTTTCCCACGTGCTTAAGTTCGGTCTTAGTCAAGACGCGAGTCTCTCTTTGTTGACTCATTTTTCTATCGGCCGATGTCTTTAGCTGATGGTATACGCCACGTGTCACTTCCCAAGGTAACGAAAATTTTGGTCTCAACAGCATCATTATATACGTGGCGACTCTTCATTTACCGATGTTTTAACCAACGCTTTCAAATACGCGGTTCGACTATATTAAGATACTTTTAAGTATCATTAAATATATAAAAAAAATATTAAATACTAAATTTTTTGTAGTGGGAGCTCTGAAATACTTTTGAAAACTTTTAGAGAGCTTTTTTGTTCTTAACAAATTATTAAGTAGTGAAAATAAATATTGTTAGAAGGGAAAGAAAATGGTTCCCTTTTTCTTTAGACAAAAAAATGAGCATTGCAAATCCATAGTGAGGTGGCTGTCAATTAATTAGTGAGCTAGTTGAGTTGCACCTTCGAACGTGCTGCCTGCGTTTGAGAATCTTCAAGGCGAATAATTAATGAGTTAATTATAGAGTTGAAAATTCTCTCTCTCATACGACGTGCGTCATTTAGTTTGTAAGAGCCATGACAGCTCAACTCTTCCAGTCACATGTGGCTAAGGTATGCTTTTAACAACTAGTAAAGTTTTTAATTTAGACTTTAATTAACCCCTTGTGATTTGGCCCATTTTTAGCTTGCTACTCCATAGTTTGAAATATTTTAGTTTGTTATTATCTTATGATTTTGGAGCTTCATTTCACCATTAGACTTGTCCGATAAGATATTGAAGTGATAAAATTTATAAACCATGTGATAGTAAAATAAAATATTTTACAAATTATAAGAGGATTTTGTGAAAATGCAGACCAGTAAAATTTTAAATTTGCCATTCATGGTTCATAAATTATATCAGATTTATTTATTTTAATACTTGAGCATCCCACTTGATGACAGATTCTTACAATGATATAAAGAGAAATATAGAATAACAAAATAAAACTGTTTCAACCAACTAATAGCAAATTATGTTAGGAAAATAATCGCACTAAATCTGTTTGTGATTAAATTATCTAACTATTTTTATGATTAAATTTGAATAACAGAACTTACCTTTAATCGCTATGAAAATTCCAGAAATTGTAGATAAAAATAAACCGAAATATAATTGATCCGGAAGCGTGCGAGGCACTGCCCTAAGGCGTATTTCCGTCCTTCGTGCGGATTAATCGGAGATACCACCCCAAGGTACGACCGGAACTCCCCTTCCTATGAACACGACCGCGGAAGAGGTTTGACGAAGTTTCTTTCAACACCCGATAAACAAAATTAACCAAATAAAATTTAAAGTAAAACTTAAAACAATTCTTTTTCTCTTTCTTTCTTTCTTTTTCTTACTAACAACTACTATCTCCCACACCTATATATACCTATGTATATATAGGAGCAGGGAAAAAGTTCTGTTGGCTTCCATCCCAACCTTGTAACGTTCCCAACGTTAAAATACATTAAATAAGAATTAATTAGTAAATTAATTAAAAGAGAATAAATGAATAATTAAATAAGAAAAATAAATGACAATAAATGAGAATAACTTAAAATTAATAAATGAGAATAAATTTTAATAAATGAATTGAAAATTGATAATAAGATAATTATTGAGAATTTTGAAATTTTAAATTTTATTCCAATAATCGCCCACAAAATTCAAAAATTTCGAAATAATTATTAAACTCAACAAATTAAAATAAGATTATCGGGTGTTTATACTATGTAATAGGTAAGGTGTCTTTAAGAGACTTAACCTCACTTAGTGTAAGCAATTTTTATCAGAAGGAATCGGAGTGAACCAGGTCTTGAACTACGTTCCTTTGACCCTGACTTCAACTGCCACACATACAGTACAGAATTCTCCGTCGCGAGTCTGTGCGTTAAAGGCCATGCACAGTACCTTAATTTTTTCATAAGAAATTCTATGGACAGCCCACATCTCATAGTCGCGGCCTTATACGAATATTCTTATATAGGTGGTCTCCTCCAGGGATGTGTGTAGAGTCACATCTCGCAAAATTATTGCCTCGGATTCCATTAAGAGCTGTAAGCTCAACCTCAACCACTACATAGAGCACTACTCATCATAGAGATGGAATTGGAACTAAAGTTCCTTTGAACAAACTGTAGAAAGTGCTCTTTGGCCAACCTGACAGCTTGTTTTTACCACATTGAACCTTCTTCAAGGGATCTCCTATCACAAAGGTTGGGTTCCCACTGCAGGAAGGCCCTTTATGGGCAAAGTCCCATCCCCCTCGATGACTCTAGGACTTTAGTCCTATTCAGGCATTTCGTCAAGCAATCTGCAAGATTCTGATCAGATCTGATAAAACTCAAAGAAACAATATCATAAGAAGTTAGCCATCTAACAGATTTCAATTTAGTATGTCGACTAGTATTCGAATTTATTATTATTTTTTTTTATTGGTTGGGTTCCCACTGCAGGAAGGCCCTTTATGGGCAAAGTCCCATCCCCCTCGATGACTCTAGGACTTTAGTCTTATTCAGGCATTTCGTCAAGCAATCTGCAAGATTCTGATCAGATTGATAAAACTCAAAGAAACAATATCATAAGAAGTTAGCCATCTAACAGATTTCAATTTAATATGTCGACTAGTATTCGAATTTATTATTATTTTTTTTTATAAAAATTAATTGCAGTTCGAAAATAATAAAAGATGCAACAAGAGGACTTCCCAAAGGTCACCCATCTTAGTACTACTCTTGCCCAAACACACTTAACTACAGAGTTATTGTTGGAAAAATCCGGTACTCGCCCCGGTACCAGATTCTCTGAATCCGCAACCCGCTCCGGTACCGCAATCCACACCGGTACCGCCTAGTGTTGGGACAGCGGAAACGTCAAATCGAATTTTTACCAAAAACCCGTCCTCTCAATATAACTGGAACTAGCACAATCACCAAGTAGAAGAAAAACAAAACAGAAAATATGCGGATGAAATAAGATTCATTAATTAAGAAAAGAATTACACCGACTCCTCTTTTCTTCTACCTCCTGAATCTCTCTCACCCTTCTCTCGTCTTCTATAAACCTAGAAGACTCACTTCTCTCGTCTTCTATAAACCTAGAAGACTCACTTCTCTCGTCTTCTATAAACCTAGAAGACTATGGATGTGGCTAAATCCTAGCCCCCACCACCTCCTTGGGTGTTACCACCACCGTGGGTGTAGATACCACTACATGGGTGTGGCTAAATCCTAGCCCCCACCACCTCCATGGGTATTACCACCACCGTCTCCATAACACCACATTAAAATAATAACACATGTGTTATATTTATAGCTTACATAAAAGCTATCCAAATCCTAGTCTAAATAGATTTTTATTCTAATTAATATTTAAATCTTAACAAACTTATCTCTTTAAGATTTAAATATTATCTTAATCCAACTAGGATTCAGTTACAAATCTAATCAAATCCTAACAGTTATGATGGGATCCGGTGCTTTAGTGCTGGTATGATCGCATCCTTAATTAAAATAGTATTCTTTTACTATCAAATAATAATAATTAAAACAGTATTTTTTTTTTTTTTTTTACTATAGCAAACAGTAATATATTTTTGTAAAAAAAATACTGTAGCAAAATAATTAAAACAGTAATTTTATTTATTTATTTATATTTTCTTTTATTTTACTGTAGCAAAACAGTATATAAAATTTATTTTATATATAATTTTTACTGTAGCTAAAAACAGTAAATAAAATTTTATTTTATATATATATTTACTGTAGCTATATTTTTTTTCCGAAACAGTAAATAATTTTTTTTTTTTTTTTTTTTTTTTTTTTTTTTTTTTACTGTAGCAAATTTTTTTTTCTCACGAAGCTAAAACAGTAAATAAATTTTTTATTTTATTTTATTTATTTTACTGTAGCTAAAAAGTGAAAACAGTAAAAATATATATATATATATAATAATTTTAAAGAGAGCAAATAAATCACAATAATCTATATTCAATTAAAAATTTAAAATGCTAATTTCAATATGTTTAAATTTGAATGTTAAGCATACTAATACGTTGACAACAAAATTATATGTAATATGTAATATTTTTTTGGATTAGCACTAGTTAGATTTAATCAGAAACAAATAGGAATTACGCCTTAGACTGTTAGGAAAATAATCGCACTAAATCTGTTTGTGATTAAATTATCTAACTATTTTTATGATTAAATTTGAATAACAGAACTTACCTTTAATCGCTATGAAAATTTCAGAAATTGTAGATAAAAATAAACCGAAATATAATTGATTCGGAAGCGTGCGAGGCACTGCCCTAAGGCGTATTTCCGTCCTTCGTGCGGATTAATCGGAGATACCACCCCAAGGTACGACCGGAACTCCCCTTCCTATGAACACGACCGCGGAAGAGGTTTGACGAAGTTTCTTTCAACACCCGATAAACAAAATTAACCAAATAAAATTTAAAGTAAAACTTAAAACAATTCTTTTTCTCTTTCTTTCTTTCTTTTTCTTACTAACAACTACTATCTCCCACACCTATATATACCTATGTATATATAGGAGCAGGGAAAAAGTTCTGTTGGCTTCCATCCCAACCTTGTAACGTTCCCAACGTTAAAATACATTAAATAAGAATTAATTAGTAAATTAATTAAAAGAGAATAAATGAATAATTAAATAAGAAAAATAAATGACAATAAATGAGAATAACTTAAAATTAATAAATGAGAATAAATTTTAATAAATGAATTGAAAATTGATAATAAGATAATTATTGAGATTTTTAGAATTTTAAATTTTATTCCAACAAATTATAGAGTTACTTTTTGCATATCTAGACACCCAAAATGACCTCATAGGTAATTTTGGTCACTTACTCTCAATTTGACCATTTTATTTTCACATGCATTTTTGTACTTTTTGACCTTTTAGGTTTTTTTAAAAAAATAGTAGACCTTTATTATAAGCTAGATGATATTTAACCTTGTTTACATATAAGAACCTTTGAGTTTATCCCTTTTTATATATTCCATAGAATCATAAATAATAGTAAGTATTGAGGCCCCTCAAATGTTGATTTCCTATCTTTGGATTCTTAATTTGATGAAGTTATTTTCATTAATTAAATTAAAATTTTATTATATTTATTTTGCTGTGTTTATTTAACTATATTTTGGTCAGTTTTTTAGTTGAGAGAACAAATAATTACATTCACTGTTAAAGGACTGTTATGTCATGCCCTGATCCTGCTCAATGAGGCGATGATGAGATCGTGAGCCCGTCGAGGGGAGATGATGGACCGTTCCAAGTTAGGAACGACGTGGGATCATAAGATGAGGATGGAGAAGAGAAATTGGGAAGAGTTGAGGAGAGGAAGGAAGAGAGAGCAGAGAGATTGAGAAGGAGAGAGTGAACTGGGAAAGAAGACAGATAATTTTCATTCATGACTTACAATTAGCTCCTAACACTATGTATATATATAGCTCTCTTAAAAGGACTGCTTTCTCTTTACATGTGCTTTCGCTAGATCCGTGTGGTACAAGATTCTTCAATGCTACCCCGGCTCACACCGGAGGCTCCTCCCAGACTCGGGGGATTTAGCAACGAGGTGGTATTCTCTAAAGAAGGCCTTGCCGGGCTGTGCTCGAGGGCCTTTCGACATTTGGTTCGCCGCGACGTGTTGGGAGATCTGGAACGAGCGAAACAGAAGGATCTTCGAGAATGCCCTAAATTCTAGCAGTGGGTGCGGACAAAGAATCGCCGGCTCAGTCTTGTTATGGAACAAAGCGCTGGGAGCCTAAGGGCAGCTCGCACCACCACCCCACCTTCGTCGCCGAAAGTGGGTAGTTTCTCCCTTAACCACCTGTGGATAACCTCTTCGGTGAGCCTTTCGGTGCTTCAACTACCAGCCGAGCACTCCTAGCAAGCCCGGCGTGAACCCGGCTTGGTCGGTTACCTACTCTGTGCTCACTGTGCCTATTGCTTTGTACTGGAGTTCGGCGGCATCATTATCGTGCGAGCTCCTCACAGTGCTTGGGCGCATCCGTGTTGCATGCCCCTGCACCATGTCCTTCTTCAGTACGGGCTGTCCTCTCGACTGCAACGACCGATTATCATGGTGCCCTCGGACCGCTGCGTGCGGGTCTCACTGGGCGCTGGACGTCTAGCTCGATGGTTCTGCTCGGCGGCACGACACTTGCTTCTACTCTATTCTCCCTCTGATGAGGCTTGCCCAGAATTGGTATTTGCTATGATGAGGGATTAAATTCTGTTTGGGCAAAGTATAGTTAGGAGCTTCAATTTTTCGACTGGTTCTATTGTTTGGTTTACTTGGAGCTTCATTGGTCATCCTCACTGGTCCCCTCTTTATCTGCATCCACCTGGTAGTTAGGAGCTTCAATTTTTTGACTGGTTCTATTGTTTGGTTCATTTGGAGCTTCATTGGTCACCTCATTTTGATGTCGGGACCTTCACACTGGGAAACAAGGGTTTTGCATTGAAGTTGGGTTCTTCAGTATAGCATCTGGACATCTTGGGCATTTGGGCATATGGGCATCATGGGAACTTCATCCTGGTCTACTGCGCACTTAGGCATCAGGTGCCCTCAATTCTGGGCAACAAGCGACATCAAACCAAAAAGTGTTACTTTTCTTTTCTTTCAGTGTTATATCTGGTGATGGTTGTTACTTTGCATGGTGGTTGCGACCCTAGCACATACTTTGCTCGAACCACATGGTGTTGCTTGAAGTCTCTCTGTTCCAATAGCAGACTACATCCATTCTTGTGAAGCAAATGAAGCAGGTGGTGCGGCATAAGCGTAAATCGTTGGCTAAATTTTGATTGTCTCCTTCTTTGCTCCGGTTGTTCTCTCAGTAGCAGGTTGGTTCAATTTCGGTCTTCTACATCGTGGTGTAGGGTGTGTTGTGGAACTTTAGGAAGGCGGTTATATGTTGGTGCTCTACAAGCTTGTAGTAAACTTGGGGAATATCGACTGTGTCAAGAACGGGGATATCATTTTAGCCTTCGCTAACTACTGGATGATGGACCTACATCGGACAAAGTTGTGTGCTGGGAGCCGAGGCTGTTTATGTTTGTGTTTGTTTGTTTGTTTGTTTTCGGGATATTTGTTTTTTTTCTAGCCCTGTTGGTTAGGATTCATTTGCGTTGTTGCGTTGCGTTTTTAATGCTTCCTTTATTCGGGCTAGACCCAATCCTTGTGCGGGGAAGTCTTGTCGGTACTTTGTAACTCTCTCAAATAGGGTTTTACCCTGTTTAATCAAAAAAAAAAAGGACTGCTATGCAATTCGTAAATTGTAACAGTACTACTGTAATTAACTACTCATCCATGGTCTGCCTCCTCCTCTGACGGGCTGGCCTTGTTGGCCCTAGATGGGCTTCTCTGGGCCCCGCATCCTCTCCAGCCTGCTGCGCCTCGGGCCGACAGTCCGCTTAGGCTTGCTTACTCTATCTACTTACTTCCTTCACTCTTATCTACTTATTCTCTCTCCCCCAAGATCTCCACTCTCTGTCTCTCTTCCCCGCTCTAGTCCCCCAACTCGTCACATGTACTGCTAAACGGAGCTGTTCATTTTATAAATTCCCGAATAAGTTCAAGAAACCAACTTAAATTATATAAGATCAATACAAGAAAATTAATATTTAAAAATATCATCTTTTATATTTAACGATGCGCATCCAGTCTGATTACAATTAAAATATCGACAAATAAAAAGTAGTCATGTATATACCAATATTTATACCAAATATCGGTAAAATATATTCTAACATTTTTAAAGTATTAAGATTTTAAAATTCTGACTCTTTAATGCGACGAAAAAATTTAAAATAATAATAAAATTTATATGAGGATATTTTTTAAAGAATCGGTATTGTTATATTATAGGGACAATGCTTCTCTTAAACGCTTTTTTAAGTGTCGGCTATCCGTTTCGCTTATAAAAATAAACTTAGTTAAAAATGTAAAGCGCTGGAATATCAACCCCCATTGAGAATTTTTTTTATAGCCAATCATTTAATATTGAGTTGATGTTGATAAAATATAATAAAGATACAAGGTCTATTTTCAAAAAGACCTGTTGTCAAGGGTGGGTATCATGACAACACATTTCGACCTTTTCCATAGACCGCGGATCCGTAATTCTGTTGCAAATAATTAGAACTTAGAAATAAAAAAGTAAAAATAAAGAGAAAGAAATAGATTTAATTAATTCGAGGGGAAAATTTTTATTTTATTTTTTATTGATCATACGGTTACACCCAATTAGTGACTCTTGGCTTGAACTTAAATATTGGTAAGTACAACCTAAACTAATCCAAAGCTTTTTAGCAAACTTGATTAATATTAAAACTACTTATTTGATAAGAATAAAACCCAATAAATGATAAGATTTCGTTTATCCTAGTTAACAAAAAAAAAAAAAGAAATAAAATATAAAAAATTAATAATTACAACGGTTAGTTAAGAAATATTAATACCTGAAAAGGAAACATGTACCATTGTGAATTACAATTATTGTGAACATATTTTTATATTTTAAAAATGATATATTATAGTGTAATAAATCTTATAATTTATTTTTTTTTCACTAAAACCACTTGTTTTGAAAAAAGTATAAAATATTTTTTTTATATTTTAATAGATGTTTTTTTTTTTATTTATTTTTACTTAAAATTTAAGTATATAATATTTAAAAAGATTCTACATGAGAGCAAAGGTGGTCCTTATTTATTAAAATAAAATGGAGTGAATTAGAAAGTGAAGTCAACTATAAAATAGATAATTTTTATTTTTTTTTGAAGAAAAAGCCAGTGGGTCAATTGACCCCACTCCAACCAATTTAGATCTGGCAATGCCATATGACTCCAACCGCTCCCTGCATTTGATCTCTATGGTCCCAATCTCCTTCAAATGTCTGCGCTCACCGTTCAACAAGGTAAGGACTTTCACACTAGAGATCCTGCAAAACAACCTCGTAGTTATGTTTGCAATTGTATCTCCATAATTAAGTCACAGCTAGAGCTAGCTAAGAGTATTGGGGCATCAACCGGATAGGCTAATTACCTTTCCTTAATATTAGATGAGTTTAAATATTGGGACCAAGCTGTAAATATGGAATTAGTTGGGTGTGAGTTGTGTGTTATATTCTGTCCAGAGATTGTAGGGATTTTTACTAGGCCTATATATATATATATATATTATACTTGACCACTAAAGAATGTATCCTATTTTTAAATTTTATATAGTATCAGAGCGAAACCCTAGTAGCCTTTCCAATTCACGACCTCGACTTACCATAGCCGATTAGAAGAAGGTGGTCGAGAAACTACCATCATACTAGCTGAGTTCCTCGGACACTCTGGAAATGGCGTTGGTTTCTTGCTCCCTCACTAGTGGCAACTATTCGACATGGACGAGGGCGATGAAGAATGCCCTGCATGCAAAGAACAAGCTTGGATTCGTTGACGAAACATGGAAGAAACCGAAGACGTACTAGTGCACCTGAATCAAGCTATTGAGTGATTTGCAATTCAATGGTCATTCCCTGAATCTTTAATTTCTCCCTAGACAAATAATTGTAGGGAGTGTTCCTTATGCGGGAGATGTGAAAGTTATGTGGGATCTGATGCATCACTTCTCTGAAGGGGACTTATTGGTGGCAAGTTTTTACACAAAGTTGAAAACTCTCTAGGATGAACTCGATCGATGATTATTCTGGAACATTAGCTTGCATGTGTTAGGCTGCCCGAGATCATGTTAAGGAGAAGGAGGTGGAGAAATCTACTAGTTTCTCATAAGCCTTAATGTTGAGATTTTCGGCACCGTTCGTTCACAAATACTCAACTCTAATCCTCTGCCGACCTTGAGGAAAGTATACTCGATGGTCATTGTTGAGGTAAAAAATATCGCCACATTAGGGAGCGACATGTGACGCACACCATAGGCTAAGGGCACTATCCGATAAAAGAAATAGTCGATGAAAAGGGACTTGCGTCTCAACCAAGACCGACCTTGGCCGAAGGCGAACCATCAAATCGTCTCAGCCGAAAGGCAACAAGAGGAGAGACCAGGATCGACAATCGGCCGCTTCGGCAACAAGAGATAGGATCCTGAAGATAGAAGGCACGAGATCTGGGGCTCGAATCATACAATGGACTTGGAAATAGCAAGTGGTGCCCAGCACCGGAAAGTGTCGGGGATCACGCTTCGGCGCGCCAATCTTCGGGTTGAATATGGACGAAAAA
Source organism: Tillandsia fasciculata (assembly GCA_029168755.2). Taxonomy (NCBI): domain Eukaryota; kingdom Viridiplantae; phylum Streptophyta; class Magnoliopsida; order Poales; family Bromeliaceae; genus Tillandsia; species Tillandsia fasciculata. The sequence goes on along the minus strand of CM054939.1, from coordinate 16,212,951 downwards.
TAGCTACTATCCAACCGAGGAGGATCAACTCAAAAGGAAGTACTTGAGAAATACGCGATGATTCCCCTTAAGTTGGGCCAATTATCCAAAAAGGCGATCATACACCTGGTTTGAACGGGTATAAATAATCGAACCATCGAAGAAAAATGGGTCCTACAACCTCGTAAGCTAGTGACCACCCCAGCTTTCCAATACCTTCAATTCCTGCATCTACTACTTTCCTAAATAAATTTACAGCTTTTCTTTATCGCTTTTCTAGTTAGCCTTTCATACCTGCATTTACAATTTTTCCTAAGAGTAGTTCTAATTGTAATCGCTCCCTGTAACCGATCTTCGAGCAATAAAACTATCAATCGGCTATTCGGCCGTGTCAATTTTTGTCTCCAAACTCCAGTTCATCTCCTCTAGGCCGAATTTTGTCTAGAGTTCGATTAAAAAGAACTCGACCGAGCAGATCCCTCCTCGGCTTAATCGTTTGGCAAGCGGTGCATCACACATAGAGGGTCAACTCGGAGGCCGATGGCGGACGGTATCCGGTCAACAGTCAGCGGCGCATTTTGGCCCCAACAGTCACATAAGAGGAGCGTCAACTAATGGTAGCCAATGGAAGAGACGATCGAGTCGAAGTGCTGGCCTTCTTTGTGAGCAATAGTGGAAAAGGGAGCACGAAACTGACTCATGGCCATAGACTGAAGTGCAACCGCTATCAAGAGAGATGTTGGGAGCTAAACGATTACCCAGAAAATTGAGAACAACAATAAGGTTCTCGAGGAAGAAGAGGCAGAGGAAGAAGAGGCAGATGCAGGGAGGAGTAGCTGATGTAGATAGGCTATGACCGCAATGGATAGCCCGTTCAATTGTGGCCACCAATTCGGCCCAAATTGCAGTTCCGACCTAGAATTTAGCCCAGATGGCTCTAAGCTTGACAAATGAGCAATATCAGTAGGTTCTAGCACTCTTGAACGATAAGAATGGATCAACCGAACAAATGTCAGGTGAGAATTCCACTCGCAATGATTTCGTGCACTAGAGACTAGACACGGGAACCTCAATGCACATGACCGGACAACTAGAATGTCTTGACGGACCTGAGAGAGTAGAGGTGCTATACCCTATACAACTCCCAAATAGGAGGACAGTTTGGGCTAAGACGATAGGACGAGTGCAATTGGGCCCAAATGTAATTAAGTGAAAGTTTCTTTTTGTTCTTGGCTTTACGTGCAATTTAATTCCCGTTGGAAAGTTGACCACGAATCTAATTTGTTTAGTGATAGTTTTCCTTGATTTTTGTCTTGTGTAGGACCTTATCTCGAAGAAGCCAATTGGAGTGGGTGAATCACGAGGAAGGGTCTCTTATCTAGGGAGTGTGGCACCATCCTTAGTGTGTTCGTCAACCACGGTGGAGAGCTATGGTTTATGACATTGACGACTAGGTCATCAATCTCGCCATATTTTGAATTTAATTCACAAAATTTTAGTCACTAATTTGTTAGTGATTCTTGCTGTTGGGAACCGAATGTAACATCCGCTATGCACTATCAATACAGATGCACAAAAAAAAAAAAAAATCAAATAGTAAAAAAAATAAATATAAAAAAAAAATAGAGTTACATAGTTCAATAATTAACTTTGTTCATGAAAAGAATGAGAGAAATGTATCGTACTATAAAAAAAAAACAAAAAAAAAAAAAAAAATAGAAGCTTCCATATTTTGTCTTCTTCAAATAAAAAAATCGAGTCTTATAACGAACCTCACATTTCTCTTGTTCCAACAAAATTAAAAAAATAACTGAATTTTTTTTTCTGTAAAATTATAATAAAAAATATCAATTTAGATAAGTATAAAAAATTTATGATTAAAATTTTTTATATTATTATTTTAAAATATTGCAACTGCTCTAACAATTAACTGATTGAGAATCTCCACTTCCCTGCCAAACTTGACGCCGCATGCTGGTCGTTGTGCACCATTCTTTTGCTGTTGTACGTCCTCAAGAACCAGCGCCGCTAATTATTTAGCTTCATGACCGTACGCACCGTGAGGACCCTTTTCCATGTAGTCGCATGCAAAGATGCCAATTACCTCCCTCTAATGCCGTACATACGTATCTAATTAATTGGCCACACCTCACGTATGCTATATATATATATATATATATATATATATATATATATATATATATAGAGTGCGGCTGGTGTAACTATCAAAACGCCCTGACTAAAATCGTTGGCTATACTTGTATCTTCAAAGAAATTCTATTTTCGCAGCCAAATTTTTATTTTCTCGTAGTTTTTTTTTCTTATGGTCCTCTTTCTTGCAAAAGTAATATTTCACTTTCTTTGATTTTAACTTGGATCAATATTTTTTTTTTACTCATATCACGTTCGTTATATCGTCCCTTTTCTCCACCTGTATCATTTATGATCAAATCAGCACTATTTTTTTTGGTACTCGCCTGCAATCTGATCCCCTCAGATAGAAGGGTCGATATAACATCTTCCATCTTCATAGTTTACTTTTTGTAGAGTACGGTGGTCACCAGATAATTGTAGGATGATCGAAGTGACGTAAGAAAAATAAACACCTTATCGTTCTCGTCAACCTTGACATTAATGACGAGCAAATATACAATAATCTTATTAAAAGGTGTTCAAGTGCTCCATTATTATTGTACCTTTCTTCATGCGTAACTTATATAATTTTTGCTCACATTTGAGAGGTTTTTTTGTCATGTACAGCTTCTCGAGCTTGTTCCACATGCCGACTGTAGTGTCTTTACTCATTACGTTGTATATTACCTCATCTGCCTGATATAATATAATTGTATTAATTTCTCATAGATTAATCTCCTCCCAATTTTTATCGCTCATCGATATCGGCTTTTTTGATTTTCCGAGCAAATGAAGGCTTTGTTGTACCAGAAGGATTTTCACTCTTCTCTACCAAAGTTTTCTTTATCATCAAATTTCTCTACTTCAAACTTAGATGATGAGACATTCAACATCTCTAATGTAACGCGAACCTTATGTTATGATACCATTTGTTAGGAATTGGATAGACTGTTCGTCATGCGCTACCAATATAGGTGCACAAAAAAAAAAAAAAAAAAACCAAATGATAATAGAAATAAATGCAAAAAGAAGAAATCAAGATTTACATGGTTGGACAATTGCCCACGTCTACGGGCAGAGCGAGAGAGATACATTCCATTAAAAGAAGAAATAAAAAAAAATACAAACTTACACTTTATATATTCTTTAGATTAAAAATCAAGAGCCGTATAGTGAACCCTGTAGGTTATGAAATTCTAGGATCTAAATAGATTCTATCAAATATATAGAGGGGGGTGAATAGGTATAATGGCCACAAACACAAATCTCAATACAATGAAAATAAATACGAAAAATAAAATCAGCACACCGAGATTATGTGGAAAAATTATAACTAGGAGTAAAAAACCTACAAAACCAACACGCGAAAACAATCCACTAATAAGAAATTAGATAATAAAGTGATTACCGAGTCCACGAACTCAAACCTGTAATAATCGTGAATTTTAAAAGTTAAATTTTAAAAGTTTGAATAATTTTCTGGATTAATAATTAGCAAAAATAAATAAATTATAGTGTAATTGAACCCCAAGAATATCGACTTTTGATCGGGGTCTGATCTCGAAAATCCGAGATCACCATTGCGACCGTCTCGTCAAAACAAGAAAAATTTATATTCATATGTTTTCGATCCGACGGTCGGATCTTCCGAGAATCAGCGAAGAAGCTGCGGGGCCCACAGCTTAAGTGAATAGTAAAATGAATAGTAACCCTGATTTCGGTCCCCTCTCGATCGGCCGACGGCCGATTCACTGTCTGCGACTCGGACCTAGCAGTATGGGTAGTCGTTTCTTGCTAAGTTCGATGCTCTGAACGCAATGGCACTGACAGAATTCGCGTTTGGCGACTCTGGTGCATCAAAATGCGTGCAATGCAGTATACCTCATAGAACTTTATGGCCCGAGAATTTATTCGAGTACCGAATCAAACAAGAAAATGCACTATTTGATAGATCTCGACGAGCCGGACGTCATGGGAAAGTCTGTTTCGCAATTCGACGAACTCTTTGTCTTGAAATACGTAAAAAGTGCCGAAAAATGGGGTATTTTTGTAAAAACCCTAATATTTTATGTACCGTTTTGCATGGGACTTTCTGGGCAGGGTCTTGGATGCAATTGTGTCCTACAGTAGGGACCTAGAGGCTGGAGGTTAAGCTGGCAGGGACCAAACCGTGATTTGTTCAAAATCACACTTAATGTTGGGTGACTGTTGGGCTAGCCATGGGAGGGGGATTCAAGGGGTTTAGATGACTCCTCATGCTCCTCTCAACCCACTGAGGGCCTAGTAACCGGCAAGGAGGACTGGGGTTGCCGAGGAGCCATTCCATACTTGAGTTGGCCGAGCTTGGGAGAGGGTTGTGAGCACCAACGCCTTTGGCAACCCAACCTCTCCAAAAGCTTGCTGGTGACCTTCTTCGCATCCTTGGAACTCTGTGGAGGTTGAGCCGCGGCCGCGCGTCGCCGTGGAGAGAAACCGGCTACATCCCTTCTTCCCCAACTCCGGCGAGGTGAGCCCTCTCGACCCAATGGTTCTCCGGACCCAAGACCACTAGCATTATCTTCCTTGACCACAGAGGAAGAGTTCCAGGTACTTGCATGCGACCCATGCAGAGCCGCCGGAATTCCGCCATTAATGGTTCGAGCTTGAGCTCGTTAATGGCGGCCGGCTGTCCGATGATCGCCGGCGGTGGGGACTTTCCCAGAACCTTTCAAAGCTTCAATAGGAAGCTTGTGGTGCTGTTGGTTGCACCTAAAAGCCCGTGCCTTTGAGTTGCCCGAACCCGAAGCTTCATTCATGGCCGTGCCGCCTAGCTCCGGCCACCGCGTGCCTTTTTCTTGACCTACCCGCGAGAATTATGATGCCTTGTGATCCCTGAGGATGGTGCTTGCCTCAGTTGGCCTCTGGAGCAAAGGGCTTTTGGGTGGCCATTGCGGGTGCTCGAGCCTTGGCCGAGCCTTGCTTCCCGTACTGTTCCGGCCGCCGTGCACCACCCAGAGAGTGAGCCTCTGACTCCACAGGTTTTCCTGAGCTTGATGCTCACTTCAGTTGCAAGAATGACTGAGTGGTTTGCTGTGGAAGCCATGTGAGGCCACTCGGGACTTGGGCTCTTGTGTGGGCAATCCGGCAAGGTTAGGGCTGCGTTAGGGAAAGCTCTTGGTCCTCTGTGACATACTGAAGGTGATTCTACACTTGGTTTACAGAATGCACAGGTAGAATAAAAAAGATTAGTGACCATGGACTCAAAATGAGTTGTAGTCGTCCTAGGCTGTTCCAACGGCTTCGCGACTTCGCGACAGTGAGCCCTTGGTTTATTTGGGACCTCTGAGTAGGATGCTTACATCAAAAATGGGTTTGAACCATTGGATTTGTGAAAATGCCTAAGTTGTAGCTTTATGACAACTTTGGATGCGACCAACTTGTGTTGGGTGGGCCAACCTGCTCCCAAACAGTGAGCACGGGGTCTAGCACATTGAATTTTAGTTGCTGTTAAGATCTCGTAAAAATTAGAGTCCCAGTTTGAAAGTTATGAAGGAAAAAGTGGTAAAAAGCATGTATTATGCGCAATCTAGAAAAGCCCGAGGGGCTTGCTGCAATTGTAACATGAGGAAAAGATAAAATATGTATTTAAATATGTCATTGACCCTTCGGTGGGATTCCCGGGGTTTTCGTAAAGCCAGATTCACTTAACGGCACGTTAATCGACGAAATGGTCGATTTAACGGTGGTTTCGCGCTAAGCGCGCACTTTGAGGATTTTGTGAGATCCTGAGTTGACACGTGGTATTATTGTAGGCCCCAGTCATCAGGAGCCAGCCCGTGATCCGTCCAGCGGATATCGCGACCGACTACCTTGAGGTGGGTTTATCTTCGGTCCGCGTTTTATCAGATCGGCCCTACGGGTACCGTAGTAGGACGGACCCCTTTGGTACTTAGTTGTTTGATTACTCTATTGAGATATATCATGCTTATATTCCAGCAGTTGTTTGATTACTCTATTGAGATATATCATGCTTCCTTCCAGTAGTAGATATGTATATTCCTGGACACATGCCATGCTTGATTGGTCACTAGCATAGTTCTATACCTGTATCTATTCTTCACTGCATGTTTAGAATAGGAGATACTATTTTAGTACTTGGCATGTTATACTTCAGTATCTGTATCCCGGTGGGGACTTTCCTCAGCTTTTTGCCGTCTATTTGGTCATTGGACCATGGTTTGAGTATCAACATTATGATCGCCGTTGAGCCAGCTTTCAGTCGCGCACACCAGTGGATTAGCTACCCGCAGTGGTGTTCTTTACCGGTAGAGAGGTCACATTGACCCATGAGCCCGTTGGGGTTATGATAGCATGCTGGGTGTCCAAAAGTGGTATTAGCCTGAGGCCCCAATGACCAACAGTGGCAATTGCCTGAGGTCCTAGTGCTCTATGGCAGCTTAGCCTGAGGCCCTTGTGGCCAACAGTGGCATTAGATTGGATATATTTGTGGTGATACATTTGATGCATTATCCTTGTTATTTCCTGCTTGTCAGATTATCAAGAATAGCATGATTATTTTTTGCTTGTCAGATTATTAGTGATAGCATGATCATTTTCTGCTTGTCAGATTATCAGTTATAGCATGATCATTTTCTGCTTGCCAGATTATCCGTGATAGTTTGACTATTTCCTGCTTGTCAGTTATAGCATATTCATTCCTGCTTGTAGATTTATCAGTTATAGCATGATCAGCTTTATATGTGATTACTCTACTCTGTTGATGAATCCATGATTGATGGTACTCTGCTTAGATTATATATTTGCATTTTACCTTTCAGTTTCAGTATATTCTACTTTTGCTATCCGCTTATTATGGTATCTAGTAGGTACGACTTGCTATTTTCCGGCCCGTCGTACCCACTGGGATACACTCATGTATATCTCACACCCTCGTGTGACCATTTTTCAGGTCTGTTGGGTGCGGGGACATTGGGACGTCCTGTGTGAGGATTCGAGATAGAGTTGTCCTTGGTAGGACTTTACCTTTGGATTTAGTGGACTGCATAATTGTTAATTATATTTTGGAACTGGATTGTATAAACATATGAACCTTGTGGATGTAATAGAGTAGAACTTATTTAGTTATAGTTAATTCTGTATCTACTCTGATTGGATGTATCTGTTAGCCGAGCATATATAGGGGGGGTTCTGTCCGTTGTACAGAGGCTTTCCTATATGTGTGGCGGTCTGTTCACGCCTTGGAGTATTCAAGTTTTTAACTCTGAAAAAAAAAAAAAATTACCCTTTTCGAATCTCGGGGCATGACAAAACCTCTCTAATTCTTCCTGGATCTCGCGCTCACCAACTACAGGTCCACACACACGTTCGAATCCACAAATGCCACTCGAATCCACGAGCAATATTTTCGAATCCACGAAACGCCTTCAACACGTCGAATCCACAATGCCACATCAACTCTTTGACGCACACTCAGCCAGAGCATATTTGATACGTTTTGATGGTGATTCTTTGCTTAGAATAATATCAGAGAATCAAGTATGAAATCTCTAAGAAAAGCTCAGATCAATTCGACAAATACATGATGTCGAAAACCATCAAATTGACCTAAGAGAGGCTATTTTGGTGGAAAAGATGAACAATGAAGACTTAGTCTCTAAGGTGGCTCTGAGGTGTTTTCTAAATTGGTATATCAAGTAGAGAGACCCTAAGTATCTATTTATAACCTTTGGAACGTAATTAGCGCCGAGTAGAAGTTGAGTAAAAACATGATACTGCATACCTGTAATATACCAGATTTTCAATATATAAGCAAGTATAAATAAAAATAGTATGGATACTATTTTTATTGAATTTAGAGAAGTAAAGAATAATTTGAAAGTGGAATAAAAAGAAAAGATTTAGAATTTTATGTGAGAAAAAGGACTTATATTTTAGCAGAAAATTCAGTGTCAAAAAATGTTGAAAATTTTTGGGATGGTCCGTACTTATGTTCTAAAGCCACAATAAGAGTTTCACATCAATCGAATAACCGAACAGTGAGAAAAAGATCTGTTAACGATTTTGAGTTGGTAGAACTTTTGGTGACCCAAAAATGATCCAAACTGTAAAGATAAACTACGATAAATTAAGTTAAATTCAGCATGCCTGTCAAATTTGAGCACAAACGAACGTTCAGAAGGGCTCCGCAGGCAAGTATTAGATCAAAACTGGACTAAATAGTAAATTACCACTATTGGAGCGGGGCCTATACGCAGAAAGGCCAACTTTTCCTTCTTCTTATTTCTTCTTCCCCACCCGTACACACACACACACACAAGAGCACACCGACATAGAGAGCTTTCCCTCTCCTTCTCGCCTCTCTTTCTCTCTCTAGATTTCTCGCTCCAACACGCACGGAATCACGGAACGACTTGCGACGACCCTACGGCAAACGAAGGTGAGCTTTTGAACCAAGAAAAGCTCGAAACCGCCACTCTTTGAGATCAGTTTTGCGAAAAATAAATTAGATTTTATTGTAATTTCTTTAAATTTGTGTTCTACATGATCTTAGATGGATTCTTGTCGAAGAAATCGGCAAAAATCGTGGAGAAATCACGATGAAAATAAGGAAGCTTGAACCTAGGGTTTAGAACTTGGAATCTTGAATTTTTGGGGATTTTGGAGAAGAGCTTCAGCTCTCTTTTTCTCTTCTCTTTTGGCCAAGAGCTCAAGAAGAGGTAAGCGAAAAAAATTTAGGGTTTTTCATTTAGGATTTTTATGGGCTTTAAAATAAATAGAAATGATCTCTTATGGTTGTTAACACATTTTTAAAAATTTTCTTGGAGGGTTAAGAGATCAAGCCCACTATTCTTGTAAAGAGCACATTGAGGTGGGGGATATTTTCGAAAAAGGGTGATATCTCATCTTTTCCTTTACTTTTTAAATTAGAAGCATGTTAGTAGGTATGGTAATAAATTGGATGATGAATGTGATTAATTAGGGTTTAGCCCTAAAAGAGAGCTATTTAAACCTAATGTACGTTTTCTTGCATGTGTAAAAATGGTAAAAATTAATGTGTAGTTGTAATCATGATAGGGTATAACCCTAGTAGTTGATGTAAATAAACATAGAGAAAGGGTTACCTTACTAATGCATGCTTGATTATGACTTAGGAGAAAACTTGGTCAAAGTATATGGATGTGAAAAGTAGATGAAAACCTAGATTAGAGTTCAAACGAGTGGCATAAAATCTAGGAGACAACTCTAAGTAAACGAGTGGCATTGTCTTAGAGAATAACCTAAGATTGCATAATAGAGTGTGCAACATAGAGTCAGTGAACTCTAGGTTAAGGAAAAATTAAACATAGAGTCAATGAACTCTAGGTTAATATTGGAATGCAAGATAGAGTCAATGAACTCTAGGGTATAGATGTAATGCAATATAGAGTCAATAAACTCTAGGTTAGGCATGAAATGAATTATAGAGTTAATAAACTCTAGGCCAAATGTGTAATGAATAGAGTTAATAAACTCAAGGCCAAATGTAAAGTGAAAAATGTAGAGTTAATAAACTCTAGGCCAACGGTAAATTGGAATGATTAGTGTCCTTGACACATAATGTGTCACGCCCCGGGTGTAAACCAGAACCCGGGCCCGTCTACAGATCCGCCGTGCATGCGATATTTCCCACATACACGAAGCGTCGGTAACCTGCTCAGATATAAGAAATAATAATAATAGAGAATAAAGTCAGAGCTGAAATAAAACTACTGCATCTCAGACAGAAGCTGGAAGTAAAAGAGTACAACAGTGAAATAAAATACAGATGTCTCTCCCAGCTCACCATTAAAATACAAACAGCTGGCAGAAGCCAGACCCAAAAAGAAGTAAACAAAAACTGTCTGAGGAGATCAGGTACCCAAAATGTCCAACTACAACCCTCGGGTGGCTCTCTATCTAGTCCGCAATCCGCTTACCTCGATCAGTTGCTGAAAGCCCAGCAACTCCCGCAGAGGACTCTGCAAAACAAAGGGGAAGAAAGAAACAAGAAAAGACAATGGGGGTAAGTACTACTATAAACAGTAGCCTCCCCTAGTGGGTAAAGCCTCAGCTCAGATATGCCCACTAGGTGAATCAGAGGAAAAAAGGGAAAGGAGAAGAAAGGGGGGGGGGGGGGTGCAGATAAATGAAGCAACTGATAAAATGCTATCCCTAATATGCCTCTACATGACCAGCCAACAAGTAAGGAGAAAGTGATGCATCAGTATCAAGAAGCCTGTCAAATCGACCCAATCTGACCGCCAGTGAACACTGGCACTGCCTGCTCTGCTGTCGAACTCAAGAACCCCGCATGGTGCCCGGCGCTCTGCACCGTGGAAAGCCTACTCCAGAGTGGCACTTGAGGGGAGCGACCCACACAAGTAAAGTATCACTGTAACAAGCATCTCTGTAACCACTGTCTCATAATAGCAGGACTGGATCATGACTATGATCAAAGTGGGAAACTCCGTCCACTAAAGAAAGCCCGATCCCCAAAACACCCAATCTGATGCAATAGTAACAACCCGGTCAACCACCCAAGATCCGTGGTCGCCGCAACACCCTGTCAAAAGCCTAACCTGTCCCGAATCCCCAATACCTGACTACACTGTCCAACACACGCTCGAACCTGAGCGACTATGCCGCAAGTCTATCAATAATAGGAGAAGAAAAGAATAAATGCATGGTTTCTCCTAAGTCAAGTCCCAAAAGATAGTATAGCAGTAAAAGATGACATAATTAAGTGACCCGTTTAATCATGCATTGTCTCAATATTTTGTCCATTTTCCAAGAATAATCAGTTTAGAGAATAAAGGCTAAGGTGACAGTCACATATGAACAATCATCCATTTTGCAGTCCTCAATTACTATTCTGCCCCTAAACATGCAGTCCAGAAAAATTAAGCGATTAAATAAAGTAATCATTCTAACAACAACTTATCATGGATCAAATCACCAATAATTAGTTCCCTAGAGCATGCAAGTCTACCAACAACCAATTAGCATCATCAAATCAGGGGTACTCTGATATTCCTAGTGGGCATACCAAAGGAGAGGAGTACAACAACCACCCACCTGAAGTGCGAACTGTCCGGATCCGTACAGATGAAAATACCAAAAACTCTAATTCCTTGCTCCAATAATTTCAGCACACCCGTAATACTCCTGGTACAATACAAAGTCCACTAAATACACTTAGGCTCCCAAATATTGCTCTTATAATCACATACCACATCTGTCTCAAAACTGTTAAATTATCACCTGCAGAAATTGCCCAAAAAATTCCAAGAAAAATATCACGGTGATCCTCGCGTCGATAGCTTCGCAATGGTACCTTGCACGCCCAAATCTGAGTTCGGTAAGTCAAGATATAAATTCGGCAAGGGGGAAACATCAAACAAAAATCTGTGCTAAAAACTGTGCACTGTTCACTGAGAAAACAATGATTTTCACCTCGAAATAATCCTCTGGAAAATCCAAGAAAAATACGAGCGCGTTCCTCGCGATCTGTAGATTAAAAAGTTGTACAAGAACGTTCCCGTCTGACGCTCGTGCGCGAAGATATGGCCTCCCCAATCAGCTGCTGTCTCAAAATCCCTCACAGAACAAGGGGGACCATTGTTACCTCGGGATCCGAGCCAAGAAGTCAAAATGAGAAAGAGTGATCAAAATAAAAGATGAAGCCCTACCTCTTAGGAGTCTGTCGGCGCAAGAATCACAGAAGAAGGATCTCGGGGTAGCCCAGGAGAGCTAAAACACCGCTGCTGCGCCGAAGAAGAACACAGGAACCACAACGTCGCGCCGCACCGTAAAATCCAAAACCTCGGGATGCGTGCACTCAGAAATTCCGAAACTCTGCAGTAAGAACCAGAACTCGAAGATGAAAATCTTCACTGAAGGGAGCTCGGGGAGATGGAGCTTCGAAGTGGCAAAAATGGCTAAGTGAAACTCCCTCGGATGCAACCATGAAGAAAAACCAAATCGAACAATTCCCAAAATACCAGCTGTGTCCCCAAAACAGCAAACATCGGTAGAAGGCCTATAAAACGCCGCCACGTGTCCCCTCCAAAGTCAACAGCGCACAGTGCGCGGCGTCAGCGCGGCATGGCGCGCATGCGCGCACGCGGCCCGAGGCAACCAACCCTGTTCCGTGGACCGGGTGCACAGAACCGACCAATCACACCATGCCACGTGTCACACTTCGGTCCACCGTGCACCCGAAGAAATTTCGTGGACCGCATCTCCTGGACCAACCAACCATAAGCCGCCACGTGGCACCGCCCTGGTGCAGGCCCGCCGCCGTGGACCGCGCGCCTGCCCGCGCCCCTGCGCGCCTGCCCGCGGCTGCCCGCGCCGCGCGCCGCCGCTGTGCCGCCTGCCCGAGGCTGCACCGCCGCCCGCCGGCGCTGCCCGCCGCCGCCAGCCGCCGCCGGCGATCGCCGGAACAGTAAAATTACTGTAGCACCTCCAAAAATAACAATTAAATAGCCCATCTTGACCGTTTTCGCGCGCTGATTCCAAAAACGGGGTCCATTTCGCCAAAATCCACTCCTAAAATTTGCCGGAGGCTCCCGGAAAGGTATCTTTGATCCGAATTTTGCGTCGAGTCCAACTTTGATATCCAAATTGCGCGGAAACACCACTAAACATCCGACGGGGTCTCCCGGTTACCCACGTGATCCAATTGAAGCCCCGAGTTCAGCACTTTTGTCCAAATTGGCGCACGAACACCGCCAAGATGCCCCATAGGCCTCCAGAAGCTGCTGGTGACACTGTAGAAGCCCTGCAAAGATCCGGGTCACCACATCCTCCCCCACTAAAAGGAAGTTTCGTCCTCGAAACAAAAATAATGCAGGACAGGCGTACCTCAACCAGAAGTCTCGAACAAGAAGGGGTAGGCATCTCTCATCTCTGTCTCCAGCTCCCATGTAGCCTCTCGCTCCTCATGATTGCTCCACAGGATCTTCACATATGGAATGGCCCGGTTGCGCAATTCCCTCACCTCACGTGCGAGAATCCGCAACGGGCGCTCCTCGTAGACCAAGTCCTCGCCGATCTCCAACGAAGTGAAGTCAATCACGTGCGACGGGTCAAAAACATATCTCCTCAGAGCTGAGACGTGGAAGACATCATGAACTCCGGCCAGGCGTGGGGGTAGAGCAACTCTGTAAGCCACAGGACCAACTCTGCCAAGAATCTCAAAGGGTCCAATATAGCGGGGACTGAGCTTCCCCCGCACTCCAAATCTCCGGACCCCCTTCGAGGGCGAGACCTTCAAGAAGACATGATCACCAACCTGAAACTCTAGGTCTCGTCGTCGAGTGTCGGCATAGCTATTCTGACGACTCTGGGCTGTCTCAAGATGTCGGCGAATAATTCTGACTTTTTCCTCGGCCTCCAAAAGCAAATCCGGTCCCAAAGTCCTCCTCTCACCCACGTCACTCCAGTACAAGGGGGACCGACACCTGCGTCCATACAACGCCTCAAACGGAGCCATCTGGATGCTCGCCTGATAGCTGTTGTTGTACGCAAACTCAACCAAAGATAAGTGTCGGTACCACCCTCCTCCAAAATCCATAACGCACGCTCTCAACATATCCTAAAGGGTCTGTATGGTGCGCTCTGACTGACCATCGGTCTGTGGGTGGAAAGCGGTGCTAAACCTGAGCTGAGTCCCCAATGCCGACTGTAAACTCCCCCAAAAACGCGACACGAATCTCGGGTCCCTGTCTGAAACAATCGAAGTAGGCACACCATGAAGCCTCACCACCTCATCCAAATACAACTGCGCTAGACGCCCCAGTGGCCAAGTCATCTGAACCAGTAAGAAGTGCGCCGACTTGGTGAGTCTGTCTACAATAACCCAGACAGCATCTGCCCCGCTCTGTGCCCTCGGCAATCCAGTGACGAAATCCATAGAGATGTGGTCCCACTTCCACTCGGGAATTGGGAGACTCTGCAATTTACCAGCAGGAACGCGATGCTCTGCCTTCACTTGCTGGCAAGTTAAACAGTGAGCTACGAATCTCCCAATATCCCGCTTCATTCCGGGCCACCAAAACTGTGCCTTGAGGTCCTTATACATCTTAGTACCTCCAGGGTGGATGGTATAAGGTGTACAATGGGCCTCCCTCAAGATCTGATCTCTAATCTCCTTATCATAGGCACACACACTCGGTCCCTGTACCGTAGTACTCCCGAGCTATCCACAGAAAAATCCCCTGACTGATCCGCCTGAAGCTGCGTCCTGATCCTCGTCAAGTGGGTGTAGAGTATCAGGATTTCGGATGGCGCGCCGACCTCGCGAGATGGCGTGGTGCGGAGGAATTGCCTCGGGCATGTTGCTTATGTGTTTACAGTTGATGTCGGGATGATTCAGATCGACGCGAAAGCCCCAGCTTGATTTGGGGTTTTTCCGAGCATTGTGCGTCGATTGAGGACTGGTTTTGGGGAAGCATCGACTCCACCGTGGTGTGCAGAAAAGTGGGAAATACCTGGAACAGGTGTACTTTGAAATTACAGCGGAGTTCGGGAGGTTCCGGAATGACGCGGAGGACCCGAAGGCGAAAAGTGAATTGGAACTGGTAGTTTTGGGAGCCGGTTTTTAGATTGAGCACACCGACTCCACAGTTGAGCTTTTTGAGATGGGAAAGCTGTGGACATGTGTATTTTCAGATTACAGCGGAGTGCGGGAGGTTCCGGACTGGTGCGGAGGCCCCGAGGGCAAAAAGTGACTCGGAGTTGGCTAAAAAGGAGTTAATTAATTAATTAATTTTAATTTATATTAATTATGGCATCTCGTAGCTTTGATCTGGGAGGAAATAAAAGCAAGAGAGAGAAGAAAGAGGTTTTGAGAGAGGTTGATTTTTTTATTTTTATTTATTTTATTTGGTGCATTTAATGTTGCCATCTACCCCCTACCCACCCACCTTAATTAGGCTCTCCTAATTAGCACTGCCACCTCATCTCCCTCTCTCCCACCAAGTGAAACAGAGTATTGGAAGTGAAGCAGAGAAAAAGAAAGAAAGGGAGAAAGAAGAAGAAGGAAGATGAAGGGAGAGGAAGAAATGGAGGAAGAAAGAGATAAACAAGAGAGGTGTGTTTAAGAGTGTTGATGGGAACTTCCTGCGTTTGGATGCCGAGCAAGAGCGCGGCGACCGGCGCGCGCGACGTTTCTTTTTATATATGAGGTATGTGCTGTTGTTTTTGATGGAGAATTGAAGCTTGGTTTTTTGGGGTATTTAATGGTGGTTTTGAGGTGGTTGACTGCAGCATGCAGTGGGGGGGGGGGGGGGGGGGGGGGGGGGGGGGGAGCTCGCGCAGTGGCGCGCAGCGCGCAGGCGCGCGCGGTGCCCGCGCAGCGCGCAGGCGCGGTGCGCGCGGCGGGCGCTCTGCAGCGCGCAGGCACGCAGCGCGCAGGCGCGTGGCGCGCAGTGCGCGCGGCGTGCGGCGGGCGCTCTGCAGCGCGCAGGCACGCAGCGCACAGCGCGCAGGCGTGCGGTGCGCTGCAGCGCGGCGTGTTTTTGGCGGCGGCTGCAGCGTGCCGTGCGAGTGGGCGCGCGGGGTTTCCTGCGGCGAGGGCTCTTGGGAGCTGAATTTAATTGGGATTTTGATCTTTTCTCTCTTTCCCTTTGTTGGTGCAGCAGCTTTGGTGCTCGCGACGAGCTCGGTGCCGCGCGAGCTGTTGGTCCCGACGGTGACGGCACGTGGAACACCATCAGAATTGGAACCGCGGCGGTGTGGGGGCCTTCACTTCTTGTGTGTGTGTGTGAGTGTGCTGTGGAGTTTGTGAATTGGGGTGGTTTTGTTAATTGTAGTAATGGCTGTTGTGGTGTGTTCAGGTGATAAGCTTGAGAGTGTGAAAGTGTGCATTGGAACCTGGCAATGTGTAATTGAGCTGTGAAGTGGGTATGGTTGGGATATATTTGTTGTGTTGGAACCTTAGTGTGTGAAGTGTGTGTGTGTACTGTGGATTTTGGAATTTTACCTGAGCATACGTGTGTGAAGGAGTATGGCTGTGGTTTTTTGGGAATGCATCTAAACATGCAGTTGGGTTTTACAAGTTGTTTTATGAGCATTTATTGGAGCTTTAGGTGTGCTGGGGTTTTTCCTTATGAGAGTAATTGGGGTTGTATGTGAGAATTATGTGCTTTGGTGCTGTGAGAGTGTGTGTGGTTATTATTTTAAGTGTGCTATAGATGATAAGGTGAACTTAATTTGGGCTATGGATTTTAAATATGATGAGCATTGGAGCTTCTTTTTAGTGTAAGCTATTATGTTAGGGTGGACTTGTAATATGCTGTGAATAAAGATTTGGCTTACGAATTATTTTTTTGTTTGATTGGAGCTTATATTTTTATGTGTAGACCTTTGAAGACGGGGAGGACTTGATTTGGGCATTTACGTTGTGCTGGGAGTTTTGTGTGGATGTAAATGAATAGGCTATGTGAGCTTTGGGATACCGATTTTTATGCTGGATTTGTGCGCATGTGGATTAGGATTTTCTGAGTGCTGATAGTGTTAAGGTTGCCGTGGAGTGAGCCAAAGCACGAGCGGACTTTCTTCTGAGGTGAGTGTTTGGGTTTCCGAGTTTTGTGGATTTTTGGTTTTTCTTTACTTGGTTCCGACTGATTATTGAGCATGGTTGACTGTTATTCTTGCATGTGCTGCGAGTTGGCCGTGGGTGGACCGGATGATTGCTTTTGGTAGAGGACTCAGGAGAATTTTATTACAGCTTCCGAGGATTTTTCTTCCGGAATTTGCGGCACGAAATTTCGAGGTTTCGGCTCTTCACCGACTTCAGCGTTGCCTGCGGAATGCGATCCAGGTGGGTTGGAATTTCTCCAAAATTTATGGGATGCCCCTTAATGCTATTGAATGCAAGTTGATCATGTTTAGTAGGCGTTTTCGCTGTTTTTATATCTGATAGTTGTCTGAAAATTTTTAGAGAATTATTTAGAACCCCAGATTATTTTTAGTATACTCCTCCTATCATATGACACTAGCTGCATGTTCTGTGGGCATTATTTTTGCACCCTGATCGTTTCAAAAATCGAGAAAAGCCCGTTTTAAAGAAAAACATCATTTTTTTCAAAGGTGGTTTTTAAAAAGATAAGTTTGCCAGAGGTATGGCATAGATTCAGGGTGCATTAGACCTCGTGCCTGGGGGCCGAGGGGTCTCTTTTTGGGTTTTGAGATTAATTATAGTGTCACTTGATTTTTGAGCTCCTTATGGGATATTGTGATTACTCTAGATTATGGGTCGTATTTTGATTCAGTAGTGGAGATGGCTTTTCCACTTAGCCTTGAGAGTTTTGGAGGTTCTGGCAGATCGAGTCGTGGAGGTTTCCCGACTCAGCCATGGGTCGTGCATTATCAGATTGAGTCGTAGAGGGTTCTCCGACATAGCTGTGAGAGTGTTTGGGTTTTTCCTGCTTGAGTCGTGGAGTCTTTTTCCGACAGAGTTGCACTTCTGAGCATCGAGTTGTCGATCTGTTTGATCATGGACTATAGCCTGCATGTGCCGCTTATGAGACAGTGATACAGATGAGTTCCTTGAGTTCGGTGGGGTCGCTCCCCTCGAGCTACCACCCGGGTGTGTGTGATGATACCGAGCCTGACGAGGCTGCGATGATGCGACTAGTTGATACACTAGAGTTCGCTTGTGATAGTCCGTGTGGGACGCCCTACGTAAGTCCCGTCCCAGTGAGGATGAGGTGGCAGTAGGTTTGGCGCAGGCTTGACTGGACCCTATGAGGCAGTCATTGAGATTGGGTGACATTGAGAGAGTGATGGCATAGCATGTTCATTGATGAGTTTCCTTTGAGCATAGTACTTGAGGCATATTATTAGCAGTGTTAGTATATGCATATCGTATCATTGGTAGAGTTTCTTTTTGAGCCGTATGATTGAGACCTTCTACCTGTAGTTTTCTATTCAGCTTACCATTATTTATCTATCTACCTATCTATCTGCATACCTATCTGTTTTGCCTCCAGTAGACTTAGTGGGCATACCGTGGATATTGGGACGGTACCCACTGAGATCTGCCTTCTGCAGTAGATCTCACACCCGCTGCGGTGACAGGTTTGAGGCAGCTGTTCCGACTTGGTTCGCACGGAGACAGCAGATCGAGGTGAGGACGCGGCCGATTAGTTCCTTACCAGCATTGAGAGTCAGAGGTAGATGTACCCGGGATATTTTTATGGTTCCACTTTTGTACTGAGAGGGTGAGGCTTGTTTTTACTTTCCATTTGAGAGACCTGTATCGAGGATCATGTATTAGTGGAGCTTTATTTTATTTCGGATATTTCTGGGATTTCTTGTTAGCTACTAGTTTTAGTTTTTTTTTTTCAGCTCTGATACATGTGTAGCATTAGATCTTTTGCAGGGTAGACGCTTCCTTTGTACGGCAGTTTTCGTAC
Source organism: Tillandsia fasciculata (assembly GCA_029168755.2). Classification (NCBI taxonomy): domain Eukaryota; kingdom Viridiplantae; phylum Streptophyta; class Magnoliopsida; order Poales; family Bromeliaceae; genus Tillandsia; species Tillandsia fasciculata. The sequence goes on along the minus strand of CM054939.1, from coordinate 16,194,397 downwards.
AGATGGCGGATCTGTTGGCGAGTCGGGTCGCAGTTTCGACCCCGGGGCGTGACAGTGGGGGTCCTCACTCTGAGTGTCCCTGATCCTCTCCAACAGAGTGGGCTGCAAGACCATAGACATGAGTCTAGCAGAGACCCCAAGGGATACAACCTCCAGCTGTAACCGCCTCATCTGCTCGATCAACGGCGCCTGCTGCGAGATCAATAAGCTCAGACTCGTCCTCCTACTCAAAGCATATGCCACGACATTGGCCTTGCCGGGATGATAAAGGATACTCAGGTCATAATCCTTTAACAGCTCCAACCACCGGCGTTGCCTCAAATTCAGCTCCTCAAAGCAGCTCTGGCAAGTCTCGCTCCAAACAAACTTAACCCCTTTCCTGGTCAGACGAGTGAGGGGAGAGGAAAGCTTCGCAAAGCCTTCCACAAAACGCCGATAGTAGCCCGCTAAACCAAGAAAGCTCCGCACCTCGGTGATAGTCGTCGGCCTCGGCCAATCTCGAATAGCATCCACCTTGGCCGGATCCACCGCCACACCAGCAGCTGAAACAACATGACCCAGAAAGGCGACCTCCCGGAGCCAAAACTCGCACTTTTTGAACTTAGCATACAGCTTCTTCTCTCGCAGAAGCTGTAGCATAGTCCTCAAGTGATCCTCGTGCTCCAGATCACTCCGGGAGTAAATCAGAATATCATCAATGAACACCACCACAAACCGATCCAAAAACGGCTGAAATATCCTGTTCATCAAATCCATGAATGTGGCAAGGGCATTTGTCAACCCAAAAGGCATCACCGTGAACTCATAATGCCCGTACCGCGATCTGAAAGCCGTCTTGGAGATGTCCTCGGCCCTCACCCTCAGCTGGTGGTAACCGGACTGCAGATCAATCTTCGAGAACACAGACGCTCCCTGCAGCTGATCAAACAAATCATCAATCCGGGGGAGGGGATACTTGTTCCGGATGGTCACTTTATTCAACTCCCTATAATTCACACACAACCGAAGTGACCCATCCTTCTTCTTCACAAACAACACAGGCGCTCCCCACGAAGAAACACTGGGTCTGATGAAGCCCCTATCCAAAAGATCCTGAAGCTGGGCTTTCAACTCCTTCAACTCAGCTGGCGCCATCCTATAGGGTGCCTTTGAGATTGGTGCAGTCCCAGGGACTACATCAATCACAAACTCAATCTCCCTCTCCGGCGGCATCGTCGTCAACTCAGGGGGAAACACATCTGGGAACTCTCGGACAATAGGGATATCCTCGAGTCCCAGTGCCGCCGTAGGCACCTCCACCACAGTGGCCAAAAAGGCAGTGCAACCTCTGCTCATCATCCTCCTAGCTCTCGCCGAGGAAATGGTCGCTGCGAACAGCGTGCTCTGGCAGCCTCTGAAGATGAACTCCTCCTGTCCTGGCTCGCGAAGAGTCACCGTCCTCTCTCTGCAGTCGATAGTGGCGGAATACCGTGACAGCCAATCCATCCCTAGCACCAAGTCAAAATCCTGGAGCTGCTGCAAAACAAGCAAGTCTGCAGGCAAAATCCAAGGCCCCAACTGCACTGGGCAAGCCACACAACGCTCCTCGACATGCAAAATATGATCAGGAATCCGCACCTCTAATGCACATGATAAGGACTCTACCTCTAAACCATGAAGTGATGCAAATGCTCGACTAATGAAGGAATGAGAAGCTCCAGTGTCAAATAAAGTGCGAGTCCGAATACCAAAGAGTAGAGTAATACCTGCCACCACCTGGTCTGCCGCTGATGAATCTGCTAACTGGGCGGCATACACCCGCCCGCTCGGTGCTGGAGGTCGGGAATCTGTAGGGTAAGAGGTGGACGGCCTGCTCGCTGGAGTATAAGGCCGCTGAGCTGGTGGCCGCTGCTGCTGAGGGGGGTATGGAGCCGACGCTGAAGAAGGTGCCGAAGAAGTAGCAAGTAGGCAAGTACCTCGCACATGCCCCGGCTGTCCACAACGGAAGCATCGACCCCATCTCTGGTCACAAGTGATGGCGGCATGCTGACCCCCGCAAAAAATACATCGGTCAGAAGATCGGGGCTGTCTCGGTTGCTGCTGCTGTCTCGAGGACTGCTGCTGAGATCTCTGCTGCCTCTGCTGCGATCTCTGCTGCTGGTGCTGCTGCTGATGCTGCTGCGGTCTCTGGGGTCCACCAGGCCCTCTCCTATCAGATCGCCCACGGCCGTAAGACTGGGACTGCGGCGGCCGTGGCGGTCTCCAAGAGCTGGCCTGTCCCCCGTCCTCTGGGGCTGGTCGCTTCCTGTCGGAACTCTGCGCGACCGCGGCCCTCCGTCTGGCCACCTCCTGATCACCCCTCTCCACCCACTGTGCGTGCTCTGCGGCTGCCTCTAGGGTCTGAAATCTCTGGGCATGCACAAGTGTGAAAATCTCTGGGCGAAGGCCTGCCTCAAACATCTCTACCTGGTGCGGGCCGTCACGGGCGACGAAAGGCACACAATTCAGCAACTCCATGAACTCCTGGAAATAGGCATGGGCCGATCGATCGCCCTGCTGCAGATTCTTCAAGTCGTCCTCCAACTTCTTCTTCACACTGGTAGAAAAATAGGTGTCCAACACCATCCGTTTGAACTCCTCCCAAGGCAACTGCCGAGTGATCCGAAACTCCAAAGGCTCTACCCGCTGCCACCAAAAATCAGCATCTCCGTCCAAACAGTGCACCGCCATGTGCACTCGATACCTCGGGTCGATGAAGAAGTCCCGAAAAAGCTTCTCCATCGCAGAAAGCCATCTCCCAACATCCCGGGGCTGAGCATCCCGCCCTGAGAATCTAGGTGGTCCCCGCTGAACAAACTAGGAGAGTTTGTCAGCAAAATCCTGCTCCTCCTCCGCAGTCAAAGGCTGAATAGCTCCAGGAGCCCCGCTACTCGAAGATGGCGCTGACGGCACAAAAGGTGCAACAGGAGGCACAGGGGCCTCAGGAACAGCCGGGGGTGGTGCCTCCCTCTGAGCAAGCAGCTGATCGATCCTCTGCTCCTGGCGGCGCTGACCCTCCGCCAACTGGGCCACCAAGGCCCTCAACTCAGTAAGCTCGGGGGGTGAAAGCTGCTCTGGCTCAACAGGGGGTGAAGGGACACCCCGAGTGGGAATCCGACGTCGAGGAGGCATCCTGCCACAAGAAACCAAACATCAGCAACAAAACCCCACACGACCCAATCTGGCGAAAGTCAAAAGACATCCCCCTATTTCTGTAACCTTATGTTGTCTGCAGCCAACATAATGGTTCAACAGAAATAGGCTATGTCGATCCCTCTTCACTCACTGGAAGAGTTAATTATAAAATCACCGACTTTCGCAAAATGTCACGCCACTCACGCCCTATCATCCTAGGGTCTGTCCAAAAGCCTAGGGTTTCCTAAGTCCCAACTGACCTATCCCTAAGCTCTGATACCAACTTAATCTGTCACGCCCCGGGTGTAAACCAGAACCCGGGCCCGTCTACAGATCCGCCGTGCATGCGGTATTTCCCACATACACGAAGCGTCGGTAACCTGCTCAGATATAAAAAATAATAATAATAGAGCATAAAGTCAGAGCTGAAATAAAACTACTGCATCTCAGACAGAAGCTGGAAGTAAAAGAGTACAACAGTGAAATAAAATACAGATGTCTCTCCCAGCTCACCATTAAAATACAAACAGCTGGCAGAAGCCAGACCCAAAAAGAAGTAAACAAAAACTGTCTGAGGAGACCAGGTACCCAAAATGTCCAGCTACAACCCTCGGGTGGCTCTCTATCTAGTCCGCAATCCGCTTACCTCGATCAGTTGCTGAAGGCCCAGCAACTCCCGCAGAGGACTCTGCAAAACAAAGGGGAAGAAAGAAACAAGAAAAGACAATGGGGGTAAGTACTACTATAAACAGTAGCCTCCCCTAGTGGGTAAAGCCTCAGCTCAGATATGCCCACTAGGTGAATCAGAGGCAAAAAGGGAAAGGAGAAGAAAGGGGGGGGTGCAGATAAATGAAGCAACTGATAAAATGCTATCCCTAATATGCCTCTACATGACCAGCCAACAAGTAAGGAGAAAGTGATGCATCAGTATCAAGAAGCCTGTCAAATGGACCCAATCTGTTCGCCAGTGAACACTGGCACTGCCTGCTCTACTGTCGAACTCAAGAACCCCGCATGGTGCCCGGCGCTCTGCACCGTGGAAAGCCTACTCCGGAGTGGCACTCGAGGGGAGCGACCCACACGAGTAAAGTATCACTGTAACAAGCATCTCTGTAACCACTGTCTCATAATAGCAGGACTGGATCATGACTATGATCAAAGTGGAAAACTCCGTCCACTAAAGAAAGCCCGATCCCCAAAACACCCAATCTGATGCAATAGTAACAACCCGGTCAACCACCCAAGATCCGTGGTCGCCGCAACACCCTGTCAAAAGCCCAACCTGTCCCGAATCCCCAATACCTGACTACACTGTCCAACACACGCTCGAACCTGAGCGACTATGCCGCAAGTCTATCAATAATAGGAGAAGAAAAGAATAAATGCATGGTTTCTCCTAAGTCAAGTCCCAAAAGATAGTATAGCAGTAAAAGATGACATAATTAAGTGACCCGTTTAATCATGCATTGTCTCAATATTTTGTCCATTTTCCAAGAATAATCAGTTTAGAGAATAAAGGCTAAGGTGACAGTCACATATGAACAATCATCCATTTTGCAGTCCTCAATTACTATTCTGGCCCTAAACATGCAGTTCAGAAAAATTAAGCGATTAAATAAAGTAATCATTCTAACAACAACTTATCATGGATCAAATCACCAATAATTAGTTCCCTAGAGCATGCAAGTCTACCAACAACCAATTAGCATCATCAAATCAGGGGTACTCTGATATTCCTAGTGGGCATACCAAAGAAGAGGAGTACAACAACCACCCACCTGAAGTGCGAACTGTCCGGATCCGTACAGATGAAAATACCAAAAACTCCAATTCCTTGCTCCAACAATTTTAGCACACCCGTAATACTCCTGGTACAATACAAAGTCCACTAAATACACTTAGGCTCCCAAATATTGCTCTTATAATCACATACCACATCTGTCTCAAAACTGTTAAATTATCACCTGCAGAAAGTGCCCAAAAAATTCCAAGAAAAATATCACGGCGATCCTCGCGTCGATAGCTTCGCAACGGTACCTTGCACGCCCAAATCTGAGTTCGGTAAGTCAAGATATAAATTCGGCAAGGGAGAAACATCAAACAGAAATCTGTGCTAAAAACTGTGCACTGTTCACTGAGAAAACAGTGATTTTCACCTCGAAATAATTCTCTGAAAAATCCAAGAAAAATACGAGCGCGTTCCTCGCGATCTGTAGATGAAAAAGTTGTACAAGAACGTTCCCGTCTGACGCTCGTGCGCGAAGATATGGCCTCCCCAATCAGCTGCTGTCTCAAAATCCCTCACAGAACAAGGGGGACCATTGTTACCTCGGGATCCGAGCCAAGAAGTCAAAATGAGAAAGAGTGATCAAAATAAAAGATGAAGCCCTACCTCTTAGGAGTCTGTCGGCGCAAGAATCACAGAAGAAGGATCTCGGGGTAGCCCAGGAGAGCTAAAACACCGCTGCTGCGCCGAAGAAGAACACAGGAACCACAACGTCGCGCCGCACCGTAAAATCCAAAACCTTGGGATGCGTGCACTCAGAAATTTCGAAACTTGCAGCAAGAACCAGAACTCGAAGATGAAAATCTTCACTGAAGGGAGCTCGGGGAGATGGAGCTTCGAAGTGGCAAAAATGGCAAAGTGAAACTCCCTCGGATGCAACCATGAAGAAAAACCAAATCGAACAATTCCCAAAATACCAGCTGTGTCCCCAAAACAGCAAACATCGGTAGAAGGCCTATAAAACGCCGCCACGTGTCCCCTCCAAGGTCAACAGCGCACAGTGCGCGGCGTCAGCGCGGCATGGCGCGCACGCGCGCACGCGGCCCGAGGCAACCAACCCTGTTCCGTGGACCGGGTGCACAGAACCGACCAATCACACCATGCCACGTGTCACACTTCGGTCCACCGTGCACCCGAAGAAATTCCGTGGACCGCGTCTCCTGGACCAACCAACCATAAGCCGCCACGTGGCACCGCCCTGGTGCACGCCCGCCGCCGTGGACCGCACGCCTGCCCGCGCCCCTGCGCGCCTGCCCGCGGCTGCCCGCGCCACGCGCCGCCGCTGTGCCGCCTGCCCGAGGCTGCGCCGCCGCCCGCCGGCGCTGCCCGCCGCCGCCAGCCGCCGTCGGCGATCGCCGGAACAGTAAAATTACTGTAGCACCCCCAAAAATAACAATTAAATAGCCCATCTTGACCTTTTTCGCACGCTGATTCCAAAAACGGGGTCCATTTCGCCAAAATCCACTCCTAAAATTTGCCGGAGGCTCCCGGAAAGGTATCTTTGATCCGAATTTCGCGTCGAGTCCAACTTTGATATCCAAATTGCGCGGAAACACCACTAAACATCCGACGGGGTCTCCCGGTTACCCACGTGATCCAATTGAAGCCCCGAGTTCAGCACTTGTGTCCAAATTGACGAACGAACACCGCCAAGATGCCCCATAGGCCTCCAGAAGCTGCTGGTGACACTGTAGAAGCCCTGCAAAGATCCTGGTCACCACATAATGATACCCTAAGGTTGTAAACATAGGGTTAATGAATAAGTGGGCTAATGAATGTGTCATGCCCCGGGTGTAAACCAGAACCCGGGCCCGTCTACAGATCCGTCGTGCACACGGTAATTCCCGCGTACACGAAGCGTCGGTAACCTGCTCAGATAAAAGAGATAATAATAATAGAGCATAAAATCAGAGCTGAACTAAAATCTACTACATCTCAGACCAAAGCTGGAAATAAAGTAAAGAACGACTGTAAATAAATACAAGTACTCTCCCAGTTCACCACAAATATACAACCAGCTGGCTAAAGCCAGACCCAAAAGAGAATACAATAAAAACTGTCTGAGGAAATAGGGGGTACAACAAAAGTCCAGCTAGCTACTGTCAGGTGGACTCTCTATCTAGTCCGCCATCTTCTTACCTCGATCAGATGCTGACGGCCTAGCAACTCCCGCAGAGGACTCTGCAAAACAAAGGGAGAAACAAAGAAGAAGACGATAGGGGTGAGAGCTACTATAGAAACAGTAGCCTCCCCTAGTGGGTTAAGCCTCAACTCTGATATGCCCACTAGGTCTACCAGAGGCAAAAGGGAAGAAAAGGTGGTAAGCTATAAAGATAACTACAGATGAAAATGCTACCACTAGTATGCCTCTAAAATGCCGAGCTAAAAGAATAGCTAAGTGTACGCATCAGTACATGAATGCCTGCCTGAATAAACCCAATCGATAGACCAGTGATCACTGGCATTGCCTGCTTTACTGTTGAACCCAAGAACTCAATCGCGGGATACAGACCGACTTCGAACTGGTACGGTCGCATCCCAAAGTAAGTAACAGATCGGCCTCGAACCGTCCGATTGCATAGTAAAGTAAGTGACAGACCGGCCTCAATCCGTCCGGCCGCACACTCCGGAGTGGCACTCGAGGGGAGTGACCCACACGAGTAAAGTATCACTGTATCAAGTATCACTGTAACGAGTATCATTGTAGCGAGTATCACTGTAACAAGTATCACTGTTTAGCAGGACTGGATCATGACAATGATCGAAGTAGGGAAAACCCCTCAACTAAAGATAACTCGCTCCCCCAATCTAATGCAACTCAATAAGTGGAAACTCTGTCCACTAAAGGAATCCTATCTCCAATCTGATGCATAAGTAAACATCCGGTCAACCGCCCAATGTCCGCGGTTGCCGCAATAACCCAAAACCCCAATCTGGTATGACATACCCACTCAACAAACCCGGCTACACTATCCTACAACCCTGCTCAACCCGAGCAATACCACAAGTAACACAATGAAAGGAGAAGAGGTGCCAACATGGTTTCTCCTAAGTCAAATCCCAATGATAGTGTAGCAGTAAATAGTGGCCTATCTAGATGTCCATACAAGCATGCAAATGTCCTCATCTAGAATAAAAGGAAAAGCGTCCACCAATGCGCTCACATATAATAAATCGTAATGTTCCAATATACTAATCTATTCACATGAATAGTATGATATAGCAATGAGCTCCAACACCAATGTCTCAAAGTGATGATCCCTTTTTGCATAATCACTAAGTACTAACATACAACTGATCATGCTGTTCCAGATAAATAAATACTTTAAGAGGAGTGATTATGGCATAATGATCATGTTCCAATACCAATGTCTCAATTACATGGATAGGCTATCAATTATGTGGTCCCTTTTTGCATGCAAGGTTTATCAATATTTGTTCAACATTTTCTAACATCGGGTTATTCTGATATTCCTAGTGAGTATACCAAAAGAGAGGGATACAACAACCACCCACCTCGAAAAGCGTGACCAACGATAATAAGAGATTCCCCGCCGCCAAGATCCTCAATCTCCAACAATCTCCACAATGCAAGAACTGCAGCAACACTGCAAACATACCAACCGGTGTCCAATTAAACATACAGTTCCACAATCAATCGTTGTCCCCTAAAATCAGTCAAGTAGATGCTCAATTTTCACCTGTAAGAGGGACTCTGAAAAATCTAACAAAAATACCGCTGCGATCGTCGCGTCGAGTCCTTCGAAACGAGTACCTACACGTTCCAAACTGAGTTTTGTAGGTCAAGTTACAAAATCGACAAGGTAACCACCTCAAAAATCCCAAGTATAAAATCTGTAGAACTTTGCCCTGAAAAAGTGGGATTTTCACCTTCGGGGAACACTCAGAAAATTCCAAGAAAAATACGAGGACGTTCCTTGTGATGTGTAGATAAAAATCGAGTATTGGCACGCCTCAATCCGATATCCGAGCGCGAAGATATCAACAAAATACTCCGGTGCTGTCCAAAAACCACACAGCAAACAGGGGGGCAAAAGTGCCCCGGGAACCGTGCCAAAAGTTTGAAACGGTGCAAAGTGATCAACACGAAAATTGAAGCCTTACCTCTTAGGAATGCGCTGTCGCAGAAATCGCCCAAAAATTCCTCCTGGCTCCGCACAGGAAATTTCCGACTAAACGGCGACGAAAATGGGCCTAAAGTGGGAAACGTCGAGGCGCACTGTAAAACCAAGATCGCCGCTGCCGAGCCTCCAAAAATCCAGGGGATCCATCACAAGATCAAAAACATAAAGGGGAACAACCTTTCTATAGGGCTCTCTCGGAGAAGAGGTCCAGAAAGCCTAAGAAAACCGAAAAGAAAGAGGAGAAGGGGGTATTTATAGGCCCAAGTCCACTAACACATGGATCCGGATTCGGGCGCCGGATTCGGGCGCCCGAATTCGGCCCATGGCCCGCAACTGTGCGTGCCCGAATCCCGCTCGGCGCGCCACGTCAGCTGCTCCGCACCCGGCGCGCCCGGCGCACGCGTGCCGGCCAATTGCGGCGCGCCGCGTGGCGACGCGGTCCACGACGAGAACCGTGGGCCGCGGTCCACGCCGGATCCACCGGGTCACTACGTCCGCCAATAAGCGGGCGACACGTGGCCCAGCGGTCCATCGTGCGCCGCGCCCGCGCGCCTGTCGCGCGTGCGTTGGCTGGCCAATCCACAAGCGCCACGTGTCAACGGCAACACTCGCTACGCCCGGTGCACGAACCCGATGCACCGGACGAAACCGAAGCCGCCACGTGTCCCAATCGCGTCCAATGGGGAGACGCCACGTGGCACCCCCAACTCCTGACACCGCGCCTGCCCGCGCCCACGTCCGCGCCTGCCCGCGCCTGCCCGCGCTGCCCGTGGCCGCATTCCGCCGCTGCGCCGCCGTGCTCCGCCTCCCACCGGTCGCCGCCGGTTGCCGGAGTTACTGTTCTGGCGTGAACAGTAACTAATGGCGCAAAGATCAAGTAAATAGCTCATTTTCATCGTTTTCGCGCGCTGAATCCAAATCTGCTGCCGTTTTGCCAAATTTTGCTTCTAAAATTTGTCAAAGGCATCCGAAAAGGTATTCTTAATCCAAATTTCGCGCTGGATCCAATCCTGAGGTCCGATTCGCGCGCAAACACCTCCAACACACAGCAAAGGCCTCCGAAAGCTGCTAAACACACTGCAGAAGCTCCGTTGACCCAACAGTAATCCTCTTGTGGAAATTTGGGTCCTCACAGAATGAGTATAAAATGGCTAAAGAGCTAAATGAAAGTGCCAAGTGGCTAAAAAGCTAAAAGAAAGTATAAAGTGGCTAAAGAGCTAAATGAAAGTGCCTAAAAGAAATTATAAAGTGGCTAAAAAGCTAAATGAAAGTGCCTAAAAGAAAGTATAAAGTGGCTAAAGAGCCAAATGAAAGTGCCCAATGGCTAAAAAGCTAAAAGAAAGCATAAAGTGGCTAAAGAGCTAAATGAAAGTGCCAAATAGCTAAAAAGCTAAAAGAAGCATAAAGTAACTAAAAAGCTAAATGAAAGTGCCAAGTAGCTAAAAAGCTAGAAGAAAGCATAAAGTGGCTAAAGAGCTAAATGAAAGTGCCAAGTCACTAAAAGGCTAAAAGAAAACTGAAAGTGGCTAAAGAGCTAAATGAAAGTGCCACGGGAGGCTAAGCATATTTCGACTCCCGGATAAATGAGTGTCGGGGTGCTTTAAACTGATTCAAAGTGAAAGTGAAAAGTAAAAGGCAAAGTAAAAGTGAAGGTAAAAAGGCAAAGTAAAAGGTAAAATGTAATGAGTAAAAGCTGAAATGGGATTAAGTGACACCCTCGGATGGGACGCTTGCCAGTTGGTAGCATGACTACCTGGGTTGGAACCCTATGGGACTAAGTACATCCGAGTGGTATGACAAGAGGCGCCTTTTGGTCAAAAGACTCACCCACGGTAGCACGACTACGATGGTTGGTTTCTATCTGGTAAGATACTTCCAAAGGGCCGTGTAACTAAATGAAAGTGCTAGTGGCGCCTTTGGATCGTCTCGTCTTATTAGTAGCATGACTACTAGGGCACGGGCCCATTGGACGAGGTCTTCCAAAGGTTAAATAACTTAAATTAAAGCAAAGTAAAGAGAATGTAGAGTGGCCAAGGTGGCCAGGTTAGTACAACCCATTTTGTAGCGGCATAGTGATCGAGTTTATGGATAGTAGCCTAGCATGGCATGATATGGTAGCAATGAGACATTGAGCATACACAGGTAGTGTAGTGATATTCATCCTTATATGTAAATGAGCATGTTAGTTAGCATCTGTAGTTTTATTATCTTATATTACCTGCTATTATTGTTTACATTGGACCAAGCGGTGTAGAATATTCTTTTTCGGTGGTTGAACCCACTGAAAACTTTTAGTAGTTCTCACACCCTTGGGTGACCATTTTTACAGGTCCAGGTACAGCCGTTGAGACACACGACAGGGGCGAGGACCTAGCAACTTAGAGACCTAGAGGGTCACTTGTATTGTGAGGAAAGAGATGTAAATTGTAATATTTGTTTAAATGCAAGTTGAGAGAGAAAAATGTAACAAATATTATATTGTGGTTCACTCATGTTGTAACTTTCATTTGCTTGTTTAAACTGTTTGTTTAATGAATAAAAGTTTTAGTTAGTAGTGGTTTTTATTACTCTGATATTGCTATTCTACATGCACCCATTTGTATTGTCATGGATGTGACCGTTCTTTTAGGGTATAGAGAGATCATGCCGGATTGGTGGGTCTGTTAGCATGCCCGAACTGTCTAAATTGGCGGTCTCGGAGGGTGACTGTACTAGTACTCGAAGGGGCGTACCGGTACTCAATGACGCAACAGAAAGAAATTTTCTATTGCGTACCGGTACTCCAAGTGAGGTACCGGTACCCAGTTCATTTTCAATAAAAACCTGTGTCGGGTCTTGAGGAACTCTAATGGAGATTTCGGTACTAGCTCCATACAAAAATGTGAATTTGTGAATAAGGATTTTGAGAAATTCAACCAAGTACCGGAATTCAAAGTTAAATTGAATTACATGTTAAAAACATAGTTCCCAAAATCTTTTCTAACCCAGTTTCAATTAATTAATGATTCCAAAGACTATAAATAAACTTTAATCATCATGAAAATATTAGTAATATACTAGAGTATCACCTTGAGCTATTTGAGGAATTTTCGAGTCTTCAGTTGTTGATTTGACATTTGACCACCTCCAGACTACAACTGAAATCACGAAAGATGCCAATACTTAAAATTCGTAAATCTCCTCATTTGGTAATTTTGTGACAAAATCTAAAAATATATAAAACGCCTATGACACTCATCTAAACAAAAAATAAAATTCAATGTCATCAATAAAACATTGAATTTCTCGCATGAATGATCCAAATAAAAAAAAATACATTGTGTATCAATCCTAGAACAAATTCTATGACTTAGAACTTGGAGTCTTGTAGTTTTCTACAATATCCTGCAAAACAAAACTCCAAACAAAGTCAGTTGTCAAAATTAGTAAGTTTAAATCAAAAATTGTCTTTTCTTTTGGCTCCCTTTTTCTTCTTCAATGTGATCTTCTGCAACTCCAATCTTTTCTCCCCCTATCTCCATCATCTTCCTCTTTTTGTCAAAAATTGTCAAGCAGAAAAAAATAAGATAAAAGAAAACTACGAAAAACATTAGTCCATAGTTATAAGACCATAATGAGTTCTTGGTCGTCAACAAACTAAAATGAAAAAAGGAAAGAAATGATAAGAAAACAACTAGAAATCACTCATCGTCATGACCATCATCATCATCATCATCATCATCATCATCATCATTATTACCATGTGAAGTAGGTCGATGTGAAGAACTTGGTCTAGTGGTTCTCGGAATAACATTATCTTGTCGGCAGCCAAGGATATCAAATATCTTCTTTATGTTAGGATTTTGCACAAAATAAACGGAGCGGAAAAAGAAATTAAATAAATAAATATTTGAAAAATTTGAGATCCGATTTCTAAAACCACGCAAAATAGGATCCCTCATGTATTTAAGATTAAACGAAGAACGAAGATCTAATCTTCACCTTTGCGCGGGGAGATCTACACCGCAATTTGATGATTGTGGAACTTGGTTCTCTTGAAGCCGCACACGCGTCCGGCCTCTACGGGTATCCACACGAGGTTGTCGACTTGATCGAAGTTCTCACCGGGGTGCTAGCTCCCTTGCAGAGAACGTCTTTCTTTTAATGTGGATATTTAGAAAAGAGGAAGACGAGGAAAAAGATAACGGCTAGGGTTTTCTTTTTCCTTTTTTTTTTCTCGTAAAGAAAACTCATACGTGTAAAGAGGGATATAATTCCTTTTATAATAATTAAGATAAACATTGAGATAAACTTAAAATTAGATTTAAGTTTATCTTATCTCTAATCGGTTCAATCAATTAAATCCTAATTTAATTCGACTTGAACTCAATCCTAATTTGATCAAATCAAATTATTAATACAACATTTGCACTTAAGTCCTCTCACAACTTACTAACTATTAGTAAGTCCTCTCTTGCAACATTTGCACTTTAATATCCTTAATTTGTAATAATTACAAATTAGTCCAATTATCAACATATTGACAATTAAGTCCTCAGGCGATTCAAAAATTGCGATCTAACTATCCGATCAGTCATAACCTCTTATGTGTGTGACCCCATAGGTTCTATTCTATCTGGTAGTAAGATATATTGTGATCACCATCAACAATATCACTGAAACTCTTTTCAGTGGGTTAGAACAATTCAAACTCAGCCCAATAAGAATTATCGATCATCCGAATAATTCTCGTGAGTCCCACAATCCACCAGTGACGCCTAGCAACATGTAGTGGCATTCCAGTAGAATGGAATACTGAACCTCTAGGTGCAGTTAACGTGTGATACAATCCTTCTATCCGGAGTCCCAACTAAACGAAGGTCATGGAATTGCTCGTCAAACCCTATCGTCTGTCATATGTCAAATTTATTCGACTCGAGTTTCTAATATCGGAAACCCTTTTCGTTATTTACTACGCCTTGGCCAAGGTCTTCTAAACTCGGTCTCATAAATCACATAGGACTAACTCCCTATCTACTAAGGGTGATAGATTCTATATAGGTGTACACCCTATTCCTACAACAAACCTACTACAGCCAACATGCACTGCAAGGACCCGAATGGCTAGGGACCAAGTGTATGTACAGTCAAACTACAGTAACCCCATTGTGAATAGCCGAGACACCGCAGGTCAAAGGACCAGTCACACTACTGCAACATCGAGTAAGTCACCGATGAGTGAGTAGACATCCAAGTGACTTCTCGTGATGGTCACGCTCGGTACCCTTGTTCTCCAACAACCACCTGCACATTCGCTCTAGTGTCCCTACATTGTTGACTCGAGACTCGTATACCCTAAAAGGGAAGCGACCTGTGCACCAATCTTACTGGATCAATCATTGTCCCCGTGATGATCCATCGATCGAGAGCATTTAGGAATTAATCTTTAATGATACATGTCTCAAATTCTCAACTCTTGAGAATACGTATCATCATCTTATTAATTCCTTGGACAATTCATGGACACATACACAACATGAATGGAAATAAAAACCCAATAACATTCATAATGTAAAATATCAAATACAAATTTATATCCTAGAAAGAATACATGTGTCGGCCAAGTTGGCTTCTAGGGCATACATCTAACAATCTCCCACTTGCACTAAAGCTAATTAGCCATATACCTAAGCCCTATCTTCTCAAGGTGGGCTTCAGTCTTCTGCTGGCTTAGTTGCTTAGTTAGTGGGACGTTATCCATGGAGTCTACTCTCTGCACCTCGATAAATTTCTTCTCGAGATATTCGCGTATAATATGAAACCGTCGCTCTATATGCTTGGACCTTTGATGAGACCTTGGCTCCTTAGCTAGGGCTATGGCGCCATTGTTGTCGCAGTAAAGTGGAATGGCATCTGATGGCATCACACCTAGTTCCGCAACAAATTTCTTGAACCAAAAGGCTTCCTTTGTAGCTTCAGATGCGGCGATATACTTTGCTTCCATAGTAGAGTCAGCGATGATTGGTTGTTTGGAACTCTTCCAACACACCGAACTACCATTGCACAAGAACACATATCCTGACGTAGACTTTCTATTGTCAACATCAGACATGAAGTCTGAATCAGTGTATCCTTGTACTTTCAGCTCTCCTCCTCCAAAGACCAAAAACATTTCTTTAGTCCTTCTTAGGTACTTAAGTATGTTTTTCACAGCAGTCCAGTGCTCCTCACCTGGATTGGACTGATATCTGCTTGTGACACTCACAGCAAGTGTGATATCAGGTCGTGTACATAGCATGGCATACATGAGGCTCCCTGTAGCTGAAGCATAAGGGATCTGGCTCATTCGTTGAATCTCTTCAGATGTATTGGGGCACATTTTCTTGAAGAGATAAATTCCATGCCTAAGGGGTAGAAGTCCCCTCTTAGAGTTTTCCATGCTGAACTTTTTCAGCATCTCCTCTATGTACATTTTCTGTGAGAGGCCTGGCATCCTCTTAGGTCTATCTTTATAGACTTTAATCCCCAAAATATAGGATGCTTTCCCTAGGTCTTTCATAGAGAATTTCTTAGATAACCATATCTTAATCGAAGTCAGCATTAGAATGTCATTTCCAATTAGGAGAATATCGTCCACGTACAATACGAGGAATGTAATAGCACTCCCACTTACTTTCTTATAAACACTTGGTTCCTCCTCATTCTTAACGAAATCAAACGATTTGATTACGTCATTAAAACGAGTATTCCAAGTCCGAGATGCTTGCTTAAGCCCATATATGGACCTTTGCAGCTTGCATACTTTGTGACTTTCGTCACTGGAAGTGAAACCCAAAGGCTGCTCCATATAGATATCTTCCTCAAGAAATCTATTTAGGAAAGCAGTTTTCACATCCATCTGCCAGATCTCATAATCATGGTATGCTGCAATGGCAAGTAGTGTTCGAATGGACTTAAGCATGGCCACAGGCGAAAAGGTCTCCTGATAGTCAATGCCTTTGCGTTGACTCTAGCCTTTCGCCACCAGCCTTGCTTTATAGGTCTCTACCTTTCCATCCGAACTGGGGCACCCCACTGCCTATTTATAGGCAAAAAGTCCAAAAAGGGGAAATCCACGGTTTGGGGTGCATTTTTCGGGCGCCCGAAAGATTCGTGCGCCAAGCAGGCATGTCACGCCCCGGGGTCGAACTGCGATCCGGGCTCGCCAACAGATTCGCCATCTATACGAAAACCCCGCATAGGCGAAGCGTCCAGCCTGCAAAGAAAGATCTACTACAGCTAAATAGATATCAGAGCCGTAAAATAAAAAGCTCTAAAACTCTATCAAACATTGTACAATTGGAAATAAATATACAATATCCATCTGCCAAAAGGAATCGAATCAAATACAAAATCCTCAAATACAATAACCCAGAACTCAACAGGGAGGGTAACCTGAAATAATACATCGGTGTACAGGCTCTCAATACAAGTCATATCCTCACTACAATAATCTCTCAAAAGTAGAAATAAAACTAATCTACTGACTGTACAACAAATCTCCAATGTGGGGGTTCAACTACTCTCCAAAGACAGGTAGGGATCTAGCTCGCGACTCCCTCGCCTCGAACAGCAACAGCAGAATTAGCATCTCCTACAGATGACTCTGCAAAACAAACGAGAGGAAAGAAAAAGGAAGGGGGAGCACCCCCAACGGGTGTGAGAACTACATCAACACATAGTTCTCAGTGGGTACCGCCACCAAGCCCGACGGTCTGCCCACTAAGTCTACTAGAGGCATAAGATAACAATGCAGTAAAAACTAAACAAGAAAAGCTGGAGATACTCTACGGCTACCATGCCTCTATCTAAATGCTTAATGGGTGATACAGATGAAAAGATATGCAACTACTCGCACCCAAGGTGCTCAATCGACCCAATCAAACTGACTGCCTCATAGGGTCCAGTCAAACCTATGCCTACCTACTGCTAGTACATCCACGGAGGACTGGACTTACGTAGGGCGTCCGTGACTGCCAAAACTAGCCCAGCCAGAAGGACTGCATCCGTGACTGCCTAAAAAAAGGCCCAGCCAGAGGGACAGCATTGACAAGTCGCGATACGAAAGTAATAGGCCCACTCTGGACGGGGCACTCGAGGGGCGCGACCCGACCGAGGAAAAAGGTATATGCGCATCTCTGTCAAGCTCAAGGTGGCTCATGTAGGCTATAGTCACAATCCACGCTCACTCTCAGAACGGAAGGACTCAAGATCCTCAAATATCTCGCACGACGGTCGGAGTACTCTCAACGACTCAGCTAAACAGCTCTCACGAATCTCGAGACACTAACGAACTCAACCAACTCGTGGCACAAAACACACTGGCTGGAGATACTCCACAGCCGGGACCGACCCACAACTCAGGGCTAGCAACACTGGTCGGACGACACTCAACGACCCGGGACCACCGTCAACCCAAACGGTTCCCAACAACACTGACCGGAAGATCCTCAACGGTCCGAGATCACCCAACGGCTCCCAACAACACCAACACTGGTCTAAACTCAGCTACCAGACTCCACTTAGCCCCCAGGCACGAGTGCAACACACGTCCCACAATAACCTGACCACTCAGCCCACTATCCGGGCGAGAAAACTCTATGTCCAGGAAATATGCAAGGTGTGGGATGTCTAAAGCATAAAAGAACCTAGCCCAAGTGAAGGTTCTCTACTAGTCTGGTTTCAACATGCATCATATGACGGGGTGCTAGGTCAAGTTCCAATAATCAATAAATAATCCTCTAATCATGTTAAGCATAAAACTGAACCAACAACAGGGACAATTCATAACATGTTTGCTTCCAATCAAAGGTAGTATACTCTAGTTGTAATGTACCGAATTTTCGGCACATAAATAAATATAAATAAAGGTGGTATGAAATACTAGTGTTATGAAAGTTAGGGAAGTAAAGAATATGTGGACGCGAGTTGGGCCCAAATCGGGTTAAAATGGAGAGATCTAAAAATTTATTTGAGAAAGGGGGCCCAGATTTTTAGTGAAAAATTCACAGTGTCGGAAAATTCCGAGAAAATTACGGGAGCCCCGTAAATATGTTTTAAGACTACAGAAAAAGTTTCGCGTTGATCGGATACCCGATAGTGAAAACGGGATCCGCCAACAGTGTCGAAAAATTCTGAGAAAATTTGGGGAGCTTCGTAATTATGTTTTAAGGTCACAGTAAAAATTTCGTGTTGATCGGATATCCGGATTGTGAGAACGGGGTCCGCCAGCGATTTAGATACAGGGAGGCTTTTGGTGGCCCAGAAATGGTCCAAAGTGAAAATTTAAATTTTTCTGTGGTAAATTAAGCCGAAACGAAGCAGCCTGTCAAATTTGGACGGAAAACGGACAAAGAATGGACAGAAAACGGGACAAAAACGGATCTCGAGACGGCGTTGGCGCGCGGCTCGAGGCGCGCTTGCGTGCGCTGCGCGCTCCTGCGGGTCAGGCCGCACAGGCGCGGGATGAGTGCGCGTGGCGTGGGGAGCGCCCAATGGACCCGGTGCGCGCCCTCTTTGTGGTGGACCGCCACCCAACGGTTTTCTATGGGTGGTCCCGTGGACCTGGTCACGAATCACGTCCTTTTTTTCTCTTTTTCTTTTCTTCTTCTTCTTCTCCCGCAGACCTTCCTTCCTTCTCTATTCTTCTCCAACCGAGCGCAAGGGAGATAGCGAGAGGGAGAGAGAGAGATAGAGAGAGAAGAAAAGAGGAAAAAAAAAAAAAAAAGGGGGGGGGGGGATTTCGTGGGGTGCGTCGCGCCGTGGATCTCGTGGGCGGCGCGTCTTACGAGGTAACGTTATTTTTCGGTATTTTTGGGCACCAATTTGTAGGGTTCTTTTTTGGACATTAAATTTGACCCCGTGCCGTTTGCGTGTTGGGAACCGAGTTCTACTGTACGTTGCTGCACGGACTGTCGGGGGCAATTTTGTCGCGCCCGTTTTGCGTGCCAATCCGAGGTACGTGCTCCGTTTTACGCACAGATTGAGTTGTTGTACACGGTTTTACATGCAGTTTATAATATTATACATCGTTTTTCGTACAGAGATAGAAAAATATGCACCGTTTTGCGTGCAACCTTACAGTTAAACTTGCACCGTTTTGCGTGCAGATCATTTTATCGCGCACCGTTTTGCGTGCAGTTTATAATATTATACATCATTTTTCGTGCAGGGATAGAAAAATATGCACCGTTTTGCGTGCAACCCTATAGTTAAGAGTGCACCGTTTTGCGTGCAGATTCGAGGTACGTGCATCGTTTTGCGTGCCGGTTGATTTAACGCGCACCGTTTTGCGTGCAAACTAAAATGACGCACACCGTTTTGCGTGTGGGTTTTTAGTGACGTGCATCGTTTTGCGTGCAGGTTTGGTGGACGTGCACCGTTTTGCGTGCTGACTCGAGAGAAGTGCATCGTTTTGCGTGCAAGCTCGAGGAGACAAGTGGAATCGCGCGGAGACCAATTGCAAGTGTCTACAAGCAATTGGGTACACTACAAGGTGGGGAATTCTGCCGAAATTGGGTGACCTCTCCCCTTGCTCCTTTGCTTTTCGATTCGAAGCATGATAGTAGCCTGTTAGAGGCGTTAGGTAATTATGAATAAGATTGCATGTTTAGAGGAACACAGATGAAAAGAGCAACTGTTGGTTGCCAATAACAGATGATATATGTGCATGTGTAGAGAAATTTAGAGGAAAAGTGATATTTATGATTTATCCACAATAGGGGATAAATTGTATGTGTAGATGGACACAGATGATAAATGCAACTGTCAGTTGCCAAAAGGAGATAATTCATTTTCATGTGCAAAAAGGACTTAGAGGATAAATATTATTTTTATGATGGATATGAAAATAATTGCATGCGTAGAAATGAGTAATTACTTGATGACTGTGATCATGTTAGGGTACAACCCTAGGAATCATGTGATATAAGGGAACAGAACTTGTTGGTAGTAAGACTAGGAGAAAACCTAGTTTAGGGGTTTGACGAGTGACATCAACTTAGGAGTTATCCTAGGAAGGATGAGTGGCATGGTCTTAGGTGATAACCTAAGGACACTGGATAGAGTGATCAACATAGAGTCAGAAAACTCTAGGGTGTATATGACATGGAACTTAGGTAAAGAGAACCTAAGGAGAACTAGTGTTCAACATAGAGTCAAGGAACTCTAGGATGAGTATGACATGGAACTTAGGTAAAGGAAACCTAAGGTGAACTAGAGGTCAGCATAGAGTCATGGAACTCTAGGACAGGTATGACATGGGACTTAGGTAAAGGGAACCTAAGTTGAGCTAGAAGAGTTTAAACTCACAGACAGGAAAAATAGAGTCAAGTTGACTCTAGGATTCAGTAAGGAATCAGGAGGATGGAAAGGGTGGATCAAGTGTGGAGATATGAAAGGGAAAACAGAAAAGTAGAGTCAATGTAATTCTAAAATAACAGTGGAACATGGAATTAGAGTCAGTGTAACTCTAAGTTAATAGTGGAACAGGAAAATAGAGTTAAGTTAACTCTAGGATTCAATGAGGAATCAGGAAAGTGGGATAAGATCCCAAGGTTAAAAGCTGATCAAATATAACCCTAGAAGGTCATAGGGTGTCTGGGCAAATGGATAATAACTTTAACTTCAATTTGAGTTAAAGAAATAAAAGAGAAATGTTTAAGAGTCCAGGAGACTCTCTAGTTATCCTTATGGCAAGACCTAGGATAAGAGATGAAAAATTGTTTAAAAGGCAAGAAAAGCAAGCTAAAAGCTAAAAGCATAAAGAGAATGTTAATGACGCCTTCGAATTTGAGACTCGTCAAGTGGAGCAGGACTCCCTGGGCAGTGACCCGTCGGACGAGGTACTTTCGAAGGGCTAAAAGTGAAAGCAAGGAGCTAAATGCTCGAAGAAAAGAGAAAGTGAATTGCCAGTGGCAAAAAAGGGAGCTATAAGCTCGAATAAGAAAGGAAAGCAAGTGTTCAAAAGCAAAGAGGCTAAGAACTAAAATAAAAAGAGAAAGAAAAAGAAAAGAAAAGAAAGAAAATTAAAGATAAAACGGGCGTACCTCCGGGGCGAACGTACAACGGTCAGGAGTTGGACAGGGTCCCTCTCCCGGGCAGCGACCCGTATGACTGGTAGATAGAGTACTCTTGTCAGAGTTGGGCAGTGACCCTATCGGGCAGTGTCCCGTATGACAAGTCCCCCCGGCAGGACGGGGTAACACTTGCGAGTGTTATCGGCAACCTTAGAAATCTTATCTTATGGTAGCAAGACTACCGGGCTCGGGCCCGTTGGATAAGAATTTCCAAGGGTTAACTTGAACTAAAGCACCAGAATCTAAAGAATAAAGAAAAATAGAGTGGCCAGGGTGGCCGGGTTAGTTGAACCCAGTATACAGCGGCATAGTGGCCGAGTTGGTGCTTAGCAGCCTAGTGTGGCTAGACAGAGTAGTGCTGGGTCGATGGTTTACACAGATAGTGTAGTGATATATTATTGCATAGCTGCATATTGATGTTGAGGATTTTAGTTTCCTAGCACACTATTATTATTGCTTCCATTGGACCAAGTGGTGTAGGACACTCTCTCTCGGTGGTTGAACCCACTGGGAACTCGCTCGTAAGTTCTCACACCCCTTGGGTGACCCCCCCCACAGGTTCGGGAATGGATGCAGCGGTCGAGACAGATCAGATGCAGACGACAGCGAGGCATACGACAGGGGCAAGAGCCCAGCAGCATAGTGACCTAGAGGGTCTAGCAGAGGTACCCTTTTTATATTTCTTGAGTGAACCTTGTATGGTGAGGAATTATGTAAAGGAAATGTAATAATTTATTTGCAAGTTCAGAATTGTAAAGTGTAATAAGTTTAATTTATGGTTCACTCCTGTATGCTTTCATTTCCGCATTAGTTATTGAATGAAAGTTTTAAATTTATAGTGATTTTTAGTACTCTGATATTGAGCTTCCGCATACACTTGTTGTGTTATTATGGATGTTACCGTTCCTTTCGGGTAGAAAAAGGTTTTACCCGATTGGCGGGTCTGTTAGCGTGCCCGAACCGTACAAATTGGCGGACTCGGGGCGTGACAGATTAGAGTGGTATCAGAGCCTAGGAATAGTCCTAGGTGGTTAGCAACCTTAGGGAGACTCTAGGGTTTAGGCACGAGAGAGTGTCGTGGATTTTTGGGCGAAAGTATTGATTGGTTACTATTGTTCCCACGAAGGATGTTGGGACTGATCGAGGGGAATGAGCTTTCATTCTTCGGATGTTACGTTGGCGGCCGACAACGTAATGTTGGAGATGAAATGGAGTACCCTCTTATACTTTCGCATGATTGGGTCGACGAGCTTTTCTGTCGGTATATAGATTGCGCGTTGCTCAAATGGCTAAAATTTGGGCAAATCGTTTCGTTGTGGTGTGCATATTAGCGATGACACCACGTAGGAATACGCGCTTGTTTCGACTCGTGCCGGGAGAGCGCTCTGGGTCGAACAAGGTATACGAGCTGCGATAGAAGGTGACCGCACTTGTTGGTGTGATCCAGCAGCAGGTCAAGCTTCTTGCCGTCAGCGAAATTTTTTTTGCCGAAAGCTGATTCCAACGCCTAAGTGTGGCGTCGATGAGACAGTCGGAGCAGATAGATAGGCTCCAGTAGCTATAGCGCAGCAAGCTGAGGCTGCACAAACAACGTATGAGTATACGGCGTCGCCGCCTGTAGGGGCGACAGTAAAGAGAATGGCAGTGGCCGCCGAACTTTTGTCGGCGCAGCCAACACCTTCAGCATAGGGTGTTTTACGCTTGTGTCAGCTAGGTTGCTGGCAAAGTATGGTTAGTAAGGTCCAGTGAGAGACCGACTCACGAGGTAAATGGTGATCGCTATGTCGCGAGAGCCAAGTTGCTGTGCCCTAAGGGTTAGGGCAAGAAAGATTTACGGGCCAGGCGGCGTGAATTCGCCCTGATGACGGTAGTGACCGTGTGGCGTGTTGATTGTGGCTAGGTTGCCACGTAGTAGTGTTGGTGAGGCCTAGAGTAGGCTTCAGATGCGAGAACCTCTCGAAAGAGCGAGAGTTTTGTGGCGCCGTTCTGATGGATCGGTGTAATGGCGAGGATTGCCACCGTAGGATTTGCGAGTTAATCACCAGAGTTGGTGAACAGTCGTTGTGGTGCCTCAACCTAGTTGGGAGAGGTGTACAGGAGTCATACGCGTGTTTAAGCAAGTTGCTTAACACTGGATATTTGCGAGTTAGCATAGGGGCGTAGGATGCCCAACTGTTTGGGTGCTCATGGAGCACAAGTATCATTTAGCCAGAGAGAGCTGATTAGGTGGCGTATTAGCCTTTGCCCAGTGTGGCCAGAGTTGATAGAGAGTTTGGGTCGTGGATTGACGACTAGTTAGTGGGTTTTGCTCAGTGGAGCGTAGTGGTCGCGTGGCGACGATTAGCGGGTTCGCTTGGGGACGATCCGTGCCTGGACCATGTTTGTGGACTGTGGGCCTGTAGCCCAGTGGGCAGGCGCAGTCGGCTGTGAGAGACAGCGGCCCGAGACCTGAGGGCGGGGCATGATAGAGATTTGGTCGGGACGGTAGTCCGAGCGATGACCCGGGAACGTGGAATGCCACGTGTGAGCCTTGAGGCTGTTAGTACACTGAGAGTGTGTGATGTGATCAGGCCGTAGTGCTAGTGATGATTGAGGTATTGTAGCTCCTAGTGGGAGTGTTGGGATAGTAATCCTAATCGAGGATCTACCCGTATGACGATTGGGTCTGTGGGCTAGAGAGAGCCATCGCACAGTGTTGGCTAGTATTTGGGCTATAGGCCCATATTGGACCGTGGTCTGTGGACCTATTAGTAGTCCGAGATAGACGGGTTAGCTTGTAACCCGTGGACTTAGAGCGCTAGTAGCGTGTGTGATAGTTGAGGACTCGTGGATTGGCCTTTGCCCTCCACATTAGGCAGCGGAGCGACCGGAAATGCGGTAGATGTAACTAGTTGCAGATGCAACCTGTTGTGAAAAGAATGATGGCGGAATTAAAGTGAAAATTTCGCAAGTAAAAACTGGATCATTCGTGGCAATTGAGAGAACAAGTGCTCAACTGTGTCTTTCACCTACTTGGTGAAAGTGGCCAGACACCAGGTCTGTGTTTGTCCCTAAATTGCGATAGGGATTCATGAATGAGTTGCTCGTGTAGTCCGGCGAGCAGGAAATTTGATGCCGGTCACGATATACAGTGAGCCCAGTAGTGAGGGCAAGATTTCCTCCCTCTCGATCAAGTAGGAGTCGAGATGTGATTCAAGTTTCGAGGACGAAACTTATTTTAAGGGGGGTAGAATGTAATGTACCGAATTTTCGGCACATAAATAAATATAAATAAAGGTGGTATGAAATACTAGTGTTATGAAAGTTAGGGAAGTAAAGAATATGTGGACGCGAGTTGGGCCCAAATCGGGTTAAAATGGAGAGATCTAAAAATTTATTTGAGAAAGGGGGCCCAGATTTTTAGTGAAAAATTCACAGTGTCGGAAAATTCCGAGAAAATTACGGGAGCCCCGTAAATATGTTTTAAGACCACAGAAAAAGTTTCGCGTTGATCGGATACCCGATAGTGAAAACGGGCTCCGCCAACAGTGTCGAAAAATTCTGAGAAAATTTGGGGAGCTTCGTAATTATGTTTTAAGGTCACAGTAAAAATTTCGTGTTGATCGGATACCCGGATTGTGAGAACGGGGTCCGCCAGCGATTCTAGATACAGGGAGGCTTTTGGTGGCCCAGAAATGGTCCAAAGTGAAAATTTAAATTTTTCTGTGGTAAATTAAGCTGAAACGAAGCCGCCTGTCAAATTTGGACGGAAACGGACGAAAAATGGACAGAAAACGGGACAAAAACGGATCTCGAGACGGCGTTGGCGCGCGGCTCGAGGCGCGCTTGCGTGCGCTGCGCGCTCCTGCGGGTCAGGCCGCACAGGCGCGGGATGAGTGCCGCGTGGCGTGGGGAGCGCCAATGGACCCGGTGCGCGCCCTCTTTGTGGTGGACCGCCACCCAACGGTTTTCTATTGGGTGGTCCGTGGACCTGGTTCACGAATCACGTCCTTTCTTTTCTCCTTTTTCTTTTCTTCTTCTTCCTTCTCCCGCAGACCTTCCTTCCCTTCTCTTCTTCTTCTCCAACCGAGCGCAAGGGAGATAGCGAGAGAGGAGAGAGAGAGATAGAGAGAGAAGAAAAGAGAAAAAAAAAAAAAAGGGGGGGGGGATTTCGTGGGGTGCGTCGCGCCGTGGATCTCGTGGGCGGCGCGTCTTACGAGGTAACGTTATTTTTCGGTATTTTTGGGCACAATTTGTAGGGTTCTTTTTTGGACATTAAATTTGACCCCGTGCCGTTTTGCGTGTTGGGACCGAGTTCTACTGTACCGTTGCTGCACGGACTGTCGGGGGCAATTTTGTCGCGCCTCGTTTTGCGTGCCAATCCGAGGTACGTGCTCCGTTTTACGCACAGATTGAGTTGTTGTACACGGTTTTACATGCAGTTTATAATATTATACATCGTTTTTCGTACAGAGATAGAAAAATATGCACCATTTTGCGTGCAACCTTACAGTTAAACTTGCACTGTTTTGCGTGCAGATCATTTTATCGCGTACCGTTTTGCGTGCAGTTTATAATATTATACATCGTTTTTCGTGCAGGGATAGAAAAATATGCACCGTTTTGCGTGCAACCCTACAGTTAAGCGTGCACCGTTTTACGTGCAGATTCGAGGTACGTGCATCGTTTTGCGTGCCGGTTGATTTAACGCGCACCGTTTTGCGTGCAAACTAAAATGACGCACACCGTTTTGCGTGTGGGTTTTTAGTGACGTGCATCGTTTTGCGTGCAGGTTTGGTGGATGTGCACCGTTTTGCGTGCAGACTCGAGAGAAGTGCATCGTTTTGCGTGCAAGCTCGAGGAGACAAGTGGAATCGCGCGGAGACCAATTGCAAGTGTCTACAAGCAATTGGGTACACTACAAGGTGGGGAATTCTGCCGAAATTGGGTGACCTCTCCCCTTGCTCCTTTGCTTTTCGATTCGAAGCATGATAGTAGCCTGTTAGAGGCGTTAGGTAATTATGAATAAGATTGCATGTTTAGAGGAACACAGATGAAAAGAGCAACTGTTGGTTGCCAATAACAGATGATATATGTGCATGTGTAGAGAAATTTAGAGGAAAAGTGATATTTATGATTTATCCACAATAGGGGATAAATTTGTATGTGTAGATGGACACAGATGATAAATGCAACTGTCAGTTGCCAAAAGGAGATAATTCATTTTCATGTGCAAAAAGGACTTAGAGGATAAATATTATTTTTATGATGGATATGAAAATAATTGCATGCGTAGAAATGAGTAATTACTTGATGACTGTGATCATGTTAGGGTACAACCCTAGGAATCATGTGATATAAGGGAACAGAACTTGTTGGTAGTAAGACTAGGAGAAAACCTAGTTTAGGGGTTTGACGAGTGACATCAACTTAGGAGTTATCCTAGGAAGGATGAGTGGCATGGTCTTAGGTGATAACCTAAGGACACTGGATAGAGTGATCAACATAGAGTCAGAAAACTCTAGGGTGTATATGACATGGAACTTAGGTAAAGAGAACCTAAGGAGAACTAGTGTTCAACATAGAGTCAAGGAACTCTAGGATGAGTATGACATGGAACTTAGGTAAAGGAAACCTAAGGTGAACTAGAGGTCAGCATAGAGTCATGGAACTCTAGGACAGGTATGACATGGGACTTAGGTAAAGGGAACCTAAGTTGAGCTAGAAGAGTTTAAACTCACAGACAGGAAAAATAGAGTCAAGTTGACTCTAGGATTCAGTAAGGAATCAGGAGGATGGAAAGGGTGGATCAAGTGTGGAGATATGAAAGGGAAAACAGAAAAGTAGAGTCAATGTAATTCTAAAATAACAGCGGAACATGGAATTAGAGTCAGTGTAACTCTAAGTTAATAGTGGAACAGGAAAATAGAGTTAAGTTAACTCTAGGATTCAATGAGGAATCAGGAAAGTGGGATAAGATCCCAAGGTTAAAAGCTGATCAAATATAACCCTAGAAGGTCATAGGGTGTCTGGGCAAATGGATAATAACTTTAACTTCAATTTGAGTTAAAGAAATAAAAGAGAAATGTTTAAGAGTCCAGGAGACTCTCTAGTTATCCTTATGGCAAGACCTAGGATAAGAGATGAAAAATGGTTAATAAGCAAGACAAGCAAAGCTAAAAGTGGCTAAAGAGCATAAAGAGAATGTTAATGACGCCTTCGAATTTGAGACTCGTCAAGTGGAGCAGGACTCCCTGGGCAGTGACCCGTCGGACGAGGTACTTTCGAAGGGCTAAAAGTGAAAGCAAGGAGCTAAATGCTCAAAGAAAAGAGAAAGTAAATTGCCAGTGGCAAAATGGGAGCTATAAGCTCGAATAAGAAAGGAAAGCAAGTGTTCAAAAGCAAAGAGGCTAAGAACTAAAATAAAAGAGAAAGAAAAAGAAAAGAAAAGAAAGAAAAATTAAAGATAAAACGGGCGTACCTCCGGGGGCGAACGTACAACGGTCAGGAGTTGGACAGGGTCCCTCTCCCGGGCAGCGACCCGTATGACTGGTAGATAGAGTACTCTTGTCAGAGTTGGGCAGTGACCCTATCGGGCAGTGTCCCGTATGACAAGTCCCCCCGGCAGGACGGGGTAACACTTGCGAGTGTTATCGGCAACCTTAGAAATCTTATCTTATGGTAGCAAGACTACCGGGCTCGGGCCCGTTGGATAAGAATTTCCAAGGGTTAACTTGAACTAAAGCACCAGAATCTAAAGAATAAAGAAAAATAGAGTGGCCAGGGTGGCCGGGTTAGTTGAACCCAGTATACAGCGGCATAGTGGCCGAGTTGGTGCTTAGCAGCCTAGTGTGGCTAGACAGAGTAGTGCTGGGTCGATGGTTACACAGATAGTGTAGTGATATATTATTGCATAGCTGCATATTGATGTTGAGGATTTTAGTTTCCTAGCACACTATTATTATTGCTTCCATTGGACCAAGTGGTGTAGGACACTCTCTCTCGGTGGTTGAACCCACTGGGAACTCGCTCGTAAGTTCTCACACCCCTTGGGTGACCCCCCCCACAGGTTCGGGAATGGATGCAGCGGTCGAGACAGATCAGATGCAGACGACAGCGAGGCATACGACAGGGGCAAGAGCCCAGCAGCATAGTGACCTAGAGGGTCTAGCAGAGGTACCATTTTTATATTTCTTGAGTGAACCTTGTATGGTGAGGAATTATGTAAAGGAAATGTAATAATTTATTTGCAAGTTCAGAATTGTAAAGTGTAATAAGTTTAATTTATGGTTCACTCCTGTATGCTTTCATTTCCGCATTAGTTATTGAATGAAAGTTTTAAATTTATAGTGATTTTTAGTACTCTGATATTGAGCTTCCGCATACACTTGTTGTGTTATTATGGATGTTACCGTTCCTTTCGGGTAGAAAAAGGTTTTACCCGATTGGCGGGTCTGTTAGCGTGCCCGAACCGTACAAATTGGCGGACTCGGGGCGTGACACTAGTCATTGTCACGCCCCGGGTGTAAACCAGAACCCGGGCCCGTCCACAGATCCGCCGTGCACACGGAATTTCCGTGCACACGAAGCGCTGGTAACCTGCTCAGATATAAAATATATAATAAAGGAGCATATAAACAGAGCTAAACTAAAACTAATACATTTCAGACTACAGTTGGAAAGTAAAAGTACAATAAAACTCTCAAATAAATACATAAGTCTCTCCCAGCTCACCAAATAAATACAACCAGCTGGCTGAAGCTAGACCCAAAATAAAAGAAAATACAACTGTGTGAGTGCATAGGGGATACGACCAAAATACAGCTATGCTCGCAGACGGGGTAGACGACTATCTAGTCCGCTATCCTCTTACCTCGATATGCCGAAGATGGCCTAGCTGCACTCGCAGAAGACTCTGCAAAACAGGGGAGAACAAAAAGAAGAAGGACAATGGGGGTGAGAACTACTAGATAAACCAGTAGCCTCCCATAGTGAGTAAAGCCTCAAACTCTGACGTACCCACTAGGACTACTAGAGGCAAAAAAGGAAGAATAGTGGTAAGCTATAAAGGCTGCTGATAAAAAGAAAACAACCACTACTATGCCTCTAAATGCAGTGCCAAAAAGTAACTGTATGCATGCAACTATAAGGCTAAATGTCTGAATAAACCCAATCAATGGACCATTAATCACTGGCACTGCCTGCTCAACTGTCTCAAGTATCTGCTAACCAATCGGTACTCACTGGCCGATGCTCACTGTCTGGCACTCACTGGCCAACAGGTCTGGCACTCACTGGCCAATATGTCAACTGCCTACTCCGGAGTGGCACTCGAGGGGAGCGACCCACATGAGTAAAGTATCACTGTCACAGGTATCACAATATAGCAGGACTGGATCACGACTATGATCAAAGTGGGAAACTCTATCCACTAATGAAACCCCGATCCCCAATCTGGTGTAATAATAGTAAACATCCGGTCAACCGCCCAATGTTCGCGGTCGCCGCAATACCCCATAAGTCCAAAATCGAGTCTAACCTGTCCCAGACTCAAAGGCCTCAACTACACTATCCCAAACCCCTGCTCAAACCTGAGCAACATGCATCTGAATGAAAAGGAGAATAACAAAACATGGTTTCTCCTAAGTCAAGTCCCAATATGATAGTGTAGCAATAAATAGTGGCCTAACTAGATGTCCATACAAGCATGCAAATGTCCTCTTTTTAAAACTAAAAGAAAGTATTTAAAATTTATTTTTAAAAGGATAATTCTTGATGTCCCAACATGATAAGTCATTTTGCATGCGAGGTTATGCTATAACATTTGTTCCACCAACAATATCCCAATTTAACATAAATAAGCTGCCACGTAATCTGTGGGGTCAACACACTCGATTCTCAAATAGGATATCAATTATCACATTTAATTTAGGGGATCTCTAATATTCCTAGTGAGCAAGTCAAAAGTGAGGTAAGCAACAACCACCCACATCGAAATGCGCAATCCACATCCAAAAAGGGTCCTCGCTGTCCACAGTCCTCTAACTCCGCAACCCGCCAAAAACAGTGCACTACTGCACAAAACATCGCATCCGGTGTAAACATACAACCCAAAAATACAGCATTTACTGTTTTTCCCAACAGCACAAAAAAAAGGGAATTTCACCTCTATACAGTGCTCCGAAAAATCCAAAAAAATTACGGTTGCGTTCCTCGCGACGAGTAGATTGAAAAAGAGTCCTTATACACCTTGATCCGATGCTCGTAGGCCAAGATATAAATCGAACAAGCTGGTGCTGTCCAGAAAAACACCACAGAAAAAGGGGGTCAAAGGTGCCTCGGGAACCATGCCAAAAGTGCAAAATGGAGCAAAGTGGTAAACACGAAAAACGAAGCCTTACCTCTTAAGAACGCGGTGCCACAGAAATCGCTCAAAAAATCCTCCTGGTTTGCGCACAGAAAATTTCCGACTGAACTGCAACAGAAAAGGGCCGAAAAAGGAAAATGTCGAGGCACACAGTAAAACCAAGATCGCCGCTGCCGAGCCTCCAAAAATCCTAGGGATCCACCACAAGATCAAAAATATCAAGAGGAACAAGTTTCCTAAAGGGCTCTTCCTCTCAATCTCACTCTAAGTCTCGAAAAAGCAGAAAAAGAGAGAGAGAGAGAGAGGAGGGGTATTTATAGGCCAGCCCAGCCCACAAAAGCCAGAAAGATTTCGGGCGCCCGAATCTTTCGGGCCCCGAAATCGCGCCCCCGGCCCGGCCCAGAACCAGCGCCCGAATCGCCCTGGGCGCGACTCGTGTCCTGAACATGGGACAGCGGCGTCCAGCGGCTCGGGCGCTGCCACGTGGCGCCTACGGGGTGGCGGGGTGGGTGGCACCCGCCATTGGCGGGCCGCCACGTGGCGCCGTGCCCGCCATGCCAGCCGCCGCCCTGCCAACTGCCGCCTGCCACCTGCTACGCATGCGGTACGGCCCGCTGAACCGCGGTCCCGCGTGCACCGAGCGCGTGTGAGCCGGCGAATCCGGGGCCGCCACGTGGCGCACCTCGGTCCATGCACCGGCCGCTCGCTCCCTTGGACCGCGCAGCGAGAACCCACCAATGGGCTGCAGCCACGTGTCCCCGCCGGTCCACAGTGCACCGGCACCAAGTCCCGTGGACTAGACAGCGTGCGCCGGCCAATCCCAGGCCGCCACGTGTCACCCGCCGGTCCACAGCCCCCCCGTGCACCATTTTGCATAGAAAACTTCCGGGTGTCCGTTTTTGGGCGTCTGGACTCATAAAAATATAAGTATATAGCCATTTTCAAGCGTTTTTCCGTGCTGAATCCAGATACGGCCTCCAATCAGCCTGAAACCACTTTTAAAATTTGGCAAAAGCAGCCGAAGGTCAGGCTTGACTCTAAACCCTCTCTGAGTCCATCCAACACATCCCTTTGACGTGTTGTGGCCCTAACACACCACTAACAGGTGTTCCACACCCCGAAACATAGGGGAAAGCTACACGGGGATCTGGGTTACTACAGTCATACATGCTCACAAGCTTAAACAATATATAGCAGACATGCATCAATCATATTCTCCAACAAGTAAGTGAACATCATCATCTAGCATGCTTTTCCACTAGAATAGGATAACCATCTTTATCTTATAACTCTCCCTCATGCATAAGGGTAAATAAATCATGTACAATTATCAATTAAGCCTCAATCCCATCATTCAAACCATTTCTCATGCTTAGATCACAATCATCAAAATTGTACATTATACTATGCAGGCATACTAACAAATAGAGTTAGAGAACCATCCACTGGTTCTGGAGACGAAGCAACCCACCTGAATCGCTTTCCACAGGCAAAGCCGAAGTCGATTAAGTGCGCAGCCACTTGCTAACAAATCCGCCGGAACCGCACCCTCGGTACTCGGTCGCACAAGCCTCTGTTCAAACCAACATCACATCCACAACACACTAATCAATACCCCACACACACAAAACAGCGCTTGCTGTTTTTACAGTCCAGCAAAGAGAAAGGGGATTTTCACCTACGTGCAATCCTTTGAAAAATCCAAAAAAATCACGGTTGCGATCCTCGCGACGAGTAGATCCAAATAGAGTATTTATACTTCTCATTCCGACACATGTAGGCCAAGATACAAATAGAACATCACGGTACGCCAATCAATCCACAACTCGCATCTCTGCAGAAATAAGTCCCAAATAAGCTTAAATATCACCTTCGAAAAGACCTCCAAAAATTCTGATAAAAATACGGGTGCGTTTCTCTCGAAGCGTAGATGTTGATCGAGTCCTCATACGTCTCGTTCTGATGCCCGTAGGCCGAGAAATCCCAACAATACTCCACCGCTGTCCAAAACCTCGCAGCGGTACAAGGGGTCAAAAGATACCTCTAAAACTGTGCCAAAAGCCCAAAATATGGTAAAGTGATCAACACGAAAATCGAAGGCGTATCTCTCGTGAATGCGCTGCCGCAAAAATCAGCTCAAAAGTCTATTGGGGTAGCTCACGGGGTCTCGCGCACTGAAATGGGACGGTAGAAGCCAAAATCGAAGGAGCGTCGCAATGCGCCGCGCCACAGAAAACGACGATGCGGCGGCCTCCAAAAATATACAGGAATCCTTCAAGAGTTGCAGCACAAGATGAAGAACAAGTCATCTTCAGGGCTCTGTCATAGGAGAGCTCGAAAAAGGGCTCAAAAGAACGGCCAAAGCGGGCTATATTGTCACGCCCCGGGTGTAAACCAGAACCCGGGCCCGTCTACAGATCCGACGTGCACACGGTATTTCCCGCGTACACGAAGCATCGGTAACCTGCTCAGATATAAGAGATAATAATAATAGAGCATAAAATCAGAGCTGGACTAAAAACTACAACATCTCAGACCAAAGCCGGAAATAAAGTAAAGAACGACTGTAAATAAATACAAGTACTCTCCCAACTCACCACAAATATACAACCAACTGGCTAAAGCCAGACCCCAAAAGAGAGTACAACAAAAACTGTCTGAGGAGATAGGGATACAACCAAAGTCCAGCTAGCTACTGTCGGGTGGACTCTCTATCTAGTCCGCCATCCTCTTACCTCGATCAGTTGCTGATGACCCAGCAACTCCCGCAGAAGACTCTGCAAAACAAAGGAAAAAACAAAGAAAAGGACGATGGGGGTGAGAACTACTATAGAAACAGCAGCCTCCCTAGTGGGTTAAGCCTCAACTCTGACATGCCCACTAGGTCTACCAGAGGCAAAAGAATAGGAGTAAGGTGGTAAGCTAATAAAACGGCCGATAAAGGTAAGCTACCACTAATATGCCTCTAAATGCAGAGTCTGAAATAGGAAACTATACGAATGCATCAGTGTAAGTATCTGACCGAATAACCCAATCTAATCACCTGTAAAAACTAGCACTGCCTGCTCTGCTGTCGAACTCAAGATCTGAGTAGCGGAATCTGCACACACGGGTCGAATCCGCGGGATCGGCACACAAGGCTCGCATCCCAAAATGAGTATTAGACCTGCACACATGGCTCGGTCTGAGGCCTACCTCCGGAGTGGCACTCGAAGGGAGCGACCCACACGAGTAAAGTAACTCTGTCATCAGTATCACAAGTATCTCTGTATCGAGTATCACCGTATAGTAGGACTGGATCATGACAATGATCAAAGTGGGAAAAATCCTCCACTAAAGATAACCCGAACCCCCAATCAATGCTATGATAAACAATAAGTGAGAAACTCCATCCACTAGAGGAATCCAATCCCCAATCTGATGCATAAGTAAACATTCGGTCAACCGCCCAATGCCCTCGGTTGCCGCAAAAACCCAAAACCCTAATCTAGTATGACGAACCCACTCAACAAACCCGGCTACACTATCCTACAACCCTGCTCAACCCGACCAATACCCTAATGTCTCAAATGAAAGGAGAAAAGAATAATAAAAGGGGTTTCTCCTAAGTCAATTCCAGCATGATAGTGTAGCAGAAAAATGTGGCCTATATAGATGTCCATCCAAGCATGCAAATGTCCTCATCTAGAATAGAAGGAAAAGCGTCCACCAATGCACTCATATATAATACATCATAATGTCCCAATATACTAATCTATTCACATGGATAACATGATATAACAATGAACTCCAATACCAATGTCTCAAAGTGATGATCCCTTTTTGCATAATCACTAAGTACTAACATACAACTGATCATGCTGTTCCAAATAAATAAATACTTTAACAGGAGTGATTATGGCATAACGATCAAGTTCCAATACCATTGTCTCAATCACATGGATAGGCTATCAATTATGTGGTCCCTTTTTGCATGCAAGGTTATCAATATTTGATCAACAATTTCTAACATCGGGTTATTCTGATATTCCTAGTGAGCATACCAAAAGAGAGGGATACAACAACCACCCACCTCGAGAAGCTTGCACAATAGTAAAACAAGATCCCTCGCTGCCAAAATCCACAGTCTCAAACAATCACCCCACAATACAAGGAATGCAAATAATCCTGCAAACACACCGACCGATAACTATTTCAACAACGGTTCCACAACCATTCACAATTCCCCAAAATTTCAGCTAAAAGGATGCTTAATTTCTACATGTAAAAGGAACTCTAAAAAATCCAACAACAATACCACTGCGATCGTCTCGTCGAGCCCTTCGAAACAAGTACCTGCACGTCCCAATCCGAGTTTCGTAGGTCAAGTTACAATATCAACAAGGTGACTACCTCAATAATCCCAAGTACAAAAATTTGTAAAACTTTGCTCTGAAAAAGTGGGATTTTCACCTTGGAAGAAAACTCAGAAAATTACAAGAAAAATACGATGATGTTCCTTGCGACGCGTAGATAGAAATCGAATATTGGAACGCCTCAATCCGATGTCCGGGTGCGAAGATATCGGCAAAATACTCCAATGCTGTCCAAAACAGTACACAGCAAACAGGGGATCAACAGTGCCTCGGAAACCGTGCCAAAAGTCCGGAATACGAAGAAATGATCAACACAAAAAACAAAGCACTACCTCTCAGGAACACATCGGCGCAAGAATCATCGAAAACGGAGGTTGGAGAAGGCCAGGGGAGTCCTCGGACCGAAATGCGACGAAAAGGGCAAATAAGGAAAGTGCGTCACAGCGTGCCAAAAAAATGCCAACCTCGAAGTGCGTGCCACCAAAAAATTCTGAAACTTCCTCAGAGGATAGAGCACAAGATGATGTTCATCTTTGCTTCAGGGCTCAGCAGGAGGTGAGCTCGGGAAAAGCCCCAAATCGCAGGCCAAAGGGGGCTATTTATAGCCAAAAAGCAACAATTCCAAAAATACCCAACAAGTCCCCTGTTTCGGGCGCCCGATTAAATCGGGTTGCTACAGTAACGGGCCCGGCCCGTTACTGTGTGCGCCCGAAAAAGCATCGGCCTGCCATGCGGCCCAACCGCGCCCCGCGCGCCCGTTGCACGTGCGCCCGCCTATCACGGCGCGCCGCATGGCGCCGCGGTCCACGGCGGGAACCGTGGGCCGCGGTTCACGCCGGGCCACCCGGGTCCGTGCGCCCACCAATGGGTGCGCTCCACGTGGCCACGCGGGGTCCACGGTGCGCCTCGCCCGGCGGCTGGTCGCGCGTGCGTTGACCCACCCATCACAGCGCGCCACGTGGCACCACCAACACTCACTGCGCCCGGTGCACGCAACTGATGCACCCGCCGAACCCGAAGCCGCCACGTGTCCAATCCTCCGGTGCACGCCGGCCCCGTGGACCGCGCGCCTGCCCGCGCCTGCCCGCGGCTGCCCGCGACCGCACTCCGCCGCTGCGCCGCCGTGCTCCGTCTCCCGCCGGTCGCCGCCGGTAGCCGGAGTTACTGTTCCAGCGTGAACAGTAACCAATGGCGAAAAAATCAAGCAAATAGCCTAATTTCATCGTTTTCGCGCGCTGAATCTAAATCTGTTGTCCGTTTTGCCAAATTCCGCTTCTAAAATTTGTCAAAGGCATTCGGAAAGGTATTCTTAATCCAAATTTCGTGCTGGATCCAATCCTGAGGTCCGATTCGCGCGCAAACACCTCCAACACACAGCAAAGGCCTCCGAAAGCTGCTAAACACACTGCAGAAGCTCCGATGACCCAATAGTTATCCTCTTGTGGAAATTTGGGTCCTCACATCCTCGCCTACTAAAAGAATGTTTCGTCCTCGAAACTAAGAAGCAAGACAAACGTACCTCAGCTCGAATCCTCGAACAAGAAAGGATAGGTATCCTGCATCGACTCCTCCAACTCTCAAGCGGCCTCCCGCTCCTCGTACCCAAAGTCCTCCCTAAACTCCAGTGGGGTGTAGTCAAACACATGCGCAGGATCAAATACATACTTCCTCAAAGCAGAAACTTGAAACACGTCATGAACTCCAGCCAGGCGTGGAGGAAGAGTAACTCAAACAATAACAGGGCCAACTCTCTCCAGTACCAAAAAGGGTCTAATAAATTGGGGACTACACTTTTTTCGAACTTCAAATCTCCGGACCCCTGACAAAGGCGAGACTTTCAAAAAGACATGATCACCAATCTGAAACATTAAGTCTCGCCGTCGGGTATCAGCATAACTCCTCCGTCAATTCAGG
The DNA here is from genome assembly GCA_029168755.2 of Tillandsia fasciculata. Classification (NCBI taxonomy): domain Eukaryota; kingdom Viridiplantae; phylum Streptophyta; class Magnoliopsida; order Poales; family Bromeliaceae; genus Tillandsia; species Tillandsia fasciculata. The sequence goes on along the minus strand of CM054939.1, from coordinate 16,157,603 downwards.
GCGGTCACAAGATGTCGTCGAATCAATCTAACCTTTTCTTCTGCCTCTGCCAGTAGATCAGGACTCCAAGTCTTCCTCTCACCCACGTCACTTCAATATAGGGGTGTCCGACACTAGTGTTCAAACAACGCTTCAAACGGAGACATCTGAATGCTCGCTTGGTAGTTGTTGTTGTACGCAAACTCAACCAATCCCACGTGTCGGTACCACCCTCCTCCAAATTCCAGGACGCATGCTCTCAACATATCCTCGAGGGTCTGTATGGTGCGCTCAGACTGTCCATCGGTCTGTGGGTGGAATGCTGTGCTAAATCGAAGCTGCATCCCCAAGGCTGTCTGTAAACTCCTCCAGAAAAGTGAGACCAACCCCAGTCTCTATCTGATACAATGGAGACGGTTACACCGTACAATCTCACAACCTCAGCTAAGTACAACTATACCAATCGCTCCCAAAGGCCAAGTCACCTGCACCGGTAGAAAGAGAGCGGACTTGGTGAGTCTATCCACAACTATCCAGGTTGCATCAGCCCCAGTCGGTGCTCTCGGCAATCCAGTGACAAAATCCAAAGTGATATGATCCCATTTCCATTCTGGGATTGGAAGACTCTGTAACTTGCTAGTAGGTACACGATGCTCCGCCTTTACTTGTTGACAAGTTAAGCAGTGCCACGATCCTCCCAATGTCTCTCTCTTCATACCAAAAATGTGCCTTGAGGTCCTTATACATTTTAGTCCCACCAGGATGAATGGTATAAGGTGTATTATGGGCCTCCCTCAAGACCTACTCTCGAATCTCTGAACCTATAGGCACACAAGCTCGGTCCCTGTACCGCAGTACTCTCGAAGCATCAACTGAAAAATCCCTTGTCAACTCCGTCTGAATCTGCTCTCGGATCCTCATCAAATGGGGGTCCTCACTCTGTTTCTCTCGAATCCTGTCCAACAGAGTGGGCTGCACGACCAAAGACATAAGTCTAGCTGAGACCCCATGGGATATAGCCTCAATCTGTAGCCGTCTCATCTACTCAACCAACAGTGCCTGCTGCGAGATCATCATACTCAGACTCGTCCTCCTACTCCAAGCATCTGCCACAACATTGGCCTTGCCGGGATGACAAAGGATAATCACACCATAATCCTTTAACAACTCTAACCACCGTCGTTGCCTCAAGTTCAACTCCTTCTGAGTGAATAGATACTTCATCCCTTATGATTAGTGTAAAACTTGTAGTGCTCTTCATACAATAATGCCGCCATAATTTCAGAGCAAACACAACCGCTGCCAACTCAAGATCATGAATATGGTAATTTTTCTCATGGTCCTTTAATTGCCATGAAGCATAAGCAATTACCCTACCATGCTGCATCAATACACACCCCATACCACTGAAAAAGGCATCGCTGTAGATCACAAATCCCTCTCCCAAGACCGGGAGAGCAAGGATCGGAGCTGTCATCAATCTCTGTTTCTGCTCCTTCAAAACAGCTCTGACAAGTCTCACTCCAAATAAACTTAATCCCCTATCCAGGTCAGACATGTGAGGGGAGTGGAAAGCTTCGTAAAGCCTTCCACAAATCGCCGATAGTAGCCAGTCAAACCCAAAGAACTCCGCACCTTGGTGATAGTCGTCGGCCTCGGCCAATCTCGAATAGCATCCACCTTGGCCGGATCCACTGCCACTCCCGTAGCTGAAACTACGTGCCCCAAAAAGGCGACCTCCCGGAGCCAAAATCCGTACTTCAAAAGCTTGGCATACAGCTTCTCTCACAGAAGCTATAGCACTGTCCTCAAGTGCTCCTTACTCCACATCACTCCAGGAGTAAATCAGAATCATCAATAAATACTGCAACAACCCGGTCCAAAAACGGCTGAAATATCCAGTTCACCAAATCTATCAATGCGGCAGGGGCATTCGTCAATCCAAATGGCATCACTGTGAACTCATAAAGCCCGTACCGAGATCTGAATGCCGTTTTGGAGATATCCTCGGCCCTCACACTCAGCTGGTGGTAGCCGAACTGAAGATCAATCTTCGAAAATACCGAAGCTCCCAATAATCCATGCACAGTCGAAGTGAACCATCCTTCTACTTCACAACCAACTCAGGCTCTCCCCACGGCGACACACTGGGTCTAACAAAACCCTAGTCCATCACATCCTACAATTGCGCCTTCAGCTCTCTCAACTCGACAGGCGCCATCCGATAAGGTGCCTTCAAGATAGGCGTGGTTCCCGGGACCTCGTCAATCACAAACTCTATCTCCCTCTCCGGCGGCCTAGTCGTCAACTCAAACATATCTAGCAACTCGCGGATAATGGGGATATCCTCGAGTCCCAGTGCCACCGTAGGCACCTCCATGATAGTAGCCAGAAAAATAATGCAACCTCTGAACATATCTCCTCCAGTCCTGGCTCGCGAAGACTCATCATCCTCTCTCGGCAGTCAGAATGGCAAGGTCCGGTGACAATCAATCTACACCTAGCACCACGTCAAAATCCTGAAGTTACCCTTTCAATTCTCGTAGCTCAGCCGGTGCCATTCCAATAAGATAAGGAGCCCTAAAGATTGGCGTAGTTCCTAGAACTACGTCAATCCAAAAACTTAATTTCCCTATCCGGCGGTATACTAATCAACTCAGGTGGAACCATAATGTCTGGGAGCTCAAGAACATTAGAGATGTCCCTAAGTCCCGGTACCGCCGTAGGCTCCTCAACTACACTAGCCAAAAGGCTGCACATCTACAGCGAATCATCTACCTCGGTCGGGAAGTCGAACCCATAAGGCAAGGAAAACACTCGGACATTCCCGGTACACAACATCTCTTGGCCTGGCTCGCAAAGGGTGACCGTCTTCGCGGCACAATCTAACATCACGAAATACCGAGCCAGACCGTCCATCCCGAGGACCACATTAAAATCCCACAGCCGTCTCAAGACCAACAACATTCCTCCACGTGCGACGGTTAAACGGGAATCTAAACCTCTCGTGCACGTGGTAACCATCCTACCTCTAACCCATGCAATGATGATCATTCTACCAAAAAGAGAAATGAAATGCTCCGATAACAATCAGATACAGATCCTACCGCCATAAATAAATCATACCTGCCACCACTCGGTCAGCAACAACAGAATCCTCCGTCTGTGCTAAGCAATCCTGGCCGCTCAACAACGGCTGTCTCTCACCAGATGAGCAGGTTGGCGAAGATCGGTCTACCTGGAGATCCGTCGATGGAGTTTCCGGTCGTAGCTGGGAAGTAGTAGGAATAGGTGCCGAAGTCGGTGCTGCACATGTCGGAAGGGGGCATGTAGCCCGCAAATGTCCAGACTGGCCACAAAGATAGCAGCATCCCTGCCGTTGATCACAAGTATTGGCAAGGTGTTGACCTCCACAGAAAATGCATATGTCAGAAAACTGGGACTGCCTCGACAGCTGCTGATGCTGTCACCTCTGCTGTCATGACCACGATCTCTGCTGGGATGCGATAGGGGCCAACGTCGAAGAAGGTGCTACAAAGGTCGGAAGGGGGCATGTAGCTCGGATGTGACCAGGCTGTCCACATCTAAAGCAACGACCCTGCCTCAGATCGCAGGTGTGCGGGAAGTGAGGTCCTCCACAGAAAATACATCCGCCGCGAAGCCGTGGTCGTCTCCGAGAACTAGACTGTCCATCAATATCCGGGGCTGAGCGTTTCCTCTCAAAACGCTGCTCTGAAGTCCTGGCCCTCACTCCGACTGCCGAATCACCGCCCTGCACCAACAGCTGCTCCAAGAGCTGGTCCTGATGAAAGCTCCTCGCCACCAAATGGGTCACTAAGGCCCGCAGTTCCCCCAGCTCGGCGGATACTGCCTGTCCAGGCTCCTCAGGGGGAGTGGGGGTACCCTCAGCGGAAAAACGACGCCGGGGCGACATCCTGCCACAAGAAACCACAAATCAGAAACACATCCCCACACGACCCAATCTAGAGAAAGTCAAAGGCATCCCCCCTATTTCTGTAACTTTATGTTGTCTGCAACCAACATAACTGTCCAACAGAAATAAGATATGTCGATCCCTCTTCCCTCACTTGAAGAGTCAAATAATAAATCACTGACTTTCGCAAAATATCACGCCACTCACGCCCTACCATCCTAGGGTCTGCCCAAAAGCCTAGGGTTTTCTAAGTCCCAACTGACCTATCCCTAAGCTCTGATACCACCTAATCTGTCTCGCCCCGGGTGTAAACTAGAACCCGGGCCCGTCTATAGATCCGCCGTGCACACGGTATTTCCCGCGTACACGAAGCATCGGTAACTTGCTCAGATATAAGAGATAATAATAATAGAGCATAAAATCAGAGCTGGACTAAAAACTACAATATCTCAGACCAAAGCCGGAAATAAAGTAAAGAACGACTGTAAATAAATACAAGTACTCTCCCAACTCACCACAAATATACAACCAGCTGGTTAAAGCCAGACCCCAAAAGAGAGTACAACAAAAACTGTCTGAGGAGATAGGGATACAACCAAAGTCCAGCTAGCTACTGTCGAGTGGACTCTCTATCTAGTCCGCCATCCTCTTACCTCGATCAGTTTCTGACGACCCAGCAACTCCCGCAGAAGACTCTGCAAAATAAAGGGAAAAACAAAGAAAAGGACGATGGGGGTGAGAACTACTATAGAAACAGCAGCCTTCCCTAGTGGGTTAAGCCTCAACTCTGACATGCCCACTAGGTCTACCAGAGGCAAAAGAAAAGGAGTAAGGTGGTAAGCTAATAAAACGGCCGATAAAGGTAAGCTACCACTAATATGCCTCTAAATGCAGAGTCTGAAATAGGAAACTATACGAATGCATCAGTGTAAGTATCTGACCGAATAACCCAATCTAATCACTAGTAAAAACTGGCACGGCCTGCTCTGCTGTCGAACTCAAGATCTGAGTAGCGGAATCTGCACACACGGCTCGAATCTACGGGATCGGCACACAAGGCTCGCATCCCAAAATGAGTATCAGACCTGCACACATGGCTCGGTCTGAGGCCTACCTCCACAGTGGCACTCGAGGGGAGCGACCCACACGAGTAAAGTAACTCTGCCATCAGTATCACAAGTATCTCTGTATCGAGTATCACCGTATAGCAGGACTGGATCATGACAATGATCAAAGTGGGAAAAACCCTCCACTAAAGATAACCCGAACCCCCAATCAATGCTATGATAATCAATAAGTGGGAAACTCCATCCACTAGAGGAATCCTATCCCCAATCTGATGCATAAGTAAACATTCGGTCAACCGCCCAATGTCCGCGGTTGCCGCAATAACCCAAAACCCCAATCTAGTATGACGAACCCACTCAACAAACCCGGCTACACTATCCTACAACCCTGCTCAACCCGAGCAATACCCCAATGCCTCAAATGAAAGGAGAAAAGAATAATAAAAAGGGTTTCTCCTAAGTCAATTCCAGCATGATAGTGTAGCAGAAAAATGTGGCCTATATAGATGTCCATCCAAGCATGCAAATGTCCTCATCTAGAATAGAAGGAAAAGCGTCCACCAATGCACTCACATATAATACATCATAATGTCCCAATATACTAATCTATTCACATGGATAACATGATATAACAATGAACTCCAATACCAATGTCTCAAAGTGATGATGTGACGCCCCCAATAGTCCCACATCGGATGTGGATGGAATTGTGATTGGGTTTATATGAGACTTGGACACTAGTAATAATAACTGGGCTTAAGCATTTTGGGCTGTGGTTTGGGCCCAACGAGTTATTATTGGTAGTGGGCCGGGTCGTTACATTTGGTATCAGAGCCAATAACCAGCCGGAAGTGTGCGGCAAGTCTCGGCTGAGTCTGGGTCTAGATGACAGGACTAGCGAGACGAGTCTCACATCGCCTGGTGATCTTGGGCTGCTGTGTGTGTGTTTGGGCTGACGAGGACGTCAGGCCTAAACGGGGGGAGTCTGTGACGCCCCCAATAGTCCCACATCGGATGTGGATGGAATTGTGATTGGGTTTATATGAGACTTGGACACTAGTAATAATAACTGGGCTTAAGCATTTTGGGCTGTGGTTTGGGCCCAACGAGTTATTATTGCTAGTGGGCCGGGTCGTTACAGATGATCGCTTTTTGCATAATTACTAAGTACTAACATACAACTGATCATGCTGTTCCAGATAAATAAATACTTTAACAGGAGTGATTATGGCATAACGATCAAGTTCCAATACCATTGTCTCAATCACATGGATAGGCTATCAATTATGTGGTCCGTTTTTGCTTGCAAGGTTATCAATATTTGATCAATAATTTCTAACATCGGGTTATTCTAATATTCCTAGTGAGCATACCAAAAGAGAGGGATACAACAACCACCCACCTCGAGAAGCATGCACAACAGTAAAACAAGATCCCTCGCTGCCAAAATCCACAGTCTCCAACAATCACCCCACAATACAAGGAATGCAAATAATCCTGCAAACACACCGACCGATAACTATTTAAACAACGGTTCCACAACCATTCACAATTCCCCAAAATTTCAGCTAAAAAAATGCTTAATTTTCACCTGTAAAAGGAACTCTGAAAAATCCAACAAAAATACCACTGCGATCGTCTCGTCGAGCCCTTCGAAATGAGTACCTGCACGTCCCAATCCGAGTTTCGTAGGTCAAGTTACAATATCAACAAGGTGACTACCTTAATAATCCCAAGTACAAAAATCTGTAAAACTTTGCTCTGAAAAAGTAGGATTTTCACCTTCGAAGAAAACTCAAAAAAAATCCAAGAAAAATACGATGATGTTCCTCGCGACGCATAGATAGAAATCGAATATTGGCACGCCTCAATCCGATGTCCGGGTGCGAAGATATCTGCAAAATACTCCAATGCTGTCCAAAACAGTACACAGCAAATAGGGGATCAACAGTGCCTCGGGAACCGTGCCAAAAGTCCGGAATACGAAGAAACGATCAACACAAAAAACAAATCCCTACCTCTCAGGAACACATCGGCACAAGAATCATCGAAAAAGGAGGTCGGAGAAGGCCAGGGGAGTCCTCGGACCGAAATGCGACGAAAAGGGCAAATAAGGAAAGTGCGTCGCAGCGCGCCGGAAAAATGCCAACCTCGAAGTGAGTGCCACCAAAAATTCTGAAACTTCACTAGAAGATAGAGCACAAGATGATTTTCATCTTTGCTTCAGGGCTCAGCAGGAGGTGAGCTCGGGAAAAGCCCCAAATCGCAGGCCAAAGGGGGCTATTTATAGCCAAAAAGCAACAATTCCAAAAATACCCAACAAGTCCCCTGTTTCGGGCGCCCGATTAAATCGGGTTGCTACAGTAACGGGCCCGGCCCGTTACTGTGTGCGCCCGAAAAAGCCTCGGCCCGCCACGCGGCCCAACCGCGACCCGCGCGCCCGTTGCACGTGCGCCCACCTATCACGGCGCGCCGCGTGGCGCCGCGGTCCACGGCGGGAACCGTGGGCCGCGGTTCACGCCGGGCCACCCGGGTCCGTGCGCCCACCAATGGGCGCGCTCCACGTGGCCACGCGGGGTCCACGGTGCGCCGCGCCCGGCGGCCGGTCGCACGTGCGTTGACCCACCCATCGCAGCGCGCCACGTGGCACCACCAACACTCACCGCGCCAGGTGCACGCAACTGATGCACCCGCCGAACCCGAAGCCGCCACGTGTCCAATCCTCCGGTGCACGCCGGCCCCGTGGACTGCGCGCCTGCTCGCGCGCCCGCGCGCCTGCCCGGGGCTGCCCGCGGCCACACTCCGCCGCTGCGCCGCCGTGCTCCGCCTCCCGCCGGTCACCGCCGGTAGCCGGAGTTACTGTTCTAGCGTGAACAGTAACCAATGGCGAAAAAATCAAGCAAATAGCCCAATTTCATCGTTTTCACGCGCTGAATCCAAATCTGCTGTCCGTTTTGCCAAATTCCGCTTCTAAAATTTGTCAAAGGCATTCGGAAAGGTGTTCTTAATCCAAATTTCTCGCTGGATCCAATCCTGAGGTCCGATTCGCGCGCAAACACCTCCAACACACAGCAAAGGCCTCCGAAAGCTGCTAAACACACTACAGAAGCTCCGATGACCCAACAGTAATCCTCTTGTGGAAATTCGGGTCCTCACATATATATAGCCAAAACATAATAATTCACTTAATTCCATCTGGGTCCCCACATTCGGGCGCCCGAAACAATTCCGGGTGCAAACAGTGCCGCACAGTAGACCAAAATGTGCCCCCAACCATCAGCGCCCGAATCGTCCAGGAAGCGCCACGTGTCCCCGCACAACAACCAGCAAACACGGCCAACCCGCTCGCGACACGTGGCCGCGCCGGCGCGCCCCCTCGCCCATGTCAGCGCCCCGGTCGGCGCGTCCACGTGCGCACACGCCGCGCTGCCGGCGCCCACGCCACACACGCATCCCGAGGCACCTGCCACCCTGCACCATGGACCGCGCTGGTGCACCATCCAATCCAAAGCTGCCACATGTCCACACCGCACTAATAGGAAGACGCCACGTGGCACACCACCCTCGCTGCACCTCGCCAGCCGCTCCTCGCGTGGACCGAGCGCACGTGGACCGGCCAACCAGCGGCCGCCACGTGGCCCCGCCCTGGTCCACAGCTCCCCGCGCGCTTCCGTAGACCGCGCCCCGCGAGCCGGCCAACTGGGAGCCGCCACGCGTCCTCCCCCCCGGTGCACGCCAAGCCCGTGGACCTAGCGGCCCGGGCCTCTGCCCGCAGCCGCTGCGCCGCCGTGCTCCGCCGCCTGCCCGTCGCCGCCGGCGCTACCCCGACCGCCGGAACGGTAACCCAAGCCTCGAAATCCGTATTAGGGCATCCGGGCTCCAAAAAATACAAGTAAATAGTCCATTTCCATCGTTTTCGCGCGCTGAGTCCAAATCCGATATCCGTTTTGCCCAATTCCACTTCTAAAATTTGTCGAAGGCATCTGGTTAAGCAAACTTGCTCCCATTTTCCACACTGAGTCTAATTCTTGGGTCCGATTCGCGCACAAACACCTCTAACACAAAGCAAAGGCCTCCAGAAGTTGCCAGACACACTACAAAAGCTCTGAGGAGATCCGAGTCATCACAAGGCACCCCAGGACCGGATTTCAGCAGCGCCAGGAACCACCAGGTTGCGCCACATGGCCAGAACAGGCAACGGCGGGGACCCGGCCAACCGGGCTGCGCCGCGTGGCCTGCACAGTACGCGCGGGTGGTTGGCGCCCACCAACCACACGCCGACACGTGGCCAGCACTCGCTGACACGCCCACGTGCGCCCGCGGCTTCCCCGCGCGCCCGCCGCATCGTTCAGCGCCCACGTGCGCCGCCTTCCACGCCTGCTCGGTGGACCGCGCCTGATGCACCAGCCAATCTGCTGCTGCCACGAGTCCAAAGTGCGCTAATGGGAAGCTGCCACGTGGCACACCAAACCCCGATGCGCCACGGCTCCCCGCGCGCCTGCGCGCGCTGCCCGCGCTGCTCCCGTGGGCCGAGCCCAATACGCTACACCTCCCGCTCCACCACGTGGTGTACGGCACTAATGGGAAGTCACCACGTGGCACACCCCTCAGTCCATAGGTCCACCATGCACCCGAAAACATTGAAAACTTCTGGGTGTCCGTTTTCGGGTGTTCGGACTCACAAAAATACATCCAAGTACTCAATTTCTATCATTTTTTCACGCTGAATCCAAATCCGATGTCCGTTTCGCGCCGGACCACTTCTAAAATTCTATGGGGGCATCCGAATACACTCGTGATCCATTTTATGCACTGAGTCCATCTCTTGGGTCCAATTCACGCACAAACACCACCGACACACAACAAAGGTGTCATGCCCCGGGTGCAAATCAGGACCCGGACCCGTCTACAGATCCGCCGTGCACATGGGATTTCCCACGTACACGAAGCGCTGGTCACCTGCTCTGGTATAAAATGTACAACAAGAGCATAATACAGAGCTGAAATAGAAGAACCACATAGTATCTCAGACTGAAAATAAGGTACAAGCTGTAATACATACAATAATCTCCCAGTTCACTAAAATAGTACAACCAGCTGGCGGAAGCCAGACCCAAAATAAAAGGGGAATACTACAGTCTGAGGGAAGGGTACAGCATCTATCTACAGCTCACAGTCTCACCGGAGATCCATCTAGTCGGCGATCCCCTTACCTCGATCCGCTGCCGAAGGCCTAGCAGCTCCCGCAGATGACTCTGCAAAATAAAGGAGAGAAAGGAACAGAAAATAACAATGGGGGTGAGAACTACCAGATAAACCAGCAGCCTCCCCTAGTGGGTAAAACCTCAACTCTGACGCACCCACTAGGACTACTAGAGGCAACAGGAAAGAACAGTTGTAAGCTATAAAGACTGCTGATAAAAAGGAAACTACCACCACCATGCCTCTAAATGCCAAGAAAATGTATGAATCAGTGTATAAATGCCTGTCTGAATGAACTCAATCTGGTGTCACTAGCAAAACTGGTACTTCCTGCTGTGCCTTGCCAAATCGGGTATAACGCCGATGGGGGATAGTATTTGCCAAATCGGGTATGCCGATAGGGGATAATGTTGGCCAAATCGGGGGTGCCGATAGGGGATAATGTTGTAACACACTCCGGAGTGGCACTCGAGGGGAGCGACCCACACGAGTAAGGTATCTCAGTAATAAGTATCAGAGGTGCCATAAATCAGCAGGACTGGATCATGACTATGATCAAAGTGGGAAAACCATCCACTAGGAAAACCCGATCCCAACTGACGCAATAAACCAGACTCAACCCCAATCTGATGCAAGGATAATCCTCTGGTCGACCGCCTACTGTCCACGGTCACCGCAATACCCCACAAGTCCACAATCTAGCACAACCTTGGCTACACTATCCCGAACCCCTGCTCACACTTGAGCAACAACATCTGAATGCAAAGGACAACAATAAAACATGTTCAAATCCCAATATGATAGTGTAGCAATGAATAGTGGCCTTACCTGATGTCCGGGCATGCATGCAACTGTCTTTATTTTTAAAAGTGATAAAATAGTGTCAAAGGTTTAAAACAATTGATTTACTGAATAAAATTCATTTGCATGCAAGATCATAGCCTTTGTCTCAATCATAGTGTCCCAATATAAGTCAGCATATCATTTGTGGGGTTATATTAAATTTTAGGGGAATTTGTCCCAGCGGTCCTTGTCATTTGTCATATTAATTTGTCCCAATGGTTCTCATTAATTGTCCTGTTAGTTGTCCTGTTAGTAGTCCTGTTAGTAGTCCTGTTAGTAGTCCTGTTAGTAGTCCCAATGATTCTCATTAATTGTCATATTTTACGGGATTTCTAGTAATCCCAGTGAGCTTGTCAAAAATGAGGTAAGCAACAACCGCCCACCTTGAACAGCTCAAACAACACCCCAGGTAGTCTCCTGGTTGTTCGCAGTCCTCAATTCCTGCAAACCAATGCTCCCGGTATAAATACAAACCCCAAAAAGCACAATATTTGCTGTTTTTCAGACAGCACGGGAAAAGAGGAATTTTTCACCTCTAAAATGAGCTCCTAAAATCCCAGAAAAATCACGGTTGCGTTCCTCGCGAAGAGTAGATCAAAATCGACTCTTTGAACGCCTCGATCTGATGCTCCTACGCCAAGATAAAAATCGGAGAAGTCGGTGCTGTCCAAAAACCATCACAGTAAAAAGGGGGGTCAAAGAGGACCTGGAAACTGTGCCAAAAGTACGACACGGAGCAAAATGATCAATGGAAATCGAAGCCCTACCTCTTACGGTCGCGCTGTCGCAGAAATCGTCCAAAAATTCCACCTGGTTAGCCCGCAGTGAATTTTCGACGGAACTGCGACGGGAAATGGGCCTAAAAGGAAAATCGTCGCAGTGCGCCGCGTCGCAGATATCTTGCTATCTGTAACTCCTAAAATCCTGAGATTGTAGAGAGAGAAAGAGGAGAGAGAGAGGAAAAACTTTCGTATTGGGCACTTTTTCTGATTCTCTCTCCTCGGCGCGCAAAACGAGGTGGAATGAGAGGGGGGTGGGGTTCCCTCTTTATAATGGGCCAAAGGGAATATTCCCTCACGGGATCAGATCCCGAACAGGAAACACGGAAACTGGCCATCCAGGAAGCGCCACGTGTCCACATAACAGGAAACAGCCTGTGCAGGGCCAATCAGATTTCGCCACGTGGCCACGTGGTCCATGTGCTCGGTCCGCGCTCCGGGTCTTCCGGAAATTTGTCGGCCTACAGGATGCTGCCACGTGTCGACCATCCAGAAGCTTCTAGAAACCGGCCAGCCAATGGGAAGCTGCCACGTGGCAGCTGGAACTTTCGGTGCACCCGGTGCACGACCAGCCGTGGACCGCGCACCCGCGCCTGCTGCCCGCGCCTGCCCGCGCTGCCCGCGCCTGCCCGCGCCGCGCTCCTCCGCGCTCCGCCGCTGCCCCGCCGCTGCGCCGCTGCCCGCCGCCGTGCGCCGCCGCCCGCCGCCGCTCGCCGGTCGCCGGAACAGTAATTGCGGCGGCCGGAGTTACTGTTCCGGCGTGAACAGTACCCGAAAGCCGAAAAAATAAAGTAAAAATACCGTTTTGACCGTTTTCGCGCGCTGAGTCCAAATACGACGTCCGTTTCGCCAAATTCTCATTCGAAATTTTGCAAAAAGCTCCCGAAAATTCCCGTTTGCTCCGATTTTCGCGCAAAGTCTATTAAAAATATCCAATTTCGTTTATACAAGCTCCGTTGCACAGTACAAGCCTTCTACAGTCACTATTAATGTTGCGAAGGTTCTGCGGGAGTCCGGATCATCACAAAAGGCCTCCGAAAACCGCTGATCAAACAGTAATCCTTTCACGGGGATTCGGGTCCTCACATCAAATGTTGTAATCTACGAGGTTCTTAGCCAAGAAAGTAAGCCTCTCGCCTTCTTCAGTGAATAGTTGAATGATTCTCGACAAAATTATTCTACTTATGACAAAGAGTTTTACACTATTGCTGGAACATTGGAGCATTGGTGCCACTATCTTATTTCTAAAGAGTTTGTTCTCTTTTCTGATTATAAGACCTTAAAGTATATTCATGGCCAGCACAAATTCAACTGGAGGCATGCTAAATTAATAGAGTTTTTACAAGCTTATACTTTTCATATTAAATATAAGGCGGGTAAGCAAAATAAAGTGGTAGATAGTTTGAGCCTAAGATATGCTTTATTTTCAACCATACAAGTGCAAGTTTTAGGCTTTGAAGTGCTCAAGGAGCTCTACGAGGATGATTCATATTTTGGCAAAGTGTGGAAAGAATGTTCTAGTGGGTCTTACAATAACTTTATTCTCCACAATAGCTATCTTTTCAAGGCAACCTTCTATGTGTTTCTTAATATTCCCTACGTCATTTATTATAAAGGAAGCCCATAAAGGAGGACTTAGTGGCCACTTTGGGAGAGACAAGACAGTAGCTCTGTTACAAGAGAATTTTATTGTCTACATTTATATAAAGATGTTTCTAACTATATTGCAAGGTACAAAACGTGTCATATTGGTAAGAGCCATGTTCAAAATATTGGTCTTTATATTCCATTGCCAGTTCCAAATGCACCTTGGGAGGATGTGAGTCTTAACTTCGTTTTGGGTATACCGTGGACTCAACGACACAAGGACTCTATCATGGTGGTCACTGATCGATTCTCCACAATGGCACATTTTGTTCCATATACGAAGACGATGAATGCTACTCTCATCGCCGACCTCTACTTCCGAGAGATTGTTAAGCACCATGGCATCCCAAAGACAATCACTTTCGACCAAGATCTAAAGTTTGTCGGTCATTTTTGGCGTACTCTGTGGAGGAAGTTGGGAACTACCCTCCAATTTAGCTCTTCTCATCTTCCCCAAATCGATGGTCAAACTGAGGCCGTCAACCGAAGCTTGTGTAATCTTCTATGAAGTTTAGTGGGGAAGAATATTCAACAATGGAATCTAGTTTTGGCGCAAGTCGAATTTGCCTACAACCGGTCGTCTAGTCAAACAACCGGTGCAAGTCCATTTCAAGTGGCCTATAGTCGCAATCCCATTAGCCCACTATTTCTTCCTACTACTCATTCTTTTAGCAGTGATGATGATGAAAAAGCCGAGCACATTGAGTAGCTCCACGAGTGTCACGCCCCCGGGGGTTTTTGAGTAAATCAAAGCAGAAAATGCGTGTCCATTTTTTTTTTTTTCTTAATAAGGTAATATAAACCTCATCCCCGGTGCGTGCCAGACCGCCACATACACAAATTCTCTCCGCCAACGGACGGAGTCTCCTTTATATATGCACGGCGTCTCATTTACAACATGCAATTCAATTATAACATCGAATTTCAACCAACCACATCAACATCAACCATCAACCATACAGTAGACATACATCACCATGCAAATCCAGTTTATAAAGCGGCGTCAACGTTTGGAAAGGATAAAACCCAGCGTTTGTAAAATCTGTGCCCACACGGCACTTCGTTTTGAGAAAACATTTTCGCAACCAATTAGTTTATCGTGAAAACGTGCCGCGTAAGAAAAACACCACTATCAGTATCAAAAGCATAAGGGTCCATGTCATCCACAGAGCTAACTCATACATGTCCACAACTAAAGTAATCCACAAGCAAACTAACTACTTAAAGCGTAAAAGGAAATGAGATAGAAAACCAAGAGTCCTGACTACGGTCCTCGCGACGCAGTCTCACCGCCATCCCGGCTAACGCACCTAGGAATACCTGTCACGGAGTGGGTAAAGTCAGTGATAAACAAAGTAGATGTCTAATAATATCAAAGAAGGAAAACGAACCGAATAACCCGAGTACACCGAAACCTTTCGTTAAACCCCTGTGCATATTTTAAACTGGGCACCAACCCCAGATTTATCAATTAAGTTGGGCACCAACCCCAGATTTATCAATTAAGTTGGGCACCAACCCCAGAGTACCTGTCGGAGAGACTCAAGTCTCCCCTCGTGCACAGTCACCTTTTTGATGCTTTTACCCCCTTTTCGCGGTGCTGGTGTGCTGTACCAGCTGGCGCGAGGAGGTCCTCACGGCTCCCACTCCTTTGTGAGGCACACGGGTCAAAGACCACTTTTCCGGAAAAGTACACCATGCGGTGGCCCGATCCGCCGGTGTACGTGCAGCATCCGAAACCGGATTGCCAAGATTGGCGTGTAGTGAGCACTGCGACCGCAGCCGCTTTAATTGTTAGATAAAAATACCATTAAGCGAAAGGTTAAACTGTCCATCTACTTTGTTAGGCAAATTGAGAGCAATTTTAATGACGATAGATGCACTTACTGCACTTGTTGCACTTATAGCAACCGTACCCACCTTGTTGGAGAGCAATCGGAACACCTGTATCCTTCGCGCTCTCCCGCTGCACCCCTGGACCTAAAGCAAGTCCGCAAGGATAATAATAGTCACAAACGTGTACTAACATCCCAAAACAGAAGACCCAATTTACTCTTTTTGACGGAAAAGTCCAACACGGTACGGTTCGCCGAAAACCGGAACCCCGCGCGGCACCCAACATAATAAAATAGTGGCCAAGAAGATCCCAAGTGGCCATGCCAAGGAAACCACGGAAATAACGATCCCAACGGCGAAAACGGCGCTCAAAACGGTGGAGAAACGGGCAAAAACGGAGCAAAAGAACTCCGGGATATCGGATGGTGCACGGGGGCAACCACGGACTGGGTTCACGTCAACCGGCGGCGGCGGCATGCGCCGGGTGCACGAAAAAAACGTGCACCGCGCGCTCTGGGCCGGGCCGGTGCACGACCCGAGCGTGCACCGGGCTCACGGCCCCGGGGTCGCGGCGCCAGCACCGGGTGCACGCCCGGGCGTGCACCGCACCGCGATGGGCCGGGCCGCGCACGGGGTTATGCGCGCGCCGGGTTCACGGTTGCAGGGCGCAAGCACGTGCGCCGGGTGCGCACTGTGCGGAGGACCGCGCTTATGCGGGCCGGGCCGGCGCACGGAACTGTGCACCGGGTCTTGCGCTTCCGACGCTGTGGGCGTGCACCGGGTGCACGCCCGGACCCGTGGACCGCGCCGTACGGACAAGCAACAGTAACTCTAATTTTCGCCGTTTTCGCACCGTTTTTTGCGATTTCTTCTCTGTTTTCGCTCCCGTGCGATCCTGGCGACGACCCCGCGAGCATGGTAACGACGGCGGCGGCCTCCCGTTTAACAACGGCGGCGGCGGCCTCCCGTTAACCCACTATGTTCCGACGAAACCGCCCCAAAAATTCCCGAAAAACTCCCGAAAAATTCCCGGTAAATTCTCTGTAAATCTAATGGCTAAACCGACGACCGACGAACAACCAAAACGTCGATCGGAGGTCCGCCAAAAAGAAACCGATTAAAAACCATCGGTTAAATTCGATAAAAAAAAGACACCGATCCCCCCAATCAAGAACAAGAAAGACACGGATCAAAACCCGACGAAAATCCGCGAAGTACGACCTTACAAGAACACGAAAAATCCCCGATTTATTCTTAAAAATTATTCTACTAACCGGAGATCGACGGGAAGGTCGCCCGGTCGCGTTCTTGCCTTCGGTTCGATATCCGGGAAGATCGGGCTCCTTCTCTTTCTCCTTTTCCTTTCGTCCGGCTAGGGTTCCGTCTTTTCTTTCTTTCTCTCCTCACTGATTAGGGTTTTTAATTCCTTTTCTTTTCCTTCGGATAAAGAGGATTGTTTAAATATCCCCTTTTTATTTATTTATTTTATAATTATTTTTCCCTTTTTATTTCATACGGTACGTAAAAAGAAAAACCCGCAAATATCCGGATCTTATCTCTTATCCACTCCACGAGATAAAATCCCACCTTTTAAAATCCTGATCACCGATTATTTAATTTACTCAATTAAATAATCATGGGAAATCAATTCCCAATTGGATTTAAATTATCGGTTATTTGATTTCCAATTTTAAATCCCGGTCACCGATTATTTAATCCCATTCATTAAATAATCTTGGGGAAATAAATTCCCAATTTAAAACCCGGTTACCGATTATTTAACCCCTTTAATTCGTACGTAAGAGAATCCAAACTTCCATTAATTAATTAATTAATTATCCCCTACGAGATAACCCACCTTATCTCTAACGGGTGCAAGATATTTTGCACGGATTCCGATGCATGACTAATTACCGTATCACTTAGGGTCCCGTTTCGGGAGATCCCGACATCGGATTTCAAATCCGATCGCGCCGTCGGTCATCATTTTCCGCGCTCTATCGCAGAAAAATACACGCACCCCACCCGGCCGACTTTTCGAATTTAAACAATCTTATTTCGCTTAAGGCTTAAGCAATTACATGTGAGTTCAAAAATACCCTTAAGGGTCGGGTCACTACAACGAGCAAGTTCGAGCTCTCATCATTAAGCACAATGAGAAGTATCAAAAGGCGGCTAACAAACATTACAAACCGGTTGCATTCAAATAGGGTGATTTAGTGTGGATGCATCTTTGCAAAGAGCGCTTTCAACAAAGCCGACATGGTAAGTTTAAACCGAGAGCAGATGGACCATTCAAGATGTTTAAAAGGATCATAGAGAATGCCTACAAGATCGAGTTGCCCGGTGAGTACAATATTTCGACGATTTTCGATATTGCAGATCTTTCACCGTATTACAACGAACTTGAGAGCAAGTTCTTTTCAACTGAGAGATAATGACACCATTATTGGAATTGATGGATGAAGTTATTACTCAATAAATATAAGTTTTGAAATAAATGATTGTTAGTTTTTCTATAAATTATTTTTTCATTTTTCTATAAAATTTATGGTAGATTAGAATAATGTGTGTGTTTAGTATTTTTAAAAGTGTCTTTTATTATTTCTATGAAATTTATGAGTCAGTTAACGAAAAGAGAAATTAAAAGATCTTTTGAGAGTTTATATATAAATAACAATTTTATGATAAAAAAAATAAGTTAAGTTGAGTTGAATTTTCTACTTTTTTTTTGAGAAGAAGCATTTCTTCTTATCTTGTTTCTATTTTCTAAGTAATTTTTTTGTGAGAGAAGAGTGTTGTTTGATCGTTGGAGTTTGTGGAGTCCTTACGGTAACAAGCGTTACACAACAATTATGTTAAATTCTGCATAGTGGTGAGTATATTCGAATTTGATATGGTGGATACTAAGGCATGCTGAGTATTTATCGAATCATGTTTGTTCTATCTTCGTGTCCTTTCCATTATATAAAATATATAATTTTTTTTAAAAAATATTACACATTTGATAAAACGAACTAAGTCCAAAAACATTTTAATTGTATTTATACACAAATTAAAATTTTAAATTTTAAATAATATTAAATTATTATTCTTAAGGCGCGGATATAAACAAAAATTGATTATTCCGGGGATAGGTATAAGTTCAGGTACAAGCAAGAATTATAGTAATTTTGTGTTTGGTTGAGTATAAGGGTTGTACCGGGATAAGAAAAATTATGTTTGGTAAGTTAAAGAGGAATAAGAATAATAGAGGGGATTAAAATTTATAAAATAAAATAAAAAAATTTAAAATTTTATAAATTTAAATATCTTATAATTTAAAAAATTTTAATTTTAAAAAAATAAAAATAATAAGCAACAGGTGGAATAGCTGTTCCACCTGTGGGGTGGAATAGCTGTTCTACCCTTATACCGGAATAATCTGGTATGGTGGGAACAGCTGTTCTCTCCACACTTAAATGCTGTTTGGCCCCGTTCGGTGAGCGGGTTAAGGGGGGGATAAGGGCTTATCCCCCCAGTTATACCCAAACGCAAATAGTAGGAGTGGGAACACCTAAACCCACCCCTTAGCGGGTTATCCTGGGATAACCCGCTAAGGGGTGGGTTTAGTTGTTCCCACCCCTACGCGGAATAAGGCTTAAACCCAATTTATGCACGGTTTCCGAGGAAGCATCCTTCATGTGGGCTCTCCTTTTCCTCCATCTCGATCGCAGCCAAACCCATCTTCCTCCATCGAAGCTCCCCTCTCCTCTCTTCCTCCATCGAAGCTCCCCTCTCCTCTCTTCCTCCCTCTCCGCAAGCTCCCATCTCTCCCCGCTCGCCCTCTCCGCGCCGGCAAGGTTCCCTGCTGCGGCACTCTTGACGAGAAGATGATACTGCTGTAGTTGATGGACTGCGGGTCACTCGACTCGGTGCTCCGCGGGCAGGGCAGCCGGCCGTTCCCGGAGGTTGCGCTGGCGGAGGTGGCGGCGCAGGCGCTGCGGGGGCTGTCTTACCTGCAATCGATGAAGATCGTCCACCGCGACATCTGTCACGCCCCGGGTGTAAACCGGAACCCGGGCCCGTCTACAGATCCGCCGTGCATGCAGTATTTCCCACATACACGAAGCGTCGGTAACCTGCTCAGATAAGAAACAATAATAAAAGAGCATAATAATCAGAGCTAAAATAAAACTACTGTATCTCAGACAGATGCTGGAAGTAAAAGGTACAACAGTAAAATAAAATACAGATGTCTCTCCCAGCTCACTGCTATAATACAAACAGCTGGCAGAAGCCAGTCCCCAAAAAGAAATACAAGATCACTGTCTGAGAAGTCCAGGTACCCAAAAATCTCCAGCTATGACCCTCGGTGGCTCCCTATCTAGTCCGCAATTCGCTTACCTCGATCAGTTGCTGACGGCCCAGCAACTCCCACTGAGGACTCTGCAAAACAAGGGGAAAGACAGAGACAAGAAAAACAATGGGGGTCAGTACTACTATAAACAGTAGCCTCCCCTAGTGGGTAAAGCCTCAGCTCAGATATGCCCACCAGGTGCTCAGAGGCAAAAAGGGGAAAGGAAAAGAAAGGAGATACAGATAGGTAAAGCAACTGATAAAGAGCTATCCCTAATATGCCTCTACAAGACCATCCAATAAGGATGGAGAAAATGATGCATCAGAATCAAGACGCCTGTCATAATGACCCAATCTGACAGCCAGTGAACACTGGCACTGCCTGCTCTGCTGTCGAACTCAAGAAACCAGCATGGTGCCCGGCGCTCACACCGTGGAACTCAAGAAACCAGAATGGTGCCCGGCGCTCACACCGTGGAACTCAAGAAACCAGAATGGTGCCCGGCGCTCACACCGTGGAAAGCCTACTCAAGAAACCAGAATGGTGCCCGGCGCTCACACCGTGGAAAGCCTACTCCGGAGTGGCACTCGAGGGGAGCGACCCACACGAGCAAAGTATCACTGTATCAAGCATCTCTGTAACCACTGTCTCATAATAGCAGGACTGGATCGTGACTCAAAGAAGTGGGAACAACCCTCCACTATAGTAAGCCCGATCCCCGAACACCCAATCTGATGCAATAGAAACAATCCGGTCAACCACCCAAGATCCGTGGTCGCCGCAACCCCCTGACAAACTCAACCTGTCCCAAATCCCCAATACCTGCCTACACTGTCCAACATACGCTCGAACCTGAGCGATTAAGCCGCTAGTGCAACAATGAAAGAAGAAAAGAGAAAAAGCATGGTTTCTCCTAAGTCAAGTCCCAAAATAGTGTAGCAGTAAAAGATGGCAATAATTATGTGACCAATTTAATCATGCAGTGTTCCAATATTTATCCAGTTTTCCAGAATAATCAATTTAGAGAATAAAGGCTAAAGTGACAGTCACATATGATTAATCATCAGTTTTGCAGTCCTCAAATATTATCACATTGTCTCTATGCATAAGGTCCAGAACTTAGGCGATTTAAACAAATGATCAATCTAACAATAATTTTCGCGGATCAGATAACCAATAATTTGCTCCCTAAAGCATGCGAGTCTACCAATTAACACATTTAGCATCATCAAATCAGGGGTACTCTGATATTCCTAGTGGGCATAACAAAGGAGAGGAGTACAACAACCACCCACCTGAAGCGCAACTGTCCAAACTCGTACAGTCAGAAAATACCAAAATTCCAAATCCTCGCTCCCACAATTTCAGCACACCCGAACATTCCTGGTACATCAAGAAATCCACTAATTACACTAGACTCCCAAATTCAGCACTTAATCACATACAACCTCGAATTCAGAACTGCTTAATTATCACCTGCAGAAATTGCCCAGAAAATTCCAATAAAAATATCACGGCGATCCTTGCGTCGATAGCTTCGAAACGGTACCTTGCACGTCCAAATCGGAGTTCGGTAAGTCCAGATAAAAATTCGGCAAGAGGGCACTCTCATACAATAATCTGGATTAAGGGCTGATTACTGTTCACAGAGAAATCATTAATTCTCACCTCGAAAGAAAATTCACAAAAATCCAATAAAAATACGAGCGCGTTCCTTGCGATCCGTAGATGAAAAAGTTGTATAGGCTCGTTTCCGTCGGACGCTCGTGCGCAAAGATATGGCCAAAATACCCGCTGCTGTCAAGGAATTCCATACAGAAAGAGGGGTCACTTACTGCCTCGAAAACCGTGCCAAAACCTCGAAACGGGAAAGCGCGACCAAAACGAAAGATGAAGTCCTACCTCTTAGGAGTCTACTGGTGCAAGAATCACAGGAAAATGATGTCGGGGTAGCCCAGGGGAGCAAAAATACGATCGCTGCGCCGAAGAAGAACACTAGGAAGCAACGTCGCGCCGCACCGTAAAATGGGGAACCTCGGGATTCGTGCCTCCAAAACTCTTGAAACTTGGCAGGGAGATCCAGGACTTAGAGATGAAGATTTTGCTAGAAATGTGCTTGGGCTGAAGAGGCTCGGTTTGGGAGATAAAAGGGAAAGAAGGAGGCTCGGATTGGGGTTAATATAGGCTGAGGAAAACAATTGAAATAATACCCTCCATGTCCCCACTTTCGGGCGCATCCCCGTTTTCGGGCTGCTACAGTAACGGGCCGGCCCGTTACTGTTCACGCCCGAAAGCCTCTGGGCCGGCCACGTAGCCCAGTCCACTAAGCCAATGGACCTCGCTGCACCCGGCGCACCTGAGCCAGCCACTGGTGGCGTGCCACGTGTCCCCGACCGGCCGTGCACCGCGCACGGCGCGCCGTGCACCGCGCACGTCGCCGGCTGACCCGGGCGTACGGCACCTGCCCCGGTCACCTGCCTCACCAGCCGCGTGGACCGCGTGCACCAAGACCCGCCAATCCCGAGCCGCCACGTGTCCACCCGGTCCACCGTGCACCCGGCCCAAATTCAGTGGACCGCGCCTGCAGCACCGGCCAACCGGAAGGCGCCACGTGGCCCGCCTCCGGTGCACGCCCCTTCGCGGTGGACCGCGCGCCTGCCCGCGCCCTGCCCGCGCCCTGTGCCGCCGCCTGCCGCCTGCCCGAGGCCGCGCCGCCGCCCGCCGGCGCTGCCCGCCGCCGCCGGCCGCCGCCGGCGATCGCCGGAAACACTGTTCCGGCGTGAACAGTACCCGCGAGCTCAAATTTGACAAGTAAATAGCCCATCTTGACCGTTTTCGCGCGCTGATTCCAAAAACGAGGTCCGTTTTGCCAAATTCTCACTCTAAAAATTGCCGAAAGCCCCCGGAAGAGTATTCTTGGTCCAAATCTCGCGCCGAGCCCAATCTCAATATCCGTTTCGCGCGCAAACACCTCTAAACAACCGATGGGGTCCCCAGATCACCCGCGTGATCCAATTTAAGTCCAAAGTCCAACACTTGTGTCCAATCGTGCCCCGAACACCTCCAGCACCCCGCGTAGGCCTCCAGTGGCCA
Organism: Tillandsia fasciculata; assembly: GCA_029168755.2. NCBI lineage: Eukaryota > Viridiplantae > Streptophyta > Magnoliopsida > Poales > Bromeliaceae > Tillandsia > Tillandsia fasciculata. The sequence goes on along the minus strand of CM054939.1, from coordinate 16,134,884 downwards.
CCCCAAAGCACCGCAACGGCTCTGCGGAGATCCAGGGCATCACATCCTCCCCCACTAAAAGAAAGTTTCGTCCTCGAAACTAAAGTCATTCCTCACACGGGATCACAACCAACAAGAGGGGTAAATATCCAATCATCCAACACTCAAGCTCCCAAAACTACCAAATACCTCAACCAGAGGCACTATGCAATCCTTGGGTCTCTAACCAGAACGAAACAAGGGAGAACACATCCAGAGGACCACGCCACCTCAACAAGGTACAGCTGGGCTAACTGCTCGGCCATCAAGTAGTCTGCACCGGTACAAGCATCTGCCCCTCCCAGGGCCTAAGATAATCCATCCACCAGTCCGTCGACACAAAAGCTCGATCCAAGTACCTCGGTACTCCTAACGTATCCGATATAAGTCCCCCAACTGATCCCGTAGCCTCCGATCTCAAATCCAAACCGTCAGGACGTAGAAGCACATCCCTAACCCTCCGGCATCAATACTCAGCCATGAGTAGTCGAGAGAACCAGACTGTAAAACAACCTTCGCGAAGATCCAATACCCTTGCAGCTCGTAACTCAAATCCCCCAAGCTTGACGGAAGGGTGCCAGCTCCCGATGATCGCTTCATCAAATTCTTAAGGGTCCTCAACTCCCAAACTGGTGTCATGCCCAACAACTCCGATAGGAGAACAGCTAGAAACTCACCACCAAAAAGGGGTATCACCAAGTCCCGATGCCGCCGCAGGTCCCTCAAACACACCGGCAAACAAGCTACTCACCCACTACGAGACATCCGCCTCGCTCACAAGGTCAAAACCAAAGAAGCGAAGATACCCTCAAGCAACCCAGGTACACCAACGCCTCCAGGCCTGGCTCTCACAAGAACCGTCCTCGCAGCATAATCAGCTGCCGCGAAAAGTAAACAACCGAGCTAGCCTAACCATCCTAAGTGCCAAACCAAGCCCCACAAGACCATCAGGCCTACAGGTAAAACCAAGGACTCAACCGCACCGGGCAGGACCCACAACACGTCCCTACGTGCTAAGGATCGGGAATACGACCTCCCGAACACCCGGTAACCGTCCTACCCTTAACCCAATGCAAGGAAGTACATGCACTCCTAACAAAAGACTAGGATGCCCAAATGCAATACAATGCACAAACAATGCCGGTAAATACAGTAAAACCATACCTGCCCCCACAAAGTCTGCTGCTGCAAAATCCTCCACCTGAGTGGCGTAGACCGGACCGCCCTGATCCGGCAACTGCTGATCCGCAGGGTAAAAAGGTGGTGACCCGCTCGCTGGAGCATAAGGCCACTGAGCCGACCACTGCTGCTGGGGCGAAAGAGGAGCCGATGCAGATGAGGGTGCCGCTGAAGTCGAAAGGGGGCACGTAGCTCGAATGTGGCCTGGCTGTCCGCACTTGTAACAACTACCCCACCTCTGATCACAGGTGTGCGACAAGTGAGGTCCTCTACAGAATATGCATCTGTCTCTATCACGAAACCGTGGCCGCCCCGTCTGCTGCTGTCTCTGAGTCTGATGCTGCGACTCCTGCTGCTGTTGCGATGGCCACTGGGATCCGCTAGGCTCTCGCTGCTCCACACGCCCACGGCTAGGTGACTGAGGCCGTGGCGGTCTCCATGAACCAGTCTGTCCCTCATCCTCGGGTGCCGGTCGTTTCCTCACGGAACTCAGTACGACCATCCCGCCTCGCCTTGCCACCTCTGCGTCGCCTCCCTCCACCCAAGAGGCATGCTCGACGGCCTCCTGAAGAGTCTGGTGTCGCTGTGCATGCACAAGGATATAAAGCTCGCTGCGGAGACCTGCCTCGAATAACTCGACCTGATGTGGTCCATCCCGGGCGACATAGGGCACACAATTAAACAGCCGCATGAACTCCTGATGGTAATCCTGAACTGACCGGTCGCCCTGCTGAATGCTTTTCAAATCATCCTCCAGCTTCCTCTTCACGCTGGTCGAAAAATAGGTATCCACAATCATACGCCGAAACTCGGACCAGGGTAGCTGTCGAGAAATCTGAAACTCCCGTGGCTCCACCCGACGCCACCAGAGGTCTGCATCTCCATCTAGGCAATGTACCGCCATATGAACTCTGTACCTCGGGTCGATGAAGAAATCCCGAAAAATCTTCTCCATCGCTGCTAACCATGTCCCAACCTCCCACGGCTGCATATCTCGCCCCGAGAACCTGGGCGGCCCGCGCTTACAAAACTTAACCAGTTTATCCGCGAAGTCCAGCTCCTCCGCCGGGGTCAAAGGCTGGGCCACGCCCTGAGCCCCACTACTCAAAGATGGCGCCGTCGGCACAAGTGGTTCCACAGGTGGTGCCGGGGTCTCTGACACTGTCGGAGGCGGCGCCCCACCCCGCGCCAGTAGCTGCTCAATCCGCTGCTCCTGCCGGCGGCTGCTCTCCGCCAATTGGGCCACCAAGGCCCTCAGCTCAGCAATCTCAGAAGATCCAGCCTGTCCTCGCTCAACAGGGGGTGTAGGGGCACCCCGGGTAGGAATCCGACGTCGGGGAGGCATCCTGTCAAACAGAGAACCACAGATCAATAACGAAACCGCACTCGACCCAATCTAGCGAAAGTCAAAGGCATCCTCCTATTTTTGTAACTTTATGTTGTCTGCAGCCAACATAACTGTCCCACAAAAATAGGGTATGCCAATCCCTCTCCCTCCCTGGAAGAGTCACAAAAGCACCTGACCAAATTGCCGACTTTCGCATAACGTCACGTCACTCACGTCCTACCTTCCTAGGGTCTGCCAAAAGCCTAGGGTTTCCTAAGTCCCAACTGACCTATCCCTAAGCTCTGATACCAACTTAATCTGTCACGCCCCGGGTGTAAACCAGAACCCGGGCCCGTCTACAGATCCGCCGTGCATGCGGTATTTCCCACATACACGAAGCGTCGGTAACCTGCTCAGATAAGAAATAATAATAAAAGAGCATAATAATCAGAGCTAAAATAAAACTACTGTATCTCAGACAGATGCTGGAAGTAAAAGGTACAACAGTAAAATAAAATACAGATGTCTCTCCCAGCTCACTGCTATAATACAAACAGCTGGCAGAAGCCAGTCCCCAAAAAGAAATACAAGAACACTGTCTGAGAAGTCCTGGTACCCAAAAATCTCCAGCTACGACCCTCGGTGGCTCTCTATCTAGTCCGCAATTCGCTTACCTCGATCAGTTGCTGACGGCCCAGCAACTCCCACTGAGGACTCTGCAAAACAAGGGGAAAGAAAGAGACAAGAAAAACAATGGGGGTCAGTACTACTATAAACAGTAGCCTCCCCTAGTGGGTAAAGCCTCAGCTCAGATATGCCCACCAGGTGCTCAGAGGCAAAAAGGGAAAGGAAAAGAAAGGAGATGCAGATAGGTAAAGCAACTGATAAAGAGCTATCCCTAATATGCCTCTACAAGACCAACCAATAAGGATGGAGAAAATGATGCATCAGAATCAAGACGCCTGTCATAATGACCCAATCTGACAGCCAGTGAACACTGGCACTGCCTGCTCTGCTGTCGAACTCAAGAAACCAGCATGGTGCCCGGCGCTCACACCGTGGAACTCAAGAAACCAGAATGGTGCCCGGCGCTCACACCGTGGAACTCAAGAAACCAGAATGGTGCCCGGCGCTCACACCGTGGAAACCTACTCAATGGTGCCCGGCGCTCACACCGTGGAAAGCCTACTCCGGAGTGGCACTCGAGGGGAGCGACCCACACGAGCAAAGTATCACTGTATCAAGCATCTCTGTAACCACTGTCTCATAATAGCAGGACTGGATCGAGACTCAAAGAAGTGGGAACAACCCTCCACTATAGTAAGCCCGATCCCCGAACACCCAATCTGATGCAATAGAAACAATCCGGTCAACCACCCAAGATCCGTGGTCGCCGCAACCCCCTGACAAACTCAACCTGTCCCAAATCCCCAATACCTGCCTACACTGTCCAACATACGCTCGAACCTGAGCGATTAAGCCGCTAGTGCAACAATGAAAGAAGAAAAGAGAAAAAGCATGGTTTCTCCTAAGTCAAGTCCCAAAATAGTGTAGCAGTAAAAGATGGCAATAATTATGTGACCAATTTAATCATGCAGTGTTCCAATATTTGTCCAGTTTTCCAGAATAATCAATTTAGAGAATAAAGGCTAAAGTGACAGTCACATATGATTAATCATCAGTTTTGCAGTCCTCAAATATTATCACATTGTCTCTATGCATAAGGTCCAGAACTTAGGCGATTTAAACAAATGATCAATCTAACAATAATTTTCGCGGATCAGATAACCAATAATTTGCTCCCTAAAGCATGCAAGTCTACCAATTAACACATTTAGCATCATCAAATCAGGGGTACTCTGATATTCCTAGTGGGCATAACAAAGGAGAGGAGTACAACAACCACCCACCTGAAGCGCAACTGTCCAAACTCGTACAGTCAGAAAATACCAAAATTCCAAATCCTCGCTCCCACAATTTCAGCACACCCGAAGCATTCCTGGTACATCAAGAAATCCACTAATTACACTAGACTCCCAAATTCAGCACTTAATCACATACAACCTCGAATTCAGAAATGCTTAATTACCACCTGCAGAAATTGCCCAGAAAATTCCAATAAAAATATCACGGCGATCCTTGCGTCGATAGCTTCGAAACGGTACCTTGCACGTCCAAATCGGAGTTCGGTAAGTCCAGATAAAAATTCGGCAAGAGAGCACTCTCATACAATAATCTGGATTAAGGGCTGATTACTATTCACAGAGAAATCATTAATTCTCACCTCGAAAGAAAATTCACAAAAATCCAATAAAAATACGAGCGCGTTCCTTGCGATCCGTAGATGAAAAAGTTGTATAGGCTCGTTTCCGTCGGACGCTCGTGCGCAAAGATATGGCCAAAATACCCTGCTGCTGTCAAGGAATTCCATACAGAAAGAGGGGTCACTTACTGCCTCGAAAACTGTGCCAAAACCTCGAAACGGGAAAGCGCGACCAAAACGAAAGATGAAGTCCTACCTCTTAGGAGTCTACTGGTGCAAGAATCACAGGAAAATGATGTCGGGGTAGCCCAGGGGAGCAAAAATACGATCGCTGCGCCGAAGAAGAACACTAGGAAGCAACGTCGCGCCGCACCGTAAAATGGGGAACCTCGGGATTCGTGCCTCCAAAACTCTTGCAACTTGGCAGGGAGATCCAGGACTTAGAGAAGAAGATTTTGCTAGAAATGTGCTTGGGCTGAAGAGGCTCGGTTTGGGAGATAAAAGGGAAAGAAGGAGGCTCGGATTGGGGTTAATATAGGCTGAGGAAAACAATTGAAATAATACCCTCCATGTCCCCACTTTCGGGCGCATCCCCGTTTTCGGGCTGCTACAGTAACGGGCCGGCCCGTTACTGTTCACGCCCGAAAGCCTCTGGGCCGGCCACGTAGCCCAGTCCACTAAGCCAATGGACCTCGCTGCACCCGGCGCACCTGAGCCAGCCACTGGTGGCGTGCCACGTGTCCCCGACCGGCCGTGCACCGCGCACGGCGCGCCGTGCACCGCGCACGTCGCCGGCTGACCCGGGGCGTACGGCACCTGCCCCGGTCACCTGCCTCACCAGCCGCGTGGACCGCGTGCACCAAGACCCGCCAATCCCGAGCCGCCACGTGTCCACCCGGTCCACCGTGCACCCGGCCCAAATTCAGTGGACCGCGCCTGCTGCACCGGCCAACCGGAAGGCGCCACGTGGCCCGCCTCCGGTGCACGCCCCCCCGCGGTGGACCGCGCGCCTGCCCGCGCCCTGCCCGCGCCCTGTGCCGCCGCCTGCCGCCTGCCCGAGGCCGCGCCGCCGCCCGCCGGCGCTGCCCGCCGCCGCCGGCCGCCGCCGGCGATCGCCGGAAACACTGTTCCGGCGTGAACAGTACCCGCGAGCTCAAATTTGACAAGTAAATAGCCCATCTTGACCGTTTTCGCGCGCTGATTCCAAAAACGAGGTCCGTTTTGCCAAATTCTCACTCTAAAAATTGCCGAAAGCCCCCGGAAGAGTATTCTTGGTCCAAATCTCGCGCCGAGCCCAATCTCAATATCCGTTTCGCGCGCAAACACCTCTAAACAACCGATGGGGTCCCCAGATCACCCGCGTGATCCAATTTAAGTCCAAAGTCCAACACTTGTGTCCAATCGTGCCCCGAACACCTCCAGCACCCCGCGTAGGCCTCCAGTGGCCACCCCAAAGCACCGCAACGGCTCTGCGGAGATCCAGGGCATCACAACATCAAACCCTCCAACCTGCTGGCCAGCTCGCGCGGCCACATCAAGATCGCCGACTTCGGGGTGGGCAAGATCCTGCGCCGCAGCCTCGAACCCTGCGCCAGCTACGTGGGCACTGCCGCCTACATGAGCCCCGAGTGCTTCGACCCGGAGACCTACCGCGGCGACTACGACCCCTACGCTGCTGACGTCTGGAGCCTCGGCCTCGTCATCCTCGAGCTCCGCCTCGGCTACTTCCCGCTGCTCCCCGCCGGCCAGAGGCCCGACTGGGCCGACCTCATGTGCGCCATCTGCTTCGGCGAGCACCCCCCCCACATCCCCGACGACGCAGGCGCCTCCCCGCAATTCCGCAGCTTCATCGCCGCCTGCCTGCAGAAGGAGTCCGCGCGCCGCGCCTCCGTCGCCGACCTCCTCGCCCACCCCTTCGTTGCTCCCCGCAACCCCGACGAGTCCGCGCGCGCCCTCCGCCAGCTGCTCGCCGAGCCCAAACAGTCCCAATAAGATTCATTGCCCAGATGAAGATGCTTCTGCAGTGCCTCCTTCTTCACATTACTTCCACTCTGCATATAGCGATATTTTCTTGTTTCGTTTTTGCGCAGTTCCCCTTCTCGTCATTACACTAATTTTTGTTATCTGTAGTCGGTGGGAGACGGATATTGTAGTTTCTTTCTCTATGTAATTAAAATCCTCTATGAAATTACTTCTTTAATTTTTTATTCCATGGCATCTATTTTAAAAATTTCTAACATTTAAAATAAAATTTATTTTTAAATATTTAATATTTAATTGTAAATATTATTTGATTTTTTTAATATTTATCTAAATTAAATATAAGGTTGATTAATACCATAAATTTATTTAATTTTAAATTATATCATAAAGGGTAAAATAGTAAATAAAAATATTTATCCACTCAATTCTTTTTATTCTTCTATACCCAACTAAACATAATTTTCTCTTATTTCTCTTATTTTTTTTATTCCTATATAATTTACCAAACACAATTTTCTTTAAGCCCGGTATAACTCTTAAACCCAACCAAACAGAAATTTACACTAGTTTCTGCTAATACCATAATTTATACCTATCCCCGGTATAACTATTTTTTTTTTTATTTCCAAACCAAAAGCAATATTTAGATATAAAGAAAGGAATAACCCTCTTTTTCTCCTTATATCGGTCGGTTGCCAAACGAGTCCTAAATGTGCCATCCAAATAGGCTCTTATGCTCCCGACAGGATGTGAGCAGCGAGAAGGACGCGTCGCAATCGACAGATCCACGCCCACGGGCACGCCCACAGCTCCACAGTGATGTCTGGGTACATTTATGAAAGGGATCTGTATGGGGGCTTTGTTAGCCTACAATTATGTGATAAACTAGCTAGTTAGCTAAGAATGAATTGTCATGTCTACCTCCTCCTTGCATTCATTAAGGAAGGTTGGATTCATTCCTGCTACAAAGAGTTTGCGGCAATGCAATTACGTCTCTCTCTTTTTCTCTTTTTATTTTTCTCTTTTTATTTATTTATTTATTATTTTATTTTTTATTTAGAAGTATTTTTTTCTGATTTCAACTGTAGTTATCCCTATTACATAGTGCATTTGATGAATTGAAAATTTTCTGGTCCTGTCTGGTTGGAGAATAAGGTCAGAAATAAAATTTAATTTTAGTTTTGAATTGCGTTTGATTTAAATATAAGTTAGAACTGTTGATTTGATAAAATAAAAATATGATCAATTTTACGTTTGGATGAAAATTGAATTATTTTCGAAAATAAAAAAAATAACGTTTGAATAATTAGATTGGAATAGTAAAAATAAAAATAATTATAATTTTAAAATAGTAATATTTTAGCTAATTAATTAAAATAAAAAATATTATTTAAATAATAATTTAACTTATTTAATTAGTTATTGCTAGATAATCCTAAATATTAATTGATAAAATAATTAATAATAATGAGTATGGTTAATAAATAAGTTAATTAATTATAAATAATTAAATAAATTAATAAATAAATTAGTTAGTTATTTTATAATTAGTTAATAAAATAATTAGATCAGTGATCAAAAATTAGATTAATTAAATAGTTATACAATAATTCAAATTATATTTATTTTAATTAAGTTTATTCTCAACTGGAACAAGCTTGTTCCAAGAATAAGATTGGAACAGTAGTTACAGAGAGACAATAACTATTATTTTTATTCATAACAAAACGCGCACGCTTCGAAAAGAAGGCTAGAATAATGTCTTATTTCAGATTTTATTCTCGAACCAAACGGCGCCCAAATGCATTTGGTTATGAATGGAAACAACAAGTTTCGTCTTCCTTAAATAAACTGGTATAAGACTGGAATAACTATTTCACTTTTTTTTTTTTTTGGAACAAACTTGTTCCACTTGAGAACAAACTTAATTAAAGTAATTATAATTTTAATTATTGTATTATCTCTTTAATTAATCTAAAATTTTAACTGATCTAATTATTTAATTAACTAATTATATAACTATTAAATAATTAACTAATTAATTTATTAATTTATTTATAGTTAATTAAATTATTTATTAATAATATTTATTATTGTTAATTATTTTATTAATTAATACTTAGAATTATCTAGCAATAATTAATTAAATAAGTTAAATTATTATTTAATTAATATTTTTATATTAATTAATTAGATAAAATATTATTATTTTAAAATTATATTTTTTCTTATTCTCATTATTCCAATCTAATTATACAAAAGCAATTTTTCTTATTTCCGGAAAAAACTCAATTTTTATCTAAACATAAAATTGGATTTGTTCATATTTATTCCTAAACTTATATTTTTTACTGAAATAAACAGTTCTACCTTATACCCGAGCCAAATGCAGCCTCTAAGAGTTTCTTTTTCTGAATATGCTATTTAGGCAACGTCGTCCATTCAAACTATTTTCTATAGAAAGGTCAAGTAGGTCTTAAGAACGTGTTTGATTGGAATTATTCAGTTAGTATTATAAATATTTTTGCTAGAATTATTGCGTTTGGTTTATTCAGTTTGTAATGTCTGATCGGAAATATAGTATTACAAATGATGTAAAATTACTCCGAAAATATTACCAAGTGAATGATGGGTACCTCAAATTATTGATAGTGAGTTATTTTATATATTATGTAAAATTAAAAGTTTAGCCCTCCAACCTCTTCAAACCCTTTCAACACGTCAATTTTAAAATTTTAATTTTAATTTTAATTTTAGATTTTATATTTAAAATCTAAATTTAAAATTTAAAATTTTAAAATTTTAATTTAAATTAAAATATTATATTTTATATTTTTGTTCAGATTTTAAATTTATATTGGTTATTTATAAATTAATTCAAATAAAAATTATATTAAGTTATAATTTAGTAAAATAATATTAAATATGACCAAAAGAACAATTAATATTAGAATAAATTATATTTTATTATCAGAATTACTGAATTTTATAAAATAAATCAAATATAGTAATTATATATATACTTAATTCAGCATTACATCACTGTATTAAACCAAATATGAAAATGCAGTATCAATAATAATATGATTTAAAAATTTCAGATATTTGGTTATATCGCAATAACTTGTAATACTATATAACAGGAACCAAATGTGGCCTAAATCTAAATCCATTAGAAGAAAACCAAATAATTAGACTCAAGTCAGAAAAATTATAATAATTTTTAAAAATAATTTAAAAATGTAAAAACAGAGGTCTAAACAGTTAAATTTAGATTCCAAACCTGGCTAGAATGGTTTTGCCAATTGATATATTGACCTCGAAAACTGTTTTATGAATTGGAATTGCACATTAATTAAAAATGGACACACCAGCAAAAAATTATGACCATTTAAAATTTTTCTTTGCCAATTATGAAAATTGCCATACTCAACAAAATTTGAACCCAGTTTGATTGAGCCATGCGTTTTTATGAACTCTAACGCTAAATTAACCGCAACATTTAAAATATCGTATCTTATCAGCACATAATTTCTATTCTAATGTTTTCCAAAAACCTGAATTAAAAATAATAGCAGCATAAAAGATTTACAGGTTAAATTATATGTGTGCTTAGAATTGATTTTGAGCTTTGTATTTACGGGTCGGAACTTCTACAGCAAATACCAGTTGTTCTAGCTAGCAGTATTAGTCCTCTCTTACTTTTTTTTTAGGTTTATTTTTGTATTTTTACAATAAAAAAGGTTTTGTAATACTAAAACGGCAACTAGAGTTTACACAACTCCGTTGTGGGTTTTAATACGTTTTAAAAATGATAAGACTAATGAATAAAAATTGAACCTTGAATGATAAAGTTGTAAAATTATAATTCTTCTTTTGGATTATAAATCTAGCATTGCTCCATCATAAAAGGTGTCCAAGCCTTTTCCCGTTGAGACCCTAACGAGAATTATCATGTAATGTGAGAATCTAAAAATGACTTCTGCGGTTAAAATTATACGAAAAATTCTTCAATTATAGGCCAATCTAATCTTTATATATCTAATTATAATTTTTTTTTTATTTGATATGAGACTATTAATTTTGACTAATCTGAATATATGATGTGTGGTTGTATATTCTGTAAAGTGGATAAAATATAAAAATTACGTGCTTTCTTTGTAAAAAAGACAAGTAGTGCAAAAGTAAATTATGTATTTTACTAACATTAATTACTGCATATTTTTTAGATAAATATTTTGAACTTTGATAGTATTATCTATCAAATTATATGTTTGATTCGTATATTATTTTTTTCAGAATTTAAAAATATTTTTTATATTTTTTAAAAAATATTCTGCAATCTACTAAAATATATTGTTATTTGAAAGGTTTTTATATATATACAATTTATTAAGCATAAAAATTTTCTTAAATTAAAAAGTCTAAGATTATGCAAAAATCTAAATTTTTGAAGCTTAAGTATTTATTTCGAAATATTTTATAGTTTAAATAAAATATATGTATTTTTTACCTTAAAAAAAGTTATTTGTTGCTTATGAGTTGTGGGAAATTGAGCTTTAATCTCTTAAATTGTGTATAGTGAGAGAGGACAAATTAGTAATGATCATGATAACTTTGGAGTGTGATAACACATAACCAATTGTCCTTTGACTTAAAATGGACCTTTTCCTAGATGTTCTAGGGATCTAGCTAGTTCCATTTATGTCACAATCAAAGAACATGTATTTATTAACTCTGCAAACAGTGGTTGAAGATGTAGATATATTCAGCAGTTGGTCACTTGGTTAGAAGACAGTGATGAATACATCTCTCAATGTTCTTAAAGCTAGCAGCAGTTGGTCACTTGGTTACAAGACAATGATGATTACATCTTTCAATGTTCTTAAAGCGAGCATTGAAAATGCGTTTGGACAAAAACGGAAAATATAGTGGAGTATTAATATGTTAAATAAACGAAGAAAGCTGCTGGAAATTTCAACTAATGGTTAATTTAAATTTTTAACTTGAAATAAATACTAAAGATATGTAATGAGTTATTCCTTTATTCTTCAATATATCTATCCCCCTCTCCTTCAAAATACTTTTTATTAATAACTTTTTACAGTGACCCATTGTTCCTAACGTATATGATAAAAAAATTTAATAATTAATATTTGAGGTTTCAAATTCGAAGCATAGTATTTTTACTTAAGTTTATTTTTAAAAACACAATGAGCAAAGCGAGCAGCAAATTATTATTTTCAAAATAAAAATAAAATAAAATAAATTTCTCTTGCAGAAATAATTCTATTCAGACTTACATATATATATATATATATATATATATATATATATATATATATATATAAATATAAATAAGAGCAAAAATACGCTATTAAAAGTCATCCAAACGTAAAAATTTTATATCTCATGTGATACCATCCTCCTTTTTCATGATTGTTAATATATATTTAACATGCATGACTAATTAATTATAGCAAGTATAGGCTTTTTATTATTATTGGTTAGCTTGCGCTGAATCCAACTAGATGTGGAATAATATATTCTTTAGAAAAAGGCAATTGTTATTATTAGATTTTTTACTTTTTATTACCACACTAACAAAAGCCGTAAATTTCTTGATTGCGAGCATTTTGCCAATTGCTTGCAAACCCTTTCGCATAGAAATTTATTGCTAAAAAGAAAAAGTAGCAACACTAACAAACAAGGATTGAGCTTGTAGGTTTGGATCCGTTAGTGTGAATGTATCAACCTTCTCTTGGGTTGTATTCCATGTGTGCAAGTATCTTTGTCCCGTTCCGAAAATAATTTGAAAGCAAAAAAAAAAAATTTATTTTATTTTTATAAAATCTCTCATTTCGGCACGTGTTTAGACTCGACACATATAAAGAATCACTCTACACAAACGGACAGAGTCTTTTCTATATATGCACGGCGTCGCACAAAAATATATACATCAACCACATCCAGTTTTTCATACACAGTTTACTAATCAAGGAAATAAGCTAGTTTTTGATTCATACAAGAAAATATCGCCCACACAGCATACCCTAAGTTGAGAGGATAAAACTATACGAGTTAAAAATAGTGCCTACCCGACACTCAGTTTTAAAAATAGATTTCGTAAATGTTTTATCACTTTGAAAAGATCCCACATTCCACATGCATCCACAAAACCATAAAACCGAATCCAAAAAATCACTAACTGGCCAAACATCCATTTGTCCCAACATCCACCTCATCACAATATCCACATCTCATGCAAAGAATACCGACCACAAGTAATAGCCAAAGGAGAAGAATAAAATGTCACCAGAATGACGAAAAACTGAGTCATTCTCTAGTCGTAGCCTCACCCCCATCAAGCTCCCTGCCCCCGACAGAACCTGTCACACGGTGGGAGTCAGTGACAAAACCAAAGGAAGAAAAACCGATAAAACGATGCATGACTACAAAAGATAGGTACGATAAAGTAAACAGGACATCAAACCGAAAACCGGAACATCTGAATCATCCATACCGCTACCTCGGTTCCCACCAAAGGAATCCGAATATACCCGCCTCATTGGTCCTCTGACCTTAGGAAATACCTCAAACCTGCTAATCCAACCGGTGCCAAACAAACCCACATCGCAATATCTGCGATTCCGCAATGTTCGCGGGGGTCCCCTCACGCAATGGCCGCGTAGGGATCACGGGTCAAATAGACCACCTCTCCGAAAAAGTACACCGTTACGGTGGTCAAACCGCTGATGTGCGTGACAGGGCCATGAGCCTGACGATCACATATCTGTGTAACAAACCGCGATAACCGAAACCGATAAGTTGAAAGATCCGTCTATGTCCTTTATATATATACTGTGTCGTCACAATAGCCGTGACAAGATCCTTCCTCACATTTTAAAATAACGATGTCAAAAGAAACAACAAGAGGGAGATGAGGGTTGAACACCGCCGTTCAACAACGTCCCCCACCTCGGATCGGGTACCCACTTCAACCGACTACGATAACGGAGCACAAAAACCTTCCAATGTCCCCGCGACCTTGTTTGGATGCAATCGGCAGACCTCTCGGTGGCGAAGGAAGAGTCCAGGCTCCTACCGGTGCGTTGACCAGACCCATGACGAAAACGGACTAACGAAAGGCTCATAACGGAAAAACGAACCAACAACCGTCAACAAAAACCAAATCGAAAAGCGATTCCGTCAATGGCGGCGCCTAGGTCAGGCGGCGGCAGCGACACGATCAGGTGGCGCGGTCAAGTGGCTCGGTAAAGCGGCGGCAGCGGTGGAGCCAAGCGGCGCGGCCAAAGAGCTCGGCGTGCGCGCGCGGCCTGTCTTGGTGCGGCAGCACCTGGCGCGCGGCCCGCTGCGGCGCGGTCGAGCATGGCGCACGGCCCCTACTGGCGCGGTAGCGCCTAGCGCGCATGCAGCAGCGCGACGCTCTGACGGAAATCCAAGAAACCCAAAACAAAAGCACAAAAAACCTAACGAGCATCAAAATGAAGGCAACGAAACGCACGAAACCAAGAACCAACCTTATTTTCGACGGGGAAGATGATGCGATTCCCGAACTCCGAACTCCGAACTCCGATCTCCGGTCTCCGGCAGCAGTGATGTTCCCAAATCCGGCCTCCAACGACGATGGCGTTTTCGACTCCAACACCCGGCGCGCACAACGAGAAAGAAGAAAAGCCAATCTTTTTCCGCAAAGAGGATTAGGGTTTTGTTTCTTTCTCTCACTTATGAGATATATCCCGATCCTCATGTATTTATAAGAAGATTCTCAACCGCTTTAATCGCTTTTTCCTCAAATTATGTGCTAAGAAAACTGAAATGCCACTCATTCGTTAGCACGGATTTCAAAGCACCACAAAGCATTAACGAGTATTTAAAAAAACCTTTTCAACCCATTAACTTCGAAAAATCACACCGGGAGATCCGTACATCGGATTTTCGATCCAATCGTACCGCCATTCTCCATTTAACTAGCTCTACGACTTGATGACCAAAACCAATGAAATCGACATAAGAGAAAAATAAGAAAAACAACACACACACCGAAAGTTACTCGAAGGGAAAAACCGTGGGCACTACATCACTCCCTCCTTTAAAGAAGATTCGTCTCCGAAACTTAACTAGTATCCATCGAGAACAAATCCGGATAACATTCCCTCATCATCGATTCGAGTTTCCACGTAGCTTCACGCTCCTCATGATTGCTCCACTGCACCTTTACGTAGGGAATCGAACGTTTTCGCAATTTCTTATCTTCCCGTGCCAAAATCCGTATCGGGATCTCCTCGAAACTCAAATCCTTTCGCAAATCAACCGATGAAGCACTAATGACGTACGAAGGGTCGGGATGGTATTTCCATAGCATTGACACGTGAAACACGTTATGCACCTCCTCGAGACTTGGTAGTAATGCCAAGCGATATGTCACCGGACCAATCCGCTCCAAGATCTCAAATAGTCCCACAAAGCGCAGGCTCAACTTGCCTCGCAACCCGAACTGTCGGATCTCCTTGGACGGTGATACCTTGAGCAACACGTGCTCCCCGACTTGGAACTCTAAGTCGTGACGTCTCCGGTCTGCGTAGCTCTTCTGGCGACTCTGAGCGGTCAGAAGTCACTGTCTAACTGTGCGAATCGTCGCTTCCATTTCCTCCACCAAGTCCGGTCCAATAAGGCCTCTGCTCTCCCAAATCATCCCAACAAATCGGGGAGCGACACTTGCGCCCGTACAAAGCCTCGTACGACGCCATCTATATGCTGGCCTGATAACTGTTATTATAAGCAAACTCCGCCAAAGGCAAGTAGCGATACCATCCCCCTCCAAAGTCAAGTACATAAGCTCGGAGCATATCCTCCAAAATCTGAATCACTCGCTCCGATTGTCCGTCACTCTGGGGATGGAAAGCCGTACTGAAATTAAGCTTGGTCCCCTAGCCTGCTGAAGACTTTTCCAGAAATTTGACACGAAACACATATCTCTGTCGAATGTGATCGTCGCCGGAACCCCATGCAGTCACACTATCTCATCAATATAAAGCTGTGCCAAATGCTCTCGTG
This sequence comes from Tillandsia fasciculata, assembly GCA_029168755.2. NCBI lineage: Eukaryota > Viridiplantae > Streptophyta > Magnoliopsida > Poales > Bromeliaceae > Tillandsia > Tillandsia fasciculata. The sequence continues at coordinate 16,119,036 of CM054939.1, read as the reverse complement.
ACCACGTCGTATGTATAGGTAAGAAATGTGCCGAGTTAGTTAACCGATCTACCATGACCCAGATTGCACCATGCCCAAGCTGCGATCGTGGGAGGCCAGTAACAAAGTCCATAGTAATCCGCTTCCACTTCCACTGCGGAACCGGAAGTGGGTGCAATTTCCCCGCAGGCCGCTGGTGCTCAGCCTTAACCTGCTGACACACCAAGCAATGAGCTACGAAACGTGTCACGTCATCCTTTAGTTTTGGCCACCAAAAGGTCTGCTTCAAATCCTTGTACATCTTCGTCCCTCCGGGATGTACGGTATAAGGGGTTCGATGCTCTTCGGTCAAAATTTCCTTTCTCGAATCCGGTTGATCCGGAACACACAGACTACCTCGATACTGAATCGAGTCGTCCTTCCCGATAGTGAAGTTGCTGTCCTAATCCGAAGTTATCCTACTGCGAGTGCGCTGTAGCTGTACATCCGACCTTCGTCCCTCAAGTATACGCTCCAACAAGGTCGGTTTAACCTCCAGGGTCAATAATCGAGCCATTGTACCGCAAGGTACTATCTCCAATTCCATCCTCTGGAACTCCGTAATCAAATTACCTTGCTGTGTAACCGACTCCACTGTTAGTTCCTCAGTCGGAACCTTCCAGCTCAAAGCATCTGCCACTATGTTTGCCTTTCCCGGGTGGTAATGAATTGACAAATCGTAGTCTTTTAGTAGTTCCAACCAACGTCTTTACCGAAGATTTAGTTTCTTCTGAGTGGACAAGTACTTCAAGCTCTGATGGTCCGTATATAACTCACAATGTGCTCCATACAAGTAATGCCTCCAAAGCTTCAAAGCAAACACTACTGCCGCTAACTCGAGATCATGGGTAGGGTAGTTCTGCTCATAATCCTTGAGCTGCCTTGACGCATAGGCTATAACTCTGTCCTGCTAGATTAATACAGAACCAAGGCCAACCCGTGACGCATTGCAATAAACCACAAAATCCTCTCCCGGCCTTGGCAGAGCTAAAATCGGTGCTCGAGTCAACATACCCTTGAGTTCCTCAAAGCTCTCCTGACACTGCGGCATCTAAATAAATTTCTCCCCTTTCCGAGTCAACCGGTTTAATGGTGTGGCGATCTTAGAGAAGCCCTCAACAAATCGCCTGTAATAACCAGCCAAACCCAGAAAGCTGCGGATCTCTGTCACTTTACTCGATCGTGGCCAATCCAATACCGATTCCACCTTCTTTGGGTCCACTGCAATCCCTGATGCCATGATGATGTGTCCCAAAAAGGCTACTTCGCGAAGCCAAAACTCACATTTCTTGAGTTTAGCAAAAAGTCCCTGCTCTCTGAGAGTCTGAAGCACAATCCGCAAATGACCCTCATACTCCTCATTGCTACGCGAATATATCAGGATATCATCAATAAAGGCCACCACAAACTGATCCAAGTACGGTCTGAACACTCTGTTCATCATATCCATGAATACGGCCAGCGCATTTGTAAGTTCAAAAGGCATAACTGTAAACTCGTAGTGACCATACCGAGTCCGGAATGCTGTTTTAGGAATATTCATTCCCTTAACCCTGAGTTGGTGATATCCAGACTGCAAGTCGATTTTTGAGAAAACTGTGGCTCCTTGCAGTTGATCAAATAAGTCATTAATCCATGGTAAAGGGTATTTGTTCTTCACTATGACCTTATTCAATTTTCGATAGTCAATGCAAAGCCGCAAACTGCCATCCTTCTTCCGAACAAAAAGAACCGGTGCTCCCCAAGGCGAAACACTTGGCCTAACAAATCCCTTGGCCAATAGATCCTCCAATTGTGCCTTGAGTTTTTTCAATTCAGCAAATGCCATGAGGTAGAGTGCCTTTGTAATCGGTAAGGTGCCGGGAATAAGATTAATGGAGAACTCGATCTCTCTCTCTGGTGGCATCCCTGGTAATTCCTCAGAAAAAACATCCTGAAACTCCCTCACAACCGAAATATCTGCGAGTGATGGCGAAGGCCGCGTGACCAAATCCACTGATGCCAAGTAAGTTGTACAACCACCCTCAATCAGTCTCCTTGCCCGAGTAGCGGAGATGAACGAGTGGGACACTCCGGTATCAAATAAAGTTCTAGCACGAATGCCTGAAAGTAAAACAATACCTGCGACCACGTCCTCTGGTGGGTCTGTACCTTACTGAGCCATGGAATAAATCCTCCCACCAGTCTACTGCTGCTACTGTGGTACCCGCTCCTCCCGTCGAGGGGTCGGAGGGTGTCCTGACGATACTGTAGGAGACCTCCCTCGGCCCTGGCGCTGCGGGGAAGGTGTAGAGGCTGCCGACATTGCCGTTTCCTGGTTTAGTGGGCAGTTGGATCTGAAGTGCCCCTGTTTACCACACCAAAAATAATGGTCCTGCCTCTACAAACAAACTGTCGCCCCATGCGCCCCGCCACAAATAATACAAGGCCGATCCCCTGTTTTTAGCCCGCTAGTCGATGTGTTCCTGGTTCCTTGCTGTGATCGAGGATACTTGGGTGGTAGGCCACCTCCTGACTGTCCTCCACCTGACTGTGACTGAGACCGCTTCTTATCTTTGTTATGGTCGAAACCCTCACTCCGAGCGCGGACAACTACGGCCGCATGCTCCACCAAAGTGGCCCTATCGACCACCTGCTGAAAAGTATGCAAATTCGCTGACTAAACTAGCCTGAAAATGTCGCCCCTCAAACCATCCACAAAAAAGATGGGCTTTGTGAGACTTGTCCCGAATAACAAAAGGAACGCAGTTGGCCAATCTCACAAATTCCTGCTGATATTCCATCACCACACGATTTTCCTATTTGATATTCTTTAGATCATCCTCAAGCTGTTGCTTCACACTGTCTGAAAAGAATGCTCCAAACAACATCTCCCTGAAAGTAGTCCATGAAGGAAAGGCAGTGCCACTAGAAGGAGTAGGTCACACTGTCTTCCACCAAATACGAGCGGTCCCCTCAAGAAAATGCACCGCTAAGAGAACCCGCTCGTCCTCCTCCATCATCAAATCCTCGAAAAGTTTTTCTATGGTGTCCACCTACTTTTCCACCACCCAAGGACTAGTAGTCTCTCCATCAAATATGGGTGGTTTGTATTTTTGCAACTCTGCCAAACTTGCCCTCACTCTCGTCCGTTTTGTGTGTAGTGTCGGATCCGATCCAACAACGGCGGCGGACTAAGTGGGAGAAGGAGTGATGATGACCTCCCTCACAGGGTCCCTAATAGTAGCTCCCGCATCGGCCCCTGAGCTGCTGGTAAAGGAACGTCCGAGGGTACTGTCGCCGGAACCGCTGATACCCTTGCTGTGGTAGTCTGAGTAGGCATACCATCGTCACCACCTGCTGCCGGCGCATGCGTCTCAGGTAAAACCGGCTTGGGAGTAGGAAGCTGTGTAGCAGTAGCTAATGTCGCTGTCTGGCGGGCTATCTGCTGTACTATCTCGGTGAGCGCCGACAACTGCCCCGACATATCCTGAACCTGTTGCCGAAGCAACCGGTTCTCTGCGGCCAAAGCAGCCTTGGCGGCAGTCGGTCTCGCCCCATCCTCTCCTCCGCCATCAATCGACGATCTAGTATGAGCCATACTCTGTACACACAATCAATGGGGTCACCAAACAAAAACAACCAACACAAAAATCGAGCAAAACTGACAAGACGACTCTGAAAACCCACGCTCTCACGTATTTAGCAACTTTGGTTATTACATTGGTCAACCGCATGGATTATCAAATACCGTGTATGTTGGAGATATGCTTACGTTTAAAATAAGAAACCACCGTGGTTGATGCCATTTCGCTCTGATACCATCTTAATCTGTCACGCCCCGGGAGTGGTTTAAAAGAGAAAAATGACCATATTTTTTTTTTATATATAAAATCTCCCTTCCCTGCACGTGCCAAGACCAGCCACATATACAGGATCTCTCTACACAAACGGACAAAATCTCCTTTGTATATGCACGGCGTCGCTAAAAAATACATACATCAACCACATCCAGTTTTTCATACACAAAGTACTAATCAAGAAAATATGCTAGTTTTTTGATTCATACAAGAGAACATCGCCCACACGGCATACCCCAAGTTGAAAGGTAAAAAACCACAAGAGTTAAAAACAGTGCCTACCCGACACTCAGTTTTAAAAATATATTTCGCAAACATTTTATCACTTTGAAAAGATCCCACATTCCACATGCATCCACAAAACCATAAAATCGAATCCAAAAGATCACTAGCTGTACAAGGATCCATCTGTCTAAACATCCAGCTCATCACAATATCCACATCTCATACAAAGAATACCTACCACAAGTAGTAGCCAAAGGAGAAGAGTAAAATGTCACTAGAATGACGAAAAACGAAGTCACTCCCTAGTCGTAGCCTCATCCCCGTCAAGCTCCATGCCCCCAACAGAACCTGTCACCAGGTGGGAGTTAGTGACAAAAACCAAAGGAAGAAAAATCGATAAAACGATGTATGACTGCAAAAGATAGGTACGATAAAGTAAACATGACATATAACCGAAAATCGGAACATCCGAATCATCCATACCGCTATCTCGGTTCCTACCAAAGAATCTGAATATACCCGCCTCATTGGTCCTCTGACCTTAGGCAATACCTCAAACTTGCTCATCCAATCGGTGACAAGCAAACCCACATCGCAATGTCCCACATCGCAATGTCCGCGATTCCGCAATGTCCGCGGGGGTCCCTGTCACGACCCGGGGTCGAAACTGCGACCCGGGCTCGCCAACAGATCCGCCACCTATACGAAAACCCCACATAGGTGAAGCGTCCAACCTGCAAGAAAAGGTACTACAGCTAACATATATCAGAGCTAAAAAGAAAACTGCTGTAAAACTAAAATCCAACCACTGTACAACTGGAAATAAAGGTACAATATCCATCTCCCAAAAATGATCATCAAACAATATCCTCTGATACAATATCCAAGAACCCAAACGGGGAGATAAACTAAAATCATAATGCACCAGTGTATAGGCTCTCAGTACAAGTCATATCTTCACTATAACAATCTCTCAAAAGCAGAAATAAAACTAATCTACTGACTATACTACAAATCTCCAAAGACAGGTAGGGATCTAGCTCGTGACTCCCTCGCCTAGAACAGCAACAGTAGAATCAACAACACCTGTAATAACTCTGCAAAACAAAGGAGAGGAAAGAAAAAGGAGGGGGAGAACCCCCAATGGGTGTGAGAATTACATCAACACGTAGTTCTCAGTGGGTACCGCCACCAAGCCCGACGGTTTGCCCACTAAGTCTACTAGAGGCATAAGATAACAATGCAGTAAAAACTAAACAAGAAAAGCTGAAGATACTCTATAGCTATCATGCTTCTATCTAAATGCTTAATGGGTGGTACAGATGAAAAAATATGCAACTACTCGCACCCAAGGTGCCCAATCGACCCAATCGAACTGACTGCCACATAGGGTCCAGTCAAGCCCGCGCCCACCTACTGCCACACATCCACAAGAGGACGGGACTTACGTAGGGCGTCCCACACGGACTAACTCACCCCTCGCGCAAAACTGCCTCAACAGGCCCATCATCGCATCCACTGCGAAAAAACTGCCTCAACAGGCCAAACATCGCATCCACTGCGAGAAACTGTCTCAACAGGTCAAACAGGCCAAACATCGCATCCACTGCGAAAAAACTGTCTCAACAGGCCAACCATCGCATCCACTACGGCATCTCAGGGGGCGCGACCCCAACTGAGGAAAACGGCGCGACATAGAGTATCGAACATTGGCACATGCAGGCTATAGTCAAAATCCATGCTCACTCTCAGAACGGAAGGACTCAAGATCCCCAAATATCTCGCACGACGATCGGAGTCCTCTCAACGACTCAGCTAAACAGCCCACACGAATCTCGAGACACTAACGAACTCAACCAACTCATGGCACGAAACACACTGGCTGGAGATACTCCATAGCCGGGACCACCGTCGACCCAAACGGCTCCCAAAACGAAACACCCAACTCGTTACGCTAAACACACAGGCTGATGATACTCCACAGCCGGGATCGACCCACAACTCAGGGCTAACAAAACTGGTCGGACGACACTCAACGTCCCGGGACCACCGTCTACCCAAACGGCTCCCAACAACACTAGCACAGGTCTAATCTCAGCTACCAGACTCCACTCAGCCCCCAGGCACGAGTGCAACAAAGTCCCACAATAACCCGACCACTCGGCCCACTACCCGGAAGAGGAAAAACTAAGTCCAGGAAATATGCACGGAGTGGGATGTCTAAAGCATAAAAGAACTTAGCCCAAGTGAAGGTGTAGTAACCGTGATTTTAAAATTCAAAATTTAAGTTTAAATAATTAGCTGGGTTATTTAAATAGCAAAAATGAATTATTAGTGGTGCAATAGTGGGCCCGAAAATATCAACTTTTGATCGGGACCTGATCTCGAAAATTCGAGATCACCATTGCGACCGTCTCGTCGAAACATGAAAAATTGATATACATATGTCTTCGATCCGACGGTCGGATCTTCCGCAAAACAGCAAAAAAAAAAGCGGGTCCCACAACTTAAGTTGTGAATAGTAACCCGTGATTTAAATCCCCTTTTGATCATCGTCAGCCGTTTCGCCGTCTGGACCCCGAACTTAGTAGTATGAGTAGTCAATCCTAGCTATTTTCGACGTTCTGAGCGCAATGGCACTGACAGAATTCGCGTTTGGCGATCCGGGTGCATCGAAGTGCGTGCGTTGTACTGCGACTGGTCGAACTTTATGGCCCGAGATTTTATACAAGCGCCAAATCAAGCAAGCAAGCATGCTACTTGATAGGTCTCGACGAGTCGGACATCGTGGCGAAGTCCGTTTCGCAATTCGAAGAGCCGTTTGTCTCGAAATGCGTGAAAAACACCGAAAAAGGGTGTATTTGTGAAGAAATTTTAAATTTTTGTGGACCAAAAATTAAAAGGATTTTAGGTTAGGGTCTTGTCAGCCTAAGTGACCTACTGCAGGGTCCTTAAGGCTAGGGTTTTATTGTGTGAGGGGTTTAGTGAAATTTTGCAAAATCTTGCAATAATGGCGTTGTGGCTTTTGATCTCCCCGGGGTGGTGTACGAGGGGTCTGTGGGGGAAACCAAAGCATCACCTGAGACCTCTGCATCATCCAGACCAAACCCGGGTTGCTGTGGAGTCCGAAGGACACAACCCCAAAGAGAGAATCCGAGAGAGAGAGTGAGGAGAAGAGGTTGGAACCAACTTTATCCATCTGGATTTTTGAAGTTCCTGTGGTGATCTCCTGTGTCTGTGGACCACCTTGGAGTTGCTGTGGCCTCGCGAAGTGGGGAGGAAGAAACCGGCTTCATCTTTCTTCTCCAACTCCGGCGAGGTAAGAATTCCCTAACCTTTGTTTTGTTGCTTCCAAAACCAATGGAAGTCGACTCTGTGGAGTCTGTAGAAGCTTCCTGCCAATCCCCGAGCCCCCATGCACGCTGGGTTGCCGGCGGGAGAAAGTTCCTCGCCGAAACCCTAGGTAGCTCCGCCCCGACTTTGCGCCACAACCGTTTATCCAAATCAAAAACCAAAATGATGGGTTTGGACTGTAGGACCTATAGGTAATTTCTACAAAGTTTGAGGGATTTTGGTTGAGTAACCAAGCCGCAGTTCACAACCCTAGTTTTCGGATTTTTTTACCTTTGGCCGAGCTTGTTGCTCCGGCGCCGGCGACGCTCCCCACCGCCGGGCACATGCCCGGGAAGCTTCATGGGACCATTTAGAGCCTAAACGTACGGTTGCATGGCACCCATGCAGCTTGGGAGTGGCGCGGCCATGGTTGTCCCGAAACGGGTTCACGTTGCGGTGGCCGGTTCTCCGGCCATCTCCGGCGGGTGTGACATGGACGGGAAGTTTTCTGGGACCAAGGGGAACCTAACCATGCATTTTCCTGGGTCCCATGTTGCCCGAACAAAAATCCGCCATTAATGGTGTGAAGGTCCAAACCGAGCTTGCCCGCCGCCGTCGCCGCCGTGACCTCGTCGCCGGGCACTAGTCCAGGAGTGATGGTGGTGATGAAAGGCACCTTATGGTGCGGTTGCTTGAGGCCCAGAGTGTCACGCCCCGGGGTCGAAACTGCGACCCGGGCTCGCCAACAGATCCGCCACCTATGCCAAACCCGCATAGGCGAAGCGTCCTACCTGCAAAAAGAGCTACAGCTAAACAGATATCAGAGCTAAAAGATAAAACTGCTATAGAAATAAAATCAACCACTGTACAACTGAAGACAAAACTACAAGGTCCATCTCCCAAAAGATAATCATACAATAACCTCGAGTACAAAACTCATAGCTCAACAGGGAGATATCTCAAATAAAACATCAGTGTACAAGCTCTCAATACATCATATCCTCACTACATCAGTCTCTCAAAGAGAAAATAAATACTAATCTACCGACTATGCTGAAGATCTCCTCAAAAGGGGGGTACCGCTACTCTCCAAAGATGGGTCTAGATCTAACTCGCTACTCCCTCACCACGAACAGCAACCACAGAACGGCAACACCCGCCAAAACTCTGCAAAACAAAGAAGAGAAAGGACAAAAAGGGGGAAAACCCCCAATGGGCGTGAGAACTACGCAAAAAGGGAGTTCTTAGTGGGTATCGCCACAAGGCCCGACGATCTGCCCACCAAGACTACTAGAGGCAAAAGATAACCAATGCAGTAAAACTGAAAAGAGAAGCTGGAAACACTCTACAGCTACCACGCCTCTATCTAAATGCTCAGATGGGGAAACTCCGATGAAGATATGCAACACTCGCACACGAGGTGCTCAATCGACCCAATCGAGCTGACTGCCACATCGGGTCCAGTCAAACCTGCGCCCACCTACAACCACCTCCCGCTGACGGGCAGGAATTACGTAGGGCGTCCAAACGGACTAGCTCGCTATCGAGTAATGGCTCTCTCAGAATGGATAGACTCAAGATGCTCAACCTCTCACACAATGGTCAAAGAACTCACAACGACCACGGGACCACCGTCAAACCCCAAACGGTTCCCAACCACACTAGCACTGGTCTACACACAGCCGCTAGACTCCACTCAGTCCCCGTGACGTGAGTGTAACCATGAAATAACTGTCTGGAATAAACCCAATCTGGTACCACCAGTAGAACTGGTACTGCCTGCTCTGCCGCGACGGGTATGCCAGCCTACGCATAACACCGAAGCAAAGGAGTCCCAAGGACTCAAAGTCTGTCAGCCGCGCACTCCGGAGTGGCACTCGTGGGGAGCGACCCACACGAGTAAAGTATCTTTGTAACCAGTATCACTGTAACAAGTCTCACGATATAGCAGGACTGGATCACGACTCTGATTAAAGTGGGAAAACTCATCCACTAAAGGGAAGCCCGATCCCCAAACTGAAACAACTGTAAACAATAAGTGGAAAACTCCAACCACTAGAGAAGCCTGATACCCAATCTGATGCATAAACAATCTCCGGTCAACCGCCCAATGTCCGCGGCTGCCGCAATATCCCATGAACCACAACCTAACACAATCTGGCACAACCGGTCCCCGCCACCAGGACCCCAGCTACACTATCCCTAATCCCTGCTCAAACCCGAGCAACATGAACCATACGACTGGCAGAAAAGGAGAAAGGAAGCAGAGATGGTTTCTCCTAAGTCAATTCCCAATATGAAAGTGTAGCAGTAAAGGATGGCCTATCTAGATGTCCATATAAGCATGCATTGTCCTCAAAGCAAAATAAAGAAAAATAAACCTCATGCCAAAATTATCAATGACCATACCTGTCCATAATCCTCAATCCAAAATGGCTCCTTAGAGTAGAACCTGCACATAACTACATAATCCTATCGCAATGCATAAACCAGCCTCATAAAAGGTTATGTGCTAATATGGCATGATAATTAATCATATAGGGTATCCTTGCCTTGGGTAAGCTTCCACTAATCATCAACATGAATATTTGATTAATACCATTGTCAGACTATGAATGATTCACTTGCAATTTTCATGAAATCCTCATTGTTAAACTTATCGATCAATCCCAGCTATCGTACCATACACCTGCATGCAATGCTAACATATAAAAATTTAGGGAACCGTCCACCGGTTCCGGGAATAAGGCACCCACCTGAAGTGCTGACTGTCCAAACTCGTACAGCTGAAAATACCAAAAATTCCAATCCTTTGATCCAACAAGTTCAGCACACCTGTAACACTCCTGGCACAAAACAAAGTCCACTAAATACACTTAGGCTCCCAAATATTGCTCTTATAATCACATACAACATCTGTCCCAAAACTGTTAAATTATCACCTGCAGAAAGTGCCCAGAAAATTCCCAAAAAAATATCACGGCGATCCTCGCGTCGATAGCTTCGTAACGGTAGCTTGCGCGCCCAAATATGAGTTCGGTAAGACAAGTTATAAATTCGGCAAGGTGGTAATCCAAACAACAAACTGTGAAAAAAGACTGCGCACTGTACACTGAGAAAACAGTAATTCCACCTCGAAATAAATCTCAGGAAATTCTAAGAAAAATACGAACGCGTTCCTTGCGATCCGTAGATGAAAAAGTTGTACAAGCTCGTTTCCGTCCGACGCTCGTACATGAAGATATGGCCTCCACAATCCGCTGCTGTCCCAAAATCTCTCACAGAAAAAGGGTAACCATTGTTACCTCGGGATCCGAGCCAAGGAGTCAAAATCGGAATGCGCGATCAAAATGAAAGATGAAGCCCTACCTGTCGTGAAGCCAATGGCGCAAAAATCACAGAAAAAGAAGCTCGGGGTAGGCCAGGGGAGTCATCACACTGCCGCTGCGACGAAGGAGGACACCGAAGAAGAAACGTCGCGCCGCGCCGGTAAAATCAAAATCTCGAAATCCGTGCCACTGGAAAATCTGAAACTTGGTAGGTGCAAGCTCCTCTTCATGAAGAAGATTTCTCCTTCTCATCCCCCTTCGAGCAGAGGGCTCGAAGGGGTCGAAATCTCCCTCTCAAAGTCCCTCGGATTGCAACTTAAGGGAAAACCAGAAAAATCTTTTCGGAAAATTACCTCTGTGTCCCGCCGAACAGGAAACACCAAAAATCCACCAATCATGGAACGCCACGTCGCCGACGAACACCAAACAACAAAACAGGCCAATGGGGTTGCGCCACGTGGCGCTGACCGTACCTGCCCCGCGCACGTCGCGCCACCTGCCCACCTGCCCCGCACAGTAACACGACCAATAGGAGAATGCCACGTGTCCAAGTCACTGTTAGCTACACCCGGTGTACGAACCTCTGTGCACCGACCCAATGAAAATATGCCACGTGTCAACCCTGGTGCACCATGGACCATGAGCCCTCGCGGATACTCCGTAGACCGCGTGCTGTGAACCCGCCTATAGGAATCTGCCACGTGGCACCTCCCTGGTGCACGCCCGCCGCGTGGACCGCGCACCTGCCCGCGCCCGCGCGCGCCTGTCGGCGCCGCTCTGCGCCTGCCCGCGGCCGCGCGCCGCCTGCCCGAGCCCGTGCCGCCGCCTTCCGCCGCCGCCCGCCGCCGCCGGCTGCCGCCGGCGGTCGCCGGAAGCACTGTTCCGGCCGGTGAACAGTAAAATCACTGTAGCAACTCCGAAAAATACAAGTAAATAGCCCATCTTGACCGTTTTCGCGCGCTGATTCCAAATCCGGCGTCCGTTTTGCCAAATTCCAATCCTATAAATTGCCGGAGGCTCCCGGAAAGGTATTTTTAATCCGAATTTCGCGCTAAGCCTAAATTTGACATCCGTTTTGCGCGTAAACACCTCTAAACATCCGACGGGGTCCCCAGATTACCCACGTGATCCATTTTAAGCCCTGCGTCCATCACTTGTGTCCAAATTGGCGCACGAACACCGCCGACATACCGCGTAAGCTTCCAGAAGCTGCTGGTCACACTGCAGAAGCCCTGCAAAGATCCGGGTCACCACATCCTCCCCCACTAAAAGAAAGTTTCGTCCTCGAAACTAAAGCAACTCCCAAGGAGTCTCAGAAACCAGGGTTCAAAACTCAACACCGCCGTCTCCAGCTTCCAAGTCACCTATCACTCCCCGTGATTACTCCTCAGCAACAACATCAGCAACAAACAGAACGGCATAGCCCGATTGCGCACTTCCCTCACCTCACGAGCCGGAATTCGCAACGGGCGTCCCTCGTACTCCAAACTTTCATAGACCTCAAAAGGAACGAGTCAATCACGGGCGAGGGGTCCAAAACATAACACTTCTGAGCTGAGACGCAGAAAAACCTCAAAAACTCCAACAAAAGACTGGGGGAAAGGAACGAACAGCCCGAGCAACACGCTCAAAATCACTCCCAAGAGCCAACTCAACCAAAGCGACCCGAAACACATCCACACAAACACCAGCACAGAAAAGGGGCCCTAACAAGCAGGGATTCACACTCGGTCGCCCTCAAAACTCAACCACCCAAGTGGATTGCTCAGCCGCAGCCTTTCATCAAAAGGGATCCTCAGGGACACAACTCAACCCTGCACACTAGAATGGCCCCACACAGCGCCAGCTATGGAATCGTCACACTCGACTCCCAAATAGCTCTTCTGCTCCAGGTATCCGCCACCACAGTGGCTCTGTCGGGGTGATACTGGATGCTCAACAAAATCCAATGGTAGCTCTACAACCACTACGGGAGGTATCACTATAACTCGCAAATCCATCTCCCACCACTGACTAGGTTAGAATCGGCGCTGGTACCAATCTCATCACCCGCTCATCAAGCTCTGCTGGCACTATCCAGTCCACAAGCTCCTCACCGCAACTATAACCGTCGATCTCGACCAGTCTTAAACAGCATCCATTTTGGCCGGATTTCCACCGCCGCCCCTACGGCTAGAATAAGTAATCCAGGAAGATATGCTCTCGAAGCTAAAACTTGTACCACAACGACTTGGCATAAGGCTCCTTCCTCACAGACCTTGACACACCATCTACAAATGCTGCACAAGCTCTAAATCACTCAGGGAGGGGGTAAAACCAAAATATCCCTGGAGGATGCCGCTATCAAACCGTTCAAGGCCAACTGAAACACAGAATTCCTCAATCTAGAGGCAACAGGGCATTAGGCAATCCATTGGCTTCACTGTACTCGTAATGCCCCTACTGTGTCCTGAACACCATCTAGACAAAGCCCTCAGTTGAAGTTCCATACTGGTGCAGGCATCATACAATAACTGCCGGAACATAGCTCCATCAAAAGATTCCAATTAATACCTGGACCTGCCTGGGCTCCAATCCCAAAGGGCTCTCACCGTCGTGTATCAACGACGTGGCACTAGGTCAAACAGACCCTCGATCTAATAGATCCCTGCACCGGTGCGATCAACTCTCCCAGCTCTTACAGATAATATCCAAGTGGTGCTATTGAGGTTGGCGCGGTTTCCAGAACCACATCAACCGCGATCTCAATCTCCCTAACAGGCGGCATAATCATCAACTCGAGTGGACTCACACCCGGGATTTCGCAGCAATAGAAATATCCTTTGGTTCCGGCGCCGCCATAAGCTCCTCTCACACAGTCGCTAAAACCTGAGTGCTCGAACAATCTCCCCATAACAAGCTTCCTTTGTCTGCCTCGCAAAAGTCACAATCATCACCCTCTCTGCACTTAACCATCCAGTGGTGCTGTGCCAACCAATCCCAAGCACTGGGTCAAAACATCGAACTGCCACCCATACCGAAAAGTTTTCCGGTGTAACTCATGGTCTCAACGGCACCGGACATGATCCACAAGCCTCCTTCACATGCACAACACCGATGGTATCCTGTACCTCTAGTGCACGTGGTAACAACTCTGCCTCTAGTCCATGCCGGAATGCAAAGTGCACTAACTCCGACTGTTGTGATGAAATCACACCTGCAACAACCCGATCCACTGCCGTGGCGCCCTTCAACCAGGCGGCACAACTCATCCACATGATGCAAGCAGTTGTTGCACAGTCTGCCAGAAAATATCCAAACCAATCACAAAGGGAGCACGACCTCTGTCTCTGATCACCCTGCGGCGACGGACACGGTCTTCCGCAGACCACAAAATCACGCTACCACTGCGCTACTCTGATGTAGATGCTGATGCTGCCATCGGGGTCCACCCGATCTCCAACATCTCAGAAATTCATTATTGCAACCGTCATAAGACAAAACACCAATAATCCCCGCAATTTCTTATACAATTATCCTTACTAAGCTCACCCCTCAATCACATATATTATACCCCAATTATGCATGCTATCAATCACAAAGGGTAACATTCCCATGGGTAAGCTTTACATTAACCATCCACAAGGATATCCACCATCCAGGAAAGCAAAACGAAAATGCCTCTGCCGGCCGATCTGTCCCCCTTCACCTAGCGCCAAGCGCCTCCATCCAAAGGAACTGCAATGCCCAGCTCCAAACACAATGCCTACTCCGTCGAGGCATCCACAATCCAAAAATTCGAACAAGAGGGACCGAATAAACTGAAAAGTATCCTGGCGCAATCCACTCCCAGTCTCCCCTATCCTATGTGCCTCGTCCCTCGAAACCTGGAGCGCCAGTTCAACAACTGCATAAACTCTCTAGCACAGGGAGGCTCTTAATTGATCACTCCGTCATCACCAACCACGACTCTGCCTCCAAAGGCTCCAAACTCAATCTTACGAGTCGGGGTGGTTCATCTGCCAAATCTGGCTCGCTAAATCAAACATGCCCCACAGCTCCTCTGCTGTCAACTATCCACCCTACCTCGGTGCCTTGGCACCAAACATTGGCACGGAGGGGGCTACTCACTCCATTGGCGCCACAGAAATCCCTGCCGCTGAGGATACTACATCCTAGTGGTCTCAGAAGAAAAGTACTGTCGGGCTGCCCACTGCTCTGACCACTGTGTCAACAAACTAACTGCTCACTCCATCGCTGATATGCCTCCAACAATCCTGTCATCTGGGTCCGGAACTCTCTGACCTCAATCCGGGTATCCAGCCCAAAACCAACCGCTCAAGCTCAACTGCCATGACAGGATGCACGAGGGTCCCAAACCTAGCGTCGGGGAGACACCGCTCGCCACGACGAAACCACAAATCAGCACACAACAACGCTCGACCCAATCCGGCGAAAGTCTAGAGCATGTTACCCATTCCACAGCGTTATGTTGTCTGCAGCCAACATAACTACTTAGGAGAATAAACATGCCAATCACCCCTCCCGTCCCTTGGGAGAGGAGCAAGACTCAATCAGGACTCTCGCTACAAGTCACGACTCTCACGAAGTCATCCTAGGGTCCAACCACAAGCCTAGGGTTTCTAAGTCCACCATGACCTACAACCTAGGCTCTGATACCAACTTAATCTGTCACGCCCCGGGGTCGAAACTGCGACCCGGGCTCGCCAACAGATCCGCCACCTATGCCAAACCCGCATAGGCGAAGCGTCCTACCTGCAAAAAGAGCTACAGCTAAACAGATATCAGAGCTAAAAGATAAAACTGCTATAGAAATAAAATCAACCACTGTACAACTGAAGATAAAACTACAAGGTCCATCTCCCAAAAGATAATCATACAATAACCTCGAGTATAAAACTCATAGCTCAACAGGGAGATATCTCAAATAAAACATCAGTGTACAAGCTCTCAATACATCATATCCTCACTACATCAGTCTCTCAAAGAGAAAATAAATACTAATCTACCGACTATGCTGAAGATCTCCTCAAAAGGGGGGTACCGCTACTCTCCAAAGATGGGTCTGGATCTAACTCGCTACTCCCTCACCACGAACAGCAACCACAGAACGGCAACACCCGCCAAAACTCTGCAAAACAAATGAGAGAAATGACAAAAAGGGGGAAAACCCCCAATGGGCGTGAGAATTACGCAAAAAGGGAGTTCTCAGTGGGTATCGCCACAAGGCCCGACGATCTGCCCACCAAGACTACTAGAGGCAAAAGATAACCAATGCAGTAAAACTGAAAAGAGAAGCTGGAAACACTCTACAGCTACCACGTCTCTATCTAAATGCTCAAATGGGGAAACTCCGATGAAGATATGCAACACTCGCACACGAGGTGCTCAATCGACCCAATCGAGCTGACTGCCACATCGGGTCCAGTCAAACCTGCGCCCACCTACAACCACCTCCCGCTGACGGGCAGGAATTACGTAGGGCGTCCAAACGGACTAGCTCGCTATCGAGTAATGGCTCATGCAGGCTATAGTCAAATCCATGCCCTCTCTCTCAGAACGGATAGACTCAAGATGCTCAACCTCTCACACAATGGTCAAAGAACTCACAACGACCACGGGACCACCGTCAAACCCCAAACGGTTCCCAACCACACTAGCACTGGTCTACACACAGCCGCTAGACTCCACTCAGTCCCCCTGACGTGAGTGTAACCATGAAGTAACTGTCTGGAATAAACCCAATCTGGTACCACCAGTAGAACTGGTACTGCCTGCTCTGCCGCGACGGGTATGCCAGCCTACGCATAACACCGAAGCAAAGGAGTCCCAAGGACTCAAAGTCTGTCAGCCGCGCACTCCGGAGTGGCACTCGTGGGGAGCGACCCACACGAGTAAAGTATCTCTGTAACCAGTATCACTGTAACAAGTCTCACGATATAGCAGGACTGGATCACGACTCTGATCAACCACTAAAGGGAAGCCCGATCCCCAAACTGAAACAACTGTAAACAATAAGTGGAAAACTCCAACCACTAGAGAAACCTGATACACAATCTGATGCATAAACAATCTCCGGTCAACCGCCCAATGTCCGCGGCTGCCGCAATATCCCACGAACCACAACCTAACACAATCCGGCACAACCGGTCCCCGCCACCAGGACCCCAGCTACACTATCCCTAATCCCTGCTCAAACCCGAGCAACATGAACCATACGACTGGCAGAAAAGGAGAAAGGAAGCAGAGATGGTTTCTCCTAAGTCAAGTCCCAATATGAAAGTGTGGCAGTAAAGGATGGCCTATCTAGATGTCCATATAAGCATGCATTGTCCTCAAAGCAAAATAAAAAAAAATAAACCTCATGCCAAAATTATCAATGACCATACCTGTCCATAATCCTCAATCCAAAATGGCTCCTCAGAGTAGAACCTGCACATAACTACATAATCCTATCGCAATGCATAAACCAGCCTCATAAAAGGTTATGTGCTAATATGGCATGATAATTAATCATATAGGGTATCCTTGCCTTGGGTAAGCTTCCACTAATCATCAACATGAATATTTGATTAATACCATTGTCAGACTATGAATGATTCACTT
Organism: Tillandsia fasciculata; assembly: GCA_029168755.2. Classification (NCBI taxonomy): domain Eukaryota; kingdom Viridiplantae; phylum Streptophyta; class Magnoliopsida; order Poales; family Bromeliaceae; genus Tillandsia; species Tillandsia fasciculata. The sequence continues at coordinate 16,101,686 of CM054939.1, read as the reverse complement.
GCAATTTTCATGAAATCCTCATTGTTAAACTTACCGATCAATCCCAGCTATCGTACCATACACCTGCATGCAATGCTAACATATAAAAATTTAGGGAACCGTCCACCGATTCCGGGAATAAGGCACCCACCTGAAGTGCTGACTGTCCAAACTCGTACAGCTGAAAATACCAAAAATTCCAATCCTTTGATCCAACAAGTTCAGCACACCTGTAACACTCCTGGCACAAAACAAAGTCCACTAAATACACTTAGGCTCCCAAATATTGCTCTTATAATCACATACAACATCTGTCCCAAAACTGTTAAATTATCACCTGCAGAAAGTGCCCAGAAAATTCCCAGAAAAATATCACGGCGATCCTTGCGTCGATAGCTTCGTAACGGTAGCTTGCGCTCCCAAATCTGAGTTCGGTAAGACAAGTTATAAATTCGGCAAGGTGGTAATCCAAACAACAAACTGCGAAAAAAGGCTGCGCACTGTACACTGAGAAAACAGTAATTCCACCTCGAAATAAATCTCAGGAAATTCTAAGAAAAATACGAGCGCGTTCCTTGCGATCCGTAGATGAAAAAGTTGTATAAGCTCGTTTCCGTCCGACGCTCGTGCGCGAAGATATGGCCTCCACAATCCGCTGCTGTCCCAAAATCTCTCACAGAAAAAGGGTAACCATTATTACCTCGGGATCCGAGCCAAGGAGTCAAAATCGGAATGCGCGATCAAAATGAAAGATGAAGCCCTACCTGTCGTGAAGCCAATGGTGCAAAAATCATAGAAAAAGGAGCTCGGGGTAGGCTAGGGGAGTCATCACACTGCCACTGCGACGAAGGAGGACACCGAAGAAGAAACGTCGCGCCGCGCCGGTAAAATCAAAATCTCGAAATCCGTGCCGCCGGAAAATCTGAAACTTGGTAGGTGCAATCTCCTCTTCATGGAGAAGATTTCTCCTTCCCATCCCCCTTCGAGCAGAGGGCTCGAAGCGGTCTAAATCTCCCTCCCAAAGTCCCTCGGATTGCGACTTAAGGGAAAACCAGAAAAATCTTTTCGGAAAATTACCTCTGTGTCCCGCCGAACAGGAAACACCAAAAATCTACCAATCATGGAACGCCACGTCGCCGACGAACACCAAACAGCAAAACTGGCCAATGGGGTTGCGCCACGTGGCGCTGACCGTACCTGCCCCGCGCACGTCGCGCCACCTGCCCACCTGCCCCGCACAGTAACACGACCAATAGGAGAATGCCACGTGTCCAAGTCACTGTTAGCTACACCCGATGTATGAACCTCTATGCACCGACCCAATGAAAATATCCCACGTGTCAACCCTGGTGCACCATGGACCATGAGCCCTCGCGGATACTCCGTAGACCGCGTGCTGTGAACCCGTCTATAGGAATCTGCCACGTGGCACCTCCCTGGTGCACACCCGCCGCGTGGACCGCGCACCTGCCCGCGCCCGCGCGCGCCTGCTCGCGCCGCTCTGCGCCTGCCTGCGGCCGCGCGCCGCCTGCCCGAGCCCGCGCCGCCGCCTTCCGCCGCCGCCCGCCGCCGCCGGCTGCCGCCGGCGATCGCCGGAAGCACTGTTCCGGCCGGTGAACAGTAAAATCACTGTAGCAACTCCGAAAAATACAAGTAAATAGCCCATCTTGACCGTTTTCGCGCACTGATTCCAAATCCGGTGTCCGTTTTGCCAAATTCCAATCCTATAAATTGCCGGAGGCTCCCGGAAAGGTATTTTTAATCCGAATTTCGCGCTGAGCCTAAATTTGACATCCGTTTTGCGCGTAAACACCTCTAAACATCCGACTGGGTCCCCCGATTACCCACGTGATCCATTTTAAGCCCTGCGTCCATCACTTGTGTCCAAATTGGCGCACGAACACCGCCGACATGCCGCGTAGGCTTCCAGAAGCTGCTGGTCACACTGCAGAAGCCCTGCAAAGATCCGGGTCACCACACAGAGACCAGAGATGGAAAATTTCCATTTCGGGTTCATGAAGCTTGTCTTCTTCATCATCCTCACCATTGCCCGCGGCCAGCCAAGGGTGCAACTTGAGCCAAACTTGATGGGAATGCTTCTGCAACTGAGTAGCATACTTTCATTCATAAGAGAAGCTCCCAGGTTCCCTTGCTGCAGAGAACAAACTTAGAACTTGTTTTATGGTATGTTGTATATTGTTGCACCCTAGGTGTTTGATGAAATGCCTAAGAGAGGTTTTGTTTGGAATTTGGCTTCGAGCATAATATGAAAGTTGCTCCATTATGTCCCCTGAGCTTGATGCTCACTTCAGATCAAAGAAGATCTGTGTGGATTTGTGTATAGAGAATTGTTGTAATGTTAGTAAGCAAGGAACTTGGATCTTGTGATCCAGCAGCTTCTGGACTGCACTTTGGGCAAGCCTCTGGGTTTTTGAGGTGCTTTGAGAAAAATGATCAAGTTAGTTTGCAACAGGCACAAGTAATTGAAAAGATGTGGTGTTGTCAAGCTCTAGGTTAGTGATTTGGCCCAAGTCCTGTTCTGGGCTGTTTGCAAAGCTGCGACAGTAAGCTCCTGGCTAATTTGGGGTCACTGGACGCGATGCTCGCGTTAGATTTAAGTTTTGGCTAGCTGAAGAAACAAAATGCCTTTAGGCTATGTTAGAGAAGAGTATTATGGCCCGAAGTTTTCCTCGGGTTCCGTGCTGCTGCAATAGGGTGAGCACAGTGTTCAGCAAGTCGAGTGTCGCCTACTGGAGGTGACGGTTCGTAAAAATAATGTTCCGATTAAAGGAACGAGCGAAAACGACGCTCTAATAGCTATAAAATGTGATTTTGGAAAACCCTAAGGGTCAAAATGCAATTGTGGCAGCATGTGCTGCCTAGGACTATGTGTACGGGGTTCCTAAGCTTTTTGTTAGGAATCCAACGGCTCACGTTGAGCGGAAATCGGCGATTGGACCGTAAATCGGCAAAGTTGTCGGTTTATCGACGACTCGGTTTTAAATCGCGCAATTCGAAGCCTTGTGTGCGTTGCGAGTCAGGGGTTGGATATGTGTGAGTGTCTATTTTCTGACCTGTGCATATGATTCAGGTTCCAGCAGTCAGCCGCCAGCTTGCGAGCCATCCTGCAGCCACCGTGATCATCGACATTAAGGTGGGTTTATCTTCGGTCCGCATTTTATCAGGTCGGCCCTATGGGGTGCCGTGGTAGGTCGGACCCCTGTTCTTGGTGTAGCCCTGAACCTATGCTTTAGCCTTACTATATGCTTTCATTCTAGCATTCAGTCATTACAGCTATATTGCTTGATTATACATATGAGCCTTTCGTTATACTCTATTCTTCACTGCATGTTTAGAATAGGAGTTCTAGTCTCAGTACCTGGTATGATTTGCATCAGTATTGATATCCCGATGTGGATTTCCTCGGCTTCTCGCCGACTGTCCGGTCTACTGACCGTGGATTGAGATTCAGCATTATAATTGCTACTGAGTTTGTACCTACTCTTACTACTTGCTTGCATATCTGCACAAAATCCTTACATCTGCATAGCCTTGATTCCACAGATGAGCTTTTATTATACCTTTATTTCCAACAGTAGTTATATATATATATCTGGATATATGTCATGCCCGATTGGTCATCAGTTCAGTTTATTCAGCATTCCTGTCAAAATAGGAGTTCAGTTTCGGTATACAGTTTCTATTATATAGCTTCTATTGTACAGTTCCTGTTATACTGCATCAGTTGATATTACAGCTTTCAGCATTCTGAGTGGGATTTTCCCCGGCTAGTAGCCGATGATTCGGTCGTTAGACCGTGAGTTGAGCATCAGTATTATGATTGCCATAGCACTAGCTTTTCATTCACGATCGCAGTGAGTCTGATCCCCCACAATGCGTTCTTTACCGGTAAAGTGGTCGTCATATGGACCCGTGAGCCTGTTGAGGTATTGATACATGTTGAGAGACCAACAGTGGCAATTGCCTGAGGTCCTGTTCTATGGCAGCTTGGCCTGAGGTGCTGGTGTCCAACAGTGGTATAGCCTGAGGAACCAGTGACCAACAGTGGCCTTTGTTGGGTACTCGTATTCTATCATTGATGCATGATTCGCATTGGTTACCCAGTATTTATTGGCATGACTGGCACATGATTGATTGTACCCTTTGTTTACAGCATTGTTATTTACCAGCTTGTTATAGCATGATCATTTCCTACTTGCCAGATTATCTGTGATAGCATGATTATTTTCCGCTTGCCAGAGTACCAGTTATAGCATGATTATTTCCTGCTTTTCAGATTACCAGTTATAGCATGATTATTTCCTGCTTTTCAGATTATCAGTGATAGCATGATTATTTCCTACTTGTCAGTTTATCAGTATAGCATGATCATTTCCTGTTTATCAGACTTATCAGTTATAGCATGATCATTCCTGATTATAGATTTATCAGTTATAGCATGATCATTCCTGCTTACAGATTAATCAGTTATAGCATGATCAGCTTCATATGTGAATACTCTGCTCTGTTGATTAATCCATGATTGATGGTACTCTGTTTAGATTATATATCTGTATTTTACCTTTCCGTTTCAGTATGTCCTACTTTTGCTATCCGCTTATTATGGTATCCAGTAGGTACGGCTTGCTATTTCCCGGCCCGTCGTGCCCACTGGGATACACTTATGTGTGTCTCACACCCTCGGGTGACCATTTTTCAGGTCCTTTGGATGCGGGGACATTGGGACGTTCTGTGTGAGGATTCGAGATAGAGTTGTCCCTGGTAGGACTTTACCCTTTTGTTTTAGTGAACTGTATAACTATTATTTATATTTTGGGAACTGGATTGTATAAACATATGAACCTTGTGGATTTATTAGAGTAGAACTTATTTAGTTATAGTTAATCCTGTATCTACTCTGATTGGATGTATCTGTTAGCCGAGCATATATAGGGAAGACTCTGTCCGTTGTACAGAGGCTTTCCTATATGTGTGGCGGTCTGTTCACGCCTTGGAGTATTCAAGTTTAAAAAAAAAAAATTGACCCCTTTTCTGAATCTCGGGGCGTGACAGATTAGATGGTATCAGAGCATAGGTACACGGTACCTAGGTTTGGGATAGGATAAACCCTAGGATGACCTGAGTCTGACGTGACAGCGCGGGGCGTTGTCTTGTGGTTAGGAACTCAGGTGAATTATTTACTAATGAGTTGTTTCCTAACCTTGTTGTTGTGGTTACGAGCGGTTTTCGCACGCACTCTGGGCTTGGTGGTGATAGTGGGTGCAGCGTTGGCCGCGATCGTGATACGGGTCGTGGGCGAGATGTTTTAGTGGAGCCAGAGGGCTCGGATCGTTCGCAGTGGTTGGAGAGTTAGCTCACCACTTTTGTTGGGATAGTTCAGCAGATGACTGCTATTTTTGCACCAGTCCCACCACTAGTCCAGGTGCTTTGAGGTGTTGTTGAGACTCCTGTTGCCCTCGCGCCACATGATATGTGACAGTGAGCGCGTTGGCGCTGGCATGATTGTTATACTGATAAGTTTTGGTGGCCTATGGCCAAATAGTAACCCTGATTGGGCTGGTGTTGTAGTCAGGTCCCACCTTTTGCACGAATTTCATGGACTGCCTCTGATTCTCTTATAAGAATTCAACAATTGTAGCCATTGTGGCTGCTACCTTGGTAAGGTAGTATTGGTGGTGCATTATGACTAGAGAGCCTCCGATGTGCCAAGTAAGGTTGATAGCTTGAGGATCCGATATTAATCCTAAATGGATACAAATTGTAGTTGTTTCACACAATGCGTGTGAACTTGCTTGTGGGGTTATGATCATCCCGTTGGTTTTGAGTTACGACTAGTATTGCTAGAGCTGTGTTAGCAGCTGGTGTGGAATTTGCAGTGCTAGTGAGCATTGAGTCATCATTCTCGATTTCCGGTGAGTTGCCAAAGTGGCACTCGTGACCACGATATATTAGTGGTGTGTGTTATTGGTTTTCAATATCGATTTAGAGATTGGTGTGGTAGGGTAAGTTGGTACCTTATGTTGGTTCGCTGCGAGTTATGTCTCCAACTAGTTGTTGGCGATAGATTGTGGATATTTTTTTATTCTTTTGATAAGCACGTTGGCTGCAGACAACGTACTGTCGAAAGAGTGGATGAAATACTCTACCCCGTAATAAGGAGGGGGTATTATGATTGGGTCTGTATGCGTACCTTCCTATAAGTTAGCCTTGCAGTTGCCTTTTGAGCACGGCGTGATTACTCTTGAGGTGATATCGCAGTCTATGATTGAATTTTGGACAGATCTCTACCGAACATGCTCGCAGTTGACTAGTTGTCACTGTGATTGATTGGACGTCTATACAAGCGACGTCGGCCTTTACAAGCAACCTGTTGAAACTAGTAGCCCTGAATTGTGCTAGACAGCACTGATGTTTCGATGAGCTTTTCAGTTCGTTATAGTGCACCTTTACAGTTTTCAGTGGTGTTGTGTGACTGATTGTCACTAGTGTTGGGTTGGACAGTGCAGATGTTCTGCGACTGATTGTCGCTGTGGCACCCTGTGTTAGTGGACTGTTTGATGTCCTACTGTAGTTAAGTTTCGGGGACGAAACTTCTAATAAGGAGGGGGTGATGTAGTAACCGTGATTTTAAAATCCGAAATTTAAGTTTAAATAATTGGCTGGGTTATTTAAATAGCAAAAATGAATTATTAGTGGTGCAATAGTGGGCCCGAAAATATCAACTTTTGATCGGGGCCTGATCTCGAAAATCCGAGATCACCATTGCGACCGTCTCGTCGAAACATGAAAAATTGATATACATATGTCTTCGATCCGACGGTCGGATCTTCCGCAAAACAGCAAAGAAAAAGCGGGTCCCACAACTTAAGTTGTGAATAGTAACCCCTGATTTAAATCCCCTTTTGATCATCGTCAGCCGTTTTGCCGTCTGGACCCCGAACTTAGTAGTATGAGTAGTCAATCCTAGCTATTTTCGACGTTCTGAGCGCAATGGCACTGACGGAATTCGCGTTTGGCGATCCGAGTGCATCGAAGTGCGTGCGTTGTACTGCGACTGGTCGAACTTTATGGCCCGAGATTTTATACAAGCGCCAAATCAAGCAAGCAAACAGGCTACTTGATAGGTCTCGACAAGCCGGACATCGTGGGGAAGTCCGTTTCGCAATTCGACGAGCCGTTTGTCTCGAAATGCGTGAAAAATATCGAAAAAGGGTGTATTTGTGAAGAAACTTTAAATTTTTGTGGACCAAAAATTAAAAGGGTTTTAGGTTAGGGTCCTGTCAGCCTAAGTGACCTACTGCAGGGTCCTTAAGGCTAGGGTTTTATTGTGTGAGGGGTTTAGTGAAATTTTGCAAAATCTTGCAATAATGGCGTTGTGGCTTTTGATCTCCCCGGGGTGGTGTACGAGGGGTCTGTGGGGGAAACCAAAGCATTACCTGAGACCTCTGCATCATCCAGACCAAACCCGGGTTGCTGTGGAGTCTGAGGGACACAACCCCAAAGAGAGAATTCGAGAGAGAGAGAGTGAGGAGAAGAGGTTGGAACCAACTTTATCCATCTGGATTTTTGAAGCTCCTGTGGTGATCTCCTGTGTCTGTGGACCACCTTGGAGTTGCTGTGGCCTCGCGAAGTGGGGAGGAAGAAACCGGCTTCATCTTTCTTCTCCAACTCCGGCGAGGTAAGAATTCCCTAACCTTTGTTTTGTTGCTTCCAAAACCAATGGAAGTCGACTCTGTGGAGTCTGTAGAAGCTTCCTGCCAATCCCCGAGCCCCCATGCACGCTGGGTTGCCGGCGGGAGAAAGTTCCTCGCCGGAACCCTAGGTAGCTCCGCCCCAACTTTGCGCCACAACCGTTTATCCAAATCAAAAACCAAAATGATGGGTTTGGACTGTAGGACCTATAGGTAATTTCTACAAAGTTTGAGGGATTTTGGTTGAGTAACCAAGCCGCAGTTCACAACCCTAGTTTTCGAATTTTTTTACCTTTGGCCGAGCTTGTTGCTCCGGCGCCGGCGACGCTCCCCACCGCCGGGCACATGCCCGGGAAGCTTCATGGGACCATTTAGAGCCTAAACGTACGGTTGCATGGCACCCATGCAGCTTGGGAGTGGCGCGGCCATGGTTGTCCCGAAACGGGTTCACGTTGCGGTGGCCGGTTCTCCGGCCATCTCCGGCAGGTGTGACATGGACGGGAAGTTTTCTGGGACCAAGGGGAACCTAACCATGCATTTTCCTGGGTCCCATGTTGCCCGAACAAAAATCCGCCATTAATGGTGTGAAGCTCCAAACCGAGCTTGCCCGCCGCCGTCGCCGCCGTGACCTCGTCGCCGGGCACTAGTCCAGGAGTGATGGTGGTGATGAAAGGCACCTTATGGTGCGGTTGCTTGAGGCCCAGCAACCAGAGATGGAAAATTTCCATTTCGGGTTCATGAAGCTTGTCTTCTTCATCATCCTCACCATTGCCCGCGGCAAGCCAAGGGTGCAACTTGAGCCAAACTTGATGGGAATGCTTCTACAACTGAGTAGCATACTTTCATTCATAAGAGAAGCTCCCAGGTTCCCTTGCTGCAGAGAACAAACTTAGAACTTGTTTTATGGTATGTTGTATATTGTTGCACCCTAGGTGTTTGATGAAATGCCTAAGAGAGGTTTTGTTTGGAATTTGGCTTCGAGCATAATATGAAAGTTGCTCCATTATGTCCCCTGAGCTTGATGCTCACTTCAGATCAAAGAAGATCTGTGTGGATTTGTGTATAGAGAATTGTTGTAATGTTAGTAAGCAAGGAACTTGGATCTTGTGATCCAGCAGCTTCTGGACTGCACTTTGGGCAAGCCTCTGGGTTTTTGAGGTGCTTTGAGAAAAATGATCAAGTTAGTTTGCAACAGGCACAAGTAATTGAAAAGATGTGGTGTTGTCAAGCTCTAGGTTAGTGATTTGGCCCAAGTCCTGTTCTGGGCTGTTTGCAAAGCTGCGACAGTAAGCTCCTGACTAATTTGGGGTCACTGGACGCGATGCTCGCGTTAGATTTAAGTTTTGGCGAGCTGAAGAAACAAAATGCCTTTAGGCTATGTTAGAGAAGAGTATTATGGCCCGAAGTTTTCCTCGGGCTCCGTGCTGCTGCAATAGGGTGAGCACAGTGTTCAGCAAGTCGAGTGTCGCCTACTGGAGGTGACGGTTCGTAAAAATAATGTTCCGATTAAAGGAACGAGCGAAAACGACGCTCTAATAGCTATAAAATGAGATTTTGGAAAACCCTAGGGGTCAAAATGCAATTGTGGCAGCATGTGCTGCCTAGGACTATGTGTACGGGGTTCCTAAGCTTTTTGTTAGGAATCCAACGGCTCACGTTGAGCGGAAATCGGCGATTGGACCGTAAATCGGCAAAGTTGTCGGTTTATCGGCGACTCGGTTTTAAATCGCGCAATTCGAAGCCTTGTGTGCGTTGCGAGTCAGGGGTTGGATATGTGTGAGTGTCTATTTTCTGACCTGTGCATATGATTCAGGTTCCAGCAGTCAGCCGCCAGCTTGCGAGCCATCCTGCAGCCACCGTGATCATCGACATTAAGGTGGGTTTATCTTCGGTCCGCGTTTTATCAGGTCGGCCCTATGGGGTGCCGTGGTAAGTCGGACCCCTGTTCTTGGTGTAGCCCTGAACCTATGCTTTAGCCTTACTATATGCTTTCATTCTAGTATTCAGTCATTACAGCTATATTGCTTGATTATACATATGAGCCTTTCGTTATACTCTATTCTTCACTGCATGTTTAGAATAGGAGTTCTAGTCTCAGTACCTGGCATGATTTGCATCAGTATTGATATCCCGATGGGGATTTCCTCGGCTTCTCGCCGACTGTCCGGTCTACTGACCGTGGATTGAGATTCAGCATTATAATTGCTACTGAGTTTGTACCTGCTCTTACTACTTGCTTGCATATCTGCACAAAATCCTTACATCTGCATAGCCTTTATTCCACAGATGAGCTTTTATTATACCTTTATTTCCAACAGTAGTTATATATATCTGGACATATGTTATGCCCGATTGGTCATCAGTTCAGTTTATTCAGCATTCCTGTCAAAATAGGAGTTCAGTTTCGGTATACAGTTTCTATTATATAGCTTCTATTGTACAGTTCCTGTTATACTGCATCAGTTGATATTACAGCTTTCAGCATTCTGAGTGGGATTTTCCCCGGCTTGTAGCCGATGATTCGGTCGTTAGACCGTGAGTTGAGCATCAGTATTATGATTGCCATAGCACTAGCTTTTCATTCACGATCGCAGTGGGTCTGATCCCCCACAATGCGTTCTTTACCGGTAAAGTGGTCGTCATATGGACCCGTGAGCCTGGTGAGGTATTGATACATGTTGAGAGACCAACAGTGGCAATTGCCTGAGGTCCTGTTCTATGGCAGTTTGGCCTGAGGTGCTGGTGTCCAACAGTGGTATAGCCTGAGGAACCAGTGACCAACAGTGGCCTGTGTTGGGTACTCGTATTCTATCATTGATGCATGATTCGCATTGGTTACCCAGTATTTATTGGCATGACTGGCACATGATTGATTGTACCCTTTGTTTACAGCATTGTTATTTACCAGCTTGTTATAGCATGATCATTTCCTACTTGCCAGATTATCTGTGATAGCATGATTATTTTTCGCTTGCCAAAGTACCAGTTATAGCATGATTATTTCCTGCTTTTCAGATTACCAGTTATAGCATGATTATTTCCTGCTTTTCAGATTATCAGTGATAGCATGATTATTTCCTACTTGTCAGTTTATCAGTATAGCATGATCATTTCCTGTTTATCAGACTTATCAGTTATAGCATGATCATTCCTGATTGTAGATTTATCAGTTATAGCATGATCATTCCTGCTTACAGATTAATCAGTTATAGCATGATCAGCTTCATATGTGAATACTCTGCTCTGTTGATTAATCCATGATTGATGGTACTCTGTTTAGATTATATATCTGTATTTTACCTTTCCGTTTCAGTATGTCCTACTTTTGCTATCCGCTTATTATGGTATCCAGTAGGTACGGCTTGCTATTTCCCGGCCCGTCGTGCCCACTGGGATACACTTATGTGTGTCTCACACCCTCGGGTGACCATTTTTCAGGTCCTTTGGATGCGGGGACATTGGGACGTTCTGTGTGAGGATTCGAGATAGAGTTGTCCCTGGTAGGACTTTACCCTTTTGTTTTAGTGAACTGTATAACTGTTATTTATATTTTGGGAACTGGATTGTATAAACATATGAACCTTGTGGATTTATTAGAGTAGAACTTATTTAGTTATAGTTAATCCTGTATCTACTCTGATTGGATGTATCTGTTAGCCGAGCATATATAGGGAAGACTCTGTCCGTTGTACAGATGCTTTCCTATATGTGTGGCGGTCTATTCACGCCTTGGAGTATTCAAGTTTAAAAAAAAAAAAATTGACCCCTTTTCTGAATCTCGGGGCATGACAGAAGGTTCTCTGCCAGTCTGTTAAACATCCATCATATGACGGGGTACTAGGACAAGTTCCAATAATAGCATTTAAATAAACTGAATCATAAGTAGGGAACATTAACAGATATGATCACCAAAATCAGTCCAAATAAGCCTCATCTCCCTCAATATGCTCTCAACTAGCATAGGTGAAAACAACCATTTAATATATAAAAGATCTCGAAGGTACCCCACATGTACAATAAGCCAGGTAAGCCTCGATTCACATGAACTATATCATTTAATAGGCTTGCATCTCAATGCTATAGGTGGTACATTAAATTATGCATGCTCTCAATCTCATAGGGGAACTCTACACCTATGTAAGCTCTCAATTACCATAACATGGATATCAATATCGTGCAAGCTCTCATTTAATATAACATGAATATCTTATCTTGCAAGTTCCCATTAGGCATATCATTTAATAGGCTTGCATCTCAATGCTGTTGGTGGTACATTAAATTATGCGTGATCTCAATCTCATAGGGGAACTCTACACGTATGTAAGCTCTCAATTACCATAACATGGATATCAATATCGTGCAAGCTCTCATTTAATATAACATGAATATCTTATCTTGCAAGTTCCCATTAGGCATATCATGAATATCATATCTTGCAATTTCTCAAACGAAATACTATTACCAAGCTTACATCTTAACCATATATCGGTACACTAACATGCATGCATTCTATCAAATAGAATTAGTTGTCCACCAGTTCTGGAGACGAAGCAACCCACCTGAATCGCTTTCCATAGGCAAAGCCGAAGTCGATGAAGTGCGCAGTCACTCACTAACAAAATCCACCGAAACTGCACCCTCGGCACTCAGTCGCACAAGCCTCTGCTCCAACCAACATCACAACCACAACACACTGATCAATACCCCACACACACCAAACAGCGTTTGCTGTTTTTACAATCTAGCGAAGAGAAAGGGAAATTTCACCTGTGTGCAGTCCTCCGAAAAATCCAAAAAAATCACGGTTGCGATCCACGCGACGAGTAGATCCAAATCGAGTATTTATACTTCTTATTCCGACACCTGTAGGCCAAGATACAAATAGAACATTGCGGTAAGCCAAACTATCCACGATCGCAAATCTGCGGAAAATCAGTCCGAAAGAAGCTTAAATATCACCTTTAAAGAGTCCTCCAAAAATTCCAATAAAAATACGGGTACGTTCCTCTCGAAGCGTAGATGTCGATCGAGTCCTCATAGGTCTCGTTCCGATGCCCGTAGGCCGAGAAATCCCAACAATACTCCATCGCTGTCCAATACCTCGCAGCGGTACAAGGGGTCAAAAGATACCCCGGGAATCGTGCCAAAAACCTAAAAAGAAGCAAAGTCATCAACATGGAAATCGAAGACGTACCTCTCGTGAACGCGCTACCACAAAAATCAGCTCAAAAATCTATCGGGGTAGTCCAGGAGGTCTCGCTGACTGAAAAGCGACGGAAGAAGCCAAAATCGAAGGAGCGTCGAAGTGCACCGCGTCGTAGAAAATGTCGATGCCGCGGCCTCCAAAAATACCCAAGATCCATCAAAGGGTGGAGGAGAAGATATAGAAGAGCTCTGCTGAAGAAGGGGCTGCCAGAAATCCAAAAATCCCGCACAAATGGCCCCCAATGCCTATTTATAGGCTGAAATTCCAAAGAAAAAGCCAACATTTCGGGCCCAAGATTCGGGCGCCCGAAAGTTTTCGGGCGCCTACAGTGCTCCAATCCCAGCCGTCCATCCAGCGCCCAGATCGTCCTCGTTGCGCCACGTCGCCCCCTAAACAGCAAACAGTAATCCGGGCCCTCCGCGCTGCGCCGCGTGGCCCGCGCCCCCCGCGCGAGTTGTTGGCGCCAGCCAACCACGCGTTGACACGTGGCGCGCCCACGCGCGGCCCACCTGCCCGCGGTACGGCCACCTGCCCCGCGCCACTTCGCGCACGACCCGCACAGTGGCCGGCCCAATCCGCAGCCGCCACGCGTCCAACGCCGCCGCTCGCTGCGCCCGGTGCACGCCCTGCCATGGACCGCGCCATCCTGGAGCGCTGCGTGGACCGCGCCGCGTGAGTCGGCCACTCCCGTGCCGCCACGCGTCCGCGCGCTGGTCCATGCACCCGGCCACGCGACTTCGTGGACTGCGCGCTCTGCGCCGGCCAATCCGGTTCCGCCACGTGGCACTCGGCGATCCATAGCTCCTCCCGTGCACCCGAAAACACTGGAAACTTTCGGGTGTCCATTCTCGCGCGTTCGGACTCAGAAAAATACATCCAAATAGCCGATTTCCATCGTTTTCCCGCGCTGAATCCAAAAACGGCCTCCGTTTTGCCCAATTCCACTTCTAAAATTTGTCAAAGGCTTCCGGTTAGGCAAACTTGCTTCTATTTTCCACACTGAGTCCAATTCTTGGGTCCAATATGCGTACAAACACCTCCGACACACAACACGGGCCTCCAGAAGCTGCTAATCGAATAGTAATCCTCTTGCGGGGATTCGGGTCCTCACAGTCCCCTCACGCAATGGCTGCGTAGGGATCACGAGTCAAACATACCACCTCTCCGAAAAGGTACACCCTAGCGGTGGCCAAACCGCTGGTGTGCGTGACAGCGCCACGAGCTTGACGATCACATATCCGTGTAACAAACCGCTGTAACTGAAACTGATAAGTCGAAAGATCTGTCTATGTCCTTTATATATGCACCGTTCCGTCATAATAGCCGTGACAACATCATTTCTCACATTTCAAAATAACGATGTCAAAAGAAACAACAAGAGGGAGAGGAGGGTTGAACACCACCGTTCAACAACATCCCCCACCTCGGATCGGATTCCCACCTCAACCGACGACGATAACGGAGCACAAAAACCTTCCAACGTCCCCGCGACCTTGTCCGGATGCAATCGGGGGACCTCTCGGTGGCGAAGGAAGAGTCCGGGTTCCTACCGTTGCGTTGAAGAGACCCGTGACGAAAACGGACAAATGAAAGCCTCCTGATGGAAAAATGAACCAGCAACCGTCAACAAAAACCCACTTGGAAAGTGATTTCGTCAACGACGGCGGCTAGGTCAAGCAGTAGTAGCGGCACGGTCAGGTGGTGCGGTCAAGCGGCTCGATCAGGCGGTGGAGCCAAGCGGCACGGTCAAGGGGCTCGGAGCGCGCGGCGGCCCGCCAGCGGCGCGACCTGGCATGTAAGCAGCAGCCCGCAAGTGGCGCGGCCTAGTGCGTGCGCGTGGGGCCTGCCTTAGCGCGACAGCGCATGCGGCCCACAGCGGCGCGGCAGCGCCTGGCGCGCGGCCTGCTGCGGTGCGGCAGCGCGTGGCGTGCGGCCCACCTTGGCGCGGCAGCGCCTAGTGCATGGTCCCTGCTGGCGCGGCAGCGCCTAGCGCATGCAGTGGCGTGGCTGCGTAGCGCCTGCCGCCAGCACGCGGGCAATGACGTGGCCGCACGGCTCCTGGCGGCGCGACTATGCGGCACCCGACATGGCTAGGCAGCGGCGCGGCGGCTTGTGGCTAGGGCAACGGCGGCGGCGGCCTTGCGGCTAGGGCAACGGCGGCGGCGGCGCTGACAACTCCGCCCAGACCTCCCGCTCCAACGGAAATCCAAGAAACCTAAAAAGAAAGCACGGAAAACCCAACGAGCATCAAAACGAAGGCAACGAAACACACAAAACCAAGAACCGGCCTTGTTTTCAACGGGGAAGATGATGCGATTCCCGAACTTCGATCTCCGATCTCCGGTCTCTGGCGATGATGATGTTCCCAAATCCGGCCTCCAACGACGATGGCGTTTCCGACTCCAACACCCGGCGCACACAACGAGTAAGAAGAAAAGCCAATCTTTTTTCGAAAAGAGGATTTGGGTTTTGTTTCTTTCTCTCACATATGAGATATATTCCGATCCTCATGTATTTATAAGAAGATTCTCAACCGCTTTAACTACTTTTTTCTCAAATTACGTGCCAAGATAACAAAAACACCCTCATTCGTTATCACGGATTTCAAAACACCACAAAACATTAACGAGTATTTAAAAAAACCTTTTCAACCCATTAACTTCGAAAAATCACACCGGGAGATCCGTATATCGGATTTTCGATTCAATCGCACTACCATTCTCTGTTTAACAAGCTCTATGCCATGACGACCAAAACCAACGAAATCGACACAAGAGAATAATAAGAAAAACAACACACACACCGAAAGTGACTCGAAGGGAAAAACCGTGGGCACTACAATCTTCGACCCTACGTCTCCTTCATAGTCTTCATCTCACCAGTGATCATGAATGAAAGTTTAATATTTACAAGTTGAAAAAGCTTCTCATGTTTTGATGGAACTTCTCATGGTCAGTTGCCTTATGATAATTTTGAAATAATCCCTGGTGGTCTCATTCTGAAGAACAACAGTAAATTGTTGAAACTGCAATAACAGAGGGGAGGATTCTTAGTGCTCCCAACTGGCTAGTTTTCTGCTCCCTACTAACCACATGAAAACCAAGTGGATTTCTTTGTACCCAGACCCTCTTTGCTGTTGTGCGGGCATTTAAGCACAAGGGAATGGACATGCACAAGAACAGTGGATCTGCATGTCTGATTTGGCTGGCCTAATGCTTGGCTCGCTGGCTTGCTTGCGAAACATTTTCTTTCCATTGAAAAGCAGTAGCTAGATGTTTGATAAATTAAGAAAACAACTTGAAGCATTGTATATTTGTTGGGGTGAAAAACTAAAATAAGTTTTTATGGACTTGTTTTGCGTTACTTCAATCTGCTTGTATTTTTAGTAACAGCTAGAATTCAGTAAAGCATTTGGTGAAGAGAAGAATTTGGAGTTCTGTTGTAGTGGAAGCAGAAATGAGATCATTTCGAGAATCAAAATTAGAAGCTCCAATTTGTGCTGTAAAAAAGAAGCAGTTGAGGATATTTTATATCTCCTAATTGGACTATTTAGACACCTTACTAGAGAAAATTATACCCTCCGACAAGACCAAACAGACACTTACAGTCTAATAGTAGAAGCCCAATTTGTAATACTTCCTTTACAAGAATTGGAAGTGTTACATGTGCCTCGAAATTAAAAATCACTTCAATTTTATATTTTCGATTTATCGATGGCTTCGCGGTGCGACAACAAATTTTAGAAAATATTTTTTTTTTTTAAAAAAATTAGATGTATGTAGTGGGAAGCGGAGGGGTCGGTCCGATTGGAGTATTTGCTCACTTTCTCTTTATGAAGTATTTGCTCACTTTCTCTTTTTTTTCTAGTAAGATCGTGTGATAGTAATAGAGAACAATTTATATTCCCATTTTCATATAGTGAAACTCTCTTCCTTAATTCGCTTGTGATTTTTTTTCTACAAATTTTTTTTTTACGTAAACTTATGTATTCTTTATTTTGTTGTGCGTTTAATATTTGCTTTTGTGTGGTGATCATTTTTTATTTCGTTTTCACTTGTGCACTCGTCGTAACAAAAAGTCATTAAAAAATTTGATGATAAAATAGATAGTACTTTCTTTCACATATAATTAAGCACCATTTTAGAAGTACTAGCAAAGTCAAACAGATCACCATTTATTTTCAAAATATGTAATTAATCATTTGTCATTGCAAGTTGAGATTGGTTTTGTAGCTAATCTGAGACCAAATGATCAAACCGTTCAGTCTTTAGGGTTTTACTCACTGTCATTGGCAATTCCATGTGCATTAGCACCATGAAATGTGAGCCGTATGGCCTCCTGGGTGTTTTTTATTTTAATTTATAGAGATTACATCTCACTAAACCCCTCCTTAGGCCACATGTAGAGAGAAAAGATCTTAACTAACACACACACAAAAAGAAAAAAAAAATAAAAGAACTTTAATATAGACTTAATAGTGCCCTGATTCAGTCTTTGGTTTATTCTCTCCTCATGCATTATTTATGTATCTTCATAGAAGGATAAGTTGGGAACTAATAAGAATGTCCCTCTCTCTCTCTACAAGGATTACCCAATCATGCATGTGTGGTTGTCACATCACATGCCATGTACAAACTTATTCACGGCCCTGATCTCTAAGTAAGTTAGTTACACAAGATCGTGTTACAAGCAATGAGGTCCAACCATGTGCTTCACTTTGTTTAATGACCTACAAACCAAAGGAATAGTCAAGATAACCAACACCATCTGAGAGGATCACATGACATTTGATTCCTTCTCATTTTCCTGCTCCATCTGTAATCATCAATTTCACAAGTAACCTAATGTTATTTTAATTCTATCTGTGGCTACTACTAAACTATAGTACCCTTAATAATGGGCCATAGAAAGATAAAGAACAATAGCATCCAACATATATGCACTTTATTGCCCAAAATACTAATAAATTCAAGGCTTGGAACTTATTTTATTTAGTTTTAGCTCCAGCCAATAATTAGCAAGGAAATCAACCTACAAAAGATGTATTCGGAGAATTATACGGGTCAGGTTTGGGTTGTATATCCAGCGAAATTTTCAAACTTATTAAGTGATAAGTTGTTGGATTAGCCGGGCCATTGACACCATAATATATATATATATATATATATATATATATATATATATATATATATATATATATATATATATATATTTTGAGAGATATTCATTTCGTTTATTTTTTTATTTCAAAAGTAAAAGTGGCAAAAGATTTAGTGGTTGATATCCGAGATTCCGAGTTGAAGCCTAGTTGCTTCACATTTCTAGCTAAGTTTATTTCTATAAACGAAACGGATAGCATACTATATTTTTTTCAAAAAAAAAAAAAAAAAAAAAATCAAAATATCAGATTCTAACTATCAAACTCTTTACCACATACGCTAGGAACGGTTGTTCCATTGACACCATAATTAAATGTCTATTTCAACAGAATATATATTGAATTTAAGAAACAAAATTTTTCCTTTTCCTTCTTGGTTTTCAATTTAATTGTTGGAGATTATTAATTATATTTTCCTACTAATTATCTATGGGAAGATCAAGATAGCCATCAAGGTTGGCTTCAAATTAACTTCTATAAATTGTACACCTTGCGAATATGAAATTGGCGAACTAGGTAACTAATTTAATTTATTATTTTAAATTTATAAATTACAAAACACTACCCTATTAACTGTATATGTAGATTTATTTTTGGGATTTTTTTTAAAATGGCCCTACAACTTTTTAATATTTGCCAAATAACCCTCTCAAAAAAAAAAAATTGTAAAACTAACCCTCCTTTTGCCAACAGGGCGCCACAGAGGACAGATGACCTGAAGGCGCTGAAGCGTTCAGCGTCTTCACAAAAATCCTGTGAAGACGCTGAATGAATCAGCGCCTTCATACTATGTGTTGAAGGCGCTGTTTTATTCAGCGCCTTCAGCATATACTATAAGGCGTTGAGGACTTGGCCATTTTTCGCGAAAATTGGCTAAGTCCTCAGATATAACTCCTATAGGCGCTGAATAGTTCAGCGCCTTTAACATCATATGTTAAAGGCGCTATTTAGTTCAGCGCCTCTAACAAATATGTTAAAGGCGCTGAACGATTCAGCGGCTTTAACATATTTATTAGAAACGCTGAATAGTTCAGCGCCTTTAACATATAGTTCAGCACCTTTAACATTTATGTTAAAGGCGCTGAACTATTCAGCGCCTTTAACATATATGTCAAAGGCGCTGAATCGTTCAGCGCCTTTAACATATAATGTTAAAGGCGCTGAACGATTCAGCGCCTTCTTCACCACTATACCCACCCGCGCGGGCAGCAGTGCGCTCATTTCTTCTCTTCAATCCCGCACAGTGCTCCGCTCCCGCACAGTGCTTTCTCTCCCTCCGCTCCTGCACAGTGCCGATCTCCGCTCCCACACAGTGCCAATCTCCTCTCCCGCCCTCTCCCGCATAGTGCCGATCTCCTCTCCCGCGTCTCGAATCCACGATCTGCGTCCAACGCTGAATCCACAGCGTCCAACGTCGAATCCACGACGTCCGACCGAATCCACGGTCTTCACCCAGTAGCACGCTTCGAATCCACGAACGTACCTCGCTCCGAATCCACGAGAGCGGTTGCACCTTGAATCCACAAGGCCACGCGAGTCCACGCGCCGATTTGGGGTAAATCGTTGTTTTTGGGTGGTGATGATCCGCCGAATACTTAGATTAGAAATAGATCGGAAATACCATCTAAGTATTCATTGATTTGATTCTACTCAAAATCTGAGTTTGGAAAACCTAGAATCAAATCAATCAATATAGATGAAGAAACATAGAATTAATCTATTGATTTCCTTTCTTCTCTATATGTGGATCTTTTTCCTTTCGGCTATATTTTTCTATTAAGTCCCATTGTTTTCCGATGCCCTAAAAATGAATCATAGGGTCTATTTATAGGTTAGAAACCATTGGAAGAAGATAAGGATCAAAAACTGCCTTTTCTGGAGATTTTACGGACGGCGATCCGGATTGGAAATGGGCGATCCGGATTGCAGTAGCAAGAAAGACGGTTTCCAGAAAAATGCTAGTTCGGGATCCGGATCGTAGTCCCCGATCCGGATCGTTCATACAGTTTCACCAAACATCACGTTCGGGATCCGGATTGCAAATCCTGATCCGGATCGTGCAAGCACCAAGGTAAAACAAGTGTTCGGGATCCGGATCATGAGATGCTGTGATCCGGATTGAACCAGTGTATGAACAAACACCCTTCGGGATCCGGATTGCAAGGCCCGATCCGGATCCTGAACATGTCCCATGTCCAGTTTTTGATTTTTATGCAATTAAACATTCTTCCAGGTGTTTCTACACTACAAGAAGTATTCGGATCACCAAAATTCTTTAGTTAAACATACCTGATCCTTTTGAATTCTTCTTTCTTGAGATTGAGGTATATGATCCAAAGTTCTTTCATCTTCAATCTTCAAGACTCAACACTTTCACGAAATACGCCAACTCAAATTCCGTAACAATCTCCCCCTTTGGCGGTTTCGTGACAAAACACAAATCCACAAAAGAAAATTCAAAAAGATATTTTTGTTGCTATCACCATACAACAAAAATTTACAATGGAGATCCAAAAATTTAAAAACATGAGATAAACTCCTAAAACAGACTCTAGACTTAGACATCTGTACTCTCTGCACAAAGAAATCATTCTTGACAAAAGAAATCGTTAGATACCTCAAGAATTGAAACATACAAAACCAAATACAGAGATAGAGTTTATATGATCATCATGACATTTGAGAATTCAGATATGTAAGAAAATCATAGACAAAAACCAACATATCTTCTAAGCATTCAAAAACCAAATGTCACAAAATGTTAGTCCAACATCAACTTGTTAGTCATATTACATGCCCAAATAGTTAGTCGAATAGTTAGTAGAGACATGCATCAAATCACAAGATAAAAGCAAAGTTGAAGTTGAAGTCATACTTACCTTAATGTTCATGTTCACACATTCACACAGTTTTCACATCATTGTTCATGTCACTGTTCAGGTCATTGTTCAAGTTCTCTCTAAACTCTCTCCCCCTTTTTGTCACAGAAACACAGCCAAAAATGTAGTCAAAACTACAAAGTTAAAGGAGAGTTAAAAGTTCCATTAACATGAAAAACCTGAGAACTGAAACTAACGTAAAGTAAGAACAAAACTAAATCCTAAAAAGTAAAATCCTGCACAAAAAGAAGAACAAGAAAATGAGTCAAAAAGTAATCATTCATCAGAATCCGAGTCTTCAGAGCTCAAGCAACCCATTTTAGAGAACATCTTTTTCACCCGCTTGTTCATAGAGTTGACCTTTTTGGTTATGGTAATGTGAGCTGCCGTGATGATTTCAAGCTCATTGGAGATTGTTTGCTGTTCCTTCAAAATCTGTTCTTGCTTAACAGATAGTCGATGTTGTTGCTTGAAAATCGAAGTTAGTGATGCTTCATCATCTGCGCCGGGTTCTTGTTGAGACGGTGAGGCCGAGGTGTCGACACAAGGTTTCTTCCCAGTAACATGTGGTAATTTGTGAAGCGACTTTACAATCGTTGATTCATCTATCATTCCGCAACTGTGCTGATATGATGTTGAGCTTATATCAATGTCAAACTTTTGTAAGATCCTCATGATGAGTAGAGGAAACGGAAGTCGCTCAGAAGGATGAGGATGCACAATATATCTTGACATTCTATTCCAAATTATGTACGGAATATTCATGTTCAATCCGACAGCCTCAGAGGGATGACCAATGAGATATAAGAACAGCAGTCTCTCCCATCTCACGACCTTGGTCTGCATGTTAGGCAGAATGTTGTAACACGTGATGAAGTTTAGAAATCGGTACTCCAGTCGTAGATGTTTGGATCTTACACTTTTACCATCAGCTGATTTAGTTCCTTCCAAACAAATCTTGTCGATCACGGTTTGCCATAAGGCATTCGTCAAACTTCTTCCCTTTAAAAAGTTTACCCCTGAAGTGTTAGATTCCATTCCAAGGACTTCACCAATTAACTGTGGAGTGATTTTAAGTTTCATCCCTTGAATATTTGTGTAGAAGTGCATTGGTCCATGTTCATCTTTTTGAAGATGTCTTGCATTCGTGTAAAAAGTTCTCACACGATACAAACAATATCCAAGAAGTTCAGGGAATCGGCAGACTTGAATAAGAGAAGCTTGCTCAATTAAGGTTCCAAATTCTGGTGAGTGATTGCGAAGGGCTTCAATGTTGACATGACGCTCACCGATGCATTCACGTCGTTCAAAAGCTCTAAGGCGATCCATGCTGACGAATACTCCTTCCACGCGAGGCGGCGAGTCAGGAACTTTTGGCGTGTCAATACCAGCGTCTCGTCGTAGTCCAAAGCGTTTAGTTACTCGTTTCCTTTTCACAGAGATGGTTGGTGCAGCCAAAGGTGCTTTTCCTGTATCCATGGTGGCCTTTCTCTTTGAACCATCGGAGGCCTTTTGTTCAGGCAATGAGTCATCATCATCTGTCAATTGAGTCCAATCTACTTCATGACAATCTACTTCTGTGTCACTGACCTCAACAAACTCACCTTTTCGTTGAAGTTTCTTGGTTCTTTTCAATTTGTTTGTAGCTCGAGTATGTACCATAGAAACCAGGAGAAGAATGATCCAAGAGAAATTCATTGTTTCAAGTGCCTTAGGAAATTGAAGTTCCTGTGAAGAACACCTCAAGAACACATGAAAAATCGTCAATTTTCAAAAATTTGAAAAATTGTACCCAGACAATCATAATCATGTAGAGAAGCCAAGAATCAAATTAGTTTTGCAAAAAGAATTTTAAAAATGGATCAATTGCATGATTTTCAAAAATTCCTCTTATATGCCCTAAAACAGAATTTTCAGAAATTGAAGCCCAAAAATTCGTTAATCAGGTGAAAACCAGGCATATAATCAAAACTAATCTACCCAAAGTTCTTATTTCAAAAGAAATTTGACCAAAAACTATTCACAAACGAAAAAGTAGCAAGATTTTTGCTCACGTTTTGAGCAAACAAGCAAAAACAATGAAAAACCGAGATTTTGATCAACAAAACTTACTTGGATTCGAAGAACTTGAGTTTGGAAAGCTTCAAGATGCAAAGATTCTAGAGAGAGAAGCTCTAGAGACTTGAGAACAAAAGATTAGGGTAAAAGAAATCGAAATCTCTTCGTTCTATTAAGAACTCTAGCCGTGATCCGGATCAGATCGTGAATGTGATCCGGATCGGCTACCCGCAGGAAAAGCCTGCGTTCGGGATCCGGATCACTTGCCCCGATCCGGATCGGCTTCAACTTTTTCTCCAGAAAATTTTAGAAAAATTTCATAAAATCCAGAAAAAGTATGTAAGCACTTTACCATATCAACTTTAAACAAAAATCATCGTTTCATACAACAAGAAATAGATTATACTAAATCTATCAAAAATACTCAAAAATGAAACGAAAATTTATGGAAATTAAAACACTTAAAGTTGAACAACTTCAATCACATCTATCCTGATCTTATGCGTAATGCCTTTATCAAATCATCAATTTTGGTAAAGAAAATGAAATACCAAGATCAATAGATGTTTGAAATCCCAGATAAGTTAGATAATATATCTAGACAATCTGTTGAAGGAGTGGCTCTTTGAGCATCTTTTATCAAAATCCCACCTTATACCAACCATGAAATTTGACTGAGTCAAGTATTTCAATATGCATTTATTAATTCAAAAATTGACAAACCATGCTTGGTATTCATGTGGTAGCTGCACACAGTACTCGGACGACCTTAGCTCTTTCCTCCATGTGGTGGTAGTTTTCACACTCCTCATTGGGATGTAACTCTTTCCACATCTTTTGAGCATTTTACTTTTCTTTGACTCCCCCTCAATTGGCTATCAATTATTTAATATATAAGGTATTCAACCAAAAATTGATCTCGCATTCATACTCGACTAAGCAATCAAATAAGATAATGACTATACCAAGAGATCATTGAGAGAGAAATTGACTTTGATCACTTAAAAGATGACTTAATTAACATAAATGATCATTGCAACATTGAAATATTATGATATCAAAAGCATAATAAATTTCTAAATGCATGAAAAGATGCAATTAAAGTCAATTATGATTTATGCTCAATTAATGTCCTATGTACAAAACATAGATAAAGAACAAAACACAAACAAAAACAAAACCTAACCTAAGCAAAGGTTTCAAAAAGGTTATTTCAAGGAAAGCATGCCAATTGCTTTACGCAAGTGAATAAAACGTTTTTGATCCAAAGGTTTTGTTAAGATATCAGCTAATTGATCCTCAGTTGAAATATATGACAGTTGAAGAATATTTGATTCAACTAGCTCTCTAAGAAAATGATATCTAAGTTCAATATGTTTTGTTCTAGAGTGCAACACAGGGTTTTTGGAAATGTTAATAGCACTAGTGTTGTCACATAAAATGGTTACCGAAGATGCTGAAATCCGGAAATCGCTCAACACGCTTTTCATCCAAATCAATTGGGTTGAACAACTTCCTGCAGAAATGTACTCCGCTTCGGCAGTCGAGAGTGCTATGCAGTTCTGCTTTTTACTGTGCCATGCAACAAGGCAATGGCCAAGATAGAAGCATGCACCACTCGTGCTTTTCCGATCATCCACCGATCCAGCCCAATCGGCATCTGAGTATCCAACAATATCCAAACTTGTTCCCATAGGATACCAAATTCCGAAATTTATTGTACCTTTGATGTATCGGATGATCCGTTTCACCGCTTTCAGGTGAACCTCCTTCGGTGCTGATTGATATCTCGCGCAAATCCCAACACTGAAGGATATATCCGGGCGACTAGCCGTGAGATATAGTAGACTTCCAATCATACTGCGATACAGTTTCTCGTCTACATTCTCACTATGTGATTCACTTCCAAGTCCCTTATGGCTAGTTCCCATTGGAGTCGGAAAATCCTTAGAATTTTCAAGATCAAACTTTTTGACCAACTCCATTGCATACTTGGATTGACACAAGTGAATACCTTCATCGTTTTGTTTAACTTGTAATCCAAGAAAATAAGTCAATTCGCCCATCATGGACATCTCAAATTCGCTTTCCATGGTCTCCGCGAATTTAGAAGCATCATTATCTCTTGTTGCGCCAAATACAATGTCATCGACATAGATTTGTGCTACAATGAAATTGTTTTGATAATGCTTCACAAAGAGAGTCCTGTCAGCTCCCCCTCGAGTATAGCCCTTTTCCAAAAGGTGCTTTGTCAACCTTTCGTACCATGCTCGCGGTGCTTGTTTCAGACCGTAAAGAGCCTTTTTCAGACGAAAAACATGGTTAGGTAGTTTATGGTCCACAAAACCTTTCGGTTGAGCCACATAAACTTCCTCATTTAAAAATCCATTTAAAAATGCGCTCTTAACGTCCATTTGAAATAATTTGATTTTAAAATGACAAGCAATAGCAAATAAGATACGAATGGACTCGAGTCTAGCTACAGGGGCGAAAGTTTCATCAAAGTCTATACCTTCTACTTGAGAGTAGCCTTGAGCAACTAACCTTGCTTTGTTCCTGATGATAGTACCATCTTCATTTTTCTTGTTCTTGAAAATCCATTTGGTACCTATCACATTGTGTTGCTTCGGAGGCTTCGTTAATTCCCAGACTTTGTTTCGCTCAAATTGATGGAGCTCTTCCTGCATTGCTTTAATCCAGTAGTCATCTTGAAGAGCTTCATCAACATTCTTTGGTTCGATTTGAGATACGTAGCATGCGAATCCGCAAACCAATTGTCTCCGAGTTCTAACTCCTTCTTGTGGATCTCCAATGATGTTCGATTCAGGATGATCCTTGGAGATGCGTAACGTTTGAGGTAAGGAGTAGTCGGAGGTACACGAGATGATTCCTGCACATCAGATAAACTTGAAGAACCGTTAGATGCATCATTATTATCGAAAGAATTGTTAGAAGAAGATGCATTAGCAGGTGTATCATCATCAAGAGAGATATCGAGGGTAGATTTTTCAGATTCAAAGTGAAAAGCTTCATCTACCTTAACATTTATCGATTCTACGATCGTCTTAGATTCTAAGTTAAAAACTCGATATGCTCTGCTGTTTGTAGAATAACCTAAGAAAATCCCTTCGTCACTTCGAGAGTCAAATTTTCCAAGATTCTCGCGGTCACGTAAAATAAAACACCGACTCCCAAAGATACGAAAATATTTGATGTTAGGTTTTCTACAAAACCATAGTTCATATGGTGTATTCAAAGTCCCCGGGCGCAAATACACTCGATTAATTACATAGACAGCAGTGTTCACCGCTTCAGCCCAAAAATATAACGGTAGGTTCCGGCTATGAAGCATAACACGTGCCATCTCCTGTACGACCCTGTTTTTGCGCTCGACTACACCATTCTGTTGAGGTGTATAGGGTGCTGAGAATTCATGTTTAATGCCATTAGAAGTGCAAAAATCAATGAATTTGGAATTTATGAATTCTCCACCTCTATCACTTCTAACTCGAGTAATCTTTTCATTCTTTTCAATCATAATACGATGGCAAATCTCGTGAAAAGAATCAAAAGTATCAGCTTTCTCTTTTAAAAATGCTACCCAAGAATATCTAGAGAAATCATCAACCAATAAGAAAATATACCATTTACCTCCCAAGGATGGTTGACGAGTTGGCCCCATTAAATCCATGTGCAAAAGTTCCAAAGGCCGTTTTGTACCTATGTGGTTCAAGTTCTTGTGTGCAGTCCTAGACTGTTTTCCCTTTTGGCAACCGCCACACACAATGTTTTGTTCAAAAGAAAGTTTAGGAACCCCCTTGACCACATCTTTGTTTGAAATTCTAGCAAGTTCCTTAAAGTTTATGTGACCTAGCCTTTCATGCCAAAGTGTTTCATTTTTCAAAGATGCTAGGTTACATTTTTCAGAAAATTTAGTAGGAACTACATAACAATTGTTTTCTGATCTAACCCCTTTTAAAAAGAAGCATGGTTCTTGTCAGTTACAGTGCATTCATCAGATGAAAAATTAACTGAATAACCATTATCACAAAGTTGACTTATGCTTATGAGGTTAGTCTTAAGGCCATGAACAAATAACACATTATTTAGAACCGGGCCATCTGGAATAGCTACCGTTCCCTTTCCAACAATTTTGGAAGACCGACCATCTCCGAAAACAACAAGTCCTCCGGAGATTTTCTCAAAGGTTTGAAAACAGTTTTTGTCACCGGTCATGTGACGGGAACACCCGCTATCCAGATACCAAGACGAACTATCATATGCATGCAAGGAAACATTGGTAACAAGACAAGGGAAAATTTCACCTTTGCGCACCCAAACCTTTTTGGAATGCGTCGGTAATGGTCGTGAAGTTATTCGCCTAGGTGAAAGCGTCTTGTTGAAGAATTGCTGCTCCTTGATGATGTCGTCTTGAGCGGTGAACTACCAAGGCTCTTTTCCTTTGAAGAGTTTGCATTGATTTCTGAGGAATCACCTTTTGGTAGTCATTGCAAGAGGTGCTTGAGGTGTGCGTTTGGCTCCCATCTTGCAATTTCTCCTTATGTGCCCTGAAATGCCACAACGAAAACATACCTTAGTTCTTGACGATCCCGAGGAGGATGAAGTAGGCTTGTTGTCGTTGCTTGTCGTGAATTCCGGTGTCGGAGGAGGAGATACCGACTGAGGCACAAAAACTGTCCCACTCGAACTTGGAATGTCTCCAGTTTGAGTGTATCCGAGGCCGAACTTATTTGTTTGACCAAGACCAAGAAGCCTGTCCAACTTACTCCTTCCAGAAGAAAATCTCTTTAAGTCATCCTTTAGTTGGCGTATGGTCTTTGTCATTTCCATTTTTCCTGTCGAGCCTCGCCGTAGAGCTTCAAGAAGTAATTCGCTTTGTTCACCATATTTGTATGTTCTTTCTCGAGAAGCTCATTGGACTCTTGAAGGGAAACATTTGCTTTGGCTAGATTATCCCTTTCCACTTCAAGAGCGTTTGAGAGAGAAGTTGCCCTTTTTACTTCTTCTTCGAGATCCTGCAATCTCCCTCTCAAACTCCGGTTTTGCTTTGCCAGTTTCTTTGAATCCCTCAAAAGCTTATGGTAGGCAAGAGCAAAATCTTCACCTTCAGAATTGCTCGATTCATCGTCCGTTGCAATCTTTTCAACAGGGAGGAGTTGGACAAGGAATCGGATGTACTTGCCATTAAGCACATGAAGGGTGAAGATGTAGTGGACGCGTGGAATGCTGTCGCGTTGTCTTCTTCATCACTTGAGGATGACTCATTTGACGTGGAGTTGTCATCCCAAGTAACGACTTGCATCGCTTTCTTCTTTGCCGGATTCTTGTTGGGACACTCCGTTGCAATGTGGCCGTAGCCTCGACATTTGAAGCACTGTACTTGTCCCTCTGAACTTTTCTTATCCTTTGAGAAGTTCTCTTGCTTTCTTGACTTGTAGCTTGAAGAACCCTTGCCTTTCTTCGACTTTCCGAAGGATGGAGTTTTGCTTGAATTACCCCTTCGAAAGTTGCGGCGAAACTTCCTTGTCAAGAGAGCGAGCTGCTTCTCAAAGTCCTCCATAGATAGGTTCTCGTCATCGTCCGAGGAGGATGAATCCGCGTCTTCTTCTTTGTTGTTTTCAATGCATAACCTGAAGACTTAGAAGAGGATGCCTTTCCAGAAGAATAGTTAGTAGGAAATGTCATTTCATAAGTTTGTAAAGCACCAACTAATTCTTCTACACGCATTTCGTCCGGGTGTTTAATTGTTTCAATGGCTGCGACCTTCGGGCGAAATCGTTCAGGAAGAGTTCTTAAATTTTTCTTACAACTTTAAATTCTGGAATCTTCTCTCCCAAGTTAGCACATGAGTTTACGATGTCTTGCAATCGTGTGTAATAGTCAGTGAAAGATTCATTCTCTGCCATAGAAATAGAGTCAAACTTGCTCGTAAGCATTTGCAGTTTCTGAATCTTCACAAGGTTAGTTCCCTCATGCGTAACTTGAAGAACATCCCAGATTTCTTTCGCAGTCTCACATGCCGAGACGCGAGAGAACTCTGTTTGTGACAAAGCATTAAATAGAGCATTAATCCCTTTGCCATTGTAAGAAGATGAATCTATCTCTTCCTTGGTCCATTTCGACCTAGGTTTTAAGGTGCGAACATCAGAAATATTTCAGTTGGATTAGACCATCCTAATTCAATTGATTGCCACACCCTTTCGTCGATGGAAATTAAAAAGGCTTTCATCCGTACTTTCCAGTACGCATAATTTGTTCCATCAAAGAAAGGGGGTCGATTGATGTTTCCACCTTCAACCATTGTTTACAACCCTATTCCCGCTCTGATACCACTTGTTGGGTTATATTAATATGGATCTAAATAGGGAAAAAAACACCTAGAGGGGGGTGAATAGGTGTAAACAATAAACACTCAAAAAATCATTGCGCAATAAAACCCAATGCGGAAATAAAAATGAACACGCAAGATTTTTACGTGGAAAAACTCCAAACCGGAGTAAAAAACCACGGGACCGATAACACGGCGAAATCCACTAGAATTAACACACGTACAAGGTGATATAACGTACTCACAGACGACTCAACCTTTTACCATACGCTCCTAGTAGATCTTCTCCGCTCGCTCCACGACGCTTCTCGAATCCACGATCTGCGCCCAACGCTGAATCCACAGCGTCCAACGTCGAGTCCACGACGTCCGACCGAATCCACGGTCTTCACCCAGTAGCACGCTTCGAATCCACGAACGTACCTCGCTCCGAATCCACGAGAGCGGTTGCACCTTGAATCCACAAGGCCACGCGAGTCCACGCGCCGATTTGGGGTAAATCGTTATTTTTGGGTGGTGATGATCCGCCGAATACTTAGATTAGAAATAGATCGAAAATACCATCTAAGTATTCATTGATTTGATTCTACTCAAAATCTGAGTTTGGAAAACCTAGAATCAAATCAATCAATATAGATGAAGAAACATAGAATTAATCTATTGATTTCCTTTCTTCTCTATATGTGGATCTTTTTCCTTTCGGCTATATTTTTCTATTAAGTCCCGTTGTTTTTCGATGCCCTAAAAATGAATCATAGGGTCTATTTATAGGTTAGAAACCATTGGAAGAAGATAAGGATCAAAAACTGCCTTTTCTGGAAATTTTACGGACGGCGATCCGGATTGGAATTGGCGATCCGGATTGCAGTAGCAAGAAAGACGGTTTCCAGAAAAATGCTAGTTCGGGATCCGGATCGTAGTCCCCGATCCGGATCGTTCATACAGTTTCACCAAACATCACGTTCTGGATCCGGATTGCAAATCCTGATCCGGATCGTGCAAGCACCAAGGTAAAACAAGTGTTCGGGATCCGGATCATGAGATGCTGTGATCCGGATTGAACCAGTGTATGAACAAACACCCTTCGGGATCCGGATTGCAAGGCCCGATCCGGATCCTGAACATGTCCCATGTCCAGTTTTTGATTTCTATGCAATTAAACATTCTTCCAGGTGTTTCTACACTACAAGAAGTATTCGGATCACCAAAATTCTTTAGTTAAACATACCTGATCCTTTTGAATTCTTCTTTCTTGAGATTGAGGTATATGATCCAAAGTTCTTTCATCTTCAATCTTCAAGACTCAACACTTTCACGAAATACGCCAACTCAAATTCCGTAACAATTTTTCTAACTTATTAGCAAAATTCCACCAACTACATTCTACAAATATTCGGCCCAAACTAAAATGATAGAAGGTCTGTAGGTGATGTGTAGAGCTCACCTTAGTCGTTGTCCGGCGCCCGGAGTTAACGGCGACGGCCGAAGAAGACGTACGGACCGAAAGAATGGTGCAACTTCAACATCAAAAACAGTACGTCAACCCAAGCATGCAAGTTGATAGGAAGCTCTATACATGACTAGAGAACTCACCTGAGTTGGTTTCCCGGCACGCGAAGCCCCGGTTTGGCCGGAAAACCGAGTTCACCGGAAATAGCCCGTTAATGGCGGATCTCGGCCGGCGGCTCCCGGGGTGGTGCAAATTGGTCCAAGACACTCCCCACGACTCTACGGAGCTTCCTGCAGTAGTGGCCGGCGACGAGGTCCAGCGGCGGCACCGGAAATAGCTTCTCCGGTGAAGTGTAAAGAAGCCCGGTTCTAGGGCTTGGCCGCGCGACGAGGATTCTAGTCCGATCAACCCAGAACTTTGGAGACTGCTAGCAGTCGACGAGAGAAGGAGAATCAACGGCTTGATCGAGGTTTCAACGGCCAGATTTTTCCCACCAAAGAGCTCGGCCGAGAACCTACTTCCAACAAAGAGACGCTCCCGCCGGTGACCGGAGGCACGGCGACGGCCTCGGCTTCACAGGAAGGGTCACCACAATGTCAGGGACACTCTACAACCAACCCCGGCTCAAAATAATACACTTTGTCCAAAACTTACCTCGCCGGAAATACCAGAGAAAATGGTGACGGCCGCGGCGGCGCACGGCGGCGGCGACCGACGGGACCACCCTGACTCGGACGCGGCTACCCCGAGGGTCCCTCCGGTTGAAGCTTGAGCCAACTTCGGACCTCCCAACGTGTTACCCACTTCAACCCGAGAGGAAACAAAGGCTTGTGTGGCTCTCTCTCTCGGCTGCTCCAGGGATGGGAAGGCGGTGGTGGCGCGTCTGGTGGCTGGTGGGGATGAAGTAGGGGAGGCGAAGCTTCCAGAGAAGCATTGAAGAAGCTTCACGCGCAGGGGTGGAGTACGAAGAGTCGCACGCGGTTTTTGCATGAGTTTTCATGCGTAAATGAACATTTGCAAAATCCCCCTTTATATATCCAAGATTTAGAGTTTAATTCCTAATCCAGTTATGCCACTTAGCACTTAAGTCCCTCCCTTTTTGGTTTATTCGAAAAATGTCACTTTTCTCCGCATTTTACGCTTTTCGAGGCATTTCGCTCGTCAGAACGAAAAACGGATTTCGCCATTGCGTCCGGCACGTCGAAACCTTTAAGACAGCGATTTTTATTTTTCGACGCGATGTCCAGATGAATTTTGGGTCCATAAAAACTGTCCAATTTTTACAGTTTTCACGCTTCTCGAGATTCCAGGGTCGTCAAACGAAATTTTCGTCTGCGTCATTGCGTCCAGAACGACAAGGCCGATCGAAACGACTACCTGGATCACCGAATTTGGACTCCGAACAGTGAAATAATCCACGTTGCACTTGGCGAGTCCGAAATTTAGGGGTTACTGTTCATCTACAGTGTTCACTTAAAACACTGTGTACAGACCCACTGTTCCCATTTATCGCAAAATTTGATTCCTTCATCTTTAATTTTTGGAAGATCCGACCGTCGGATCGAAAGGTGCTGAATATGAAAATCGCTCGATTCGACGAGACGATCGCAACGGTCAACTCGGATTTCCAAGATCATGTCCGGATTAGAAGTTAGCCTTTTTATCTCGTAATTCGTGCAACTAGCACACAGGCGTTTGACCAAGTAGGTTAATTTAGGTCTTTTGAATCCGAACTCAGGCTGAAAATTACCTTTAATTTATTTATTAAAAATAAAATATTTCGGATTACTACACTACATATACTAGTTTCGAGACGAGAATGTATCGTTTAGTAAATTGTACAAGAGAACAATTTCGTTTAAAATTTACTATTCGTTGCCCCACGATCGGTAGTGAATATTTAGCTCACGAAGTAGTAGATGATGAATCATTGGAGGGAATGATTGGATTATGTGAACATCATGGTGTTGTGACGGTATACATTGAGAGAGAGCTACATCCGTCGGATAATTTTGAACCGCAAGGTTATTACACGAGAATGCTCCACAATTATATTGATTTGGGTCCTTCCGCCAATATAATCAAAATATTCCACACGAAGGTGGTGTCAGAATGACAAGGTTAGAAAAATAACCTAATAATTTGGTAATTTGTAGTCTTCTTTAAATGGACTTAATCATTGTATATATTGCAGAGAAAGTGAGTATGACCCTATTGAGAGTATTGTACCTTGCTCGGTTAGAAGTGTGCCACCAACGACCACATGTGTGCCACCTACGACCACACACACGCAAGCCACGACCTCACGCGGACACTGCACGACATCACGCGGACAATGCACGACCTCCCGTATAGAACTAAGGATGTCTCATTTACAACTAGAACCTTATGATTGGGGGTAAGTACAAATCAAATTAAATATTAAGTTTTAAATTAATGGCAATGTTGGAATTTTAGGTTTACCAAATTTGCAGGTTATCTAATTCCTATGAACATTGGAATCCAACTGCTATTAATGAATTTGATACTAATGTTGAGGAAGGAGGTGATAATATCGACGAAGGAGATTGTAATGTTGACGGGGGTGGTGATAGTGATATTAATCATGAGGATTCACCAATCAATGATGATCAGAATAGTAGTGAGAATGACGAACTGGATGTTTCATTTTCAGATATAGATGATAATAATGATGGAGGGTTAAATGATCTTGCAAATGCAATTTACAATCAAATGGACTACCTACAAATAAGCAATGCTTACGTAGACAATCCTGACGAGGAAAATGAATTTATTGATCATCCGAAACGTTTTCTTTCAGATATTAATTGGATAAATCAGTATGCTGTAGATCCTACAGATCTTCATATTCGACAAATCAATACTGGTCTCCCTAGCATCGACGGGAGTTGGGCTAGACGTGTCTTTCAAGATAAGGCATCTTTATTGGATGCTCTAGACCGGTGGCATATTGAGCATAATGTACAAATGAAAGTATTGAAATCTACAAGAACAACTTACACTGTCAAATGCTTGGTAGAGGAATGTGCTTGGAGATTACATGCTTCAGTACCTAAAGATACGACATACTTTAGGGTAAAAACATATGCTGGTCCACACACATGTGTAATTCCAATGCTGAACGCGGCGCACCGTAATTGTAATTCGACCCTTATATGTCAATTGATTCTTCCGACATTAAAGGTTAGACTTAATATGATGCCAAAAGAAATTCAAGATACGGTGCGATCAAAGTACCATACTGACATAACATATTGGAAGGCTTGGCAATCAAAGAGTAAAACATTACAAATTATTTACGGGAGCTTGGAGCAATCGTACACAGACTTGCCTCGTTACCTTACTATGGTAAAGAATTCTAATCATGGTACTTTATGGCGTCTAGATCATAGGTGGCTCGCTGATGGCATTTTTCCCTTTGATCGTGTTTTTTGGTCATTTGGACCTTCGATTCATGGATTCGCATATTGTCGGCCGGTGGTGAGTATTAATGCCACACATATGTACGGCAAATACGAAGGTCATACTTTGATAGCGACGGCTGCAGATGCAAATGATGGATTATATCCTTTGGCATTTGCAATTTGTGAGGGAGAGAATACCGGGAGTTGGCGATGATTTTTGCATAACTTGCATCAGTATGTTACCCATGATAGAGCCATTTGTTTTATATCTAATCGATTTCCAGGATTGAGGGAAATAGTGGCTACTATCTATCCTCCAGCACAGGGTCACTCGCATCGTTGGTGTCTGCGACATATGAAAGCAAATATGAATAAGCGCTTCAAGAACGACATGTTGTTAGATAAATTCCGGCAGATCGGAATTGCTGCAACACCGACGGCATATAATCAGCTGAAGGACGAATTAGATGTGTTGGATCACGATGCTTGGCAGTGGGTCCATAATCTTGACAGATATAAAGAGTACTGGGCAAGAGCATTTGATGGTGGCCACCGGTTTGGATTGATGACTACGAATTTTTCTGAATCGTTAAATGGGGGTACTTAAGGACAGTCGTGGTTTGCCTATCACGGCTTTTGTTGCGGCTACTTTTTATAAGCTTAATAAGTATTTTTGCGAGCGCCGTACGGCCGGTGAACATTCGACGGACGCTTTTGTCCCTAAAGTCAAAAGTATGATTACTGAAAATATAGATACGGCGCGGGGACATCATGTTGAATGATTTGGACTCACAGAATTTGAAGTCAATACTGAAGATTCGGACTACAAAGTGATCGTGAATGGAACAAATGTAGAATGTTCATGTGGTGAATTTTATCTAATAGGAATACATTGCTCGCATGTCTTAGCAGTTTGTAGTACATCACATATGAGATTAGCCTACCAGAATTTTTGTTCACCCTGGTATAGTACAGACTACTATCGTGCGGCGTACGCACCACATTTTCATCCTGTTCCTCATAGACGGCACTGGCCACGACCCCAAGGTCCCCCGATTGTACCGCCTCCTATACGAAGGAAGAAAGGTCGTCCACGATCTACACGTATTCGTAATATAATGGACGAGGGGGGTGGCCGACGAGGAAAATGCTCCATTTGTAAGCAGGCAGGACATTATAGGAGCACTTGTCCACAAAATGTACAAAGAGTGCAACAAGGACGTCGGCGTATGACTTCCACAATTTTATTTATCTTGTCTTAATAGTTGCTCTTTTTTAGCTATTATGTTACTAATATGTAGATTATATATTGCAGATGGAAGATCACGAGGACGCGGGACCAGTTGATCCCTTGGTCCTATCAGAGCAGCATTTCCACAGGTCAACATTTATCAGGACTGAGGTAAGAGCTATAAAATTTCATTTGATATTTTATTGTAATACAAATAAGCTGAATTGGTGTAAAAGCTAACTATATTTGTTTTGGCATTACATGGGTATCGTGCGGTGGAGTTCTCAGAGCATGGGCGGAAGCTCAACCAGTGGGAGCTTGACCATCCAGCTGTACTAGATCTACTCCGACTGTCTGGATTTTACGGGGTAGCACGCCTGAGACGCGTGCAGCTGGATCAGGCTTTACTAGCCGCCCTTGCCGAGAGGTGGAGACCGGAGACCCAGACGTTCCACTTTCGACATGGTGAGATGACCGTAACACTCCAGGATGTGGCGATTATTTCAGGTCTCCGTGTCGACGGTCCACCAGTAACGGAAACTTCACTTCAAGAGTGGGTGCCGCTATGCGAGGCATTGTTGGGAGTTGTGCCCGACGAAATAAACGGGTCGCAGATACGCCTAACGTGGCTATATCATCAGTACAGCCATATACCGCTAGATGCCCCTGCAGAAGTAGTCGCAGCTACAGCCCGTGCATATATGTTATATCAAATCGGGTGTAGTTTGTTTCCCAACCCCAGCGGACACAGAGTTCACCTAAAGTGGCTATCACTTTTGGCTGATTTTCATCTCTGCGGGGCTTATGCATGGGGTGCAGCTGCCTTGGCTTATATGTATCGAGCGCTAGGACTTGCCTCACTGTACGGGAAGGCCGAGTGTTGTTGTTTTGGGACGCTATTGCAGGTATAATATATAATATTTTGATTTCATTATTATGTTAATATTGGTATTTAATATTTTATTTCTAATATTAAATCGTTTGTGTTAATATATAGATTTGGGCTTGGGAGCATATTCATATCGGCCGACCTACAGGCGTCCTAACGCTACCCGACCTTGTAGATCTCCCTCTGGGTTGCCGGTAAGATATTTATTTAATATAGTAGATTTTTGTATTTCAAATGTAATTGCAACTAATATATATATTTTACAATCTAGATGGGCAAACGCTGGAGGACTACGATTCAGAGCCAATGTCAGGACCGCTGACATTGAGTTTTATAGAGATGAGTTAGATCAGCAGAGAGAGATGCAGGTATGTAGATGTTTAAATCAATACTTTAAATATTTTTTTTCTAAACATTTTTATACTAACTGATCATTTTGTGTCATTAACAGGTTATATGGATGCCGTACACAGATGAGATTTTAGCTGCATTACCAGACTTCTGTGTACAGGGCTCGCAAGTCTGGCATTCAAGGACAGTCATCATCTGCTATCACATAGTAGAGATGCATGTACCAGACAGAGTCCTGCGGTAATTCGGTCTTCTCCAGCATATACCTCTCAATGTGGAGTCCATCCGACGCGTGATATCACGTGGGCGTCCGGATGAGGATTGGATTGCATTTCACGCTGTACACATTGAGAGGTGGTCTGAGAGGCTAGATCACATTGTTGATCAGCTCCCGGCTGCTAGTGAGGACCCACTGCAGGCGGCATCCATATGCATGCAATGGTACTGGACGATTACGAGGAGATGGATATATCGTCCAGTGCAGCGTCCTCCGCTGACTTTTCATCCCCGTGGGCATATCGAGAGAGCAATGGTATAATAATTTATATATATAAATTTAACATATTTTGTATATTTAATATAAATTTAATTTGTCCATTGAAATGCAGGCCGATACACTACGACAGATGGATACTACTATAGGCCAGTTATTGCATGATCGTCCGTCGCCTACGAGGATATTCGGAACTCTGACAGATATGCGCGAGCATATTCATATGGTATTGCAAAATGTACCGTCGGTACCTACTGTCAGAGTTGCTAAGGGACGAGGAGATTATGCTCACGCATCGTCCTCGAGTCATCAAGTACCTTCATATCACTAGAAATTTCAAATTAAGTCTTCAAATTCAAATTAACTAACTATTTACGCCATTTCAGGTGCCACGATCTCCATCTCCTCCTATTCAGGCCCCTACGACATTTCCCTCGATGTTAGACTCACTCCCGCCTCCTGTATCACGGACATCATTTGCATCGAGATATTCACGTCGTCGTCCCTCGTCATCATCACCACAGGAGATCCAACATATTGCTCAGCATGATGAGGGTAGTATTATCGAGGAGCTCGATCAGTTGGCAGCGGCCGAGCATCTTGATGATATGCCGATTATCGAGCTTGTTGTTCCTCGTGGGCGTGGGCGCCCGCGAGGGCGTGGACGTAGGCGTGGCCGAGGAGGTCGAGGGAGAGGATAAGCTCAAAATTGAGATTTTTATCTCAATTTTGAATTTGAGGGTGTTTTATTAACATTTTTTTGATTACATTTTTTTGTTGTTACTCAACTATTATATCTGAATGTTGTGAAATTGTTCCACATTATTTCCGAATGTTTTAGCACAATGTCTAGATGTTGTGAAATTTTTTGTATTTTTCATTCTGTTATGAAACTTATTGTACAAATTTTGTTTTTTTGACTTGAAAAAAATTGCTTGTTGGTACTGTGGTTAAAGGCGCTGAATGGTTCAGCGCCTCTAACATAAATGTTAAAGACGCTGAACCATTCAGCGCCTCTAACATAAATATTAAAGGCGCTGAACCATTCAGCGCCTCTAACAAATAGGTTAAAGGCGCTGAACTATTCAGCGTCTCTAACAAATATGTTAAAGACGCTGAATGATTCAGCGTTTTTAGTATATGATTCAGCGCCTTTATATCTGAGGACTTAGCCAATTTTCCCAAAAATTGGCCAAGTCCTCAGCGCCTTCATATGTGCTGCTGAAGACGCTGGATGAATCAGCGCCTTCGGCATATATGATGAAGACGCTGATTAAATCAGCGTCTTCAGCATATACTATGAAGACGCTGGTTCATTCAGCGTCTTCACATGTTTTTGTGAAGACGCTGAATAATTCAGCGCATTCAGGAAGTATACTGAAGACGCTGAATGATTCAGCGTCTTCACAGGGTTTGTGTAGAGACGCTGAATGATTCAGCGTCTTCAGGAAATACACATTCAGGAAGTATACTGAAGACGCTGAATGATTCAGCGTCTTCACAGGGTTTGTGTGGAGACGCTGAATGATTCAGCGTCTTCAGGAAATACACTGAAAACGCTGAATTATTCAGCGTCTTCAGGTTGTCACACCCCCGTGGCGTCCTGCTGGCAAAAGTAGGGTTAGTTTTATAAAAAAAAAAATTCATACAGATGTTTGGCAAATTTTAATATTTGGGAGGGTTATTTTAAAAAAAATCCCTTTATTTTTTCTACCCAGAATATTGAAAAGTTGGATTTATCATTCGATTTGTACTGATTAGGTAAATAGGCTTCTCTCGAGTAACAATGTTCTTCGAAGAACATTGTGAACTACATATTTTGATGAGGGAGCGTAGGAGTATCTTACTGTCACACCCAAAAAAAAAAAAAACCAAACAAAACAAAACAAAAAAACCATGAAAGGTCATTGAACATAATTGAAGAAAGATGGACAAAGATCATAAGTTGAAAGGAATGGCCTGCCAAAGGATATGAATAGAAAGCAAAGTTGGTGGGAACAGGATGGCTAAGTAGATGGAGAAATTGCATCGTCTATCCCCCACATTGATTGCAAGGTTAAGCAGCCTGGCCAACATGCCCTAACTTCTCCTTGTCCCCCCGACCATCCTCAAAAACTCAGTGCCAACAAGTACATCAAAAGCTTTTCCACCCAAAAGAGCGAAAAAGAAAAATTCACACCCTTTTACAAATACTCACCATATGAAATAGGGTGTAAGATATACACTCCTAAAGAGGTGTATATTTATATATACCCTTGAGCGAAAGAGGCTCTCTTGGGTTTGAGACCCTCCGTAAATATTTAATAGGATAAATCTTCACGTTATGTTCAACAATATTAAATTATTACTTTTAGTCTTAACTACTTTTCAACTTGTCATGCATCTATTACTCTCAAGATTATTTCTAATAATTTTCTAATAAATCAATCTTAAAAAAAAAAAAAAAACACCTCGTCATGTAGGGACTTTAATTAGTCTTTAACACCTCATCATGTGTAAGCACCCAAAGCACACTATATATACCCACCTCCATGCTATCACCTCTCAATACAAAACCACCAGTACCAATCTCTTCGCATTGTCAGCATTTCACTCTAAGGAGAGAGAAAATGGGGAGGGACTCAACTGTGTCTGAGAAGGTTAAGCTCATCATAGCTGTGCTCTCTCTGCAGCTGTGTCTTGCTGGGTTTCATGTAGTTTCAAGAGCTGCTCTCAACATGGGAATCAGCAAAATTGTTTTCCCTGTGTATAGGAACATGATTGCCTTGGTTTTGTTGGCCCCCTTTGCCTATTTTCTTGAAAAGTAAGATTTTCTTTTTCTTAAAAAAAAATATTCATACTTTCTGTACTCTAACAACATTCCATCCTTTAACAACATTTCTATATATCAGGAAAGATAGACCACCTCTAACCTTCTCTTTGCTGGTTCAGTTCTTTCTTCTAGCATTATGTGGGTAAGTACAAAGCAGGACTCTGTGTATTTGACTTAATTTTGATCTTGTATATTCTTTTAGATTGATAGCTCTTCTTTTTATTTATCTTTTCCAGGATCACTGCTAACCAAGGATTTTATCTCTTGGGCTTGTATTATTTGTCTCCAACTTATGCTTCTGCTATACAGAATACAGTTCCCGCCATCACCTTTGCCATGGCTGCTGCCCTAAGGTAATTATATACCTTTTCCGAGATCTTTCTTTTTGATTGGTAGTGCCCATATATAGGGTGACTAACCATGGGGAGAACAAGACGAACTTATATTAAACTGAAAAATATACAAATATCTTGCCTTTTTAAGATTTCTTTTCCGCTCTTCTCTTTGGTAACCATTAATGATCTGCTATATATTCCATCTTTATTTTTAAGCTTCCACAGTTTAATAAAAATATTATTTAATTTTAAAAAGGTTGTAACTCGGTGTTAGTGGGGATTAAAATAAGAGATAGGACAGATAGTAGATTCACATAATCAACAGTTCCTAGCGATGATTTCTAATCTGTATCTCATATAATCTTATCCTCTCTCCTTGCTTTTTTTATCAGGCTTGAGCAAGTTAACATTAATAGGAGACACGGATTGGCAAAGGTGGTAGGAACAGTTGTTAGCATAGGAGGGGCCACTCTGATCACTCTCTACAAAGGGCTCCCACTGTTGCACATAGAACCACACAGTAAATTAGGAGCCTTTGTTGCCTCTTCAAACCCAATCCTCAACTGGACATTGGGCTGTGTCTACATTCTTGGAAATTGCGTTGCTTGGTCAGGTTGGATGGTTCTCCAGGTCTCTCTCTCTGTCCCTCTCATATTGCTACCTACATCTGGTGCTTTTACATATGATAAATGCTACTGGTACATAAAACAAGAGAGTGTAAATTTTAAACTTCTTGTTCTAGTATTTTAATTTATTTTTAATTTTTAGTATATAAAAATAATAATTTTTACAAGACAAGAGCCTAATGGACCTTTGATATGGGAGTGTAAGATTTTCACTTTCCTTTTGGGTATACCAGTAGCTAGCATTACTCTTTACATATAGAAAAATACTATTGGTATACTCAAAAAGAGTGTAAATTTTATACTCTCATTCTAGAATTTATGTTTTTTTTAGGTTTTTAGTATTTAGTGTGCGCGCGCGCGCGCGCACACACACACACACACACACATATATATATATATATATATATATATATATATATATATATATATATATATATATATATATATATAAGTTGAGCTGGAATATATCGGTAGTAAACGGGCTCCGTTGCTATCAATTTATTTTCGATAATGGAGCTTTCAAATCGATGATCGACATCGTTGAATATGATTTATACCACTTGAAATATCTAGAAACCAAATTTCATATTTTTTCGATATTGTTCTCTTATCCATCAAGCAGAGATAAAAATAAACAAATAAAAATAAATATTCCTCTAAAAGTGATAATAAGAGTCTTGTAATCAAGATCAAGAGTATATATATCTGATTTTAAATAGTTTAGAGAATTTTCTAATAAAAATTTAATTGATTTAATTTTTTTTATACTTTTAAACGAGAAAATGCCTTGTACTGGTTACTAAAATTATAATTTTTGCAACTTTTTTATTATTAGGTCAATGATCTCAAAAAGATTTAAAAATTGGTTTCTAGATACTTCAAGTGATATAGATCATGTTCAACGATACCGATTGTCGATTTGTAGGTTCCATCATCAAAAATAAATCGGTAGCAACGGAGCCCGCTGGTTACTAATAGTATTCTAGCCCAACTCTATATATCTATATGTGTGTGTGTGTTACTATACTATTAATAGCACCTAGTCGTTGGTGCTATTAAGTTTTTAGTCTTTGGATGAAAGGATGTGCGGTTAGAATGATTGTGGTCTCTTAAAATTTAGTGGGTGTTTGGTAGAATAGTATGATATAAGAGATATAAATGGTCAAAGGGATAGATCTAACGGTAGCAAATTTGATAATAGCAAGTACTTGATACTACTGATAGTATAGTAGCCGGACTATATATATATATATATATATATATATATATATATATATATATATATATATATATATATATATATATATATATATCTTAGACAAATTTATAGGGGTATGTAATTCAATTTCTCTTTATAACATGTGGTGCTTACATGGTGGCTAATTGCTACAGGTTCCTGTTCTGAAGAAGTACCCAGCTAGGCTCTCAGTGCTCACACTAACATGCACCTTTGGGCTAGTTCAATTCCTAATAATTGCACCTTTTGTAGAGAATGACATTGAGGGGTGGAAGGTTCATTCAGGAGGGGAACTATTCACCATTCTCTATGCTGTAATACACTATATTCTCATCTCCACATTCTTTTATACATGAGCATTGCTAAATCTACAACTCAAAATGAGTTGTAGATCTTACTACCTAGGGGCCAGTTTAATTTCTTTCACCCTTCATATCATATTTTTTTAATACTAAAATCCAATTTGAATCTTTTAAATCCTAGGGAAAGGATTATAATTTACGATCCTCGAATTAGGATTGTAATTAATCCCTACAACCTTTGGTGGGTTGCAGACTTAATTATTAGCGTTTCTCTTTGTATATATAAATTAAAGACCAAAGAAAAATTAAAATAGTACTGTTGTTCCATATATTCTCTTTTAAATTTGATGCTAATTTTAATTTCATCCTTAGAATTTTAATTGTGAATAATTTACATATTATACTTATCATTTGTTTACTGTGTAACAAGGATGCTGCATCAGCATCATATATATTTGATTCCGTTGACATGCTAGCTTTCGATGTTGTACCTGACTACTATTGCTGATAGGATGCATTTTTTTAATTGATTAGAGAAATCAAATTTTTAAGTATAACAATATGAAACTGCAAAGGCATAATTCAAATTGAAAACATATTTTAAAGCTAAATATGTAATTAATCTCATGAATATGTATACAAATTCAACTCATTGAATGTATTTTACTCTTTGCAGGGTCTTGTGGCTTCTGGGCTTTCGTTGTCTCTTCAAATATGGTGCATTGATAGGGGAGGTCCACTCTTTACTGCCGTGTTCCAACCTGTTCAGACTGTTTTAGTGGCCATCATGGCAGCCATGATACTTGGCGACCAACTTTACACAGGAGGGTAAGGATATTTTTCCAAGAATGAAAAAAAAAATTAACATAAAATAAATAACTAAATAAATAAATATATATATATATATATATATATATATATATATATAGTAGAGCTTATATACTTTAAAAAGTATAAGTCTAATTATATTTGTGAATTTTTTATCATTAAATTTGCATTGAGATTTGTGCTATTGTAAACCATAAATTTCAATGCAAATCTAATGGTAAAAAATTCACAAATATAGTTAGTTTTGTGCTTTTTAAAGTATATAAGCTATATATATATATATATATATATATATATATAATTGAGCTCCTATGTTTTTAAAAGTAGCAAGTCATTGGTGCTTATAAGTTTTAACCCTTGGATGAAAATATGTGTGGTTAGGATGATAGTGGGCCACTTGGATTAAGTGAGTGGTTGGTGGAATAGAATGGTCTAAGTGATGAAATTTGTCAAAAGGTCGATCTAACGGTAGAAAATTTGGAAGCACCAATTGCTTGGTACTTGTACAAACATAGTAGCCGGATATATATATATATATATATATATATATATATATATATATATATATATATATATTCTATCAATATAGTATTTATATATAATACAAGATAGGCTAGAATACTATTAATAGTAAATGGGCTCCGTTGTTACAGATTTATTTTGGATATTGAAATCTCCAAATCGAAGATCGCCATCATTGAATATGAACTATACCACTTAAAGTATTTAGAAACCAAAGAACCTCCTAATCGAAGATCACCATCGTTGAACATAATCTATACCACTTAAAGTATTTAGAAACCAAATTTTAAATATTTTCGA
Organism: Tillandsia fasciculata; assembly: GCA_029168755.2. Taxonomy (NCBI): domain Eukaryota; kingdom Viridiplantae; phylum Streptophyta; class Magnoliopsida; order Poales; family Bromeliaceae; genus Tillandsia; species Tillandsia fasciculata. The sequence continues at coordinate 16,057,544 of CM054939.1, read as the reverse complement.
TATTTTGATCTAATGATCAAAGGATTGCAAAATTTATAATTTTAATAGTCGATATATGGTATTTGCTCGTTTAACAATGTAAATATATCTAGATCAATTAAATTTTAATTATTTTCTAACTATTTAAAACAATATCTATATTCTTGATTTTAATTATGAGACTCCTATTATCACTATTTATTTTTAATTATTTATTTTTATATTCACTTGATAGACAAAAGAACACTATCGAAAAAATATATAAATTTTAATTTTCAAACAGTTTAAATAGTCTACATTATATTCAACGATATCGATCATCGATTTGAAGGCTCCATCATCCAAACAAATCAACAGCAAGATAATTCATTTGCTATTGATTGTATTCTAACTCAACTCTATATAATACTATTAATACACTATCTATAATATAGTAGCTCAACTATTTATATTATTCTATTAATATAGAGTTGAGTATTTACTATAAAATTTTTAGCACTTAAATCTATTCTACTACCACCACTAAATAGTAAACCGTAGGCATGTGGGTTAAAAAGTCTATAGTAAATATTATGCCTTTTAAGCATTGTTTGATTCAGGAATAAGGAGGTGAATAAAGAAAATAAGAATTTATTCCATCCCTAGATCGCAAACAAAAAATAAAAATATAGTTCCCCTTTTAATGGGTTACTCAAAAATAATCCGCTAAGAGGGTGGAACAACAATTTCCCCTTTTATATATGTACTAAATAATTATATTTCCCCTTTTATATATGTAATAAATAATTAACCACTTCATTTATTACTCTAATAAATATTTAATTAACTTTGAGTAATTAATTTATTAGCTAATAAAGTAATAATTATTTAGTGTGTTTATGCATAAATAATATTTATATTAATTAAGCATTTAATATTTTGACCAATCTAAATAATTTATTAATTAACTAATTAATTTATTAATTTATCAAATTACTTATGATTAGTTTATATATATATATATATATATATATATATATATATATATATATATTAAAATATCACATAGAACATAATAAAATACAATTTCCCCTTTTATATATGTAATAAATAATTAACCACTTGATTTATTACTCTAATAAATATTTAATTAACTTTGAGTAATTAAATTACTATTTATAATTAATTATCTAATAAAGTAATAATTATTTTTTGTGTTTATGCAATAAATAATATTTATATTAATTAAGCATTTAATATTTTGACCAATCTAAATAATTTATTAATTAACTAATTATTTTATTAATTTATTAATTTATCAAATTACTTATGATTAGTTAATTTATATATATATACATACCTCAAAAGTTTAAAATATCACATATAACCTAATAAAATATAGGTAAATATGTATATATGGAGACCCACTCTACTATAAGCTAAAAGAAAATTGCTTTTGGTACACCTTAAAAAGGATATATATCTTACATACCACTCATTTTAGAGTGATATGAATTTTACTAATCACTTCGAAATTACTAGTAAATAAGATTTGATTCTTGAATTGGTGAAGTGTGCATCATATATTTTATATTTCATTTGAGGTGTATAGATAACATTGCTCAAGCCAAAATAACCTCCTCAACCTTTACTTTTTTTATTGGGACCCCTAAACTTCCACTTTTTAGGATTAAGTGATTTCAGTGAAATAAATTGAAGACTTTACCAAATTCATCAATAAATTTAACAAATGTAATTACTTTAAGCACTTTTTGGCAAATAAAGCTAAAACAATTTACTGACAAAAGCTAATAGATCAGTTACTAAATTTTACTAGATTTTCAAACTAAAATGAGTAGAATAACCCCATTCGAAAAAGAAAAAACAAAAGTTAAGGGATCTCAATCAAAAAATTTGCAGTTCAGGGAGTCATTTCAAATGGCCTACAGATAATAAGGGGTCTCTATACAATTTTGTCTATATATTACATCATAAAGAAAAATACTTCTTGTATATTTCAAATTGGGTGTCCATCTTACATCTAACTCATTTCAAGATAGAATAAATTTTACTAGTCATTTCGAAATGACTAGTGAATAAATTTTCATTCTGAAATGAATGAGATATGTATCATACATCTAAAATTTGATGTACGGTAGCATTGCTCCATCATAAATGCCCTTCTTGGAGGGTTTTTGTGATAGTTAGTCTACATGGCCAGTTTTGAGTATTTGTGAAATCTATGGTGGATATTTATGATATTTTAGCATTTTTAGAGGGTATTTATAAAGCTATAGGTCATTTGGGGTAACTATGTAATTTAATCAAAGAGTCTTGGGGCTCTTGAATTGTATGCTTATCTAGTTATCTTTCTTCTTTTGGTGATTGGTCTTCTTTCTTTTTCTTTTTCTTTTTTTTAAGGATTATTGGATCTATCTGTATAGTGATTGGCCTCTACTTTGTACTATGGGGTAAAAGTGAGGAGAAAAAGGCTACAAGCCAAGTGGTGGATCAAGATTTAACAAGGCACCTGCTCCTCAATCAAGAGAGCTCACATAAAGATAATGAAGCTGCAGCCAGAGATATTGCATGAAATAAACCCCCTCATTGCAATGAAGTTGTCCAGAAAATGCTTAATGATGGATATGTTGATATAAACTTGGTTTTTTTAAGGTGTGGAGAAATGTAAAATGTGTAGTTGGTATTTGACTGTTTCCAAGTTCAAGCTTAAATTAAGCTGAAAGCTTTATAAGCTCATGTACTAGTGTGATCTTTTTTTTTTCTTTTTTTTTTTTTTTCGTCCTCTGTTGTACATGGCAGTGTTATTTTTGGTTCATTAGGGACATATAAAATTATTCTCTTAATGAAGTAATGTGAAGGGCATCTTACTGTGAGTAATTTTTGTTTCCTACTGTCTTTTTCCATAACTTTTATTATGGAATGTGCGTAGTAAATGAACTTACTATTGGGGACGAAATGAGCCGCTGACCGTTGGCGTGGTCCGGTTAGCGATCGATCTCCGAATTAATTCTTTGAGTGTGATGCGCCGCATGCCAAACGATTAAGCCGAACGATTAGGCCGAGGAGTGATCCTGTAATACTCGAGAATTTTTAAATTTGAAAATTAAATTTAAATCATTTGTGGATTTTTTTTTTATATTCAAAATTTTGGATTTTCGATGCATTTGAAAAACTATTAAATTGATTGGCATAATTTGACCTAGTTTCAGATGAAGTATAGACACTACTTGACCAGTTTCATCGAGTTGAAGACTGTGCAATCAGATCTTGAATCTGATATCTGGATCTTCCGAAAATACATATTTTATATGATATATCAGACCGAAAATTTAATCAGTGAGATTTTTGGAAAAGTATAATCATCACTCTGACGGTGTCGTCGAGATCAAGACGGTGGTGCGATCGGATCTTAAATTCGATTTCCATATCTTACAGAAATATAATTTTTGCACGTAAATCGGACCAAAAAAATAGTTTACGAAGAATTCGGTATCTGTTACGGCTATTGCACGTGAAAATCGATAAAATCAGTTGTTTTAGAAAGTTTTGATTTTTGGCACATTTTTCAAAAATTTTGAAATTCGAAATTTCAAATTTTAGGCATGAATCCAAAAAGAATTGAAAATAAGGACGTAAACATAATTTTCGCAAATATTTGCAAAGGGAAGTAGAATTAGGGATTCTCTAAACTAAATTCCTAACCCTAATTAAAACCCTAATCCCCTCCTTTCCCTTCGTTCCTCATTCGCCATCACCCACCTCCCTTGTTCGTATGCTGCTCGAGATCGGAGCCTTAGCCATCGTCGCCGGAGCCGAGGACCAAGGTTTCGGGCTCCTCTCCTCTAGATCCGGACGGCTGGACCATCACTTGCCCTAGCCACCTAGCGTCGCCGCTCTGCACGCGCGCCGCACGCTGCTCACACAGCCGCGCTGCCGCTGGGGCAGTCGCCGTGCCCTAGCACCGCTCGGTCGCGCGCCTCTGCGCGCGAGTCGCCGCGCGCGTGCTGTCGCCCGCGCCCATGCGCGTGTGCCGCCGCGCGCCTGCCACACCAGCCCGCGCGCGCGCCTTGCCCTGGCCGCCCCTGCCTGCGCCCCTGCCTTGGCCGCCCCCTGCCTGCGCCCAACCCGCAGCCAGCCTCCCGCGCGCCCCTGCGCTCGGCCCAACCTGCGTGCAGCTGTTCCGCGCGACGCTTGCTGTAATACTCAGAAATTCGAATTTTGAAAATTAATAAAAAAAGAAAAGAGAAAAAGAAATGAAGTGGTGATTATATATATATATATATATATATATATATATATATATATATATATATATATATATATATGCTAGAATACTATCGATAGCACCAAGTCATTGGTGCTATCAAGTTTTTAGCCTTTGGATTAAAAAATATGTGGTTAAGATGATAGTGGTCCCATAGGGTTTACTAGGTGGTTGGTTGAATAGTAAAAATCTTAGGGAACTACTATAATCTCAACCGCATATCTTTCCATCCAACGGCAGAAAACTTGATAGCACCAATTGTTTAGTAACTTTATAAAATCTGGACTTTTCGACCGACGTTGGCTAATCTGACCTAACGAAATCCGGAATCGACGATCCAAATAGTCGATTTGAACGGTTTCAATGTTCTGAGCGCAATGGCGTAGTCAAAATTTATGTTCGATGATTCTAAGTCATCGAAAAACGTGCCAAACTGTGAAATTCACTTAGGAAGATGGATTTCGAAATTTTAGAGGATCGATCTTGACGAACCAAAATTGCTACTTGATAGGTTTCGTTGAGCCGGACATCATGGTGGTGTCCGTTTTTCCATTTGACGATCCGATCGTTTCGAGAAGCGCAAAAAATAGTGAAAAATAGTATAATTTCGCATAAATCCTTATATTTTATGCACGGAATCCAATGAGACTTCTTGGAGAGGGGTATTGGTGCAATTGTGGTCTACAATAAAAAACCTAGCTCTAAATTTTGCAAGTTGAAGGGGTTCTTAGCATTTTATGCAAGTTGTATACAAAAAAGGAAAACCTAAGGATGGAACGCCCTAGCTCGGTTTCCATTGCACCCCAGCCGCACCAGATAAACTCTTTATCTCCCTCTGCTCCTTACCCGACGGTTACAAGCCCTGGTCGCCGCCGAAGATTGCCGTAGAAGTAAGTGTTCAACTTGTCTTTGTGATAGGTTGGAGAGAACACCACCAAACTTGGTGGTGTTGCACCCAAGTCTTCCTAAAGATCATTCTTGGTCTCTAGAGACTCAGCCCGAGGAGCGCCGGAGCCCCGTTCCGCCGCATGCCTCTGGGATTTCGTCTCTTCCTTTCTTTCTTCTTCTTCGGATCCGGCGAGGTAGTTCTTGCTTTTTCTTTAATTTTCTCACAACCTAGCCTCTCTCGGTCATCTTCTGACATCACTAGGACCCTCCAGACCATGCCCCGAGGTCCGAGAACCTCCGATTGCCGGCGGGTTGAAGTAGGGCCGCCGAAACCCTATAGTTGGTCGAATCTACGCGTGGGCTTGCTCTGGCCATTCAAGGTTGGATCAAAATTGGTGGTTTTCTTCTGCTGGACAGTAGAAGGACCTCCACAAAGTTTGAGGCGATATGGTTTAGTGTGGAGTTCGGGAGTCGAAGCCCTAGCTTTTGGGTGTGTTGCACTTGGCCGAGCAGCGCCGCCCATCGCCGCCGTCGCTTCTCCGGCGCTGGAAAACCTCTAGTAAGCTCCCTTATGCCCAGAGCACTCCTCCGGACCCTTCGCATGTGACCCATATTGCGCAGATGCCAACTTGCCATTAATGACCTTGAAGCTTGCTCTATGTCATCTTCTTCGGCCAACCACCTCACCGGAGTGCCGTGGCAAGGTTGGGTGGTGATCCTTCCATCTCTAGAAATCTTCTACAGCAAGTGCTTGCCTTGGATTAAGGCTTGATCGCGAGAAAGTACAAGTTCGGCCAAAATCGAGCTTTAGCTAAAGGAGTTGTTGGCCACCTTGCCCCGGCGACAATTCTAGCAACCCCGAGACACCCCGAAGGTGATCCTCTAAACCTTTTTGCGTCCCTGAACATGATGCTTTCCTTTAAAATGCTTTTGGTTAAGTGTTGATGTAAGATTGGCCAACTAGTGCTCTATATGATCATTGATCATGGACCAAGTGCTGTTTTTGGGTCTCGACTTGCTTCCAAACAGTGAGCACGGTTTTTATCTCGTCGAGGCCTGTCTAGTGAGGCTTTGGGTCTGACATGGAAGCTTGCATTAAAATAAAACGAGTAGAAATATGTGTTTATTATATATTATTATACTAATTTTGTAAACCCTAGGGTTTTTTTTTTTGTAATTGTAGCATGAGTGGCTGTTGTAGATAGTGTAGACATGATTTCTAGACCCTTCGTTCGGGATCCGTTGGCTTTCGTTGAGCGGGTTTTGCTTAACGAACCGTAAATCGACAAGAATGTCGATTTAACGACGGTTTCGCGCTAAACGCGCATTTCAAAAATAGTGTATAATTTTTGTTGGTTGCCAGCTATCCCTGGCTATTCCTGACGATGTCCCGGTGAGTTCGATGATTTTAGTTTAGCGTCGGTGGGTTCCGGAGCCGAAATTTGATTTTCGGGTTTGTTTTAGTGATTTTGACACCGCCGGTGCACGGGATGACACAAAGTCTGGTGTTAGGGCCCGAACGTCTTAAGTTAGACATTCCTGGGCAACACGTGAAGTTTCGTGAGATTTGGATATCGTTTGACATTGATTAGACCATAATTGGTCAATCGGCGGATTACCAAATTTTTCGGCGAATCCCGAGGTTTCAGGGAAGTTCTCTATTTATACTATCTGTATGCAGTGAGATTGTGAGTGGGGTATGAGTGAGTCCTGTGTTGACACGTGATACTATTGTAGGCCCCAGCAGTCAGGAGTCAGCCCGAGATTCGTCCAGCGGATATCGCGACCGTCTGCCTTGAGGTGGGTTATCTTTGGTCTGGGCTTTATCACTTCGGCCCTACGGGTACCATAGTAGGACGGACCCCTTTGATTATTGGCAGCTTTGATCCCACAGATGAGCTTTTATTATGCTTTTATTTTCAGTAGTAGTTTATACATATCTGGACATATGCCATGCTTATATGGTCACTAGCTCAGTTTCTATACTTTTCTCTATTCTTCACTGCATGTTTAGAATAGGAGTTACTGTTTCAGTATTTGGCATGATATACTTCAGTATCAGTATCTTAGTAGGGATTTTCTCGGCTTTTCGCCAACAGTCTGGTATTTAGACCGTGGTTTGAGCATCAGCATTATGATCGCCGTTGAGCCAACTTTCAGTCGCGCACACCTACGGATTTGCTACATGCACTGGTGTTCTTTACCAGTAGAGAGGTCACATTGACCCGTGAGCCTGTTGGGGTTATGATAGCATACTGGTTTCAAGAGCGGTATTAGCTTGAGGTCCTTGAGACCAACAGTGGCATGAGATTGGGTATACTTGTACTGTCACGCCCCGGGGGTTCAAACGCGCGGAAGAAGTGCCACCGATGCTCCCAGATCAGCGTACATATATTTTTTTTTAAAGAAGACAGATTTCCCCCAGCACGTGCACAGACCCGCCACATATACAAATTCACTCTGCAAACGGGCAGAGTCTCCTTTGTATATGCACGGCGTCCTGATTACAAGATACACCTCATACGATCTTTAACCAAATTAGTCCAAGGCTCAGATGCATTCAACATACAACCACACACCCTATCTATTTACATACTTTAGAAGAGGCCGACTGTTTGTAAAAGGATAAATCATCACAGGTTTTGAAAACGGCGCCCACCCGACGCCCATATCTTTTTAAAGACGGGTTTCGTAAACAGTTTTTGTTTGCAATTTAAAGCGGCCAAGAGAGGAGAAAAAGAATCCACATTCATGCAACCGTTATGAAAAGAAAAGGGCAACATCCACATCGATCCCACGGGGGTATCGCACTCCACATCTAGCTAACATGAATAATAAATTAACAAGGATAGGAAAGTCGCTGTGTCTGATGTCACTAAATGTCAGAACAACACCCTCGCGACCTCACCGGCGCCCTAGCACTCGCCCCTGGATGAACCTGTCACAGAGGGGGAAGTCAGTGACTAGAAATAATATAAAAAGCAATTAGGGCTAAAACAACTCAAACCGCGATAGCCGGAGCAATTCCCCCTTCCTCAAAGTACAATCGACAGTGACCAAGCCTGTTTCAAGTAAAACCGGGCACCTTTCCCGACCACCACACCGAGCGCCTACCCCGGTGTCCCCTGCTGAGCACCTGCCTCGGCCGCCGAGCACCTGTCTCGGCTTCACCGCTCACACCCCCCACCCACGAGGGCCCCCTTCATACGTCACCATCACGTGGGGTACACGGGTCATCAACGTACCACTTTTTCAGAAAAGCACACCCTTGCGGTGGCCAAACCGCCGGTGTGCATGTAGCAAAACAAGAGCCTCATAATGATTAGATAAATAACTAGTATAAACGGGGTTAGTATCATAAATAGTAATTACTTTAAGTTTCACCTTTGCCCGAACATGCAATTTATATGACCTACGCCCTTTCCCATACAACCCTAAAAGTTGTACCCAACTTGAGAGAAGATCGGGATCGGTTCGTCCTCGTCTGCACGTCCTCCGAGCTTATGACGTTCCGCACCCCTGAGGGAACAACAGAAAGCTCAAACTAAGTGACCGACACTAAAAGCTGACTAAAACACCGAAAAGCGGGAGACCCGATGCGATCCCCGGTCTTCGTGCGGCGAAAACCCCGCCCGCACGGCACCGACCCGTGCGTCGCGCGCACAACCCGCGGACAGTCCCGCGCGGTCCCCCAGTCCGTTTGCGGTGGTCTCCCCCCCATCGCGCGGCACCAATCCGTGCGGGCGCCACACTTGCGGGCGGCCCCTGCGCGGCCCTAGTCCGCGCGGGCGCCCCACCCGCGGGCGGCCCCGCGCGGCGACAGGCCGGGCGGGCGCGCTACCCACAGGCGCGGGCGGCCCTGTGCGGCAGCACGCCGCGCGGGCGTCCCCACCCGCGGGCGGCCCCGCGCGGCGCACACTGCCCGCGGCGCGGGCGGCCCAGCGCGGCGACGCGCCGCGCGGGCGCCCCACCCGCGCGGCGGCAGGCCGCGCGGGCTCGCTGCCCGCAGGCGTGGGTGGGCCCGCGCGGCAGCACGCCGCGCGGGCGCCCCGCCTGCGGGCGGCCCCGCGCGGCAGCATGCCGCGCGGCGCGCGCTACCCGCGGCGCGGGCTGCCCCGCGCGGCGACGTGCCGCGCGGGCGCCCCACCCGCGGGCGGCCCCGCGCTGCGACGGGCCGCGCGGGCGCACTGCCCGCAGGCGCGGGCGGCCCCTCGCGGCGGTCCGCCGCGCGGGCACCCCGCCTGCGGGAGGCCCCGCGCGGCATCACGCCGCGCTGGCGCCCCACCCGCGGGCGGCCCCGCGCGGCGACAGCCGCGCGGGCGCGCTGCCCGCTGCGCGGGCGGCCCCGCGCGGGCGCCCCACCCGCGGGCGGCCCCGCGCGGCGACAGGCCGCGCGGCTCCCCGCCCGCGGGTGGCCCCGCGCGGCGACAGGCCGCGCGGCTCCCCGCCCGCGGGTGGCCCCGCGCGGCAACACGCCGCGCGGGCGTCCCACCCGCGGCAGTCCCGCGCGGCAACAAGCCGCGTGGGCGCGCCGCTCGTGGCCGCGTCGTTTCGTCGCCGGCGGCGCCCGCCTCCGACTTGGTGGCGACGGCGCAGTGATCTCCGGAACGACGACCACAACCCTAAACCTAACCAAGAACAGTAAAACTAAAACAATAAAATAATCTTACCTTGAAACGCGAGGGATGAGCAAAGGGATCGTGGATTCCGAGCGAGAGCGAAAAGGGGTTGGGTTGCCGGTTCTTCCTCTCCTCAAATCCGATCGCCCCCCCCCCCCCCGGATGCCCTAGCGGCACGGTCGAGAAAAGAAGAAAAAATGACTACGACCTGTTGGGTTATAAGTAATTGGATCTAAATAGGGGAAAAAACACCTAGAGGGGGGTGAATAGGTGTAAACAATAAACACTCAAAAAATCATTGCGCAAATAAACCCAATGCGGAAAAATAAAAGAACACGCAAGATTTTTACGTGGAAAAACTCCAAACCGGAGTAAAAAACCACGGGACCGATAACACGGCGAAATCCACTAGAATTAAACACACGTACAAGGTGATATAACGTACTCACAGACGACTCAACCTTTTACCATACGCTCCTAGTAGATCTTCCCGCTCGCTCCACGACGCTTCTCGAATCCACGATCCGCGCCCAACGCTGAATCCACAGCGTCCAACGTCGAGTCCACGACGTCCAACCGAATCCACGGTCTTCACCCAATAGTACGCTTCGAATCCACGAACGTACCTCGCTCCGAATCCACGAGAGCGGTTGCACCTTGAATCCACAAGGCCACGCGAGTCCACGCGCCGATTTTGGGGTAAATCGTTGTTTGTTTTGGGTGGTGATGATCCGCCGAATACTTAGATCAAAGATAGATCGGAAATACCATCTAAGTATTCATTGATTTGATTCTACTCAAAATGTGAGTATGGAAAACCTAGAATCAAATCAATCAATATAGATGAAGAAACATAGAATAAATCTATTGATTTCCTTTCTTCTCTATATATGTGGATTTTTCTTTTCGGCTATTTTCTTCTGTAATAGCGGATGCCCTAGAAATGAATACAGGGCCTATTTATAGGTTAGAAACCATTGGAAGAAGATAGGATCAAAAACTGCCTTTTCTGGAAATTTTTACCGACGGCGATCCGGATTGGAATTGACGATCCGGATTGCAGAAGCAAGAAAGACGATTTCCAGAAAATGCCTGTTCGGGATCCGGATCACAAAGTCCGATCCGGATCGTTCATACAGTTTTACCAGAACATCAATGTTCGGGATCCGGATTGCAAATCCTGATCCGGATCGAGGAAGCACACAGGTAAAACTAGTGTTCGGGATCCGGATCAGAGGATGCTGCGATCCGGATTGAACCAGTGTATGAACCAACACCCTTCGGGATCCGGATTGCCGAGTCCGATCCGGATCCTGAACATGTCCCATGTTCAGTTTTTGATGTTTATGCAATAAAAAATTCTTCCAGGTGTTTCTACACTATAAGAAGTATTCGGATCATCAAAAATCTTTAGTTAAACGTACCTGATCCCTTTGAATTCTTCTTTCTTGAGATTGAGGTATACGATCCAAAGTTTCTTCATCTTCAATCTTCAAGACTTAATACATTCACGAAATACGCCAACTCAAATTCCGTAACAATCTCCCCCTTTGGCGGTTTCGTGACAAAACACAAATCCACAAAAGAAAATTCAAAAAGATATTTTTGTTGCTATCACCATACAACAAAAATTTACAAAAGAGATCCAGAAATTAAAAACATGAGATAAACTCCTAAGACAGACTCTAGACTTAGACATCTGTAATCTCTGCACACAAAAATCATTCTTGACAAAAGAAATCGTTAGATACCTCAAGAATTGAATCATACAAAACCAAATACAGAGATAGAGTTTATTCTCATCATGACATTTGAAAAATTCAGATATGTAAGAGAATCATAGTTAAAACCAACATATCTTCTAAGCATTCAAAAACCAAATGTCACAAAAATTAGTCCAACATCAACTTGTTAGTCATATTACATGCCCAAATAGTTAGTCGAATAGTTAGTATAGAGGCATGCCACCAATCAACAAATAAAAACCAAAGTTGAGTTGAAGATACTTACCTTGATATTCACAAAGTTTAGTTCACATCATTCATTGTTTCACATCATCCATTGTTCAGAGTTCTCTCTAACTCTCTCCCCCTTTTTGTCACAAAACAAAGCCAAAACGTAGCAAGAGCTACAATATGTAAGGAGAGTTAAAAAAAAAGTTCTAGCAATATGCACAACCTGAGAACTAAACTAAAAGTTAGAACAAAAACTAAGTACTAAAAAAAAAACTAAGAACTGCAAGGTCTGCAAGAGAGTAAAGCCATAAAAAAAATGAACAGACGGTCCTGCTCAGTCTGATGAATCTGAACTGGTACAGCTCAGCTTGTTCAAAATCCCCTTGAACAGTTTCGAAATGTTTGAATACTTTTTCTTGAGCTTTTTGTGCTGAGAAGAAAGTTGCTGAAGTTCTGTCGACATTCTTTCTTGTGCAGCAAAAAGTTTTCGCTGTTCCTGACGAAGCTGTTCCAATTCATCTGTGTCTGTAGTCCCTTTCTTCGAGTGTGATGGGTGCTGTGTGGATGCAGATGGTGCATTCATTCCCGTAACCCATGGAGATTCAGTTTGAAGAATTCCAGAAAGTGAGCGTGCTCTGGTGAGAGGCCCACTATGCTGACTCGCACTCCTTTGGACATTTTTCCTTCTCGTGTACTGTCTGGTTGTTGAGGCTGATTTCATTAGTCTTTTTCCTTTGATAAATTGCCTGTCCTCCTCATCAATTTTTCGTTGAACATCTTTGAAGAATTCGTCCCATTCTTCTTCATCATAGTCTGAGCTCTCTTCCTCTGCATCCTTCGTCTTGATTTGTGTTGAATCATCCTGTTCCGTTTTAACAGATATACTCGTGTGTACCATAGTGACTAACAATAGAAAGAACCAAGAGAGAGCCATCAGGATTGAGTTTAAGAGGTGTCCTGTGCAGAGCCAACTCAAGAACATATGAAAAATCGTCAATTTTGAAAAATTTGAAACATTGTACCTAGACAATCATAATCATGTAGAGAAGCCAAGAATCAAATTAGTTTTCCAAAAAGAATTTTAAAAATAGATCAATTCCATGATTTTCAAAAATTCCTCTTTTATGCCCTAAAACAGAATTTTTAGAAATCGAAGCCTAAAAACTCGTTTATCTTAAGAAAACCCAACATAAAAGCAAAACTAATTGACCCAGAGTTCTTATTTCAAAAGAAATTTGATCAAAAACCATTCACAAACGAAAAAGTTCCAAGATTTCAACTCACGTTTGAAGAAAAACCATAAAAACTGTGAAAAACCGAGATTTTGATCAATAAAACTTACTTGAATCCGAAGAACTTTGAGTTTGGAAGCTCCAAAATGCAAGAAATCTAGAGAGAGAAGCTCTAGAGATTTTAGAACAAAAGATTAGGGTAAAAGAAATCAAATCCTCTTTGTTCTTATAAAAACCCTAGCCGTGATCCGGATCGGATCGAGAATGTGATCCGGATCGGCTACCCGCAGGAAGAATCCTGCGTTCGGGATCCGGATCACTTACCCCGATCCGGATCGGCTTCAACTTTTTCTCCAGAAAAATTCAGAAAAATTCCATAAAATCCAGAAAAAGTATGTAAGCACTTTACCATGTCAACTTTAAACAAAAAACATCGTTTCATACAACAAGAAATAGATTATGCAAAATCTATCAAAAATACCCAAAAATGAAACGAAAATTTACGAAAGTTAAAACACTTAAAGTTGAACAACTTCAATTACATCTATCCTGATCTTATGTGTAATGCCTTTATCAAATCATCAATTTTGGTAAAGAAAATGAAATACCAAGATCAATAGATGTTTGAAATCCCAGATAAGTTAGATAATATATCTAGACAATCTGTTGAAGGAGTGGCTCTTTGAGCATCTTTTACTAAAAATCCCACCTTATACCAACCATGAAATACGACTGAGTCAAGTATTTCAATATGAATTTCATCAACAATTTTCAAACAAAAATTTGCTTTTCATTCATGGAGTATTTTTTTTTTCATTTTCTCCATGTGGTGGTAGTTTTCACACTCCTCATTGGGATGTAACTCTTTCCACATCTTTTGAGCATTTTACATTTCATTGACTCCCCCTCAATTGGCTATCAATTATTTAATATATAAGGTATTCAACCAAACCATTGATCTCGAATTCATACTCGACTAAGCAATCAAATATGATAATGACTATACCAAGAGATCATTGAGAGAGAAATTGACTTTGATCACTTAAAAGATGGTTTAATTAACGTAAATGATCATTGCAACATTGAAATATTATGACATCAAAAGCATAATAAATTTCTAAATGCATAAAAGGATGCAATTAAAGTCAATTATGATTTATGCTCAATTAATGTCCTATGTACAAAACATAGATAAAGAACAAAACAAAAACAAAAACAAAACCTAACCTAAGCAAAGGTTTCAAAAGAGTTTATTTCAAGGAAAGCATGCCAATTGCTTTACGCAAGTGAATAAAACGTTTTTGATCCAAAGGTTTTGTTAAGATATCAGCTAATTGATCCTCAGTTGAAATATATGACAGTTGAAGAATGTTTGATTCAACTAGCTCTCTAAGAAAATGATATCTAAGTTCAATATGTTTTGTTCTAGAGTGCAACACAGGGTTTTTAGAAATGTTAATAGCACTAGTGTTGTCACATAAAATGGTTACCGAAGATGTTGAAATCCGGAAATCGCTCAACACGCTTTTCATCCAAATCAATTGGGTTGAACAACTTCCTGCAGAAATGTACTCCGCTTCGGCAGTCGAGAGTGCTATGCAATTCTGCTTTTTACTGTGCCATGCAACAAGGCAATGGCCAAGATAGAAGCATGCACCACTCGTGCTTTTCCGGTCATCCACTGATCCAGCCCAATCGGCATCTGAGTATCCAACAATATCCAAAGTCGTTCCCATAGGATACCAAATTCCGAAATTGATTGTACCTTTGATATATCGGATGATCCGTTTCACCGCTTTCAGGTGAACCTCCTTCGGTGCTGATTGATATCTCGCACAAATCCCAACACTGAAGGATATATCCGGGCGACTAGCCGTGAGATATAGTAGACTTCCAATCATACTGCGATACAGTTTCTCGTCTACATTCTCACTATGTGATTCACTTCCAAGTCCCTTATGGCTAGTTCCCATTGGAGTCGGAAAATCCTTAGAATTTTCAAGATCAAACTTTTTGACCAACTCCAGTGCATACTTGGATTGACACAAGTGAATTCCTTCATCGTTTTGTTTAACTTGTAATCCAAGAAAATAAGTCAATTCGCCCATCATGGACATCTCAAATTCGCTTTCCATGGTCTCCGCGAATTTAGAAGCATCATTATCTCTTGTTGCGCCAAAAACAATGTCATCGACATAGATTTGAGCAACTATGAAATTGTTTTGATAATGCTTCACAAAGAGAGTCCTGTCAGCTCCCCCTCGAGTGTAGCCCTTTTCCAAAAGGTGCTTTGTCAACCTTTCGTACCATGCTCGCGGTGCTTGTTTCAGACCGTAAAGAGCCTTTTTCAGACGAAAAACATGGTTAGGTAGTTTATGATCCACAAAACCTTTCGGTTGAGCCACATAAACTTCCTCATTTAAAAACCCATTTAAAAAGGCGCTCTTAACGTCCATTTGAAATAATTTGATTTTAAAATGACAAGCAATCGCAAACAATATACGAATGGACTCGAGTCTAGCTACAGGGGCGAAAGTTTCATCAAAGTCTATACCTTCTACTTGAGAGTAGCCTTGAGCAACTAACCTTGCTTTGTTCCTGATGATAGTACCTTCTTCATTTTTCTTGTTCTTGAAGATCCATTTGGTACCTATCACATTGTGTTGCTTCGGAGGCTTCGTCAATTCCCAGACTTTGTTTCGCTCAAATTGATGGAGCTCTTCCTGCATTGCTTTAATCCAGTAGTCATCTTGGAGAGCTTCATCAACATTCCTTGGTTCGATTTGAGATACATAGCATGCAAATCCGCAAACCAATTGTCTCCGTGTTCTAACTCCTTCTTGTGGATCTCCAATGATGTTCGATTCAGGGTGATCCTTGGAGATGCGTAACGTTTGAGGTAGAGGAGTAGACGGAGGTACACGAGATGATTCCTGCACATCAGATAAGCTTGAAGAACCGTTAGATGCATCATTATTATCGAAAGAATTGTTAGAAGAAGATGCATTAGCAGGTGTATCATCATCAAGAGAGATATCGAGGGTAGATTTTTCAGATTCAAAGTGAAAAGCTTCATCTACCTTAACATTTATCGATTCTACGATCGTCTTAGATTCTAAGTTAAAAACTCGATATGCTCTGCTGTTTGTAGAATAACCTAAGAAAATCCCTTCGTCACTTCGAGAGTCAAATTTTCCAAGATTCTCACGATCACGTAAAATAAAACACCGACTCCCAAAGATGCGAAAATATTTGATGTTAGGTTTTCTACAAAACCAAAGTTCATATGGTGTATTCAATGTCCCCGGGCGCAAATACACGCGATTAATAACATAAACAGCAGTGTTCACCGCTTCAGCCCAAAAATAAAAAGGTAAGTTCCGGCTGTGAAGCATAACACGTGCCATTTCCTGTACGACCCTGTTTTTGCGCTCGACTACACCATTTTGTTGAGGTGTGTAAGGTGCAGAGAATTCATGTTTAATGCCATTAGAAGTGCAAAAATCAATGAATTTGGAATTTATGAATTCCCCACCTCTATCACTCCTAACTCGAGTAATCCTATCATTCTTTTCAATCATAATACGATTGCAGATTTCGAGAAAAGAATCAAAGGTATCAGCTTTTTCTTTTAAGAATGCTACCCAAGTATATCTAGAAAATCATCAACCAATAAGAAAATATACCATTTACCTCCCAGAGATGGTTGACGAGTTGGCCCCATTAAGTCCATATGCAAAAGTTCCAAAGGCCGTTTTGTACCTATGTGGTTCAAGTTCTTGTGTGCAGTCCTAGACTGTTTTCCCTTTTGGCAACCGCCACACACAAGGTTTTGTTCAAAAGAAAGTTTCGGAACCCCCTTGACCACATCTTTGTTCGAAATTCTAGCAAGTTCCTTAAAGTTTATGTGACCTAGCCTTTCATGCCAAAGTGTTTCATTTTTCAAAGATGCTAGGTTACATTTTTCAGAAATCTTAGAGGAACTACATAACAATTGTTTTCTGATCTAACCCCCTTTAAAAAGAAAGCATGGTTCATGTCAGTTACAGTGCATTTATCAGAAGAAAAATTAACTGAATAACCACTATCACAAAGTTGACTTATGCTTATGAGGTTAGTCTTAAGGCCATGAACAAATAACACATTATTTAGAACCGGGCCATCCGGAATAGCTACCGTTCCCTTTCCAACAATTTTGGAAGACCGACCATCTCCGAAAACAACAAGTCCTCCGGAGTTTTTCTCAAATGTTTGAAAACAGTTTTTATCACCGGTCATATGACGGGAACACCCGCTATCCAGGTACCAAGACGAACTATCATATGCATGCAAGGAAACATTGGTAGCAAGACAGGGGAAAATTTCACCTTTGCGCACCCAAACCTTTTTGGAGTGCGTCGGTAATGATCGTGAAGTTGATCTCCTAGGTGAGAGCGTCTTGCTTGAAGAATTGCTGCTCCTTGATGATGTCGTCTTGAGCGGTGTACTACCAAGGCTCTTTTCTTTCAATTGAGTTGCAGTTGATTTTCGAGGAATAGACTTTTTGGTAGTCATTGCAAGAGGTGCTTGAGGTGTGCGTTTGGCTTCCGTCTTGCAATTTCTCCTTATGTGCCCTGAAATGCCACAACGAAAACATACCTTAGGTCTTGACGATCCCGAGGTGGATGTGGTAGGCTTGTTGTCGTTGATTGTCGTGAATTCCGGTGTCGGAGGAGGAGATACCGACTGAGGCACAAATACTGTCCCACTCGAACTTGGAATGTAATAATCCGGACCCCCGCAGAACCTCCGCAACATTAATAGTGACTGTAGAAGGCTTGTACTGTGCAAAGGAGCTTGTAGAAATGAAATTAGATATTTTTAATAGACTCTGCGCGAAAATCGAAGCAAACGGGAATTTCCGGGAGCTTTCGGCAAAATTTCGGATGAGAATTTGGCGAAACGGGCGGCAAAATCGGACTCAGCGCGCGAAAACGGTCAAAATGGTGTATTCACTTTATTTTTCGGCACATCGGCACTGTTCACCGGAACAGTAACCCGGCCGGCCGGAATTACTGTTCCGCCCGGCGGCCGCCGGCGAGCGGCGGCGGGCGGCGGCGCACGGCGGCGGGCAGCGGCGCAGCGGCGGGGCAGCGGCGGAGTGCGGAGGCGCGCGGCGCGGGCAGGCGCGGGCAGCGCGGGCAGGCGCGGGCAGGGGTCCTGGTGCGCGGTCCAGGCCTGGCGTGCACCGGGTGCACCGACAGTTCCAGCTGCCACGTGGCAGCTTCTCATTGGTGGGCCGGCTTCTAGAAGCCCGTGGGGCGGTGACACGTGGCGTGCTCCTATAGGCCGACAACTTCCGGAAGACCCGGAGCACGGGGCAAACACACGCCCCACGTGGACACGTGGCGCTTTGTCATTGGCCCTGCACAGGCTGTTTCCTGTTTTGGGCGACACGTGGCGCTTCCTGGATGGCCAGTTTCCGTGTTTCGTGTTGTGGATCAGGATCCCGTGTGGGAATATTCCTTTTGGCCCACTATATAAGAGCCCTCACACCCCTCTCTCTTGCACCTCGATTTTCGAGCCTTTAGAGAGAGAAACTGAGAAAATGCTCTATACAAAAGTTGTTCCTCTCTCTCTCTTCTTTCTCTCTCTAGAATCTCAGGAATTTAGGAGTTACAGATAGTGAGATATCTGCGACGCGGCGCACTGCGACGATTTTCTTTTTAGGCCCATTTCCCGTCGCAGTTCCGTCGAAAATTCACTGCGGGCTAACCAGGTGGAATTTTTGGACGATTTTTGCGACAGCGCGACCGTAAGAGGTAGGGCTTCGATTTTCGTGTTGATCATTTTGCTCCGTTTCGTACTTTTGGCACGTTTCCCGAGTCCTCTTTGACCCCCCTTTTTACTGTGATGGTTTTTGGACAGCACCGACTTCTCCGATTTTTATCTTGACGTAGGAGCGTCAGATCGAGGCGTTCAAAGAGTCGATTTTGATCTACTCTTCGCGAGGAACGCAACCGTGATTTTTCTGGGATTTTAGGGGCTCATTTTAGAGGTGAAAAATTCCTCTTTTTCCGTGCTGTCTGAAAAACAGCAAATATTGTGCTTTTTGGGATTTGTATTTATACCGGGAGCGTTGATTTGCAGGATTTGAGGACTGTGGACAACCAGGAGACTACCTGGGGTGTTGTTTGAGCTGATCGATGTGGGCGGTTGTTGCTTACCTCATTTTTGACAAGCTCACTGGGATTACTAGAAATCCCCTAAAATATGATAATTAACGAGAACAATTGGGACAAAATAACATGATAATTGATGAGAACCATTGGGACTACTAACAGGACTACTAACAGGACTACTAACAGGACTACTAACAGGACAATTAATGAGAACCATTGGGACAAATTAATATGACAAATGACAAGGACCGCTGGGATAAACTCCCCTAAAAATTTATATAACCCACAAATGATATGATGACTTATATTGGGACACTGTGATTAATACAAAGGCTATGATCTCGCATGCAAATGACTTTTATTCAGTAAATCAATTGTTTTAAACCTTTGACACTATTTTACAACTTTTTAAATAAAGACAGTTGCATGCATGCCCGGACATCAGGTAAGGCCACTATTCATTGCTACACTATCATATTGGGATTTGAACATGTTTCATTGTTGTCCTTTGCATTCATATGTTGTTGCTCAAGTGTGAGCAGGGGTTTGGGATAGTGTAGCCAAGGTTGTGCTAGATTGTGGACTTGTGGGGTATTGCGGTGACCGCGGACAGTAGGCGGTTGACCAGATGTTTATCATTGCATCAGATTGGGGTTGAGTTTGGTTTATTACATTAGTTGGGGATCGGGTTTTCTATAGTGGATGGAGTTTCCCACTTTGATCATAGTCATGATCCAGTCCTGCTTTTAAAACTTATCTTACGGTGCGGTTATTGCCCGGTGGTGCTTGTCCTGCGTTTAAAACTTGTCATACCGTGGGAGGTTATTGCCGGAGATTCAGTCCTGCTTTTGAGACTTATCTTACCGGTGCGGTTATTGCCGGTGGTGCTTTACTCGTGTGGGTCGCTCCCCTCGAGTTCCCCTCTAGAGGTTGGAGCCAGATAGTTCTTGACAGTTTTGCTATCACAATCGGCGCGGTTATTGCACGATGATGAGAGCGGCAGCAGGTTCTTGACAGTTTTGCTATCACATCGGCGCGGTTATTGCACGATGATGAGAGCGGCAGCGGGTAGTAGTACAGTTCTTGCTGGTGGCTAGATTGGGTTTATTTGGACAGATACTATTTCTGATGCATACTTACAGTTTTGACAGCATAGTAGTGGTAGTTTTTCTGTTTCAGCATCTTATGTATCTTACCACTTTTCCTTTTCCCTTTTGCCTCTAGTAGTCCTAGTGGGTGCGTCAGAGTTGAGGTTTTACCCACTAGGGGAGGCTACTGGTTTATCTGGTAGTTCTCACCCCCATTGTTATTTTCTGTTTCTTTCTTCTCCTTTATTTTGCAGAGTCATCTGCGGGAGCTGCTAGGCCATCGGCAGCTGATCGAGGTAAGGGGATCGCTGAATAGATAGATCTCCTGTGAGGCTGAGAGCTATTAGACAGATATTGTACCCTCCACTCAGACTGTGATATTCTCCTTTCATTTTGAGGTCTGGCGTTAGCCAGCTGGTTGTACTATTTTGGTGAGCTGGGAGATTATTGTACTTATTACAGTATTATTTGTAGTCCCAGTCTGAGATACTATGTGGTTCTTCTATTTCAGCTCTGTATTATGCTCTTTTATTGTTAGATTATATCTGAGCAGGTTACCAGCGCTTCGTGTACGCGGAAAATTCCGTGTGCACGGCGGATCTGTAGACGAGCCCGGGTTCCGGGGCGTGACAGATTAAGTTGGTATCAGAGCTTAGGGATAGGTCAGTTGGGACTTAGGAAACCCTAGGCTTTTGGCAGACCCTAGGATAATAGGGCGTGAGAGACGTGACATTTTGCGAAAGTCGTTGATTTATTGTTTGACTCTTCCAGTGAGAGAAGAGGGACCGACATACCCAAATTTCTGGTGTACAGTTATGTTGGCTGCAGACAACATAAAGTCACAGAAATAGGGGGATGTCCTTGACTTTCGCCAGATAAGGGTCGTGTGGGGTTGTGTTATTGATTGTAGTTTCTTGTGGTGGAATGCTACCACAACGCAGGATGTTTACACGTTCGCAGCCTTCTTCCTCTGAACCCGATCAGGAGGAGTCCGGGCAGGGCCAGCAGAGGGAGGTACGAGAACTACAGGCCCAGGTGGCCCAGATGTCAGAGGCCTTTCGGCGTCAGGAGGAGGCCGTGGGCCGGTTGACGCGTATGTTGGAGCAGAGGGCGCAACCTAGTTGTAGCACCCTCGGAAAGTTCTCCCGTGCCACCCTCCCCTGCTGTGGCTCCCCCAGTTGTACCGGTGACCCCGGCATCCCCTGCTGCTCGGGATGCTGGTAGTCAACCGTCTAGGTTAACCGGACCTCTGACCCCTGCAGAACAGCGAGAGGTGGTTGATTTGCTGATCAAGTTCCGCCAGTTTGACCCACCCTATTTTTCGGGGCAAAATGTTGAGCCGTGGGAGGCAGAGTCGTGGGTAACGGCAATGGAGCGACGTTTTGAGACACTATTCATCGAGGAGCGATACCAGGTGTTATTGGCAACGAACTTTTTGGAGCGCAACGCCGAGGCTTGGTGGCGACGTGTTCGACCAGCTGGTCCGCCTGGGGCCCAACTCTTGGCCTGGGTGGAGTTCCGCAGTCTCCTTCTTGGGGCTTTCTTCCCGGAAAGCGTCCGGCAGAGGTTGGAGGAGCAGTTGAAAAACCTTCGCCAAGGAGATCGGCCCGTACACGAGTACATTGCCAATTTCAATCAGTTGTTGGCATGTGTACCGAACGTGGCCAGGGATGAGGCGCACCGAATATACATGTTCGAGCGAGGGTTGCGCCGGGACCTTTTTCAACTAGTTCGCTCGCGTAGGTTACAGACCTTGGAGGCCTCGATGGAGCAGGCACTCTATGTTGAGTGCGGAGAGGTAGTAATGGAGGAGGTAGCTCCGGCTCCCACAGTGATTCCGGGGGCGAAGCGCCCAGCACAGACGGACGAAGGGCAATCGAGCTGCCAGGGACCCTCGAAACTTCCACGATTCCATCCTCCGGGTCGTGAGTTTCAGGGATACCAAAGATCGGGTGAACCCCGTCAGCCACAGCAGCAGCAGGAATCGCGGCAACAGATACAGAGACAGCAGCAGTCGGGACAGCCACGGCTTCGCGACAAAAACAGATGTATATTCTGTGGAGGACCTCATTTGTCGCACACACTGTGATCAGAGGTGGGGTCGTTGTTTTAAATGTGGACAGTCAGGCCATATTCGAGCATCATGCCCCCTTTCGACCCCAGCGGCGCCTTCTTCAGTTTCGTCTCCCTTCGTATCTCAGCAGCGGTCGTCGGCTCAGCGGCTTTATGCTCCAGCGAGCGGATCACCATCTTTTTACCCTGCGGATCACCAGCCACCGGTTTAGAGCGGTCGGGTTTATGCCGCTCAGGTGGAGGACTTTGCAACAGCCGACCGGTATTATTATTATTATTAGTATTGTTTTGCTTTTTGGCATTAGATTTTGCATTGTATTGCACTTGAGCATGCTAGATATGCGTTAGGAGTACATTTACTTCATTATATGGGTTAGGGGTAGGACGGTCACCTTATGCACGGGAGGTACGTATTCCCGATCTTTTAGCGCATGGAGGTGTGTCGTTGGTCCTGACCGGTGCAGATGAGTCCTGGATTATGCCAGTAGACCAGATGGTCATGACTCAGCTGCGGGACTTGATCATGGTACATAGATAAACTGGCTGGCTCAGTATTCTTTTTCGCGGCGGTTGATTGTGCTGCAAGGACGATCTTTTGGGAAGCCAGGCCAGGAGAGGTCTGTGTGCCGGGGTTGCCGCAGGGCTTTCTTTGCCTCTGAAGTTTTGACTTCGCTAGCGAGGCGGATGTTTCGCTTTGGGTGCGGAACTTTTTTGGCTAGCATAGCTTGGGGCCTACGGGGCGCCGGTGCTTTTTGAGATGTAGGAAGTAGGTTCACTTCGGCATTGTAAGGAATTACCGGGAATTAGACAAAGTGATCATTTGGGGGATTTTTTAGGAACCTCAGGAGTACAGAAGTACTCGGATCGAGCATTTTGTGCCGTAGACATGAGGATTGGATTACCAGGTGCCCTGGGAGGAGCGGATGCATTTGCTGGTATAGACTACTTAGTCTCTTGAGCGGTTAGTCCTGCTGTACTTAATGAGGTGGTGCGGTTATCTAAGTGCCGCCTCTATTTTGTATCCGTTAGAGACCCAAGATTTGAGCCTTGGGGACTAAACTCAGGTTTAGTAGGGTTTTTCCTCCGCAGACTGATGGGCAGTCAGAGCGGATTATGCAGATCTTGGAGGATATGCTAAGAGCATACATCTTGGATTTCGGCGGAGGGATGGATTCGACACTTACCCTCGGCTGAGCTCGCGTACAACAACAGTTTTCAAGCAAGCATTTAGATGACTTCGTTTGAAGCGTTGTATGGACGCAAGTGTCGGTCACCCCTTTTATTAGGAATGACGGGGGCGAGAGGGCGGACCTTGGGACCAGACGTATTGCTAGAGGCAGAGGAAAAGATCCGAGCGAGTCGGATGTATCTTCAGACCGCCCAAAGCCGGCAGAGGAGCTATGCCGATGTTCGGCGACGAGACTTGGATTTCAAGTTGGAGATCATGTAAGTCTCGCCGTCCAAAGGAATCAGGAGATTCGGCATTCGTGGGAAACTTAGCCCCGATATCTTAGACCCTTTGAGGTATTGGAGCGTATCGGGCCATTCCTTAGGTGAAAATCCAACGGGGCAATCATGACGAGCGCAAGACTACATGGGAGCTCGAGTCGGAGATGAAGGATGCTCACCCCTACTTATTCAAGACATCGGACTGAGGATTACTGTTTAGTCTCGTTTCGAGGACGAAACTCTTTTTAGTGGGGGAGAATGTAATAATCCGGACCCCCGCAGAACCTCCGCAACATTAATAGTGACTGTAGAAGGCTTGTACTGTGCAAAGGAGCTTGTAGAAATGAAATTAGATATTTTTAATAGACTCTGCGCGAAAATCGGAGCAAACGGGAATTTCCGGGAGCTTTCGGCAAAATTTCGGATGAGAATTTGGCGAAACGGACGGCAAAATTCGGACTCAGCGCGCGCGAAAACGGTCAAAATGGTGTATTCACTTTATTTTTCGGCACATCGGCACTGTTCACCGGAACAGTAACCCGGCCGGCCGGAATTACTGTTCCGGCCGGCGGCGGCCGCCGGCGAGCGGCGGCGGGCGGCGGCGCACGGCGGCGGGCAGCGGCGCAGCGGCGGGGCAGCGGCGGAGTGCGGAGGCGCGCGGCGCGGGCAGGCGCGGGCAGCGCGGGCAGGCGCGGGCAGGGGTCCTGGTGCGCGGTCCACAGGCCTGGCGTGCACCGGGTGCACCGACAGTTCCAGCTGCCACGTGGCAGCTTCTCATTGGTGGGCCGGCTTCTAGAAGCCGTGGGGCGGTGACACGTGGCGTGCTCCTATAGGCCGACAAACTTCCGGAAGACCCGGAGCACGGGGCAAACACACGCCCCACGTGGACACGTGGCGCTTTGTCATTGGCCCTGCACAGGCTGTTTCCTGTTTGGGCGGACACGTGGCCTTCCTGGATGGCCAGTTTCCGTGTTTCGTGTTTGGATCAGGATCCCGTGTGGGAATATTCCTTTTGGCCCACTATATAAGAGCCCTCACACCCCTCTCTCTTGCACCTCGATTTCCGAGCCTTTAGAGAGAGAAACTGAGAAAATGCTCTATACAAAAGTTGTTCCTCTCTCTCTCTTCTTTCTCTCTCTAGAATCTCAGGAATTTAGGAGTTACAGATAGTGATGTTGGGTTTAGGTTAATAAGGATCTAATAGGGGAAAAAACACCTAGAGGGGGGTGAATAGGTGTAAACAATAAACACTCAAAAATCTTTGTGCGATAAAACCCAATGCGGAAAAATAAAAGAACACACAAGATTTTTACGTGGAAAACTCCAAACCGGAGTAAAAAACCACGGGACCGATAACACGGCGAAATCCACTAGAGTTAACACACGTACAAGGTGATATAACGTACTCACAGACGACTCAACCTTTTACCATACGCCCCTAGTCGATCTTCTCCGCTCGCTCCGCAACGCTTCTCGAATCCACGATTTGCGCGCCAACGCTGAATCCACAGCGTCCAACGTCGAATCCACGACGTCCGACCGAATCCACGGTCTTCACCCAATGGCACGCTTCGAATCCACGAACGCACCTCGCTCCGAATCCACGAGAGCGATGACACCTTGAATCCACAAGGCCACGCGAGTCCACGCGCCGATTTTGGGATAAATCGTTGTTTGTTTGGGTGGTGATGATCCGCCGAATACTTAGATCAAGAGTAGATCGGAAATACCATCTAAGTATTCATTAGTTTGATTCAACTCAAGATATGAGTATGAAAATCCTAGAATCAAACTAATCAATATAGATGAAGAACCATTAAATAGATCTAATGATTTCCGTTCTTCTCTATATGTGGATCTAAGGCCGTATAAAATGATATTTGAAAATGACGGCTCTTTTTCCGATGCCCTAGAAATGAAATAGGAGGGCTATATATAGGTTAGAAACCCTAGGAAGAATATTCGGATCAAAAACAAACTTTTCTGGAAAGTTTTACCGACGGCGATCCGGATTGCATAAGCCACGATCCGGATCGCAGACGCACAGAATGCAGTTTCCAGAAAATCACCTGTTCGGGATCCGGATCATAATCCACGATCCGGATCGTTCATACATTTTCACAAAACACCCCATTCGGGATCCGGACTGCCCAAGCTATGATCCGGATTGCAGCAATGTATGAACGAACACCTTTCGGGATCCGGATTGAAAGTCCACGATCCGGATCCTGAACATGTCCCATGTTCAGTTTTTGATGAATATGCAATTAAAACCTCTTCCAAGTGTTTCTACACTATAAGAAGTATTCGGATCATCAAAATTATTTAGTTAAACGTACCTGATCCTTTTGAATTCTTCTTTCTTGAGATTGAGGTATATGATCCACAGTTTCTTCATCTTCAATCCTCAAGACTTAAACTATTCACGAAATACGCCAACTCAAATTCCGTAACAATCTCCCCCTTTGGCGGTTTCGTGACAAAACACAGATCCACAAAAGAAAATTCAAAAAGATATTTTTGTTGCTATCACCATACAACAAAAATTTACAAAAGAGTTCCAGGAATTAAAAACATGAGATAAACTCCTAAGACAGACTCTAGACTTAGACATCTGTAACCTCTGCACACAGAAAACATTCTTGACAAACAAATTCGTTAGATACCTCAAGAATTGGAACATAGAAAAAACCAAGTGCAGAGATAGAGTTTGATCTCACCATGACATTTAAAAGAATCAGATATGTGAAAGAAACATAGTTAAAACCAACATATCTTCTAAGCAGTTGAAAAACCAAAATGTCAAAGTATGTTAGTCCAACACCAACTTGTTAGTCATATTACATGCCCAAATAGTTAGTCAAATAGTTAGTATAGAAGCATGTCACAATCCACAAAAGAAAACCAAAGTTGAGTTGAGATTCATACTTACCTTGATATCACAATCATTGTTCATTCATTGTTCATTGTTTTCGCTAACTCTCTCCCCCTTTTTGTCACAAAAACAAGCCAAAACGTAGCATGAGCTACAATATGTAAGGAGAGTAAACAAAAAGTTCATAAGGTTCTAAAGATATGCACAAACTAAAATCAATTAAGTATAAAACTAAATCAAAATCCTGCACAAAAAAAGAGAAGAAGAAAAAAAAATGTCATTCGTCAGAATCCGAGTCGTCAGAGCTCGTGCAACCCAATTTATAGAACATCTTTGTCATCCGCTTGTGCATAGAGTTGACCTTTTTAGTGAAGGTAATGTGAGCTGCCGTGACGATTTCAAGCTCATTGCAAAGTCTTTGCTGTTCCTTCAAGATCTGTTCTTGCTTGACAGATAGTCGTTGTTGCCACTTGAAGATCGAAGTTAGTGAGGCTTCATCAGTCTCGCCGGGTTCTTGCTCAGACGGTGAGGCCGAGGTGCCATCACAAGGTTTCTTGTCAGTAAAATGAGGTAATTTGTGAAGTGACTTCACAATCGTTGATTCATCAATCATCCCGCAACTGTGCTGATATGATGTGGAGCTTACATCAATGTCAAACTTTTGTAATATCCTCATGATGAGTAGAGGAAACGGAAGTCGCTCAGACGGATGAGGATGCACAATGTACCTTGACATTCTATTCCAGATTATATAGGGGATATTCAAGTTCAATCCACTAGCCTCAGAGGGATGGCCTATGAGATACAGGAATAGTAGTCGCTCCCACCTCACAACCTTGGTCTGCATGTTAGGCAAAATGTTGTAGCACGTGATGAAGTTTAGAAATCGGTACTCCAGTCGTAGATACTTTGACCTTACACCCTTACCATCAGCTGATTTGGTTCCTTCCAGACAAATCTTGTCAATCACAGTTTGCCACAATTCTTTTGTCAAACTTTTTCCTTTCAAAAAGTTAATCCCCGATGTGCTCGATTCCATTCCAAGAACGTCACCAATTAACTGCGGTGTGATCTTAAGCTTCATTCCTAGGACATTTGTATAAAAATACATAGACCCATTTTCAGTCTCCTGAAGATGTCTCGCATTCGTGTAGAAGGTTCTCACACGATACAAACAATATCCGAGAAGTTCAGGAAAACGGCAGACTTGAAGAAGAGAAGCTTGTTCTATCAATCTTCCAAATTCTGGTGAATGATTGCGAAGGGCTTCAATGTTGACATGACGTTCTCCGATACATTCACGTCGTTCAAAAGCTCGAAGACGGTCAGAATTAACGACTACTTCTTCAACACGTGGCGGAGAGTCAGGGCTATTGGTGCATCAATGTTAGTGTCTCGTCTTAATCCATAACGTCTAGCAAGTCGTTTCCGTTTGAAAGAGATAATTGGAGTAGACATAGGAACATTTCCAGTATTCATTGGTGCTTTCCCTTTTCGGTTAGATTTTGAAGGCAATACCTCATCATCATCATCATCAGTCAGCATATCCCAGTGTACTTCATCAGGGTTCTTTTCAAGTTCAGTGTCACTTATAACTTCCACTTCTCCTTTTCGTTGAACTTTCTTGGCGCGCTTCAATTTGTTGGTTGGTCGAGTGAGTACCATCGTGACTAGTAGCAGAATCAACCAAGAGAATGCCATTGATTCTAGTGCTTTGAGTTTTAAGAAGGTGTCCTGTGAAGACCAACTCAAGAATATATGAAAAATCGTCAATTTTGAAAAATTTGAAAAATTTGCACCTAGACAATCATAATCATATAGAGAAGCCAAGAATCAAATTAGTTTTCCAAAAAGAATTTTAAAAATAGATCAAATCCATGATTTACAAAAATTCCTCTTTTATGCCCTTAAACCGAATTTTTAGAAATCGAAGCCTAAAAACACGTTAAACAAGTGAAATCCCAGCATAAAAGTAAAACTAATTGATCCAGAGTTCTTATTTCAAAAGAAATTTGATCAAAAACCATTCACAAACGAAAAAATCCAACTTTACAACTCACGTTTGATGAAAAAACAGAAAAACTGTGAAAAACCGAGTTTTGATCATGAAAACTTACTTGAATCCAAAGAACTTTGAGTTTTGAAGCACCAGGAAGCAAGAAATCTAGAGAGAGAAACTCTAGAAGCTTGAAAACCAGAAATTAGGGTTAAGAAATCTCGAATCTGAAAGTTTCTATATAGAACCCTAGCCGCGATCCGGATCGGCCGAGAATGTGATCCGGACCGGCCACACGCGGGAAAAATCCTGCGTTC
The DNA here is from genome assembly GCA_029168755.2 of Tillandsia fasciculata. NCBI lineage: Eukaryota > Viridiplantae > Streptophyta > Magnoliopsida > Poales > Bromeliaceae > Tillandsia > Tillandsia fasciculata. The sequence goes on along the minus strand of CM054939.1, from coordinate 16,028,648 downwards.
GGGATCCGGATCACTTGCCACGATCCGGATCGGCTACACCTTTTTCTTCAGAAAAATTAAGAAAAATACAGTAAAATCCAGAAAAAGTATGTAAGCACATTATCATGTCAACTTTAAACAAATGACATCGTTTCACACAACAAGAAATAGATTATGAAAAATCTATCAATAATATCCAAAAATGAAACGAAGATTTACGAAAGTTAAAACACTTAAAGTTGAACAACTTCAATTACATCTATCTTGATCCTATGTGTAATGTCTTTATCAAATCATCAATTTCAGTAAAGAAAATGAAGTACCAAGATCAATAGATGTTTGAAATCCCAGATAAGTTAAATAATATATCTAGACAATCTGTTGAAGGAGTGGCTCTTTGAGCATCTTAAATCAAAAATCCCACCTTATACCAACCATGAAATACGACTGAGTCAAGTATTTCAATATGAGTTTTATCAACAATTTTTCAAACAAAAGTTTGCTTTTCATTCATGGAGTTCCTTTTTCTTTCATTTTCTCCATGTGGTGGTAGTTTTCACACTCCTCACTGGGATGTAACTCTTTCCACATCTTTTGAGCATTTCACATTTCATTGACTCCCCCTCAATTGGCTATCAATTATTCAATATATAAAGTATTCAACCAAACCATTGATCTCGAATTCATACTCGACTAAGCAATCAAATATGATAATGACTATACCAAGAGATCATTGAGAGAGAAATTGACTTTGATCACAGAAAGATGGTTTAATTAACGTAAATGATCATTGCAACATTGAAACATTATGACATCAAAAACATAATAAATTTCTAAATGCATAAAAGGATGCAATTAAAGTCAATTATGATGTATGCTCAATTAGTGTGCTATGTACAGAACATAGATAAAGAACAAAACAAAAACAAGAACAAAAACAAAACCTAATCTAAGCAAAGGTTTCAAAAAGAGTTTATTTCAAGGAAAGCATACCAATTGCTTTTCGCAAGTGAATGAAACGTTTTTGATCCAACGGTTTTGTTAAGATGTCGGCTAATTGATCTTCAGTTGAAATATATGACAGTTGAAGAATGTTTGATTCAACTAGCTCTCTAAGAAAATGATATCTAAGTTCAATATGTTTTGTTCTAGAGTGCAACACAGGGTTTTTAGAAATGTTAATGGCACTAGTGTTGTCACATAAAATGGTTACCGAAGATGTTGAAATTCGGAAATCACTCAACACGCTCTTCATCCAAATCAATTGGGTTGAGCAACTTCCTGCAGAAATGTACTCCGCTTCGGCAGTCGAGAGTGCTATGCAGTTCTGTTTCTTACTGTGCCATGCAACAAGGCAGTGGCCTAGATAGAAGCATGCACCACTCGTGCTTTTTCGGTCATCCACAGATCCAGCCCAATCGGCATCTGAGTATCCAACAATATCCAAAGTCGTTCCCATGGGATACCAAATTCCGAAACTGATTGTACCTTTGATATACCGGATGATCCGTTTCACCGCTTTCAGGTGAACCTCCTTCGGTGCTGATTGATATCTCGCACAAATCCCAACACTGAAGGATATATCCGGGCGACTAGCCGTGAGATATAGTAGACTTCCAATCATACTGCGGTACAGTTTCTCGTCTACATTCTCACTTTGTGATTCACTTCCAAGTCCCTTATGGCTAGTTCCCATTGGAGTTGGAAAATCTTTCGAATTTTCAAGGTCAAACTTTTTGACCAACTCCAGTGCATACTTGGATTGACACAAGTGAATTCCTTCATCGTTCTGCTTAACTTGTAATCCAAGAAAGTAATTCAACTCGCCCATCATGGACATCTCAAATTCGCTTTCCATGGTCTCCGCGAATTTAGAAGCATCAGTATTCTTGTTGCTCCAAAAACAATGTCATCAACATAGATTTGAGCAACTATGAAATCATTTTGATAATGCTTCACAAAGAGAGTCCTGTCAGCTCCCCCTCGAGTGTAGCCCTTTTCCAAAAGGTGCTTTGTCAACCTTTCGTACCATGCTCGCGGTGCTTGTTTCAGACCGTAAAGAGCCTTTTTCAGTCGAAAAACATGGTTAGGTAGTTTATGATCCACAAAACCTTTCGGTTGAGCTACATAAACTTCCTCATTTAAAAATCCATTTAAAAAGGCGCTCTTAACGTCCATTTGAAATAATTTGATTTTAAAATGACAAGCAATCGCAAACAGTATACGAATGGACTCGAGTCTAGCTACAGGGGCGAAGGTTTCATCAAAGTCTATACCTTCTACTTGAGAATAGCCTTGAGCAACTAACCTTGCTTTGTTCCGGATGATAGTACCTTCTTCGTTTTTCTTGTTCTTGAAGATCCATTTGGTACCTATCACATTGTGTTGCTTCGGAGGCTTTGTCAGTTCCCAGACTTTGTTTCGCTCGAATTGATGGAGCTCTTCCTGCATTGCTTTAATCCAATAATCATCTTGGAGAGCTTCATCAACATTCCTTGGTTCGATTTGAGATACATAACATGCAAATCCGCAAACCAATTGTCTCCGTGTTCTAACTCCTTCTTGTGGATCTCCAATTATGTTCGATTCAGGGTGATCCTTGGAGATGCGTAACGTCTGAGGTAGAGGAGTAGGCGGAGGTACACGAGATGATTCCTGCACATCACATGAGCTTGAAGAACCGTTAGATGCATCAACATTATTATCGAAAGAATTGTTAGAAGAAGATGCATTAGCAGGTGAATCATCATCCAGAGAGATATCGAGGGTAGATTTTTCAGATTCAAAATGAAAAGCTTCATCTACCTTAACATTTATCGATTCTACGATCGTCTTAGATTCTAAGTTAAAAACTCGATATGCTCTACTGTTTGTAGAATAACCTAAGAAAATCCCTTCGTCACTTCGAGAGTCAAATTTACCAAGATTCTCACGATCACGTAAAATAAAACATCGACTCCCGAAAATACGAAAATATTTGATATTAGGTTTTCTACTAAACCATAGTTCATATGGTGTATTAAAAGTCCCCGGGCGCAAGTACACTCGATTGATAACATAGACAGCCGTGTTCACCGCTTCAGCCCAAAAGTATAAAGGAAGGTTCCGGCTATGAAGCATAACACGAGCCATCTCCTGTACGACCCTGTTCTTGCGCTCGACTACACCATTTTGTTGAGGTGTGTAAGGTGCGGAGAATTCATGTTTAATGCCATTAGAAACACAAAAATCAATGAATTTAGAATTTATGAATTCACCACCTCTATCACTCCTCACTCGAGTAATCCTTTCATTCTTTTCTATCATAATACGATTGCAGATTTCGAGAAAAGAATCAAAGGTATCAGCTTTTTCCTTTAGAAAGGCTACCCAAGTATATCTAGAAAAATCATCAACCAATAAGAAAATATACCATTTACCTCCCAGAGATGGTTGACGAGTTGGCCCCATTAAGTCCATATGCAAAAGTTCCAAAGGCCGTTTTGTACCTATGTGGTTCAAATTCTTGTGTGCAGTCCTAGACTGTTTTCCCTTTTGGCAACCGCCACACACAAGGTTTTGTTCAAAAGAAAGTTTCGGAACCCCTTTGACCACATCTTTATTTGAAATTCTAGCAAGTTCCTTAAAGTTTATGTGACCTAGCCTTTCATGCCAAAGTGTTTCATTTTTCAAAGATGCTAGGTTACATTTTTCAGAAATCTTAGAAGGAACTACATAACAGTTGTTTTCTGATCTAACCCCCTTTAAAAAGAAAGCATGGTTCAAGTCAGTTACAGTGCATTTATCAGATGAAAAATTAACTGAATAACCACTATCACACAGTTGACTTATGCTTATGAGGTTAGTCTTTAGGCCATGAACAAATAATACATTATCTAGAACCGGGCCATCTGGAATAGCTACTGTTCCCTTTCCAACAATTTTGGAAGACCGGCCATCTCCGAAAACAACAAGTCCTCCGGAGTTTTTCTCAAAAGTTTGAAAACAGTTTTTATCGCCGGTCATATGTCGGGAACACCCGCTATCCAAATACCAAGACGAACTATCATATGCATGCAAGGAAACAGTGGTAGCAAGACAGGGAAAGATCTCACCTTTGCGCACCCAAACCTTTTTGGTATGCGACTGTAGTGCTCGTGAGTTGATTTCCTAGGTGAGGGCGTCTTGCTTGAAGAATTGCTGCTCCTTGAAGATGTCGTCTTGAGCGATGTACTACCAAGGCTCTTTTCCGTCAATTTGGTTGGAGTGGTTTTCCGAGGAATAGCCCTTTTGGTAGTTGCTGCAAGATGTTCTTGAGGTGTGCATTTGGCTCCAGTCTTGCAGTTTCTTCTGATGTGCCCTGAAATGCCACAACGAAAACATACCTTGGTTCTTGTCGATTCCGAAGATGATGTAGTAGGTTCGTTGTCGTTGCTTGGCGTGAACACCGGTGTCGGAGGAGGAGATACCGACGAGGCACAAATACTGTACCACTCGAACTTGGAATGTCTCCAGTTTGAGTGTATCCGAGGCCGAACTTGTTTCTTTGACCGAGACCAAGGAGTCTGTCCAACTTACTCCTTCCAGAAGTAAATCTCTGTAAGTCATCCTTTAGTTGGCGTATGGTCTCTGTCATTTCAGATTTTTCCTGTCGGGCCTCGCCGTAGAGCTTCAAGAAGTAATTCGCTTTGTTCACCATGTCTACATAACTCTTCTCGAAATGCTCATTGGACTCTTGAAGGGAAACATTTGTCTTAACCAGATTGTCCCTTTCCACTTCAAGATCGGTTGAGATAGAGGTTACTCTTTTTAATTCATCTTCAAGATCCAGTAATCTCTCTTTCAACCCCTTGTTTTGTTTAGCCAGTTTCTTTGAATCCCTCAAAAGTTGATGGTAGGCTAAAACAAAATCTTCACCTTCCGAATTATCTGACTCATCGTCCGTTGCAATCTTTTCCACAGTGGAGTTGGACAGTGAGTCGGATGTACTTGCCATTAAGCACATGAAGGATGAAGGTTTGGTGGACGCGTGGAAAGCTGTCGCGTTGTCTTCTTCATCACTTGACGATGACTCATTTGACGTGGAGTTGTCATCCCAAGTGACTGCTTGCATCGCTTTCTTCTTAGCCGGATTCTTGTTGGGACATTCCGTTGCTATGTGGCCGTAGCCTCGACATTTGAAACACTGAACTTGTCCCTCAGAACTTTTCTTATCCTTTGAGAAGTTCTCTTGGCTTCTTGACTTGTAGCTTGAAGAATCCCTTGCCTTTCTTCGACTTTCCGAAGGATGGAGTTTTGCTTGAATTTCCCCTTCGAAAGTTGCGGCGAAACTTCCTTGTCAAGAGAGCGAGCTGCTTCTCAAAGTCCTCCATAGAAATGTTCTCGTCGTCGTCCGAGGAGGATGAATCCGCGTCTTCTTCTTTAGTTGATTTCAATGCGTAACCTGAAGACTTAGAAGAGGATGCCTTTCCAGAAGAATAGTTAGTAGGAAAAGTCATTTCATAAGTTTGTAAAGCACCTACTAATTCTTCTACACGCATTTCGTCCGGGTGTTTAATTGTTTCAATGGCTGCAACCTTCGGGCGAAATCGTTCAGGAAGAGTTCTTAGAATTTTTCTTACAACTTTAAATTCTGGAATCTTCTCTCCCAAGTTAGCACATGAGTTCACGATGTCTTGCAATCGTGTGTAATAGTCAGTGAAGGATTCATTCTCTGCCATAGAGATAGAGTCAAACTTGCTCGTAAGCATTTGCAGTTTCTGAATCTTCACTAGGTTAGTTCCCTCATGCGTAACTTGAAGAACATCCCAGATTTCTTTCGCAGTCTCACATGCCGAGACGCGAGAGAACTCAGTTTGTGACAAAGCATTAAATAGAGCATTAATCCCTTTGCCATTGTAAGAAGATAAGTCTATCTCTTCCTTGGTCCATTTCGACCTAGGTTTTAAGGTGCGAACATCATCTAAAATTTCAGTTGGATTAGACCATCCTAATTCAATTGATTGCCACACCCTTTCGTCGATGGAAATTAAGAAAGCTTTCATCCGTACTTTCCAGTACGCATAATTAGTTCCATCAAAGAAAGGGGGTCGATTGATGTTTCCACCTTCAACCATTGTTTACAACCCTATTCCCGCTCTGATACCACTTGTTGGGTTTAGGTTAATAAGGATCTAATAGGGGAAAAAACACCTAGAGGGGGGTGAATAGGTGTAAACAATAAACACTCAAAAATCATTGTGCGATAAAACCCAATGCGGAAAAATAAAAGAACACACAAGATTTTTACGTGGAAAACTCCAAACCGGAGTAAAAAACCACGGGACCGATAACACGGCGAAATCCACTAGAGTTAACACACGTACAAGGTGATATAACGTACTCACAGACGACTCAACCTTTTACCATACGCCCCTAGTCGATCTTCTCCGCTCGCTCCGCAACGCTTCTCGAATCCACGATTTGCGCCGCCAACGCTGAATCCACAGCGTCCAACGTCGAGTCCACGACGTCCGACCGAATCCACGGTCTTCACCCAATGGCACGCTTCGAATCCACGAACGCACCTCGCTCCGAATCCACGAGAGCGATGACACCTTGAATCCACAAGGCCACGCGAGTCCACGCGCCGATTTTGGGGTAAATCGTTGTTTGTTTGGGTGGTGATGATCCGCCGAATACTTAGATCAAGAGTAGATCGGAAATACCATCTAAGTATTCATTAGTTTGATTCAACTCAAGATATGAGTATGAAAATCCTAGAATCAAACTAATCAATATAGATGAAGAACCATTAAATAGATCTAATGATTTCCGTTCTTCTCTATATGTGGATCTAAGGCCGTATAAAATGATATTTGAAAATGACGGCTCTTTTTCCGATGCCCTAGAAATGAAATAGGAGGGCTATTTATAGGTTAGAAACCCTAGGAAGAATATTCGGATCAAAAACAAACTTTTCTGGAAAGTTTTACCGACGGCGATCCGGATTGCATAAGCCACGATCCGGATCGCAGACGCACAGAATGCAGTTTCCAGAAAATCGCCTGTTCGGGATCCGGATCATAATCCACGATCCGGATCGTTCATACATTTTCACAAAACACCCCATTCGGGATCCGGACTGCCCAAGCTATGATCCGGATTGCAGCAATGTATGAACGAACACCTTTCGGGATCCGGATTGAAAGTCCACGATCCGGATCCTGAACATGTCCCATGTTCAGTTTTTGATGAATATGCAATTAAAACCTCTTCCAAGTGTTTCTACACTATAAGAAGTATTCGGATCATCAAAATTATTTAGTTAAACGTACCTGATCCTTTTGAATTCTTCTTTCTTGAGATTGAGGTATATGATCCACAGTTTCTTCATCTTCAATCCTCAAGACTTAAACTATTCACGAAATACGCCAACTCAAATTCCGTAACAAGTGAGATATCTGCGACGCGGCGCACTGCGACGATTTTCTTTTTAGGCCCATTTCCCGTCGCAGTTCCGTCGAAAATTCACTGCGGGCTAACCAGGTGGAATTTTTGGACGATTTTTGCGACAGCGCGACCGTAAGAGGTAGGGCTTCGATTTTTGTGTTGATCATTTTGCTCCGTTTCATACTTTTGGCACGTTTCCCGAGCCCTCTTTGACCCCCCTTTTTACTGTGATGGTTTTTGGACAGCACCGACTTCTCCGATTTTTATCTTGACGTAGGAGCGTCAGATCGAGGCGTTCAAAGAGTCGATTTTGATCTACTCTTCGCGAGAAACGCAACCGTGATTTTTCTGGGATTTTAGGGGCTCATTTTAGAGATGAAAAATTCCTCTTTTTCCGTGCTGTCTGAAAAACAGCAAATATTGTGCTTTTTTGGGATTTGTATTTATACCGGGAGCGTTGATTTGCAGGATTTGAGGACTGTGGACAACCAGGAGACTACCTGGGGTGTTGTTTGAGCTGATCGATGTGGACGGTTGTTGCTTACCTCATTTTTGACAAGCTCACTGGGATTACTAGAAATCCCCTAAAATATGATAATTAACGAGAACAATTGGGACAAAATAACATGATAATTGATGAGAACCATTGGGACTACTAACAGGACTACTAACAGGACTACTAACAGGACTACTAACAGGACAATTAATGAGAACCATTGGGACAAATTAATATGACAAATGACAAGGACCGCTGGGATAAACTCCCCTAAAAATTTATATAACCCACAAATGATATGATGACTTATATTGGGACACTGTGATTAATACAAAGGCTATGATCTCGCATGCAAATGACTTTTATTCAGTAAATCAATTGTTTTAAACCTTTGACACTATTTTACAACTTTTTAAATAAAGATAGTTGCATGCATGCCCGGACATCAGGTAAAAGCCGCTATTCATTGCTACGCTATCATATTGAGATTTGAACATGTTTCATTGTTGTCCTTTGCATTCATATGTTGTTGCTCAAGTGTGAGCAGGGGTTTGGGATAGTGTAGCCAAGGTTGTGCTAGATTGTGGACTGGTGGGGTATTGCAGTGACCGCGGACAGTAGGCGGTTGACCAGATGTTTATCATTGCATCAGATTGGGGTTGAGTTTGGTTTATTACATTAGTTAGGGATCGGGGTTTCTATAGTGGATGGAGTTTCCCACTTTGATCATAGTCATGATCCAGTCCTGCTTTTAAAACTTATCTTACCGGTGCGGTTATTGCCCGGTGGTGCTTGTCCTGCGTTTAAAACTTGTCATACCGTGGGCGGTTATTGCCCGGAGATTCAGTCCTGCTTTTGAGACTTATCTTACCGGTGCGGTTATTACCCGGTGGTGCTTTACTCGTGTGGGTCGCTCCCCTCGAGTTCCCCTCTAGAGGTTGGAGCCAGATAGTTCTTGACAGTTTTGCTATCACATCGGCGCGGTTATTGCACGATGATGAGAGCGGCAGCAGGTTCTTGACAGTTTTGCTATCACATCGGCGCGGTTATTGCACGATGATGAGAGCGGCAGCGGGTAGTACCAGTTCTTGCTGGTGGCTAGATTGGGTTTATTTGGACAGATACTATTTCTGATGCATACTTACAGTTTTGACAGCATAGTAGTGGTAGTTTTTCTGTTTCAGCATCTTATGTATCTTACCACTTTTCCTGTTCCCTTTTGCCTCTAGTAGTCCTAGTGGGTGCGTCAGAGTTGAGGTTTTACCCACTAGGGGAGGCTACTGGTTTATCTGGTAGTTCTCACCCCCATTGTTATTTTCTGTTTCTTTCTTCTCCTTTATTTTGCAGAGTCATCTGCGGGAGCTGCTAGGCCATCGGCAGCTGATCGAGGTAAGGGGATCGCTGAATAGATAGATCTCCTGTGAGGCTGAGAGCTATTAGACAGATATTGTACCCTCCACTCAGACTGTGATATTCTCCTTTCATTTTGAGGTCTGGCGTTAGCCAGCTGGTTGTACTATTTTGGTGAGCTGGGAGATTATTGTACTTATTACAGTATTATTTGTAGTCCCAGTCTGAGATACTATGTGGTTCTTCTATTTCAGCTCTGTATTATGCTCTTTTATTGTTAGATTATATCTGAGCAGGTTACCAGCGCTTCGTGTACGCGGAAAATTCCGTGTGCACGGCGGATCTGTAGACGAGCCCGGGTTCCGGGGCGTGACAGATTAAGTTGGTATCAGAGCTTAGGGATAGGTCAGTTGGGACTTAGGAAACCCTAGGCTTTTGGCAGACCCTAGGATAATAGGGCGTGAGAGACGTGACATTTTGCGAAAGTCGTTGATTTATTGTTTGACTCTTCCAGTGAGAGAAGAGGGACCGACATACCCAAATTTCTGGTGTACAGTTATGTTGGCTGCAGACAACATAAAGTCACAGAAATAGGGGGATGTCCTTGACTTTCGCCAGATAAGGGTCGTGTGGGGTTGTGTTATTGATTGTAGTTTCTTGTGGTGGAATGCTACCACAACGCAGGATGTTTACACGTTCGCAGCCTTCTTCCTCTGAACCCGATCAGGAGGAGTCCGGGCAGGGCCAGCAGAGGGAGGTACGAGAACTACAGGCTCAGGTGGCCCAGATGTCAGAGGCCTTTCGGCGTCAGGAGGAGGCCGTGGGCCGGTTGACGCGTATGTTGGAGCAGAGGGCGCAACCAGTTGTAGCACCCTCGGAAAGTTCTCCCGTGCCACCCTCCCCTGCTGTGGCTCCCCCAGTTGTACCGGTGACCCCGGCATCCCCTGCTGCTCGGGATGCTGGTAGTCAGCCGTCTAGGTTGACCGGACCTCTGACCCCTGCAGAGCACGAGAGGTGGTTGATTTGCTGATCAAGTTCCGCCAGTTTGACCCACCCTATTTTTCGGGGCAAAATGTTGAGCCGTGGGAGGCAGAGTCGTGGGTAACGGCAATGGAGCGACGTTTTGAGACACTATTCATCGAGGAGCGATACCAGGTGTTATTGGCAACGAACTTTTTGGAGCGCAACGCCGAGGCTTGGTGGCGACGTGTTCGACCAGCTGGTCCGCCTGGGGCCCAACTCTTGGCCTGGGTGGAGTTCCGCAGTCTCCTTCTTGGGGCTTTCTTCCCGGAAAGCGTCCGGCAGAGGTTGGAGGAGCAGTTGAAAAACCTTCGCCAAGGAGATCGGCCCGTACACGAGTACATTGCCAATTTCAATCAGTTGTTGGCATGTGTACCGAACGTGGCCAGGGATGAGGCGCACCGAATATACATGTTCGAGCGAGGGTTGCGCCGGGACCTTTTTCAACTAGTTCGCTCGCGTAGGTTACAGACCTTGGAGGCCTCGATGGAGCAGGCACTCTATGTTGAGTGCGGAGAGGTAGTAATGGAGGAGGTAGCTCCGGCTCCCACAGTGATTCCGGGGGCGAAGCGCCCAGCACAGACGGACGAAGGGCAATCGAGCTGCCAGGGACCCTCGAAACTTCCACGATTCCATCCTCCGGGTCGTGAGTTTCAGGGATACCAAAGATCTGGTGAACCCCGTCAGCCACAGCAGCAGCAGGAATCGCGGCAACAGATACAGAGACAGCAGCAGTCGGGACAGCCACGGCTTCGCGACAAAAACAGATGTATATTCTGTGGAGGACCTCATTTGTCGCACACCTGTGATCAGAGGTGGGGTCGTTGTTTTAAATGTGGACAGTCAGGCCATATTCGAGCATCATGCCCCCTTTCGACCCCAGCGGCGCCTTCTTCAGTTTCGTCTCCCTTCGTATCTCAGCAGCGGTCGTCGGCTCAGCGGCTTTATGCTCCAGCGAGCGGATCACCATCTTTTTACCCTGCGGATCACCAGCCACCGGTTTAGAGCGGTCGGGTTTATGCCGCTCAGGTGGAGGACTTTGCAACAGCCGACCGGTATTATTATTATTATTAGTATTGTTTTGCTTTTTGGCATTAATTTTGCATTGTATTGCACTTGAGCATGCTAGATATGCGTTAGAGTACATTTACTTCATTGTATGGGTTAGGGGTAGGACGGTCACCTTATGCACGGGAGGTACGTATTCCCGATCTTTTAGCGCATGGAGGTGTGTCGTTGGTCCTGACCGGTGCAGATGAGTCCTGGATTATGCCAGTAGACCAGATGGTCATGACTCAGCTGCGGGACTTGATCATGGTACATAGATAAACTGGCTGGCTCAGTATTCCTTTTCGCGGCGGTTGATTGTGCTGCAAGGACGATCTTTTGGGAAGCCAGGCCAGGAGAGGTCTGTGTGCCGGGGTTGCCGCAGGGCTTTCTTTGCCTCTGAAGTTTTGACTTCGCTAGCGAGGCGGATGTTTCGCTTTGGGTGCGGAACTGTTTTTGGCTAGCATAGCTTGGGGCCTACGGGGCGCCGGTGCTTTTTGAGATGTAGGAAGTAGGTTCACTTCGGCATTGTAAGGAATTACCGGGAATTAGACAAAGTGATCATTTGGGGGATTTTTAGGAACCTCAGGAGTACAGAAGTACTCAGATCGAGCATTTGTGCCGTAGACATGAGGATTGGATTACCAGGTGCCCTGGGAGGAGCGGATGCATTTGCTGGTATAGACTACTTAGTCTCTTGAGCGGTTAGTCCTGCTGTACTTAATGAGGTGGTGCGGTTATCTAAGTGCCGCCTCTATTTTGTATCCGTTAGAGACCCAAGATTTGAGCCTTGGGGACTAAACTCAGGTTTAGTAGGGTTTTTCCTCCGCAGACTGATGGGCAGTCAGAGCGGATTATGCAGATCTTGGAGGATATGCTAAGAGCATACATCTTGGATTGCGGCGGAGGATGGATTCGACACTTACCCTCGGCTGAGCTCGCGTACAACAACAGTTTTTCAAGCGAGCATTTAGATGACTTCGTTTGAAGCGTTGTATGGACGCAAGTGTCGGTCACCCCTTTTATTAGAATGACGGGGGCGAGAGGCGGACCTTGGGACCAGACGTATTGCTAGAGGCAGAGGAAAAGATCCGAGCGAGTCGGATGTATCTTCAGACCGCCCAAAGCCGGCAGAGGAGCTATGCCGATGTTCGGCGACGAGACTTGGAATTTCAAGTTGGAGATCATGTAAGTCTCGCCGTCCAAAGGAATCAGGAGATTCGGCATTCGTGGGAAACTTAGCCCCGATATCTTAGACCCTTTGAGGTATTGGAGCGTATCGGGCCATTCCTTAGGTGAAAATCCAACGGGGCAATCATGACGAGCGCAAGACTACATGGGAGCTCGAGTCGGAGATGAAGGATGCTCACCCCTACTTATTCAAGACATCGGACTGAGGATTACTGTTTAGTCTCGTTTCGAGGACGAAACTCTTTTAGTGGGGGAGAATGTAATGATCCGGACCCCCGCAGAACCTCCGCAACATTAATAGTGACTGTAGAAGGCTTGTACTGTGCAACGGAGCTTGTAGAAACGAAATTGGATATTTTTAATAGACTCTGCGCGAAAATCGGAGCAAACGGGAATTTCCGGGAGCTTTCGGCAAAATTTCGGATGAGAATTTGGCGAAACGGACGGCAAATTCGGACTCAGCGCGCGAAAACGGTCAAAATGGTATATTCACTTTATTTTTCGGCACATCGGCACTGTTCACCGGAACAGTAACCCGGCCGGCCGGAATTACTGTTCCGGCCGGCGGCGGCCGCCGGCGAGCGGCGGCGGGCGGCGGCGCACGGCGGCGGGCAGCGGCGCAGCGGCGGGGCAGCGGCGGAGTGCGGAGGCGCGCGGCGCGGGCAGGCGCGGGCAGCGCGGGCAGGCGCGGGCAGGGGTCCTGGTGCGCGGTCCACAGGCCTGGCGTGCACCGGGTGCACCGACAGTTCCAGCTGCCACGTGGCAGCTTCTCATTGGTGGGCCGGCTTCTAGAAGCCCGTGGGGCGGTGACACGTGGCGTGCTCCTATAGGCCGACAAACTTCCGGAAGACCCGGAGCACGGGGCAAACACACGCCCCACGTGGACACGTGGCGCTTTGTCATTGGCCCTGCACAGGCTGTTTCCTGTTTGGGCGACACGTGGCGCTTCCTGGTGGCCAGTTTCGGTGTTTCGTGTTTGGATCAGGATCCCGTGTGGGAATATTCCTTTTGGCCCACTATATAAGAGCCCTCACACCCCTCTCTCTTGCACCTCGATTTCCGAGCCTTTAGAGAGAGAAACAGAGAAAATGCTCTATACAAAAGTTGTTCCTCTCTCTCTCTTCTTTCTCTCTCTAGAATCTCAGGAATTTAGGAGTTACAGATAGTGAGATATCTGCGACGCGGCGCACTGCGACGATTTTCTTTTAGGCCCATTTCCCGTCGCAGTTCCGTCGAAAATTCACTGCGGGCTAACCAGGTGGAATTTTTGGACGATTTTTGCGACAGCGCGACCGTAAGAGGTAGGGCTTCGATTTCCGTGTTGATCATTTTGCTCCGTTTCGTACTTTTGGCACGTTCCCGAGTCCTCTTTGACCCCCCTTTTTACTGTGATGGTTTTTGGACAGCACCGACTTCTCCGATTTTTATCTTGACGTAGGAGCGTCAGATCGAGGCGTTCAAAGAGTCGATTTTGATCTACTCTTCGCGAGGAACGCAACCGTGATTTTTCTGGGATTTTAGGAGCTCATTTTAGAGGTGAAAAATTCCTCTTTTTCCGTGCTGTCTGAAAAACAGCAAATATTGTGCTTTTTGGGATTTGTATTTATACCGGGAGCGTTGATTTGCAGGATTTGAGGACTGTGGACAACCAGGAGACTACCTGGGGTGTTGTTTGAGCTGATCGAGGTGGGCGGTTGTTGCTTACCTCATTTTTGACAAGCTCACTGGGATTACTAGAAATCCCCTAAAATATGATAATTAACGAGAACAATTGGGACAAAATAACATGATAATTGATGAGAACCATTGGGACTACTAACAGGACTACTAACAGGACTACTAACAGGACTACTAACAGGACAATTAATGAGAACCATTGGGACAAATTAATATGACAAATGACAAGGACCGCTGGGACAAACTCCCCTAAAATTTATATACCCCACAAATGATATGATGACTTATATTGGGACACTGTGATTAATACAAAGGCTATGATCTCGCATGCAAATGACTTTTATTCAGTAAATCAATTGTTTTAAACCTTTGACACTATTTTACAACTTTTTAAATAAAGACAGTTGCATGCATGCCCGGACATCAGGTAAGGCCACTATTCATTGCTACACTATCATATTGGGATTTGAACATGTTTCATTGTTGTCCTTTGCATTCATATGTTGTTGCTCAAGTGTGAGCAGGGGTTTGGGATAGTGTAGCCAAGGTTGTGCTAGATTGTGGACTTGTGGGGTATTGCGGTGACCGCGGACAGTAGGCGGTTGACCAGATGTTTATCCTTGCATCAGATTGGGGTTGAGTTTGGTTTATTACATTAGTTGGGGATCGGGTTTCTATAGTGGATGGAGTTTCCCACTTTGATCATAGTCATGATCCAGTCCTGCTTTTAAAACTTATCTTACCGGTGCGGTTATTGCCCGGTGGTGCTTGTCCTGCGTTTAAAACTTGTCATACCGTGGGCGGTTATTGCCCGGAGATTCAGTCCTGCTTTTGAGACTTATCTTACCGGTGCGGTTATTGCCCGGTGGTGCTTTACTCGTGTGGGTCGCTCCCCTCGAGTTCCCCTCTAGAGGTTGGAGCCAGATAGTTCTTGACAGTTTTGCTATCACATCGGCGCGGTTATTGCACGATGATGAGAGCGGCAGCAGGTTCTTGACAGTTTTGCTATCACATCGGCGCGGTTATTGCACGATGATGAGAGCGGCAGCGGGTAGTACCAGTTCTTGCTGGTGGCTAGATTGGGTTTATTTGGACAGATACTATTTCTGATGCATACTTACAGTTTTGACAGCATAGTAGTGGTAGTTTTTCTGTTTCAGCATCTTATGTATCTTACCACTTTTCCTGTTCCCTTTTGCCTCTAGTAGTCCTAGTGGGTGCGTCAGAGTTGAGGTTTTACCCACTAGGGGAGGCTACTGGTTTATCTGGTAGTTCTCACCCCCATTGTTATTTTCTGTTTCTTTCTTCTCCTTTATTTTGCAGAGTCATCTGCGGGAGCTGCTAGGCCATCGGCAGCTGATCGAGGTAAGGGGATCGCTGAATAGATAGATCTCCTGCGAGGCTGAGAGCTATTAGACAGATATTGTACCCTCCACTCAGACTGTGATATTCTCCTTTCATTTTGAGGTCTGGCGTTAGCCAGCTGGTTGTACTATTTTGGTGAGCTGGGAGATTATTGTACTTATTACAGTATTATTTGTAGTCCCAGTCTGAGATACTATGTGGTTCTTCTATTTCAGCTCTGTATTATGCTCTTTTATTGTTAGATTATATCTGAGCAGGTTACCAGCGCTTCGTGTACGCGGAAAATTCCGTGTGCACGGCGGATCTGTAGACGAGCCCGGGTTCCGGGGCGTGACATGGAATGTCTCCAGTTTGAGTGTATCCGAGGCCGAACTTATTTCTTTGACCAAGACCAAGAAGTCTGTCCAACTTACTCCTTCCAGAAGAAAATCTCTTTAAGTCGTCCTTCAGTTGGCGTATGGTCTCCGTCATTTCCAATTTTTCCTGTCGAGCCTCGCCATTGAGCTTCAAGAAGTAATTCGCTTTGTTCACCATATCCATATAATTCTTCTCGAGTTGCTCATTGGACTCTTGAAGGGAAACATCAGTTTTAATCAAATTATCCCTTTCCACTTCAAGATCGGTTGAGAGAGAGGTTACCCTTTTTACTTCTTCTTCGAGATCCTGCAATCTCCCTTTCAACCCCTTGTTTTGCTTAGCCAATTTCTTTGAATCCCTCAAAAGCTTATGGTAGGCTAGAACAAAATCTTCACCTTCAGAATCATCCGATTCATCGTCCGTTGCAATCTTTTCAACAGAGGAGTTGGACAGTGAATCGGATGTACTTGCCATTAAGCACATGAAGGGAGAAGATGTGGTGGACGCGTGGAAAGCTGTCGCGTTGTCTTCTTCATCACTTGAGGATGACTCATTTGACGTGGAGTTGTCATCCCAAGTAACGACTTGCATCGCTTTCTTCTTAGCCGGATTCTTGTTGGGACACTCCGTTGAATGTGGCCGTAGCCTCGACATTTGAAGCACTGAACTTGTCCCTCTGAACTTTTCTTATCCTTTGAGAAGTTCTCTTGCTTTCTTGACTTGTAGCTTGAAAACCCTTGCCTTTCTTGGACTTTCCGAAGGATGAAGTTTTGCTTGGATTACCCCTTCGAAAGTTGCGGCGAAACTTCCTTGTCAAGAGAGCGAGCTGCTTCTCAAAGTCCTCCATAGAAAGGTTCTCGTCGTCGTCCGAGGAGGATGAATCCGCGTCTTCTTCTTTAGTTGATTTCAATGCGTAACCTGAAGACTTAGAAGAGGATGCCTTTCCAGAAGAATAGTTAGTAGGAAATGTCATTTCATAAGTTTGTAAAGCACCTACTAATTCTTCTACACGCATTTCGTCCGGGTGTTTAATTGTTTCAATGGCTGCGACCTTCGGGCGAAATCGTTCAGGAAGAGTTCTTAGAATTTTTCTTACAACTTTAAATTCTGGAATCTTCTCTCCCAAGTTAGCACATGAGTTTACGATGTCTTGCAATCGTGTGTAATAGTCAGTGAAAGATTCATTCTCTGCCATAGAGATAGAGTCAAACTTGCTCGTGAGCATTTGCAGTTTCTGAATCTTCACTAGGTTAGTTCCCTCATGCGTAACTTGAAGAACATCCCAGATTTCTTTCGCAGTCTCACATGCCGAGACGCGAGAGAACTCTGTTTGTGACAAAGCATTAAATAGAGCATTAATTCCTTTGCCATTGTAAGAAGAAGAATCTATCTCTTCCTTGGTCCATTTCGACCTAGGTTTTAAGGTGCGAACATCATCTAAAATTTCAGTTGGATTAGACCATCCTAATTCAATTGATTGCCACACCCTTTCGTCGATGGAAATTAAAAAGGCTTTCATCCGCACTTTCCAGTACGCATAATTTGTTCCATCAAAGAAAGGGGGTCGATTGATGTTTCCACCTTCAACCATTGTTTACAACCCTATTCCCGCTCTGATACCACTTGTTGGGTTATAAGTAATTGGATCTAAATAGGGGAAAAAACACCTAGAGGGGGGTGAATAGGTGTAAACAATAAACACTCAAAAAATCATTGCGCAATAAAACCCAATGCGGAAAAATAAAAGAACACGCAAGATTTTTACGTGGAAAAACTCCAAACCGGAGTAAAAAACCACGGGACCGATAACACGGCGAAATCCACTAGAATTAACACACGTACAAGGTGATATAACGTACTCACAGACGACTCAACCTTTTACCATACGCTCCTAGTAGATCTTCCCGCTCGCTCCACGACGCTTCTCGAATCCACGATCCGCGCCCAACGCTGAATCCACAGCGTCCAACGTCGAGTCCACGACGTCCAACCGAATCCACGGTCTTCACCCAATAGCACGCTTCGAATCCACGAACGTACCTCGCTCCGAATCCACGAGAGCGGTTGCACCTTGAATCCACAAGGCCACGCGAGTCCACGCGCCGATTTTGGGGTAAATCGTTGTTTGTTTTGGGTGGTGATGATCCGCCGAATACTTAGATCAAAGATAGATCGGAAATACCATCTAAGTATTCATTGATTTGATTCTACTCAAAATGTGAGTATGGAAAACCTAGAATCAAATCAATCAATATAGATGAAGAAACATAGAATAAATCTATTGATTTCCTTTCTTCTCTATATATGTGGATTTTTCTTTTCGGCTATTTTCTTCTGTAATAGCGGATGCCCTAGAAATGAATATAGGGCCTATTTATAGGTTAGAAACCATTGGAAGAAGATAGGATCAAAAACTGCCTTTTCTGGAAATTTTTACCGACGGCGATCCGGATTGGAATTGACGATCCGGATTGCAGAAGCAAGAAAGACGATTTCCAGAAAATGCCTGTTCGGGATCCGGATCACAAAGTCCGATCCGGATCGTTCATACAGTTTTACCAGAACATCAATGTTCGGGATCCGGATTGCAAATCCTGATCCGGATCGAGGAAGCACACAGGTAAAACTAGTGTTCGGGATCCGGATCAGAGGATGCTGCGATCCGGATTGAACCAGTGTATGAACCAACACCTTTCGGGATCCGGATTGCCGAGTCCGATCCGGATCCTGAACATGTCCCATGTTCAGTTTTTGATGTTTATGCAATAAAAAATTCTTCCAGGTGTTTCTACACTATAAGAAGTATTCGGATCATCAAAAATCTTTAGTTAAACGTACCTGATCCCTTTGAATTCTTCTTTCTTGAGATTGAGGTATACGATCCAAAATTTCTTCATCTTCAATCTTCAAGACTTAATACATTCACGAAATACGCCAACTCAAATTCCGTAACACGACCCATTCCCCAAACCCTAAGCCGGGTTTATATAATCCCCCGTTCAACTAAATAATAATACCATAATATCTGGCGGCTGGCAGATGCCTTGAAAAGCGTGCAGATCGTCCGCACGGATCCCGGAACGTCGGAAAGGGGTCCAAACTTCGGAATTAATTTCTGGGAGTTCCCGGAGTCGGAATTCAGATCCGGTCGCACCGCCGCTCTCGGTTTCGCGAGCTGTAGCACCTAAAATTACCCGCAAGCCTTAATGGATCGTCCAGAATTAACGAAAAATATTTGCATCCGCTGAATTTCTCCATCCGGGGAAAAGAAAGAGATTAACTAGAAGGAAAAGGATAGCGGGTCTTACATGTACTTACTGTTTTGATGCATTACTTATTCACCTATATTATGCTTGTTTACTTATCTAGCTTGCTTAGTTGATTATCCGCATTTATTATTCCCAATTTTTGATTATCCGCTTATTATTGTATCTAGTAGGTACGACTTACTATTTCTCGGCCCGTCGTGCCCACTGGAATACAATTATGATGTATTTCACACCCTTGGGTGACCATTTTTCCAGGTCAGTCAGGTGCTTTGATTTTGGGACGACCTGGTGAGCATACGCGTTAGAGTTGTCCCCTGACAGGCTGTGATTTATCGTGATTCAGTATTCCGGATTTATTGCTTTACTTATTTTGATCATGAGTAGTTGTGGATATCTAGGACTGTGGTTGTTTGTGTAGTTGTGGATATCTAGGACTGTGATGCTTTATGTTTATGTCCATGATAAACCTTATGGTTGTAATAGAGTAGATGGTTATGTTTACTGTTCGGTTACTGTGATTGTATCTACTCTGATTAGCTGTTGTATTCGCCTAGCTGTGCATGTATAGGGAAGACTATGCCCGTTTGTTCAGAGAATTCTCTATGAGTGTGGTGGTCTGTTCGCACCTCAATTTTCAAAATGGCAACTCTGATTTGAAAAAAAAAAAAAAAAAAAATTAGACTAGTTTTCTAAACTCGGGGCATGACACTTGCACGCTACCTTTGCGCGAACCGTGCCGCCTTGCGCCACGCTGCTTGCGCCTCGTTGCGTCGCGCCCGAGCAGTCAGGAGCCTGTACGTGAGCCTAGCAGTGAATTTCAGGACCACCTACATTGAGGTGGGTACTCCGATCCGGGCATTGGCATAGTGTAACCTAATTGGGTACCGTAGTCGATCGGACCCTTTGGTTATCTTGCTAGTCCTTCTTCAGTTTTCTGCTCTATGATCTATCTTGCTTATTGTGACATACCATGATGTTCAGTGTAGTTGACACTCTTAGCATTCTTATCATTCATACCTATTTTGCATATATATATATATCACGATCAGTGTTAGTAGACACTCCTATTCGTTCTTGCTATATATCTTATACTGCTATATTTGGTCACCTATCGTATGTCTGGATTTTTTTTGCATGTAGAGTAGGAGGATATCATTGTCATTATGACATTGCTTAAAGTGTCCACGGTTTTTTTCTCAGTATCACTTTCGGTATGCGTGGCTTTTTTCTCGTTTTATTGGTGTGTCTTTCTCTTTGGCTTTTGTTTTTATATTGTAGAGCTTGTTAAACGGAGAACGGCGGTGCGATCGGCTAAAAAATATGGTAACCGGAGCTTTCGGTGCGATTTTTCTAAGTAATGGGTATAAAAGAGTTTCTAAATACCCATTATTAGCTTTTGGTGCTTTAATATCCGTACCAATGTATGATGAGATCTCTGTTAGATTTGGTACGCAAATCGAGGAAGAAACGGTTAAATCAAAAGATAAAATTGTTACAAAAGATGGAATTGATAGCAAAAGGATAAGATTTGTTACAAAAAGATAAGAGCAGTTATTATTGTTTCAAAATCTTTTATAAATATGTCAAAATCTTTTATAAATAGTGGAAACCGGGGATCGATTTTACTTTACACGTTAAATAGAGTGAAACAAGAAAACCCTCGCTTTTTCAGTTTTTATTAGCAAAAGAGAACTTCGCTTTCTTCCTCGAGGGGTGCGTCGAAGATCGGATTCGGAATCGTCATCCTCATTGGAGGTCGGAGGAGGGAGCGCCATCATCGCGGGAGACCGGAGAACGGAGATTAGAGCCGAGCATCGTGCCGTCGTCCCCGTCGGCAAAGAGGTTAGTTCTTGGCTTTTCGTTATTATCCTTATTTTTCATGAAAATTTTCGTATTTTCATTTGGGGTTTCTTTGGATTTCCGTCGGAGCATGGGATTTTAGATCGGGAGGTCGCCGCCACCGTCGGATTTGATGGGAGGCCGCCGCCGCCGTCGGATGTAACGGGAGGCTGCCGCCGCCGTTGTGTTAAACGAGAGGCCGCCGCCGCCGTGACCATGTTCGTGAGGCCGTCGCCGTAGTTGCCGTTGTCGCAGGGTCATCGCCGGAGCCGGGGAAGGTGAAGGGGAAAGGGGAAAAAAAAAGAAGAGAGAAGAAGGAGGTTTGTTACTGTGCGGCCGGCCCGGCCCAGCCGCGCGGTCCACGCCCCCGACGTGGACTCGGTCCACGCGTTCCCCTGCTTCGGGTGTGAACACGGCGCGCGTCCTTCTTCCTACACCCGGCTCCTCCGCGCGGCCCAACCCGGCCCAGCTTCGCGCAGTCCACGCGCAGGCGGGCGCTCGGTCCACGCCGCAGCCCCTCTTGGTGTGAACCCGGTCCACGCGCCTGGTTCATGCACCAGCGCGCAGCCCAACCCAGCCCAAGGCCCAGCAGTTCGTTCCAACAGGGGTTTCGGCCCGTTTTGTCACGCCCCGGGTGCAAATCAGGACCCGGGCCCGTCTACAGATCCGCCGTGCACATGGGATTTCCCGCGTACACGAAGTGCTGGTCACCTGCTCTGGTATAAAATGTACAACAAGAGCATAATACAGAGCTGAAATAGAAGAGCCACATAGTATCTCAGACTGGAAATAGGGTACAAGCTGTAATATATACAATAATCTCCCAGCTCACTAAAATAGTACAACCAGCTGGCGGAAGCCAGACCCAAAATAAAAGGAGAATATCACAGTCTGAGTGAAGGGTACAATATCTGTCTAATAACTCTCAGCATCACAGGAGATCTATCTATTCAGCGATCCCCTTACCTCGATCAGCTGCCGATGGCCTAGCAGCTCCTGCAGATGACTCTGCAAAATAAAGGAGAAGAAAGAAACAGAAAACAACAATGGGGGTGAGAACTACCAGATAAACCAGCAGCCTCCCCTAGTGGGTAAAAACCTCAACTCTGACGCACCCACTAGGACTACTAGAGGCAAAAGGGAAAAGGTGAAGTGGTAAGATACATAAGATGCTGAAACAGAAAAACTACCACTATTATGCCTCTAAATGCAACGACTGTATAAATGCATCAGGAAACAGTATCTGTCCAAATAAACCCAATCTAGTCACCAGAAACAACTGGTACTGCCTGCTCAGCGGAATCTGCACACACGGCTCGAAACCGTGGGATCGGCTCACACGGCTCGCATCCCAACATAAGTATCAGACCGGCACACACGGCTGGGTCCGAGAAAGCACACCTCCGGAGTGGCACTCGAGGGGCGCGACCCACACGAGTAAAATATCTCTGTCATCAGTATCACAAGTATCTCTGTAGCACATGTCTCAATATAGCAGGACTGGATCATAACTATGATCAAAGTGGGAAACTCCGTCCACTACAGAAACCCAATCCCCAACTGATGCAATAAATAAACCAAACTCAACCCCAATCTGATGCAAGGATAAATATCTGGTCAACCGCCTACTGTCCGCGGTCACCGCAATACCCCATAAGTCCACAATCTAGCACAACCTTGGCTACACTATCCCAAACCCCTGCTCACACTTGAGCAACAACATATGAATGCAAAGGACAACAATGAAATATGTTCAAATCCCAATATGATAGTGTAGCAATGAATAGTGGCCTTACCTGATGTCCGGGCATGCATGCAACTGTCTTTATTTTTAAAAGTTGTAAAATAGTGTCAAAGGTTTAAAACAATTGATTTACTGAATAAAAGTCATTTGCATGCGAGATCATAGCCTTTGTCTCAATCACAGTGTCCCAATATAAGTCATCATATCTTTTGTGGGGTTATATTAAGTTTTAGGGGAGTTTGTCCTAATGGTTCTCATTAATTGTCCTGTTAGTTGTCCTGTTAGTAGTCCTGTTAGTAGTCCTGTTAGTTGTCCCAATGGTTCTCATTAATTGTCATATTTTAGGGGATTTCTAGTAATCCCAGTGAGCTTGTCAAAAATGAGGTAAGCAACAACCGCCCACCTCGAGCAGCTCAAACAACACCCCAGGTAGTCTCCTGGTTGTCCACAGTCCTCAAATCCTGCAAATCAACGCTCCCGGTATAAATACAAATCTCAAAAAGCACAATATTTGCTGTTTTTCAAACAGCACGGGAAAAGAGGAATTTTTTACCTCTAAAATGAGCTCCTAAAATCCCAGAAAAATCACGGTTGCGTTCCTCGCGAAGAGTAGATCAAAATCGACTCTTAAAACGCCTCGATCTGACGCTCCTACGTCAAGATAAAAATCGGAGAAGTCGGTGCTGTCCAAAAACCATCACAGTCAAAAAGGGGGGTCAAAGAGGACTTGGGAATCATGCCAAAAGTACAAAACAAAGCAAAATGATCACGGAAATCGAAGCCCTACCTCTTACGGTCGCGCTGCCGCAAAAATCGTCCAAAAATTCCACCTGGTTAGCCCGCAGTGAATTTTCGACGGAACTGCGACGGGAAATGGGCCTAAAAAGAAAATCGTCGCAGTGCGCCGCGTCGCAGATATCTCACTATCTGTAACTCCTAAAATTCTGAGATTGTAGAGAGAGAGAGAGGAGAGAGAGAGGAAAATTTTTCGTAGAGGACACTTTCTCTGGTTCTCTCTCTATGGCCCGCAAATCGAGGTGGAATGAGAGGGGTGGGGGATGCTATTTATAATGGGCCTGGGGCTCCACACAGGATCCGGGCCGAACAGGAAACACCGAAATTGGCCAACCAGATTGCGCCACGTGTCCACAAACAGGAAACAGCCGGTGCAAGCCCAATGAAATGTGCCACGTGGCCACGTGGTGCACGTGGCCGGCCCGCGCTCCGGGTTTTCCGGATCCTGTCGGCCAATAGGAGCATGCCACGTGTCGCATTCCCACATGCTTCTAGAAGCCGGCCCACCAATGGGAAGCTGCCACGTGGCAGACCAGGAATTCCGTGCACCCGGTGCACGCCCAACCCATGGACCACGCACCCGAGCCTGCTGCCCGCGCCTGCCCGCGCTGCCCGCGCTCCCCCCCGCTCCACCGCTGCGCTGCTGCCCGCCGCCGTGCGCCGCCGCCCGCTGCCGCCTGCCGGTCGCCGGAACAGTAATTCCGGCGGCCGGAGTTACTGTTCCGGCGTGAACAGTAACCTAGTGCCCAAAAATAAAGTGAATATACCATTTTGACCGTTTTCGCGCGCTGAGTCCAAATTCGCCGTCCGTTTCGCCAAATTCTCATCCGAAATTTTGCCGAAAGCTCCCGGAAATTCCCGTTTGCTCCGATTTTCGCGCCAAGTCTATTTTAAATATCCAATTTCGATTCTACAAGCTTTGTTGCACTGTACAAGCTCCCCGCAGTCACTGTTTAATGTTGCACAGTTCCTGCGGGAGTCCGGATCATCACATCCTCCCCCACTAAAAAGAGTTTCGTCCTCGAAACGAGACTAAACAATAATCCTCAGTCCGATGTCTCGAATAAGTAGGGGTGAGCATTCCTCATCTCCGACTCGAGCTCCCATGTAGCCTCGCGCTCGTCATGATTGCCCCATTGGATTTTCACATAGGGAATGGCCCGATTGCGCAATTCTCTCACCTCTCGATCCAGAATTCGCAGTGGGCGCTCCTCATACCTCAAATCCTCGCTGATCTCAAGCGGTGTGAAGTCGATGACGTGCGATGGGTCGAAGACATACTTCCTCAAAGTAGAGACATGAAATACATTATGGACACCAGCAAGCCTCGGAGGAAGTGCAAGTCGGTAGGCAACTGGCCCGATACGCTCCAATACCTCAAAGGGTCCAATATATCGGGGGCTAAGTTTTCCACGAATGCCGAACCTCCTGATTCCTTTGGACGGCGAGACTTTCAGGAATACATGATCACCAACCTGAAACTCTAAGTCTCGTCGCCGAACATCGGCATAACTCCTTTGTCGGCTTTGGGCGGTCTGAAGATGCTTCCGAATCACTCGGACCTTCTCTTCTGCCTCTATCAAGACATCTGGTCCCAAGGTCCGCCTCTCGCCCACGTCACTCCAATAAAGCGGTGATCGACACTTGCGTCCATACAATGCTTCAAACGGAGCCATCTGAATGCTCGCTTGAAAGCTATTGTTGTACGCGAACTCAGCTAAGGATAAGTGTCGAATCCATCCTCCGCCGAAATCCAAGACGCAAGCCCTCAACATATCCTCCAAGATTTGTATCGTCCGCTCAGATTGCCCATCCGTCTGCGGATGAAAAGCTGTACTGAACCTGAGTTCAGTCCCCAAGGCCGTCTGCAAACTCCTCCAGAGATGCGAAACAAACCTCGGGTCTCTATCCGAAACAATGGAGGCGGGTACTCCATGCAGTCTCACTATCTCATCCAGATATAGCTGGGCTAGTCGCTCAAGTGGCCACGTAGTCTGCATGGGCAGAAAGTGCGCCGACTTGGTAAGTCGATCCACGACTACCCAGATAGCGTCTGCTCCTCCCTGTGCCCTCGGCAATCCGACCACGAAATCCATCGTAATGTGGTCCCATTTCCACTGGGGAATTGGGAGACTCTGTAACTTGCCAGCTGGCACTCGATGCTCAGCTTTCACCTGCTGACAAGTTAAACACTGAGCCACAAATCTCCCAATATCCCTTTTCATGCCCTTCCACCAGAAGTGTGCCTTGAGGTCCTTATACATCTTAGTCCCACCAGGATGTAGGGTATAAGGTGTATAATGGGCCTCTCGCAATATCTGCTCTCGGATCTCCGCATCCGCTGGCACACATGCTCGGTTCCTGTACCTCAGTACTCCCGAGGCATCCACCGTAAAGTCCCCAGACTGATTACTCGGAATTTGATCTTTAATCCTGGTCAAGTGGGGGTCCTCACTCTGTTTCTCCCTGATCCTGTCCAGCAGAGTGGGCTGCACGACTAAAGATGTCAGTCTAGCAGAGACCCCAGGGGACACAACCTCTACTTCAAGCCGTCTCATCTCTTCTAATAGCGGTGCCTGGTCTGTGATCAACATAGACAAACTTTGCACCGCCCTCCTACTCAAGGCGTCAGCAACCACATTAGCCTTGCCTGGGTGGTAGAGAATATCTACATCATAATCCTTTAATAGCTCTAACCACCTACGCTGCCTCAAATTCAACTCCTTCTGCGTGAACAGGTACTTTAGGCTCTTGTGGTCGGTGTAGATTTCACAGTGCTCTCCATAAAGGTAATGACGCCAAAGCTTTAGTGCAAACACTACAGCAGCAAGCTCTAGGTCATGGGTAGGGTAATTCTTCTCATAATCCTTGAGTTGCCTTGATGCGTAAGCAATTACCCTCCCTTCCTGCATCAGCACACAACCAAGTCCGCTGTGTGATGCATCGCTGTAGATCACATATCCTTTCCCCATAACAGGGAGGGAAAGGATAGGAGCGGTCATTAATCTATTCTTCAGTTCCTCGAAACTCCTCTGACAATCCTCACTCCAGATAAATTTGTTACGGCTTTTTGGTGTTGGCATATTTCGTGAGTCAAGTCAGTGAGTTGAGTCGGAGTCTTAAAGGATCAAATTGTCAATCAGCAATCAAAGACTTAGAGAAGATTCAACAAGAGCTCAAGTTGACACTCAATGTCTTGAGTCTTGAAGATTGAAGATGAAGAATTGTGGATCAATTACATCAATCTCAAGAAGAAAGTATTCAAAAGGATCAGGTATGTTTAACTAAATAATTTTGGTGATCCGAATACTTTCTTATAGTGTAGAAACACTTGGATGGATTTTTAATTGCATAAAAATCAAAAACTGGACATGGGACATGTTCAGGATCCGGATCAGATAATCCAATCCGGATCCCGAAGGGTATTAGTTCATGTGCAAATCCAATCCGGATCCAAGCCTATTCTGATCCGGATCCCGAACATTGGATGTTGCTGAAATTCATGAACGATCCGGATCGGGCCTTGCGATCCGGATCCCGAACCCTTGGATTTCTGGAATCGTCAATCTCGTTACGACGATCCGGATCGCAGTAATCCCGATCCGGATCGCCGTCCTGAAAAATTCCAGATAAGGTATGTTTTTGATTCTTATCTCTTTCCAAAGGTTTCTAAACTATAAATAGACATTTAGGGTTTCTCAAAAACGTGGGGAGCACGGCCGATCAATTTATAAAACACTTGAGAGCAACCCTAGAGGCTAGGTTTTTATCGTTCTTCTTTATAGCCTCTTTTAGGTCAATTCGATGGTTCTTTCAAGAACATATCTTTTGTCGAATTGATCTAATCTTTGCTTAGAGATTTCTCCCATGGATCTTCATTGATAATCTAAGCAAAGGATCACCATCGAAGCCAATATTCTTACCGGCTGAGTTTGCGTCGTGGATTCGACGTGGCACCGTGGATTCGGTGTGTTGAAGGCGTTTCGTGGATTCGAAACGTGTGCTCGTGGATTCGAGTGGCGTTCGTGGATTCGAACGTGTGCAGTGGACGTGCAAACGGTGGAGCGCAAGGTCCGAAGAAAGTGAAGGAGGGGTTAAATCCGTGGAGACGGTAATCACCTTGTTATTCTTCTTTTCTTAGTGGATTGTTATTGCGTGGACATCCAACCGGTCAGCGCAAGGTCCGAAGAACTTGAAGGAGGGGTCGAGTCCGTGGAGTCGGTAATCACCTTGTTATTCTTCATTTCTTAGTGGATTGTTATTGCGTGTTGGTCCCGTGGTTTTTCTCCTGGATTGGAGTTTCCACGTAAATCTCGGTGTGTTGATTTTTATTTTCCGCATTGGTTTTTATTTTTGCACTGAGATTGGTTTTTATAATATTACACCTATTCACCCCCCTCTAGGTGTTTGATAGTACCTATTTAGATCCTTGTGGATCCTAAATAACTCTACAATTGGTATCAGAGCGGGTTTTAGGTTTATCTATCATGATGGGTGAAAGTGGTAATATTTTTAGACCTCCTCTTTTTGATGGGACCAATTATGCATATTGGAAAGTGCGGATGAGAGCTTTTCTCATCTCTATTGATGAGCGGGTATGGCAAACCGTTGAATACGGTTGGGTGCATCCTGTTGAGGAAGTAGGAAATTCTACTACCCCAAAACCTCGCTCTAGATGGTCTAAAGAGGAAATCGAAAGATCTTCTTACAATGGGAAAGGTATGAACGCTTTTTTAATTCTCTTTCCTCGACTGAGTTTACAAGAATTTCCGCGTGTGAAACCGCGAAGGAAATTTGGGATATTCTCAAAATTACACATGAGGGTACTAATCTTGTAAAAATTCAAAAGCTCCAGATGCTTACAAGTCAATTTGACTCTATTCATATGGAAGAGCATGAATTGTTTACAGATTATTACACTAGACTTCAAGATGTAATTAATACATGTGCTAATTTAGGAGAAAAGATCCCGGAGTCGAAAATTGTAAGAAAGATTCTTCGGACTCTTCCGGAACGGTTTAGGGCAAAGGTTACCGCCATTGAAACCGTTAGTCATCCGGATGAGATGAGTGTAGAGGAATTAGTAGGTGCTTTACAAACTTATGAGATGACTTTTCCTACTAATCAAAATTCTTCCAAGTCTTCTTCTAAGCTTACAGGTATTGCATTCAAATCAACAAAGGAAGAAGATGACGAATCGAGTTCCGACGATGAAATCTCTTTTGCCGATTTTGAAGAACAATTGGCGCGGATCACAAAGAAATTTCGTCGGAAATTTTGGAAGAATCGAACCGATGGATCTTCATCCACGAAACCATCTAAAGGATCATCGGGTTCTAAATCCTCTAAACTCAAAGGCGTTGCAAAACCTTCTAAAGAAAAAGAAAAAGATGATTTCGAAGGGGAAATCCGATGTTATCGATGCAAAGGCTACGGCCATATTTCAACGGATTGTCCTTCTAAGAAATCATATAAAAAGAAGGCTTTGCAAGCAAAAACTTGGGACGATTCTAGTTTCGATGAATCGACCTCAAGTGAAGAGGAAAAAGAAAAATTTGTTGCTTTTCATGCCTCTCAAATTCCCTCTTCTAATTTGTGTTTATCATCTTTAGTCACTGACTCTATTCCTTTGATTTTGCATGAAACATCAACATCCGGAGGAGAGTCATCAAGTGAGGGGGAGTCGGACGAAGAAGAACTCGTTGAGGCATACCAACAACTTCTTGCGGAATCAAAGAAGATGGCCAAACTTAACAAGAAGTTGAGGAAGCAACGACTTGAAGTTCAAGACGAGAATCAAGCTTTAAAGATCAAACTTCATGATCTCGAGGAGGAACGAGGACGTTTATTGGATAACAATAAAATCCTCCAAGAAAAGATAAATCAATCGGAGACGAACGTTAATTCCCATATGGACAAGATTGATTTTCTTGAAAAGCAGTTTGAAGAGATTCATGTCACCAACCAAGCTTTGACCAAGCAAGTTCATCAACTCAAATCCGACATACAAAGGCTTTCAACCGGTTCCAAGAAACTTGATTGTATGTCCGGATTAGGTCAAACAAGCAAGGTTGGTTTGGGATTTAAAAAGAACCAAACTGTGAAGGCTTCAAGTTCCACAATAAATTGAAAGGAAAGAACTTGTCACCTATGTGGACTTGAAGGACATTTGGTGAAGAATTGCCCGAAAAAGAGAAAGAAAAATCCTTCGGCAACTTCATCTACGGAGCGGACTCAACGGAATCAAAAGACACATCAAGTCAAAGGAGTTCACTCAACCCACCAAAGGTCCGAGCCACAACATCAATCATACAAGTGGATCATTGCGAGGCAAAGACCTAAGGTGGACCAACAGTCAAAGCGGACAACCCCCGGCCACAACGAATCAAGACAACCCAAAATCCAGCGATTTTGGATTCGGAAAGGTGATATCTTTCCTTGTCTTAAGTTCTAAATAGCTTATGACTGTATGTAATGCTTTGATTGGTTTTCCCTTCATATTTTTCTTAATCTTTGCATTACATGTTTTTCAATGCTCTTTGTTTTTATACTTTGTTTTTGAACAAAAGGGTTTTTAACGAACAAGTGCATTGAATAAAAAGGGCTTCACGTTCATTCACTCCAAATTAATTTTTCTTGGATTATCAACTTGACTCCATATTCATAATCTTGAAGACACTTCATTTAGAGGAGTTGTTTAATTGAGCATTGGTTAAATTGACTTTAATTGCATCCTTTCACGCATTTAGAAATTTATTATGCTTTTGATATCATAATATTTCAATGTTGCAATGATCATTTATGTTAATTAATTCATCTTTTAAGTGATCAAAGTCAATTTCTCTCTCAATGATCTCTTGGTATAGTCATTATCATATTTGATTGCTTAGTCGAGTATGAATGCGAGATCAATTTTTGGTTGAATACCTTATATATTAAATAATTGATAGCCAATTGAGGGGGAGTCAAAGAAAAGTAAAATGCTCAAAAGATGTGGAAAGAGTTACATCCCAATGAGGAGTGTGAAAACTACCACCACATGGAGAAAAAGAAGAAAGAAAAAGATACCCCATGTATGCAAAGCAAATTTTTGTGTTTAAAAATGTTGATGAAATGCATAATGAAATACTTGACTCAGTCATATTTCATGGTTGGTATAAGGTGGGATTTTTGATAAAAGATGCTCAAAGAGCCACTCCTTCAACAGATTGTCTAGATATATTATCTAACTTATCTGGGATTTCAAACATCTATTGATCTTTGTATTTCATTTTCTTTACCAAAATTGATGATTTGATAAAGGCATTACGCATAAGATCAGGTTAGATGTAATTGAAAGTGTTCAACTTTAAGAGTTTTAATTTTCATAAATTTTCGTTTCATTTTTGAGTATTTTTGATAGATTTGGTATAATCTATTTCTTGTTGCATGAAACGATGACTTTTGTTTAAAGTTGATACGCTAAAGTGCTTACATACTCTTTCTGGTTTTTATTTTTCTAAATTATTCTAATGAAAGAAATTTGGATTGAATGACATCTTATTAATTCATTGTTAAAGCACTTAATTGATTTCTTGATGGAATACAAATCGGTAATTGAAAAGATTTCAAAATCTGGATTTGTTTCAAGAAATTATTTGATTTTTTTTCTGGTACCGGTACGCAATCTGCATTTTTGTTATATACCGGAACTGAGCTTTTATCTCTCTTTCTCTATGAACTAATTTCTTTTGTCTAGTATGTTCACTGTTTGACAATTTGTGACAAAAAGGGGGAGAAGAGAAATGACGGAGATGAGATCATCAAGAGAGGACAAACGAAAATGGAAAAATGGGGGAGAACCGAAAATGATGATCGTATCACAAAGGGGGAGAACATAGATGCTCAAGAACATGGAGAACATGGAGAACAGAGATGCTCAAGATAGGGGGAGACAAAGAAAAAATTGAAAGAGCCGAAAAACAAAAGAACCAAAAGGACGAATCAAATGTAGGATTTTAATTTCTAACGACTAACGTTTGATTTTGTTTGGAGTTTTGTTTTGCAGGAATTACATCACTTTAAGACTCCAAGTCCTAAGTCATAGAGTATGTTCTAGGACTGTTTGGTTCAAATGTAATTTTGTATTTATTGGATCTTTCACGCAAAGAAAATCAATGTTTTGGTGATGACATTGAATTTCGATTTTTTGGTTTAAGATGAGTGACTTGAGCGTTTTATGTATTTTTGGGTTTTGTCACGAAATTGCCAAAGGGGGAGATTGTTACGGCTTTTTGGTGTTGGCATATTTCGTGAGTCAAGTCAGTGAGTTGAGTCGGAGTCTTAAAGGATCAAATTGTCAATCAGCAATCAAAGACTTAGAGAAGATTCAACAAGAGCTCAAGTTGACACTCAGTGTCTTGAGTCTTGAAGATTGAAGATGAAGAATTGTGGATCAGTTACATCAATCTCAAGAAGAAAGTATTCAAAAGGATCAGGTATGTTTAACTAAATAATTTTGGTGATCCGAATACTTTCTTATAGTGTAGAAACACTTGGATGAATTTTTAATTGCATAAAAATCAAAAACTGGACATGGGACATGTTCAGGATCCGGATCAGATGATCCAATCCGGATCCCGAAGGGTATTAGTTCATGTGCAAATCCAATCCGGATCCAAGCCTATTCTGATCCGGATCCCGAACATTGGATGTTGCTGAAATTCATGAACGATCCGGATCGGGCCTTGCGATCCGGATCCCGAACCCTTGGATTTCTGGAATCGTCAATCTCGTTACGACGATCCGGATCGCAGTAATCCCGATCCGGATCGCCGTCCTGAAAAATTCCAGATAAGGTATGTTTTTGATTCTTATCTCTTTCCAAAGGTTTCTAAACTATAAATAGACACTTAGGGTTTCTCAAAAACGTGGGGAGCACGGCCGATCAATTTATAAAACACTTGAGAGCAACCCTAGAGGCTAGGTTTTTATCGTTCTTCTTTATAGCCTCTTTTAGGTCAATTCGATGGTTCTTTCAAGAACATATCTTTTGTCGAATTGATCTAATCTTTGCTTAGAGATTTCTCCCATGGATCTTCATTGATAATCTAAGTAAAGGATCACCATCGAAGCCAATATTCTTACCGGCTGAGTTTGCGTCGTGGATTCGACGTGGCACCGTGGATTCGGTGTGTTGAAGGCGTTTCGTGGATTCGAAACGTGTGCTCGTGGATTCGAGTGGCGTTCGTGGATTCGAACGTGTGCAGTGGACGTGCAAACGTTGGAGCGCAAGGTCCGAAGAAAGTGAAGGAGGGGTTAAATCCGTGGAGACGGTAATCACCTTGTTATTCTTCTTTTCTTGTGGATTGTTATTGCGTGGACATCCAACCGGTCAGCGCAAGGTCCGAAGAACTTGAAGGAGGGGTCGAGTCCGTGGAGTCGGTAATCACCTTGTTATTCTTCATTTCTTAGTGGATTGTTATTGCGTGTTGGTCCCGTGGTTTTTCTCCTGGATTGGAGTTTCCACGTAAATCTCGGTGTGTTGTTTTTTATTTTCCGCATTATTTTTTATTTGTGCACTGAGATTGGTTTTTATAATATTACACCTATTCACCCCCCTCTAGGTGTTTGATAGTACCTATTTAGATCCTTGTGGATCCTAAATAACTCTACAAAATTTCACTCCCTTACGTGTCAAGCGAGTGAGGGGTGTGGAGAGCTTCGCAAAGCTTTCCACAAACTGACGGTAATACCCAGCTAAACCCATAAAGCTACGTACCTCAGAAACCGTCGTCGGTCGAGGCCAATCACGGACTGCCTCAATCTTTGCTGGGTCTACTACCACTCCTGCGGCAGAAATCACATGGCCCAAGAAGACTACCTCCCGAAGCCAAAACTCGCACTTTGCCAGCTTGGCATACAACTTCTTCTCTCGCAGGAGTTGCAGCACAATCCTTAAGTGCTCCTCATGCTCGGCATCACTTCGGGAGTAGACCAACATATCATCAATGAACACTACTACGAATCGATCCAAGTATGGTTGGAAGATCCGGTTCATTAAATCCATGAATGCGGCAGGGGCATTAGTTAGCCCAAAAGGCATAACTGTAAATTCATAATGCCCGTATCGTGATCTAAATGCCGTTTTTGGAATATCCTCGGCCTTCACCTTCAACTGGTGGTAACCGGACTGCAGATCTATTTTAGAGAAGACACAAGACCCTTGCAGCTGATCAAAAAGATCATCGATGCGCGGCAAAGGGTACTTGTTCTTGATGGTCACTTTGTTCAATTCCCTATAATCCACACAAAGTCGAAGTGACCCATCTTTCTTCTTCACGAATAGCACCGGCGCTCCCCAAGGCGATACACTCGGCCTAATAAAGCCCTTATCCATTAAATCTTGGAGTTGCGCCTTAAGCTCTCGCAGTTCAGCCGGTGCCATCCGGTAAGGAGCCTTAGAGATTGGCGCAGTTCCTGGAACCACGTCAATCACGAACTCAATCTCCCTATCTGGCGGCATACTAGTCAGCTCAGGTGGAAAGACATCCGGAAACTCGCGGGCAATTGGGATATCCTCGAGTCCCGGCGCCGCCGTAGGCCCCTCAACAACACTAGCCAAAAAGGCTACACAACCTCGATGGATCATTTGCCTCGCTCGGGAAGTCGAAACCATGGAGGCAAAGAAAGCACTCTGACATCCCCGATATACTAACATCTCCTGGTCCGGCTCTCTAAAAGTGACAGTCCTTGCGGCACAGTCAATAGTCGCAAAATACCGAGCCAGCCAGTCCATCCCGAGGATCACATCGAAGTCCTTAGCTGTCTCAAGACCAACAGGTCCGCTGGCATAATCCAGGACTCGATTTGCATCGGGCAGGACCAACAACACTCCTCCACGTGCAAGGTGTGATCGGGAATCTGAACTTCTAGCGCACGTGGCAAAAGTCCTACCTCTAACCCATGTAATGATGCAAATGATCTACTAATAAAAGAATGTGATGCTCCCGTATCAAATAAAGTACGAGTCCTAATGCCAGAAAGTAAGGTGATACCTGCCACCACATGGTCTGCTGCCGAAGAGTCTTCTACCTGCGCAGCATACACTCGCCCACTCTGAGCTGGAGGGCGATAATCCGTGGGATGGGAAGAAGATGGTCTGCTTGCTGGAGCATAGGGCCGCTGAGCCGTCGACCGCTGCTGCGATGAAGATGGAGCAGATGCTGAAGAAGGGGTGGTGGGGGCCGAAAAGGGGCACGAAGCTTGAATGTGCCCGGGCTGTCCACATCTATAGCAGCGACCCCACCGTTGGTCGCAGGTGTTGGAAAAATGCTGACCTCCGCAGAAGATACAATTGCCGGGGGCCCGTGGCTGTCGTGATTGCTGTTGAGACTGCCGCTGTCGCTGAGGCTGCCGCTGCGACCCACGCTGCGACGACTGTGATCTTTGCTGCTGTTGCTGCTTCTGGGATCCACCAGGCCCTCGTCGCTCGGTCCGTCCTTGGCCAGGGAACTGTGGCTGCGGCGGTCGTGGCGGCCTCCACGAACTAGATTGTCCCCCAACCTCCTGTGCCGGTCGCTTCGCCCCCGGGATCACTACGGGAGCTGGAGCTACCTCCCCCATTACTACCTCCCCGCACTCAACGTAGAGTGCCTGTTCCATCGAGGCCTCCAAGGTCTGCAACCTACGCGAGCGAACCAATTGAAAAAGGTCCCGGCGCAATCCTCGCTCGAACATGTAGATCCGGTGCGCCTCATCCCTGGCCACGTTCGGTACACATGCCAACAATTGATTGAAATTGGCAATGTACTCGTGTACGGGCCGATCTCCTTGTCGGAGGTTTCTCAACTGTTCCTCCAACCTCTGTCGGACGCTTTCCGGAAAGAATGCCCCAAGAAGGAGATTGCGGAATTCCGCCCAGGTCAGGAGCTGAGCCCCAGGCGGACCAGCCGGTCGAACACGCCGCCACCAAGCTTCGGCGTTGTGTTCCAAAAAGTTCGTCGCCAATATCACCTGATATCGTTCCTCGATAAACAACGTCTCAAAACGTCGCTCCATCGCCGTGATCCACGACTCTGCCTCCCACGGCTCAGTACTTTGCCCCGAAAAATGGGGTGGGTCAAACTGGCGAAACCTCATCAACAGGTCCACCACTCCCCGCTGTTCTGCCGGGGTCAGAGATCCTGTCAGCCCAGTCGGCTGTCCACCAGTACCCCGAGTAACAGGGGATGCCGGGGTCACCGGTACAACTGGAGGATTCACAGCCAGGGAAGAAGGTACGGGAGAATTCTCTGAAGGTGCTACAATAGGCTGAGCCCTCTGCTCTAACATTTGCGTCAGCCGACCCATAGCCTCCTCCTGACGCCGAACAGCCTCTGACATCTGGGCCATCTGGGCCTGCAGCTCTTGCACCTCACTCTGCTGGCCCTGCCCGGACTCCTCCTGATCGGGTTCAGGGGAATCAGGCTGAGAACGCGTCAACATCCTACGTCGCGGAGGCATCCTACCACAAGAAACCACACTCAGTATCGGGACCCCACACGACCCAATCTAGCGAAAGTCAAAGACATTCCCCTATTCCTGTGACTTTATGTTGTCTGCAGCCAACATAACTGTCCACCAGAAATAGGCTATGTCGATCCATCTTCTCTCACTGGAAGAGTCAAACAAAATAAATCGACGACTTTCGCAAAATGCCACGTCTCTCATGCCCTATTATCCTAGGGTCTGCCAAAAGCCTAGGGTTTCCTAAGTCCCAACTGAACTATCCCTAAGCTCTGATACCAACTTAATCTGTCACGCCCCGGGTGCAAATCAGGACCCGGGCCCGTCTACAGATCCGCCGTGCACACGGGATTTCCCGCGTACACGAAGCGCTGGTAACCTGCTCAGATATAAAATGTACAAAAAGAGCATAATACAGAGCTGAAATAGAAGAACCACATAGTATCTCAGACTGGAAATACAAATACAAGCTGTAATATATACAATAATCTCCCAGCTCACTAAAATAGTACAACCAGCTGGCGGAAGCCAGACCCAAAATAAAAGGAGAATATCACAGTCTGAGTGAAGGGTACAATATCTGTCTAATAGCTCTCAGCCTCACAGGAGATCTATCTATTCAGCGATCCCCTTACCTCGATCAGCTGCCGATGGCCTAGCAGCTCCCGCAGATGACTCTGCAAAATAAAGGAGAAGAAAGAAACAGAAAACAACAATGGGGGTGAGAACTACCAGATAAACCAGCAGCCTCCCCTAGTGGGTAAAAACCTCAACTCTGACGCACCCACTAGGACTACTAGAGGCAAAAGGGAAAAGGGGAAGTGGTAAGATACATAAGATGCTGAAACAGGAAAACTACCACTATTATGCCTCTAAATGCAACGACTGTATAAATGCATCAGGAAACAGTATCTGTCCAAATAAACCCAATCTAGTCACCAGAAACAACTGGTACTGCCTGCTCAGCGGAATCTGCACACACGGCTCGAAACCGCGGGATCGGCTCACACGGCTCGCATCCCAACATAAGTATCAGACCGGCACACACGGCTGGGTCCGAGAAAGCACACCTCCGGAGTGGCACTCGAGGGGCGCGACCCACACGAGTAAAATATCTCTGTCATCAGTATCACAAGTATCTCTGTAGCACATGTCTCAATATAGCAGGACTGGATCATAACTATGATCAAAGTGGGAAACTCCGTCCACTACAGAAACCCAATCCCCAACTGATGCAATAAATAAACCAAACTCAACCCCAATCTGATGCAAGGATAAATATCTGGTCAACCGCATACTGTCCGCGGTCACCGCAATACCTCATAAGTCCACAATCTAGCACAACCTTGGCTACACTATCCCAAACCCCTGCTCACACTTGAGCAACAACATATGAATGCAAAGGACAACAATGAAATATGTTCAAATCCCAATATAATAGTGTAGCAATGAATAGTGGCCTTACCTGATGTCCGGGCATGCATGCAACTGTCTTTATTTTTAAAAGTTGTAAAATAGTGTCAAAGGTTTAAAACAATTGATTTACTGAATAAAAGTCATTTGCATGCGAGATCATAACCTTTGTCTCAATCACAGTGTCCCAATATAAGTCATCATATCTTTTGTGGGGTTATATTAAGTTTTAGGGGAGTTTGTCCCAGTGGTTCTCATTAATTGTCCTGTTAGTTGTCCTG
Source organism: Tillandsia fasciculata (assembly GCA_029168755.2). NCBI lineage: Eukaryota > Viridiplantae > Streptophyta > Magnoliopsida > Poales > Bromeliaceae > Tillandsia > Tillandsia fasciculata. The sequence continues at coordinate 15,990,929 of CM054939.1, read as the reverse complement.
TTAGTAGTCCTGTTAGTAGTCCTGTTAGTTGTCCCAATGGTTCTCATTAATTGTCATATTTTAGGGGATTTCTAGTAATCCCAGTGAGCTTGTCAAAAATGAGGTAAGCAACAACCGCCCACCTCGAGCAGCTCAAACAACACCCCAGGTAGTCTCCTGGTTGTCCACAGTCCTCAAATCCTGCAAATCAACGCTCCTGGTATAAATACAAATCTCAAAAAGCACAATATTTGCTGTTTTTCAAACAGCACGGGAAAAGAGGAATTTTTCACCTCTAAAATGAGCTCCTAAAATCCCAGAAAAATCACGGTTGCGTTCCTCGCGAAGAGTAGATCAAAATCGACTCTTAAAACGCCTCGATCTGACGCTCCTACGTCAAGATAAAAATCGGAGAAGTCGGTGCTGTCCAAAAACCATCACAGTCAAAAAGGGGGGTCAAAGAGGACTTGGGAATCGTGCCAAAAGTACAAAACGAAGCAAAATGATCAACACGGAAATCGAAGCCCTACCTCTTACGGTCGCGCTGCCGCAAAAATCGTCCAAAAATTCCACCTGGTTAGCCCGCAGTGAATTTTCGACGGAACTGCGACGGGAAATGGGCCTAAAAAGAAAATCGTCGCAGTGCGCCGCGTCGCAGATATCTTGCTATCTGTAACTCCTAAAATTCTGAGATTGTAGAGAGAGAGAGAGGAGAGAGAGAGGAAAATTTTTCGTAGAGGACACTTTCTCTGGTTCTCTCTCTATGGCCCGCAAATCGAGGTAGGGAATGAGAGGGGTGGGGGATGCTATTTATAATGGGCTGGGGCTCCACACAGGATCCGGGCAAAACAGGAAACACGGAAATTGGCCAACCAGATTGCGCCACGTGTCCACATAACAGGGAACAGCCCGGTGCAAGCCCAATGAAAATGTGCCACGTGGCCACGTGGTGCACGTGGCCGGCCCGCGCTCCGGGTTTTCCGGATCCTGTCTGCCAATAGGAGCACGCCACGTGTCGCATTCCCACATGCTTCTAGAAGCCGGCCCACCAATGGGAAGCTGCCACGTGGCAGACCAGGAATTCCGTGCACCTGGTGCACGCCCAACCCATGGACCGCGCACCCGAGCCTGCTGCCCGCGCCTGCCCGCGCTGCCCGCGCCGCGCTCCCCCGCGCTCCGCCGCTGCGCCGCTGCCCGCCGCCGTGCGCCGCCGCCCGCCGCCGCCTGCCGGTCGCCGGAATAGTAATTCCGGCGGCCGGAGTTACTGTTCCGGCGTGAACAGTAACCTAGTGCCCAAAAATAAAGTGAACATACCATTTTGACCGTTTTCGCGTGCTGAGTCCGATTTCGCCGTCCGTTTCGCCAAATTCTCGTCCGAAATTTTGCCGAAAGCTCCCGGAAATTCCCGTTTGCCCCGATTTTCGCGCCAAGTCTATTTTTAAATATCCAATTTCGATTCTACAAGTTTTGTTGCACAGTACAAGCTCCCCGCAGTCACTGTTTAATGTAGCACAGTTCCTGCTGGAATCTGGATCATCACACGTTTCGCTTCGTTTTCAAATTTTTTGGGCTTGTTTGGCCTCCGTCGTTGTTGGGTTTGGTTGGATTTTCGCCGTCGGAAGCCCGGGTTGACATAGATTTACGGAATTATTATCCGATTGTGTTTTTAATATTGACGATCCAACCGCTGGTACTGCCGTACGCTGCGACTGTCCTGCATCGTTCGGTCAACACCAGCGGGGCTACCATTGGCCCCAATGCTGGCAGCCAGCTGGGGCTTCCTTCTTTGTGTCTCACTGCTCCCCAGGCTGTGGGAGAGCGGGAGCTGTTCTTTCCCCCTTCGGAGTCCTCCTTCCCCGCTTTAGAGCACGCTCCGTCTACGGCAGCGAAGTTGGGGTCAGAGATTCTGACGCCTTTGGAGGCGGATAGACTTATGGGCCTGGGCCAGTCTTCAACTGCCGCAGGCCCCCTCTTTCTGTCAACTCCCTTCCTCGGGAACTTGGACCGGGGGCCTTCCTTGGGTTCAGACCTGGCTTCCAAGACCACACCTGGGGAAATGGAGGAGGACCACTCGGCCCAATCTTTGACTCCTTGCAAAGGCCTTTCGGCCCCTAGGGTACCACCGCAGAGTAGACGCAGCTCACGTCTAGCAGCAAACCACATGGGAGTCCAAAAACCTCCTCTTTTTTGGGCCCAAGATCTTTTGAGCAGGAAATTCAGACTGGGGAGGGGCGCGCCCAAGTCTGCCCGCCCTTCGTCCGTCCCCTCGTTGGCTCCCCCCTCGGCCGCGCCCAGGTCTGCCCCCCTACCGTCGGCTCCATCGCTGTCTCCTTCTCCGTGCGCGCCTCAGGCATCTCCCCCCCTCCCCCGGGCCCCGGCGGCGCTGCCCACTTATCCGCCGGTATCGAGGACGACTGAATCGCCGCTGGCCAGCCGCGACCTGCGGGCTCCACTTTCGGCGGACGAGATCAGCCTTATCAAGGTCTCCTGCGGGATTACCGTCGAGGGGGGGGGAAGCCGCCGCCCTCCCTGCTTCGCCCGACAAAGCGATTCTCACGCCCGTCGAGCAGGGAGGGGGTGCTTAGTCGGTTGCCAGCGGGTGGCCCCACGTGTGTTGTCCCCCTACTAATGACAAGGAACAGAACCTTCAAATTTCTGTCTTGGAATGTGAGAGGACTCAATGGCCGGGAGAAATGCTCTGTGGTTCGCGCTTTTGTTAGAAACTGCAGATGCGGAGTGATCTGTTTGCAGGAAACCAAGCTCGCATCTATTTCTTTTTCCAAATTCCTTTCCATCTGTGGCTCTCACATTCGCGACTATCGCGCACTCGATGATGCGGGTACTAGGGGCGGTTTGCTCACAGCATGAAACCCCTCTCTCTTTGAGTGCATTCAAGATTGGGCATGGGTTTTTTCGCTTAGCACCGTGTTGAAGAGAAAGGTTGACGGGACCATCTTCACAATCTCTAACATCTATGGCCCAACCTGTGCAACACTGAAAGAGGTTTTCTTCCAGGAACTACGAGCGATTGGTCCTAGAGCGGTGGGAGTGTGGGCCTTGATTGGGGACTTCAACATTTTATTATCCTTCCGCGACAAAAACGGCCCCCCCTCACACGTCGCTGATATGCTGTCCTTCAGGAATGTCATCAACAATCTGGGACTTATTGACCTTCCTATTAGCAACCAATCTTTCACCTGGACGAACGGGCGACCCAACCCCACTTTGGAACGACTTGATCGAGCGCTTATCTCTCACGATTGGCTGTCCTTCTTTCCCCGCTCCACCCTCCGGGCTCTACCGCGGCCCAGGTCCCATCATTCCCCTCTGGTGCTAACTGCTTTCTCTTTTATCCCTACATCCCACCTCTTCAGGTTCGAGACTTTTTGGCTTAGACACCCGGCGGTTGCTGATATCATCTCAACCTCTTGGTCTTCCACCAGCAGCACTGATTTGCAAGCCTCCCGTTTCGCTTCTAAAATCGTTAGGGTCACGAAGGCACTTAAAGATTGGAGTGCAGGTTTGTCGTCGACTTTGAAGAAACAAGCCGACCTTAGTCTTTTCTCGATCAGCTGGATCGACAGAGCGGAAGAGATTAGACCCCTTTCGGAGCGGGAGAGGTTGCTTAGACCCAGGCTCAAGTTAAGATACGAGGAGCTGTGTGTGCAAGAGGAGATGAAATGGAAACAAAGATCGAGAGTTCATTGGTTGAAGGTTGGGGATGCGAATACCAAGTTCTTCCACCTTTATGCTAATGCCCGCAGGAGTAAGAATTACATTTCTAGGCTGGTTGATGGGGCAAACGTCCACTCAGACCACGCATCCATGGCTAACCTGTTGTATTCGTTCTTTAAGAAACAACTGGGATCTGTGTCCAGCCGGACCCGGCGCATAAATCTCCAGACGCTTTATGCTAATGAGAGTTGTGACCTGCATAGTTTACAAGATCCCTTCTCGGTAAACGAGGTTAGGTGTGCCGTCTTCTCTTGTGCTCCGGATAAGGCACCGGGACCCGACAGCTCGCCATTACTCTTCTACCAGCGTTTTTGGGGGGTACTTAAAGACGACCTCATGGAGGTCTTCCACGATCTGTCCTGTGGAAGGCTTGACCTTCAGGCGCTCAACCGTGGCTGGCTTTGCCTTCTCCCGAAGAAGGCTGAGGCAGCAGATGTGAGGGACTTTCGACCGATCTGTCTGGTTAATGGATTGATTAAAATCATCTCGAAGGTGTTGGCGACTCGTCTACAATGTTTCCTCGAGGTGCTCATCAATCCCTTCCAAACCGCCTTCATCAAAGGCTGCTCGATCCTCGATAACTTCTTCACACATCACATACTCTCTACTAAGCAGCAAGCGGTACTTTTCAAGATAGATTTCGAACGCGCCTTCGATCACATTAACTGGCATTTCTTGGTTGATCTACTACAGACGAGAGGTTTCTACAGCAAGTGGATTGGTTGGATTACGGCATTGCTACAATCTTCCTCCAATGCGGTGCTGCTCAACGGTATCCCGGGTGACTATTTCCTTTGTAAACGGGGGATCCGGCAGGGGGATCCACTCTCCCCAATGCTGTTTATCCTTTGCATTAACGCACTTTTCAGGATGTTCCATCTGGCGGTCTCCCATTCCCTGTTGCCTCCGGTGGGAGCTGGCGATGCCTCGATCCATACCCTGCAATTCGCGGATGATCTCCTCCTTTTCTTTGATGGCAATTTGAGATCGGCCGAAGTCATCAAGATCATCCTTGACGCATTCTCAGCGGCTTCAGGTTTAAAGATTAATTTTACAAAGAGCTTCATTATTCCTATTAACTTGGAGACCTCCCAGGCTGACAGACTTGCAAGCTTCTTCGGTTGCTCCACCGACGGGTTCCCGTTCACTTACCTAGGCCTCCCTCTCTCTCCGAAGGCGCTGCGCAAAAATGACTACTTGCCGCTCATCGAAAAACTGGACAGACGTTTGGCGGGATGGAAGGGTCGGCTGTTGTCTAGAGCCGGACGGTTGGTACTGCTGAATTCTGTTCTTTCTAGCATTCCTTCATTATTCTGTTCGGCGTTCAAGATTCCCACCTGGGTCCTTAAAGCAGTTGACAGGATTCGCCGGGGTTTTCTTTGGAAAGGCAAGGACCATACTAGCGGTTTTCACTGTCTAGTAAAATGGGATCAAGTCTGTCGTCCACTTCGCCAAGGCGGCCTCGGTATTCGGAATCTTAGAGCGGTGAATTCCGCACTGCTTATGAAGAATTTGTGGAATTTCTACAGTGCGAAATCCCTCCCTTGGGTGAGATTAGTACAACACAAGCACTACAGACGTAGATCACCCTATGCGGGCGGAGCCCCTCCGACGAAGTGTTCACCACTGTGGAAGGCTGTTCTTAGCACCACGGAACCTTTCCACATCTCAGTCATTTTCACGCTCGGCAACGGTGCGGCTGCGTCCTTTTGGCATTCGAGGTGGTCTGAGGACACGCTGCTGCTCCATCGCTTCCCTTCTTTGTTCGCTGCGGCCACTCATAAACATCTGTCGGTGAAACACTGGTTGGATCGCTTCGCCCCCTGTCGTTTTCTTGGATTTGGCGATCAACCCGCACATGATTTACTGCCCGAACTGGAGCAACTTAATAGTGTGGTGAGGAACTTATCTTTGTCAGCTACCTCAGACGCCATTTGCTGGAGATGGAATAGCAATTGGTGTTTTAGCGCACGGAGCGCTTACAACTTCGTCGTATTTGACGGCGTGGACGATCGTAGAATCCCTCATCTCTGGAAGATTAAGATACCGCTCCGCACTAAAATCTTCTTATGGCTGGCCGCTAGAAACAGATTACTAACGGCTGATTTATTGGTCAAACGGGGTTGGTTTGGACCGTCGATCTGCCTCTTATGCAGTCGCGACGAAGAACGCTTGGAACACCTCCTTTTCCGTTGCCCTTTCGCTCGCTCAGTCTGGAACTGGATTTTATACGGCTACCACCGCTTGCGCACGATTCTCCTTGATGGAACAGGGGATCTTGCGACCAGATGGAGACGATCAAGACAGTCATTGGAGGGGCGTGACCTTGTATCCCTCGATCTTTGCATAGCTGCCACTTGTTGGGAACTCTGGATGGAGCGGAATCACAGGATCTTTGACGATCGTTCCACAAGTTCTGAGGACTGCGGCAAGAGAATTGTGATTTTAATTAATTCTTGGAGTAGCGCTCTGGGAGGGTAAGCACGCTGGGGGGTGGGTCCTGGTTTGGGAGCGATTAGATTAGTTGAGTTTCAGACTTGGTGGGTTCTCTCTTCTGCAGGAGGGGATTGGCTGGGATAATAGTTTATTTTAATTTAATTTTTCTACTCCCTAACAGAGGTGTCTTCGATATTGCTTAGCTCCGGTTGATACCTGCGAATCAAGAGCCACCAGCATTACTCTCCTGTGGAGATTCGTGCATTGGGTTTATTTATTCAGCTATTAATTAATTAACCTCTTCTGCCTCTTGTTGGAGCTTCCTGTATTGGGTTTCTTAATTATCCTCTAGAGCTGCGGCCGATTCGCCTACTTCGACTCCCCCAGACACTGGCTGAATTTTTTTGGAGTTTTTTTTTTTATGTTTTGTTGTACTATTGGGTTAAGCTGGTTGTTCGCTTTGAGTTGGGACGTAACTGGTAGTCATATGGGAGGGGGCAGTCCGTTTCTTTTGTTGTCGGGGTACAGTCTTGTGTATGGGCGCGGACCCAGCTCCTTGTAATGGGTCTCTCTTCCTAAACCTACTTCCTGTACTTCTCTCAAATAGGGTATATCCCTGTTTAATCAAAAAAAAAAAAAATTATTGGTTTTGATGTAGCTTTTATCCGGTCAAAGTTGAGAAGATTTTGAGGGGTTTTTGGAACATCGTTTTCCTCGCCAATCGAGGTGGGTAACTAAACCAAGGTTGAAGGTGCGGTTGAACGTTGGTGTTCAACCCTCATTTTCCTTTTACTGTTGTTTTTGGTATTGCTATTTTAAGATGACAGGAAGGTTAACGTCACGGTTGTTGCAACGAAACGATACATACGTGAGGGACAAGGACAAATACTTGACTTATTGGTTTATTTCACGAGTATGGGATCGTGAGGTGAACCGTGACTTATTCCACAAGTATGGGATCGTGAGGGGTACCACATCTTATTCCACAAGTATAGGATTGTGAAAGGCATCACAATGTTGTACGCAACTAAAGGATCGAGTAGCTGATGGCGCAGTCACGTGCACCAGCCGTTTGGCCACTGCAAGGGTGTACTTTTTCGGGGAAGTGGTCTAAGGACCTGTGATCACTACGTGGTGACTTCGTAGGGGACCTCTATGGCATAGTGGCGAGGGTTAAAGAGGCACCAAAGAATTGAGCAAGTTTGATGTTTCCATAGGTCTACGGACTAAGGGGGTGGTATGAATGGTTCAGATATTCTGGATTACGGTTTGATGTCCTGTTTACTTTATTGTACCTATTGTTAAGGATTTTATTTTGGCGTATTTCGGAAAGTTGAAGATTGAAGATGAAGGCTTGTCAATCATATGCATCAATCTAAAAAAGAAAGGATTCAAATGTTCAGATACGTTCAACTAAATAATCTTTGATGATTTGAATAAGTTCTTATGGCTTAAAAATACTTTGGAATATTTTCTATGGCTTAAAAATAAAAAACTAGACAATCTGGGTGTTCAGGATTCGGATCAGATGCATCCAATCTAGACCCCGGGCATGGAATTTCCTGTTTCGCATGAACAGTCCGGACCAGACTTATTCTAGTCTGCACTGCCGTCCTGAAAAATCTGTTTTAGGCAGTTTTTTATTTTTATCTCTTTCCAAATCTATTTCTAGCCTATAAATAGACCCAAAAGTTCATCTTTTAGGGTATCCCAAAAGGGATCAAAGGTAAGAAAAAGAAATCTACATATAGAGAAGAAAAGGTAAACACATTCTATTTTAGGTTTTCTTCTTCTATATTTATTGATTTGATTCTAGGTTTTTCAAACTCCTTATTCTTTGAAGAATTAAATCGATGAATACTTAGATGGTGTTTCCTTGTCTATCTATGATGATCTAAGTATTCAAATATCATCACCACCAAAATCAACGATTTTCGAAAAGAAGATCGGCGCGTGGATTCGCGTGGACCACCAAAATCAACGATTTTCGAAAGGAAGATCGGCGCGTGGATTCGCATGGCCTTGTGGATTCAAGGTGAACGACTTCGTGGATTCGAAGTTAGGCGTGTTCGAGGATTCGACATGCTACATTGGTGACCGTGGATTCGGTTGAAGACTTCGTGGATTCGAAGTCGGACACTTTCGTGGATTCGAAGAGCATTGAGGACTGCGGAGAAGATCTACTCGGAGCGTACGGTAAAGGTTGAGTCGTGTGTGTGCGTTATATCACCTTGTACGTGTTTTAATCTTAGTGGATTTTTCCGTGTGATCGGTCCCGTGGTTTTTTACTCCTAGATTGGAGTTTTCCACGTAAAATCTCTACGTGTTATTTTTATTTTTCGCATTGGGTTATTTTTACGTAAAGATTTTGGTGTTTTTATTGTTTACACCTATTCACCCCCCTCTATGTGGTTTTTCTCCTATTTAGATCCTTTATCCCATAACCCACAAGTGGTATCAGAGCGGGAATAGGGTTGTAAACAATGGTTGAGGGTGGAAACATGAATAGACCGCCGTTCTTCAATGGAACAAACTATGCTTACTGGAAAGTACGCATAAGAGCGTTCTTGATTTCCATCGATGAACTAGTATGGCAATCAATTGAGTTTGGATGGACATATCCCACTGAGATTATTGCAAATGATGTTCGCACCATCAAACCTAGGTCGAAATGGACCAAGGAAGAGATTGATGCTTTTTCTTATAGAACAATGGATAGCGAATTCCCTACTTTCATCTGAGGACAATTGCATGCTTGTATGGACATCTTGATAGGCCACTATTTACTGCTGCACTATCATATTGGGATTTGACTTAGGAGAAACCATGTTTTCACTTTTCTTCTTTTATTTTAGACTCAGGGGTACTTGTTGCTCGGGTTCGAGCATGGATTGGGATAGTGCATGCAGGATCTTGGGATCTAGGACAGGTTGGACTTGTTAGTCAGGTATTGCGGCGACCGCGGACATTGGGCGGTTGACCGGACTTTTACTTGTGCATCAGATTGTGGGGGATCGGGTTTTCCTTAGTGGATGGATTTTCCCACTTCGATCAGAGTTGTGATCCAGTCCTGCTATATTATGATACTTGTGACTTATTACTTTACTCGTGTGGGTCGCTCCCCTCAAGTGCCACTCTGGAGTGTGCGACAGACAGGCTTTGAGTTCTTGAGACTCCTTCTTCCCATCGGTTTTATGCGTAGGCTGGCATACCCGATATGGCAGGCACAGCAGGCAGTACCAGTGTTTACTGGTGGTTGGATTGGGTTTATTCAGGCAGGCATTTATATACTGATGCATACACTTAGCTATTTTTATTGGCTCGGCATTTAGAGGCATATTAGTGGTAGCTTTTTCATCAGCAGTTATATTCATAGCATACCACCTCTCTTTCCTTTTTGCCTCTGGTAGACCTAGTGGGCATGTTAGAGTTTCAGGCTTAACCCACTACGGAAGGCTACTATTTTTATAGTAGTTCTCACCTCATTGTCCTTTTCCTTTTCCCCCCATTGTTTTACAGAGTCCTCTGCGGGAGTTGCTGGGCCGTCTTCGGCAGACCGAGGTAAGAGGATTGCGGACTAGATAGTCATCCACCCCGGTTGCGAGCATAGCAGTATTTTGATTGTATCCCTTATACACTCAGGCAGTTGTATTTTCTTTTATTTTGGGTATGGCTTCAGCCAGCTGGTTGTATTTATTTGGTGAGCTGGGAGAGACACTTGTACTTATTGAGTGGTATTTTGTACTTTTACTTTCCAGCTTCAGTCTGAGTTGTATTAGTTTTAGTTCAACTCTGTTTTTATGCTCTTTTATTATATCTTCTTTATCTGAGCAGGTTACCAGTGCTTCATGTACACGAAAAATTTCGTGTGCACAGCGGATCTGTGGACGGGCCCGGGTTCTAGTTTACACCCGGGGCGTGACAGATTAGGTTGGTATCAGAGCTTAGGGATAGGTCAGTTGGGACTTAGGAAACCCTAGGCTTTTGGCAGACCCTAGGATGATATGACGTGAGTGATGCGATATTTTGCGAAAGTCGGCGATTTATTTTGTGGACTCTTCCAGTGAGTGAAGAGGGATCGGCATATTCTATTTCTGGTGGACAATTATGTTGGCTGCAGACAACATAAAGTTACAGAAATATGGGGATGCCTTTGACTTTCGCTAGATTGGGTCGAGTGTGGTTTTAGTTCTGATGTGTAGTTTCTTGTGGCAGGATGCCTCTCCGACACCAGATCCCTACCCGGGGTACCCCTACACCCCCGGAGGAGTCAGAGCAGTCCCGGCCTTCTAAGCTCAGTGAGTTGAGGGCCATGGTGGCCTAGTTGGCAGAGAGCCATCGTCAGCAGCAGCAGAGGATCGATCAGTTGCTTGCGCAGAGAGAGGCACCGCCCCCGACTGTGTTTGAGGCCCCGGCACCACCAGTGGTACCACCTGAACCGACGGCGCCATCGTCGAGTAGCGGGGCACAGGGAGCGATCCAGCCGCTGACCCCGGCGGAGGAGTAGGAGATAGTTGACAAGCTTGCCAAGTTCTGTCATCATGGACCGCCCAGATTCTTGGGCCAAAACACCCAGCCTTGGGAGATTGGATCATGGCTAGCAGCGCTGGAGAAGCTGTTCAGGGACTTCTTCATTGATCCGAGGTTCAGGGTGCATATGGCGGTGCACTGTTTAGACGGTGATGCAGATGCTTGGTGGCATCGAGTGGAGCCACTGGAGTTTCAGATTACTCGACAGCTACCCTGGTCTGAGTTCCGACGGATGATCTTGGACACCTATTTTTCTACCAGTGTAAAGCGAAAGCTAGAGGATGATCTGAAGAACCTGCAGCAGGGCGACCGGTCAGTACAGGCCTACTTTCAGGAGTTTACGCAGTTGCTTAACTGCGTGCCTTTTGTCGCTCGGTATGGACCCCATCAGGTGGAGTTGTTTGAGGCGGGTCTCCGCACTGAGATTTATACCTTGGTCCATGCTCAGCGGCTTCAGACTCTCGAGGAGGCCGCGGAGCATGCCCAGTGGGTTGAGAGAGGAGACCACTTAGTCGCCAGGCGAGGCGGTATGGTCGCACAGAGCTCCGACAGGAAGCGACCAGCCCCGGATGACGGGGGACAGGCCAGTTCGTGGAGACCACCACGACCATCGCAGCCTCAGTTTTCTGGCCGTGGGCGTTCGGAGCGGCGAGGGCCTAGTGGATCCCAAAGGCCACCACAGCAGCAGCATCAGCAGCAGCACCAGCAGCAACATCAGCAGCCGCAGAGGTCCCAGTCGAGGCAGCAGAGTGTAATATCACAGATTTTGTAACGTCTTACCCTCCTGCTAATAAAGATTTTGTTTGAAGTAATTGATGAAACGGGTTTACTTAAGTGGATAATTTTGAGGTACGGATATTTTTCTGCGATGGAGCTCGGAAAACGGAGAACGGCGGTGCGATCGGATCCGGTTTCCGACTTACGGAACCCCTAGAAAGGGGTGAAAAGGATCAAAGTAGCCAGGGGGTGCATCGAAATCCGCTTAAGTGATTTTGCACACTTTCCGAGAAAATAAGGAATTATCTTTAAAGAATTATCTTTAAAGAATTATCTTGAAGGATTATCTGTGAGGAATTAATTAATTAATTAATTAATTAATTAGAGTTCAAAAATATTCGATGTGGATTTTGACGGTACGTACGAAAAGGGAAAATAAAAGAAATAAATTAATAACGAGATTTATTTATTCCCCGTATACCGAAAAGAAACCCTAGTCGTAAAAGATCGCCTCCTCAAACCCTTCCCTTTGGTGCGTGCCGAAAACCAAACGAAACCCTAGTTTGAAAAGAGAGAAAGGAGAAAAGAGAAAAGAAAAGGAAACCCTAACCGGAGGAAAAAGAAATAGAGAAGAGGAAGCGAAGGAACCCGATTGCCCCGATCGACGTGCCGAAGACCGGAGAACGAGACATCACCGTCATCGGAGGGCGGATCCGGATTCTCACCACCGCAAAGAACGGAGATCGGGATCGCGTTGCCTCCTCCATCAGAAAAAGGTTAGGAATCGTTATTTCTCTCCTTCGTCGGTTTAATCGTAGGTTTTACCGTGTTCTTTCGAGATCGTTTTAATCGGTACATTGATCATGGGTTCTTGATTTTGGTTTTTGATCAATGTTTTGTTCTTGTTCTTGACCGGGTTTAGTCGATGGTTTTTAATCGATCTTTTGATCGGGTTTCCGATCGATGTTCGATCAATGGTTTAATCGTTAGAATTACCGCGGATTTGTTTGGGGTTAATTGGGTATTCCGTCGGAGCATGGGGGAGTTAACGGGAGGCCGCCGCCGTCGTTGTTAAACGGGAGGCCGCCGCCGCCGTTATGATGTTCGCGGGGTCGTCGCCGGAGCCGCCCGGGGGGGGCGAAAACGGAGAAGAAAACGCGAAAACGAAAAAGAAACCGCGAATCGGGACATTACTGTGCATCCCGTGCAGACTCCCTCAGCCGCGGTCCACAGCCCGGGCGTGCACCCGGCGCACGCCCCCACAGCGCGGAGGCGCGGACCCGGCGCACGCCCCCGTGCACCAGCCTCACTTGTTGCTGCGCGGTGCACGCTCTAGGCGTGCACCCGGCGCACATCTCCGCGCCCGGAAGGCAAAGACCCGGCGCGCGCCTCGCCCGTGCACCGGCCCGGCCCAACTCCTCCGGTGCACGCTTTCTGGGGTGAGCCGGGTCTGCGCCGCCGCCTCCACTGCACTGTAAATCCGGTCCACGCCTGGTCCGTGCACCACCCGTCAGCCCGAAAGTCCGATAGCTCCGTTTTGGTCCTTTTTCACCGTTTTGAGCGCCGTTTTCACCGTTTGGATCATCGTTTCCGCCGTTTTATTAGCACGGCCACCCGGGGTCATTTAGGCCACCGTTTCGCCATGGCATGTGCCAGTTTCGCCGTCGCTTCGCGCCTTGACAAAATCGTCGGGGTCCCGCCGTCGGGCCTTTTTCTCATCTTTTTCGCCGTCGTGGTTTTCTCGGCTTGACCGTTGACGTCCCGAGTTGGCTACCGGTTGAGAAATTAGGTTTTGTTGGATTTCCGTTAGCGGATTTGGGTTCCGATGGAGTTCGCGATGATATAGTCGCGGTCCGGTTGTTGTTAACCATCGGTTTTACCATTAGAGATCCGGTTTGATCTGAGTTTTATGGTTTTGCTTGACAGTTTTGACTCGACGGTTTTGTTGGACGACACGGTCCGCTTGGCACAGTGATTTTGGTTTTTCGTAGGTCTATTGTTACAGTGGTCGGGACCACTGTTTTGCCTATTTAAGGAAAAAGTGTTAAAAGGTGTTCTTGATTATTTTATTAGGCCGCGTGAAGTTCGGATTTGCCTAGGAGGGACATGGGCGCGGTCGTTTATCTTCATTCAGGTGGGTACTTTTGATTAATTTCGGTGCAGGGTCGTTCCCGAGTATTTCGTTTGATAAAGTAGATAGTTTTGGTAAAAGTGACTAACCCCATTGCATGTAAATCCCATATTCTATTGAGGCGGCTGCGGTCGCATGATTGTTTTACTAATATGACTAACGCGGCTGAGGTCGCAACATTGTTTTACACTCATATTGATTACACGCACACCGGCGATTTGGCCACCGCACAGGGTGTATTTTTTCGGAAAGATGGTAAGTTGTTTTACCCGTGTACCGCACAAGGAGAGGTTAGTGGGAACCACTCAAGGAGAGGCGACGGCTACTTGGGCAGTGGAGGGGTTGGAGGCACTAAGAAAATAAGTACGGTATACTGGGGTTGGGGCCCAGCTTGTTTTGTGACAGGATTTAGCGGTACATGAGGGGGAAGTAAATGCTCCGATGTATCGGCTTGTCTTTTAGTTATTGCATTTACTGTTTATATCTACTTTATCAGTCACTGACTACCCACACTGTGACAGGTCCGAGCAGGGATGGGAACCGGGACGACGGTGAGGCAACGGTTAGAGGACCCTAGCCCTTGAGGCTATTAAACTTTATTGTTTTATGGTTATCATTTAGTGTGTATGGTTAGTCTAGCTGTGATTACTTGTGCATGGTATCTTGTGGATGTTGGATTGAGGACTTAGTGTAGAATTATCTTCTCTTATCTGTGAATGTTAAGATGTGTAATTGCGGCTCGTTTTCAAATACAAACATGGTTTCAAAAGCATTTTCAAACCAAGTGTCGTGTGGGCACTGATTTCAAAACCGGTGAATTTATCCTTTCAAGTAAGGTGGCCGCTTAAAAGAGTTTGCGAAAATGTTTTGTAAAACCGGGTGTCGTGTGGACACCGACTTTCAAACCTATGGATTTATGGTGTAGTTTCAATATGATAAATGCGACGGTATGGTTAAGTATAGAGTCTCCTTATTGTCGTTCATTGTTTGCATGGTTAAAGTATTTGTCGTGATTGGAATGCTGTGCATATACAAAGGAGGCTCCGCCCGTTTGGGGAGTGAATCTGTATATGTGGCGGGTCTGGTGCGCACCGGAGGCGAGGTTCTTTTAAGAAAAAAAAAATGGATACGTTTTTCACTCTTTTAGAACCTCCGGGGCATGACAGATTATATGGTATCAGAGAAAATGAGTACGGTATTCTCGGGTTGGAGCCCAGCTTGTTTTGTGACTGGGATTTAGCGGTACATAAGGGGGAAGTAAATGCTCCGATGTATCAGTTTGTCTTTCAGTTATTACATTTACTGTTTATATCTACTTTATCAGTCACTGGCTACCCACACTGTGACAGGTCCGAGCAGGGGTGGGAACCGGGACGACGGTGAGGCAACGGTTTGTGGACCCTAGCCCTTGAGGCTATTAAACATTATTGTTTTATGGTTATCTTTTTGTGTGTATGGTTAGTCTAGCTGTGATTACTTGTGCATGGTATCTTGTGGATGTTGGATTGAGGAATTAGTGTAGAATTATCTTCTCTTATCTGTGAATGTTAAGATGTGTAATTGCGGCTCGTTTTCAAATACAAACATGATTTCAAAAGCATTTTCAAACCAAGTGTCGTGTGGGCACTGATTTCAAAACTCGTGGATTTATCCTTTCAAGTAAGGTGGCCGCTTAAAAGAGTTTGCGAAAATATTTTGTAAAACCGGGTGTCGTGTGGACACCGACTTTCAAACCTATGGGTTTACGGTGTAGTTTCAATATGATAAAAGCGACGGTATGGTTAAGTATAGTCTCTCGTTATTGTCGTTCATTGTTTGCAAGGTTAAAGTATTTGTCGTGATTGGAACGCCGTGCATATACAAAGGAGGCTCCGCCCGTTTGGGGAGTGAATCTGTATATGTGGCGGGTCTGGTGCGCACCGGAGGCGAGGTTCTTTTAAGAAAAAAAAATGGATACGTTTTTCGCTCTTTTAGAACCTCCGGGGCGTGACAGATTATATGGTATCAGAGAAAATGAGTACGGTATTCTGGGGTTGGGGCCCAGCTTGTTTTGTGACAGGGATTTAGCGGTACATGAGGGGGAAGTAAATGCTCTGATGTATCGGTTTGTCTTTCAGTTATTGCATTTACTGTTTATATCTACTTTATCAGTCACTGACTACCCACACTGTGACAGGTCCGAGCAGGGGTGGGAACCGGGACGACGGTGAGGCAACGGTTAGAGGACCCTAGCCCTTGAGGCTATAAAACTTTATTGTTTTATTGTTATCTTTTAGTGTGTATGGTTAGTCTAGCTGTGATTACTTGTGCATGGTATCTTGTGGATGTTGGATTGAGGACTTAGTGTAGAATTATCTTCTCTTATCTGTGAATGTTAAGATGTGTAATTGCGGCTCGTTTTCAAATACAAACATGATTTCAAAAGCAATTTCAAACCAAGTGTCGTGTGGGCACTGATTTCAAAACCCGTGGATTTATCCTTTCAAGTAAGGTGGCCGCTTAAAAGAGTTTGCGAAAATGTTTTGTAAAACCGGGTGTCGTGTGGACACCGACTTTCAAACTTATGGGTTTACGGTGTAGTTTCAATATGATAAATGCGACGGTATGGTTAAGTATAGTCTCTCCTTATTGTCGTTCATTGTTTGCATGGTTAAAGTATTTGTCGTGATTGGAACGCCGTGCATATACAAAGGAGGCTCCGCCCGTTTGGGGAGTGAATCTGTATATGTGGCGGGTCTGGTGCGCACCGGAGGCGAGGTTCTTTTAAGAAAAAAAAAATGGATACGTTTTTCGCTCTCTTAGAACCTCCGGGGCGTGACAGATTATATGGTATGAGAGAAAATGAGTACGGTATTCTTGGGTTGGGGCCCAGTATGTTTTGTGACAGGAATTTAGCGGTACATGAGGGGGAAGTAAATGCTCCGATGTATCGGTTTGTCTTTCAGTTATTGCATTTACTGTTTATATCTACTTTATCAGTCACTGACTACCCACACTGTGACAGGTCCGAGCAGGGGTGGGAACCGGGACGACGGTGAGGCAACGGTTAGAGGACCCTAGCCCTTGAGGCTATTAAACTTTATTGTTTTATGGTTATCTTTTAGTGTGTATGGTTAGTCTAGCTGTGATTACTTGTGCATGGTACCTTGTGGATGTTGGATTGAGGACTTAGTGTAGAATTATCTTCTCTTATCTGTGAATGTTAAAATGTGTAATTGCGGCTCGTTTTCAAATACAAACATGATTTCAAAAGCATTTTCAAACCAAGTGTCGTGTGGGCACTGATTTCAAAACCCGTGGATTTATCCTTTCAAGTAAGGTGGCCGCTTAAAAGAGTTTGCGAAAATATTTTGTAAAACCGGGTGTCGTGTGGACACCGACTTTCAAACCTATGGGTTTATGGTGTAGTTTCAATATGATAAATGCGACGGTATGGTTAAGTATAGTCTCTCCTTATTGTCGTTCATTGTTTGCATGGTTAAAGTATTTGTCGTGATTGGAACGTCGTGCATATACAAAGGAGGCTCCGACCATTTGGGGAGTGAATCTGTATATATGGCGGGTCTTGTCGCGCCCCGGGGTCGGAACTGTGCCCCGGGCTCGCCAACAGATCCGCCGCCCCTACAGGAAGCCCCGTAGAGACGTAGCGTCTAATCTGCAAATAAACAACTATACTAGCAGATATCAGAGCTGAAATAGAAACTAACTATAAACAAGAAGTAAATAGTCCCTCAAGAATAAAAATACATCGCATCCTCACCCGAAATACATAAGAGTCTCTCAAAAAGTGAACATAAAATGTACAACTCGATGCCTCACTACATAGTCTCTCAAACATGACACAACCAAAATATATAAGGGTACCTCTATCACACACTGAAGCTGAAGGGGGAAAGGGATCTATCTCGCGAATCCCTTACCTCGTTCTGTAGGAGCTGGATCAGCAACTAGTGCAGCAGGAACTGGAGCTGAAGTCCCTGGGGAAAAGACACCACGACGGGTGTGAGAACTACCTCCCACAGTAGTTCTCAGTGGGTGACACTAACAAGCCCGACGGTCTGCCCACTAAGTCTACTAGAGGCATAAAGTAACAAAAGGAGTGCTGTTTAGAAAAGCTGGAAAGTAAAAATCTACTGCTACTATGCCTCTATCTAAATGCTCAAAGAATAGGACAGAAGATCAATATGCCACTACTGATACTCATCTCAAATCACCCAATCCAAACTGACTGCCACATCGGGTCCAGTCAAACCTGCGCCTACCTACTGCCGTAGGTATGTCCGTAGCTGCCAAAACTGGCTCAGCCAGAGGGACGGTGTCCGTGACTGCCAAAACTGGCTCAGCCAGAGGGACACCAGCATCGACAAGCCGCGATAGAAGTATCAGGCCCAACTCCGGAGTGGCACTCATGGGTAGCGACCCCACCGAGCAAAGAATCCGCGCATCTCTGTCAAGCTCAAATGTGGCTCCTGCAGGCTATGATCCAACACTGTCTGACTCACTAACAGAAAGTCCACACTGTCACTAAGACAATCCCCCATGATCCCAGATCCATCATGTCACTATCACTATCTCAATGACAAATGATCTACAGACTGCTACCAACTCTACTCGGTCCCCAGACGCGAGTACAATGCATCCACAGCTACTAGACCTCCCAACCCACGACTCGGGGAAAATTACTATGTCCAGAATGACAAGAGTAACAAGCAATGTGGGAAACCTAAAGCAATGCATAAATCTAATCCAGATTAAATATTTACTGTAGTCGTCTGAGCATGATGTATAATACATAATAGATGTGCTAAGTTAGGTTCTCAGATTGAAATAGTTCATATATTGCAAGAGTTTCAATGAGGTCATCAGATTTAGCAACTATCAACTGTGGGTACTAACATACAGTTTTCACATAATATTGAGGTCATTTATTAGCATGTATGCAGCTACAGTCATAGAATTAGCGTACAATCCGTAGATTTTGAAAGCGAGAACACCCACCTTTACACGCTAACTGTCCGGGATTGCACAGATAAAAAGTCAAGAAACCGCCAAATCACTGTATCTGCTAAGCTAGTAACACAGTGGCGGTGCTCACAAAGTCCTGGGTACAACAACAATCCACAATTACACTAAATTCCATACACAAATCCAAGTTCCAAAATCTGCATGAACAGTCCCCATTCACACAAAATTTTCACCTGAAAATATTCTTCCAAAAATTCCGATAAAAATACCACGGCGATCCTCGCGAAGTGTAGATGTCGATAGGCTCTTGAATCGTCGAAATCCGATATCCGTATGGGGAGATAAAAATCCGCGAAGCAGCAGCTATCTAGAAACTCAAACAGTCACAAAGGGAGGTTAAAATGTACCCCAAACCCCTGTATAAGCTCATTTCCAGAAAAAACGTCCAACACAGAAAACGTAGGTTTACCTCTTGTGAATCCGCTGTCGAAGAAATCGTCCAAAAATATGGTCGGGGTAGCCCGGTAGACCTCCCAGACTGAACTGCGACGAAGATGGGCCTCCAACAGTATAACGTCGCTCCGCACCACGATGCAGGAAACGTTGTCGTCGCGACCTCCAAAAATTCTGAATCTTCACCAGAAGATGCTCAAGAAGGAGAGGAAGAAATCTTATGAAGGGGTCGTGGGCTAATTCTCCCGGGAAAAGGTGCAAAAATGCGGCCCAAGTGGCCTATTTATAGGCTCCCAAAGGAATCAGCCCAAAAGGACAAAGCCCACATTTTCGGGCCCATAATTCGCCCGGCCGAACACTGTTCATGCGCGAAAGTCCCACGTGCTGACAGGTGTCCCCCCCGAATAGGCAACACCGGTGCAAGGCCACTCAGCGACTGCCACGTGTCCCGCCGAACAGGAAACACCAACGCGGGACCACTCAGCGACCGCCACGTGTCCACCCCGCCAGCATAGTAAGGCGGTTGCGCCCGCCAATGAGCGGGCACCACGTGTCCCCGGTTGACCCGCCGACCGCGCGACGTGCGCGCCGGTCGCGCGACGTGGGTCACACGTGCGCACGCTTCCCGAGGCACCTACCGCGCGCCCCGTGCACCGCGCGTGCTGCACCCGCCAATCAGGGAGTGACACGTGTCCCCTGCACCCGGTCCACACCTTCCGCAGGAATTCCGTGGATCGCGCCTGCGTGCACCGACCAACCGGAGGCTGCCACGTGTCCCCCGCCTGGTCCATGCACCGCCGCGCTAACCCAGTAGATCGCGCGCCTTGAGCCCGCCAATCAGGAGGTGCCACGTGTCCATGCGCCGGGTCTGTGCACCCCGCCGCGCTGCTCTGTGGACCGCGCGCCGTAAACCGGCCAATGACAGGCCGCCACGTGGCATCCCAGCGGTCTACGGCCCCTCCCATGCACCAAAAACCACTAAAAACTTCCGGGTGTCCGTTTTTGGGCATCCGGACTCCAAATTAAACAAACAAATAGTCGTTTTCAAGCATTTTTTCGTGCTGAATCCATTTCCGACCTCCGTTTGGCCTGATTCTTTCTAGAAATTTTGGCAAACCCAGCCGAAGGCCAACATAGCCAAAAGAAACACACAGGGTCCATCAGTAGCATCCGATTGATGCACCGTGGGCCAGATACACCAATACTAGGTGTTCTAACAGTGGATTCATCGGAAGAACGCTGCATGGGAACTAGGGCCACTACATCCTCCCCCACTAAAAGAAAGTTTCGTCCTCGAAACGAAACAAGGTAAAACAGACGTACCTCAACCAGAAGTCTCGAAAAGGAAGGGTTAGGCATCTCGCATCTCCGTCTCTAGCTCCCAAGTAGCCTCTCGCTCCTCGTGATTGCTCCAAAGGATCTTCACATAAGGTATTGCCCGGTTGCGTAATTCCCTCACCTCACGAGCCAGAATCCGCAACGGGCGCTCCTCATAAACCAAGTCCTCGCCGATATCCAAGGATGCGAAGTCAATCACATGAGACGGATCGAACACGTATCTCCTCAAGGCCGAAACGTGGAAGACATCATGAACACCAGCCTAACGCGGCGGTAGAGCAACTCTATAAGCCACAGGGCCTACCCTCTTAAGTACCTCAAAGGGTCCAATGAAGCGGGGACTAAGCTTCCCACGCACTCCAAACCTCCGGACCCCTTTCGAGGGCGAGACCTTCAGGAAGACATGATCACCAATCTGGAACTCAAGGTCTCGCCGCCGAGTATCTGCATAACTCTTCTGGCGACTCTGGGCTGTCTCAAGGCGCCGACGAATGACTCTGACCTTCTCTTCCGCCTCTAGCAGTAAGTCAAGCCCCAACGTCCTCCTCTCACCCACATCACTCCAATACAGGGGCGACTGACACTTGCGTCCATACAACGCCTCAAACGGAGCCATCTGAATGCTCGCTTGATAGCTGTTGTTGTACGCAAACTCAACCAGGGGTAAGTGTCGGTGCCAACCTCCTCCAAAATCCATGACGCACGCACGCAACATATCCTCAAGAGTCTGAATGGTGCGCTCGGACTGACCATCCGTCTGTGGGTGGAAAGCAGTGCTGAATCTGAGCTGGGTACCCAAGGCTGACTATAAGCTCCCCCAGAACCGTGACACGAACCTCGGGTCCCGATCTGAAACAATCGACGCTGGTACTCCATGCAGCCTCACTATCTCATTCAAGTATACCTGAGCCAAGCGCTCCAAGGACCAAGTCATCTGTACAGGCAGGAAATGTGCAGACTTGATAAGTCTATCAACAATCACCCAGACTGCGTCGGCTCCACTCTGTGATCTCGGCAGCCCCATCACAAAATCCATGGTGATGTGGTCCCACTTCCACTCGGGAATTGGAAGACTTTGTAACTTGCCAGCAGGGACACGATGCTCTGCTTTCACTTGCTGGCAAGTTAAACACTGAGCTACAAACCTTCCAATATCCCGCTTCATTCCGGACCACCAAAAGTGTGCCTTGAGGTCCTTATACATCTTAGTACCACCAGGATGGATGGTATAAGGTGTATAATGGGCCTCTCTCAATATCTGGTCTCTGATCTCTAGATCCGAAGGCACACAAACTCGGTCCCTGTACCGCAGTACTCCCGAGCTATCCACTGAAAAATCCCCTCTCTGCTCTGTCTGAACCTGTGATCTGATCCTCTCCAAGTGGGGGTCCTCACTCTGTGTCTCCCTGATCCTGTCCAACAGAGTGGGCTGCAAGACCATGGACATAAGCCTAGCAGAGACCCCAGGGGATACAACCTCAATCTGAAGTCGCCTCATCTGCTCTATCAGCTGTGCCTGCTGTGTAATCATCATGCTCAAGCTATGCACTGACCTCCGGCTCAAAGCATCTGCCACCACATTGGCCTTGCCGGGGTGATAAAGGATACTCAGATCGTAATCCTTTAGCAGCTCCAACCACCGGCGTTGCCTCAGGTTCAGCTCATTTTGAGTGAACAGATACTTTAAGCTTTTATGATCCATATAAATCTCACAATGCTCACCGTAGAGGTAATGCCGCCACAGCTTCAGTGCAAATACCACAGCTGCAAGCTCCAAGTCATGCGTAGGGTAATTCTTCTCGTAATCCTTTAATTGCCGCGAGGCATAGGCAATTACCCTACCATGCTGCATCAAGACGCATCCCAAACCACTGCGCGAGGCGTCGCTATAAATCACAAAGCCCTCTCCCATAACCGGCAGTGCAAGAACAGGTGCTGAGACCAATCTCCTCTTCAGCTCCTCGAAACTCTGCTGACACTGCTCGGTCCAAACAAACCTCGTCCCCTTCCTCGTCAGACTGGTCAGGGGAGTAGAGAGCTTCGCAAAGCCCTCCACGAACCGACGATAGTAGCCTGCCAGGCCCAAGAAACTCCGCACCTCTGTAACCGTTGTCGGTCTCGGCCAATCCCGAACTGTATCAATCTTCGTCGGGTCGACAGCTACTCCAGCGGCTGAAACTAAGTGGCCCAAGAATGCAACCTCTCGGAGCCAAAACTCGCACTTTTTAAGCTTGGCATACAACTTCTTCTCACGTAGAAGCTGCAGCACTATCCTCAAGTGCTCCTCGTGCTCCACATCGCTCCGGGAGTAGATCAGGATGTCATCAATAAACACAACTACAAACAGATCCAAGTACGGCTGAAATACCCGGTTCATCAGATCCATGAATGCAGCTGGGGCATTGGTCAAACCGAACGGCATAACCGTAAACTCGTAATGCCCATACCGGGATCTAAACGCCGTCTTGGGGATGTCCTCGGCCCTCACCCTCAGCTGGTGGTAACCTGACTGGAGATCAATCTTCGAAAACACGGAGGCTCCCTGTAGCTGATCGAACAAGTCATCAATTCGTGGCAGAGGATACTTATTCCGGATGGTCACTTTATTCAACTCCCGGTAGTCCACACATAAGCGAAGTGTCCCATCTTTTTTCTTCACGAATAACACAGGCGCTCCCCACGGTGAAACACTGGGCCGAATGAAGCCTCTGTCCATGAGATCTTGAAGCTGAGCCTTCAACTCCCTCAACTCAGCAGGGACCATCCTGTAAGGTGCCTTTGAGATTGGTGCGGTTCCGGGTACCACATCAATCACAAACTCTATCTCCCTCTCCGGCGGCATGGTCGTCAACTCTGGGGGAAACACATCGGGAAACTCGCGGACAATAGGAATATCCTCGAGTCCTCGTGCCGCCGTAGGCACCTCCACGATCGTCGCTAGAAATGCAGTGCATCCTCTACTCAACATCCGCCGGGCCCTCGCCGAAGAAATAGTCACAGCAAACAAAGAGCTCTGGCAACCTCTAAAGACGAACTCCTCCTGCCCCGGCTCACGAAGAGTAACCGTCTTCTCTCTGCAGTCTATGGTAGCATAGTATCTCGACAACCAATCCTTACCGAGCACAACATCAAAATCCTGGAGCTGCCGCAAAACAAGCAAGTCTGCCGGCAGAATTCAGGGTCCCAACTGTACAGGGCAATCCCTACAGTACTCCTCGACATGCAAAACATGATCTGGTATCTGAACCTCTAAAGCATGCGATAAGAAAACTACCTCTATACCATGTAGGGATGCAAATGCTCTACTGATGAATGAATGAGATGCCCCAGTATCAAAAAGAGCACGTGCATGAACTGCAGAGATCAGAATAATACCTGCGACGACCTGCTCCACTGCTATAGCATCCTCGGCCTGAGCGGCATAAACTCGACCGCTCGGCGCCGGGGGACGTCGCTCTGGCTTCCGTGAAGAAGATGAGGCGAAATTCGGCCTGCTTTAGGCCGCAGAAGGATCGGCTGGCTAGTAAGGAACTGATGGTGCTGAAGCTGAGGATAGAGCTGGATGACCGGCCCTGGGGCATGCACTCGCAAGATGACCGGCCTGCTCACAGGAAAAACATCGGCCCTGTCTCTACGGGCACTGAGTCGGCAGGTGTGGGCCTCCACAGATAATACACCGATCTGGGCGCTACTGCCGAGAAGTCTGCTGTGAAGACTGCTGCTGTCGCGGGGGTCGACGCTGCTGCTGCTGCTGTGTCTGACGAGACGCCCCCGCGTCCCTGGTATCCCCGGCCCTGAGGGTGGAAACGCGGAGGTCTCGGGGGTCCCTGCCTGCTAGACTGCCCCTCCTCCGCCGAAGCCGGGCGCTTCGCCCCAGAAGTCACTACAGGGGCCGGAGATACCTCTGCCATCACGGCCTCTCCACACTCCACATACAAAGCCTGCTCCATCGAGGCCTCCAAAGTCTGTAGTCTGCGGGAGCGAACGAACTGGTAGATGTCTCTGCGAAGTCCCCTCTCAAACATATAGATGCGATGGCTCTCATCTCTGGCCACATGAGGCAAACATGCCAATAGCTGGTTGAATTCAGCTATGTACATGTGCACTGGCCTATCTCCCTGGCGGAGATTCTTCAACTGCTCCTCTAGTCGCCGTCTGACACTCTCCGGAAAGAAGGCTCCAAGCAACATACTCCGGAACTCGGCCCAGGAAAGAAGCTGCGTCCCAGGTGGACCAGCTGGTCGCACACGCCGCCACCACGCCTCGGCGTTGCTATCCAGAAAGTGAGTAGCCAAGATAACTCGAAACCTCTCATCAACAAATAGGCTCTCGAAGTGGCGCTCCATGGCGGAGATCCAAGACTCGGCCGCCCACAGCTCAGCACTCATACCCGAAAAGTGGGGCGGATCAAACTGGCGAAATCTCATCAACAGGTCCACTACCTCCCGCTGCTCCGCCGAAGTCAACGATCCCGTCGCCCCAGCCGGTGGCCTACTCGAGACCGGCTCAACAGGAACCGCCGGTGCAGGCTGCACCACAGGGGGTGCCACAACAGGGGAAGAAGGCACCTGCGAAGTCTCAGGGGGTGCCACTGTCGGCTGTGCTCTCTGCTCCATCATGAGCATCAGCCGCGCCACTGCCTCCTCCTGGCGTCGAGTCGCCTCAGCCATCTGTGCCATCTGGGCACGGAGCTCCTGAATCTCAGCCTGATGTCCTCGCCCCGAGTCCTCCTGCTCGGGCTCAGAGGACGAAGGCTGCGAGCGCGTCACCATCGAACGTCGAGGAGGCATCCCCACCTGAAGGACAAAGCAAACAATCAGAACCAGAAGCAACACTCGACCCAATCTAGCGAAAGTCAACAGGCATGTTCCCCTTTCAGAAGTACTATGTTGTCTGCAGCCAACATAGTCGCTACCAAAGGAAGACATGTCTATCACTCGTCCCAATCCGCTCGGGAGAGTTAGAAACCCAATCAAGACTTTTGCTAAAAAGTCTCGGCTCTCACGTGGGTCATCCTAGGGTTCAGCCACAAGCCTAGGGTTCCTAAGTCCTCAAAGACCTACATCCTAGGCTCTGATACCACTCTAATCTGTCACGCCCCGGGGTCGGAACTGTGCCCCGGGCTCGCCAACAGAT
Source organism: Tillandsia fasciculata (assembly GCA_029168755.2). Taxonomy (NCBI): domain Eukaryota; kingdom Viridiplantae; phylum Streptophyta; class Magnoliopsida; order Poales; family Bromeliaceae; genus Tillandsia; species Tillandsia fasciculata. The sequence continues at coordinate 15,965,509 of CM054939.1, read as the reverse complement.
CCGCCGCCCCTACAGGAAGTCCCGTAGAGACGTAGCGTCTAACCTGCAAATAAACAACTATACTAGCAGATATCAGAGCTGAAATAGAAACTAACTATAAACAAGAAGTAAATAGTCCCTCAAGAATAAAAATACATAGCATCCTCACCCGAAATACATAAGAGTCTCTCAAAAAGTGAACATAAAATGTACAACTCGATGCCTCACTACATAGTCTCTCAAACATGACACAACCAAAATATATAAGGGTACCTCTATCACACACTGAAGCTGAAGGGGGAAAGGGATCTATCTCGCGACTCACTTACCTCGGTCTGTAGGAGCTGGATCAGCAACTAGTGCAGCAGGAACTGGAGCTGAAGTCCCTGGGGAAAAGACACCACGACGGGTGTGAGAACTACCTCCCACAGTAGTTCTCAGTGGGTGCCGCCAACAAGCCCGACGGTCTGCCCACTAAGTCTACTAGAGGCATAAAGTAACAAAAGGAGTGCTGTATAGAAAAGCTGGAAAGTAAAAATCTACTTCTACTATGCCTCTATCTAAATGCTCAAAGAATAGGACAGAAGATCAATATGCCACTACTGATACTCATCTCAAATCACCCAATCCAAACTGACTGCCACATCGGGTCCAGTCAAACCTGCGCCTACCTACTGCCGTAGTGTAACGACCCGGCCCACTAGCAATAATAACTCGTTGGGCCCAAACCACAGCCCAAAATGCTTAAGCCCAGTTATTATTATTAGTGTCCAAGTTTCATATAAACCCAATCACAATTCCATCCACATCCGATGTGGGACTATTGGGGGCGTCACAGACTCCCCCCGTTTAGGCCTGACGTCCTCGTCAGCCCAAACACACACACAACAGCCCAAGATCACCAGGCGATGTGAGACTTGTCTCGCTAGCCCTGTCATCTAGACCCTGGCTCAGCCGAGACTCGCCGCACACTTCCGGCTGGTTATTGGCTCTGATACCAAATGTAACGACCCGGCCCACTAGCAATAATAACTCGTTGGGCCCAAACCACAGCCCAAAATGCTTAAGCCCAGTTATTATTATTAGTGTCCAAGTTTCATATAAACCCAATCACAATTCCATCCACATCCGATGTGGGACTATTGGGGGCGTCACACGTAGGTATGTCCGTAGCTGCCAAAACTGGCTCAGCCAGAGGGACGGTGTCCGTGACTGCCAAAACTGGCTCAGCCAGAGGGACACCAGCATCGACAAGCCGCGATAGAAGTATCAGGCCCAACTCCGAAGTGGCACTCGTGGGTAGCGACCCCACCGAGCAAAGAATCCGCGCATTTCTGTCGAGCTCAAATTGTTACGGAATTTGAGTTGGCGTATTTCGTGAAAGTATTGAGTCTTGAAGATTGAAGATGAAAGAACTTTGGATCATATACCTCAATCTCAAGAAAGAAGAATTCAAAAGGATCAGGTATGTTTAACTAAAGATCTTTTGGTGATCCGAATACTTCTTGTAGTGTAGAAACACCTGGAAGAAAGTTTTATTGCATAATCATCAAAAACTGGACATGGGACAAGTTCAGGATCCGGATCGTGCTCGGCAATCCGGATCCCGAAGGGTGTTTGTTCATACACTGTTTCAATCCGGATCGCAGCATTTCATGATCCGGATCCCGAACACTGGTTTTACCTTTTCACTTGCACGATCCGGATCAGGATTTGCAATCCGGATCCCGAACGTGATGTTTGGTGAAACTGTATGAACGATCCGGATCGGGGACTTCGATCCGGATCCCGAACTGGCATTTTTCTGGAAATCGTCTTTCTTGCTTCTGCGATCCGGATCGTCCAATTCCAATCCGGATCGCCGTCGTAAAATCTCCAGAAAAGGCAGTTTTTGATCCTTATCTTCTTCCAATGGTTTCTAACCTATAAATAGGCCCTGTATTCATTTTCTAGGGCATCCACATTGATCGGCACAAATAGAAAAAGATAGCCGAAAAGAAAAAATCCACATATAGAGAAGAAAGGAAATCAATAGATTTATTCTATGTTTCTTCATCTATATTGATTGATTTGATTCTAGGTTTTCCATACTCACATTTTGAGTAGAATCAAATCAATGAATACTTAGATGGTATTTCCGATCTATTTCTAATCTAAGTATTCGGCGGATCATCACCACCCAAACAAACAACGATTTACCCTAAATCGGCGCGTGGACTCGCGTGGCCTTGTGGATTCAAGGTGCAACTACGTTCGTGGATTCGAAGCGTGTATTGGGTGAAGACCGTGGATTCGGTCGGACGTCGTGGACTCGACGTTGGACGCTGTGGATTCAGCGTTGGGCGCGGATCGTGGATTCGAGAAGCGTCGTGGAGCGAGCGGAGAAGATCTACTAGGAGCGTATGGTAAAAGGTTGAGTCGTCTGTGAGTACGTTATATCACCTTGTACGTGTTTAATTCTAGTGGATTTCGCCGTGTTATCGGTCCCGTGGTTTTTTACTCCGGTTTGGAGTTTTTCCACGTAAAAATCTTGCGTGTTCATTTATTTTTCCGCATTGGGTTTTATTGCGCAATGATTTTTGAGTGTTTATTGTTTACACCTATTCACCCCCCTCTAGGTGTTTTTTCCCCTATTTAGATCCAATTACTTATAACCCAACAAGTGGTATCAGAGCGGGAATAGGGTTGTAAACAATGGTTGAAGGTGGAAACATCAATCGACCCCCTTTCTTTGATGGAACAAATTATGCGTACTGGAAAGTGCGGATGAAAGCCTTTTTAATTTCCATCGACGAAAGGGTGTGGCAATCAATTGAATTAGGATGGTCTAATCCAACTGAAATTATAGATGATGTTCGCACCTTAAAACCTAGGTCGAAATGGACCAAGGAAGAGATAGATTCTTCTTCTTACAATGGCAAAGGAATTAATGCTCTATTTAATGCTTTGTCACAAACAGAGTTCTCTCGCGTCTCGGCATGTGAGACTGCGAAAGAAATCTGGGATGTTCTTCAAGTTACGCATGAGGGAACTAACCTTGTGAAGATTCAGAAACTGCAAATGCTTACGAGCAAGTTTGACTCTATCTCTATGGCAGAGAATGAATCTTTCACTGACTATTACACACGATTGCAAGACATCGTAAACTCATGTGCTAACTTGGGAGAGAAGATTCCAGAATTTAAAGTTGTAAGAAAAATTCTTAGAACTCTTCCTGAACGATTTCGCCCGAAGGTCGCAGCCATTGAAACAATTAAACACCCGGACGAAATGCGTGTAGAAGAATTAGTTGGTGCTTTACAAACTTATGAAATGACATTTCCTACTAACTATTCTTCTGGAAAAGCATCCTCTTCTAAGTCTTCAGGTTACGCATTGAAAACAACTAAGGAAGAAGACGCGGATTCATCCTCCTCGGACGATGACGAGAACCTATCTATGGAGGACTTTGAGAAGCAGCTCACTCTCTTGACAAGGAAGTTTCGCCGCAACTTTCGAAGGGGCAATCCAAGCAAAACTCCATCCTTCGGAAAGTCGAAGAAAGGCAAGGGTTCTTCAACTTACAAGTCAAGGAAGCAAGAGAACTTCTCAAAGGATAAGAAAAGTTCAGAGGGACAAGTACAGTGCTTCAAATGTCGAGGCTACGGCCACATTTCAACGGAGTGTCCCAACAAGAATCCGGCAAAGAAGAAGGCGATGCAAGTCGTCACTTGGGATGACAACTCAACGACAAATGAGTCATCGTCAAGTGATGAAGAAGACAACGCAACGGCATTCCACGCGTCCACCTCTTCACCTGTGATGACCTGGATCTCCGCAGAGCTGTTGCGGTGCGTTGGGGTGGCTATTGGAGGCCTACGCGGTGTGCTGGAGGCCTTTGGGGCATGTCGGCGGTGTTCGGGCGCCAATTTGGACTCAAGTGATGAACTTCGGGCCTAAATGGATCACGTGGGTGATCGGGTGACTCCGTCGGATGTTTAGAGGGGTTTTCGCGCGAAACGGATATTAAGATTGGACTCGGCGCGAATTTCGGAGTAAGAATACCTTTTCGGGGGCATTCGGCAATTTTTAGAGTGAGAATTTGGCGAAACGGACGTCAAATTCGGATTCAGCGCGCGAAAACGCTTCAGATGGACTATTTACTGCATTTTTGGGCTTCGGGTTACTGTTCATGCCGGAACAGTACTTCCGGCGATCGCCGGCGGCCGGCGGCGGCGGCGGGCAGCGCCGGCGGACGGCGGAGGGCGCTCGGGCAGGCGGCGCGCGGCCGCGGGCAGCCGCTGAGGGCGCGGGCAGGCGCGGCGGGGGCGCGGGCAGGCGGCCGGTCCACGCGGCGGGCGTGCACCGAGGCGGTGCCACGTGGCATGAGGTGGTTGGCTGGTCCACAGCACGCGGTCCACGAAATTCTCTGGTTGGCTCCTGGTCCATGGTGCACCGGACGTGACACGTGGCAGGTTTTGGTTGGTGCGGTCCACGGAATTTTGTGCACCGGGTGCACCGAACAGTAAGGTTGACACGTGGCGATCCCCTATTGGTCGGTCAACTGTGCGGGCAGGCGCGTGGTCAGGTGCACGGTGCAGGCTGGTGGTGTGCCACGTGGCAGCTGCCCATTGGTTCAGGATTGGACACGTGGCAGTGTGCAGTTCGTCGGGTGCACAAGGTGGGTGAGCCGGGCGTAGCGAGGGCATGGTGTGCCACGTGTCGCGTTTTTATTGGCTGTTTTCGGTGTTTCCTGTTATGTAGGACACAGAGGTAATTTTTGGAAATGTTGGTTTTGGCTGTGGCTTTGAGGGAATCCGAGGCTCATTCAAAGGCTTATTTCTCCATCTTAGAGGCTCCATCTCCATTAGAGGTGAGAAGATGAAATCTTCATCTAGAAGAGAGGAACACTCCTGTCAAGTTTGAGGAATTTAGGAGGCTCGGATCCCGAGGTTGGGGATTTATCCGGCGCGGCGCGACGATCATTCTCCGGCAACCCGATTCGTCGCATTTCAGTGTTTAGGCTCCCCCGACTCACCCCGACCTCCTATTTTCGCGATTTTTGCGCCGTTGGATTCGTAACAGGTAGGGCTACGTTTCTTATTTCTACTGGTTTTTCCCCATTCCGAGGTTTTCATGGGTTTTTCGGATCATCTTGTGACCCCATTTTGCTGTGATGGAGTTTTGGACAGCGGTTCGGTATTTCGGCGATATCTCCACAACCGGACATCGGATTGAGGCGATTCAAAAGAGGATTTGCATCTACACATCGCAAGGAATCTCCCTGAATTTTCTTGGATTTTTGTGGAATTTCCCTGAAGGTGAGAACCCCCTTTTTACAGAACCTTGTAGCACAGTTTTTGGGTGGAAGTATTGTTCGGGGTGGTCCTCTTGTCGATTTTGGTTCTCAGCATAGAAAAATCGTGGGAAAACGTGCAGGTACTCGTTTCGACCGGTTCGTCGCGTAGATCGCAGTGGTATTTTTCTGGGAATTTATTGGGCACGTTTCGCAGGTGAAAAAGGCTAAACTGTGGACTGGTTGTATTTGGGACAGATTTTGGTGTGAGCATGGTTCATTAATTGTGCTTGTTCTTTTGGGGTATTTTGTGCAGTACCGTGGTGATCGTTGAGACCGGGCGCGGACTTCGCTGTTGGGATCAGGATTTAGCGCTCGAGGTGGGCGGTTGTTTATTGCCTCTATTTTGACATGCTCACTAGGAATATTAGAGTGATCCCCTTTATTGGACATCTTGATTAATCATGATCGAGGGTGGGTTTATGCATGCCGGTGTGGGAATAGGGTTGCTTTGATAGCGGTTAACCTTGCATGTGTTGTGGAATATTTATGTTGGACTATTTGATTATCCTGTTGACGGTACTACTTGAGGGTAGATGACATGCGTAGGTGGATACTGTTAATGATTAATGCCTTTAATTATATTTCCTTGAGAACACTTGCATGCTTGTATGGACATCTAGATAGGCCATCTTTTATTGCTACACTATCATATTGGGATTTGACTTAGGAGAAACCATGATTGCTTTCTTTCTCCTTCTTATTTAGACTTTCGAGTCATGTTGCTCGGATTCGAGCGGGGGTTTGGGATAGTGTAGCCGGGACCTTGGGGTCGGAGACAGGGTGTACTTGATGTCGGACTTGGGGGTATTGCGGCAACCGCGGACAGTAGGCGGTTGACCGGATATCGATTATTCTACCCGATTGTGAATCTTGGATTTTGGGACAGGCAGGCTTGATGGCAGGGTATTGCGGCAATCCGGGCGGACCTTGGGCGGTTGACCGGACAGTGGTTATTGCATCAGATTGGGTATCGGGTCTCTAGTGGATGGGGTTCCCACTATTGGTTTATCTTGCATCGGGTTGAGATCGGGTCTCCTTTTAGTGGATGGGTTTTCCCACTTTGATCAGAGTCATGATCCAGTTGCTGATCTATGGTACTTGTTACCCAGGCATTGACTCAGTGGTCGGCTCCTCGAGTGTGCACTGTCGGAGTGTGCACAGGTTGTCGAGTCCTGGAGACACAGTTGTCAGATCGGCACAGTGGTTGCAGCTGTCGGAGCAGCAGTGGTGAGCACAGTGGTCGGATCAGCACAGTGGTGCAGTTGTCGGAGCAGTGACACAGTTGTCGTGAGCAGCAGCGGTGACTCGGTGGTCGGATCAGCACAGTGGTGCAGCTGTCGGAGCAGCGTGGTGACACAGTTGTCGGATCAGCACAGTGGTGCAGCTGTCGGAGCAGCGTGGTGACACAGTTGTCGGATCAGCACAGTGGTGCAGTTGTCGGAGCGGTGACACAGTTGTCGGAGCAGCGTGGTGACACAGTTGTCGGATCAGCACAGTGGTGCAGCTGTCGGAGCAGCGTGGTGACACAGTTGTCGGATCAGCACAGTGGCACAGTTGTCGGACTAGTGAGTAGCCCCTCCGTGCCGACGTTTAGTGCTGGGGCACCGAGGAAGGGTGGACAGTTGACAGCAGGGAAAACTGTGGGTTGCATTGAAAGAGTGAGCCAGTTTTGGCGGATGAGTTGCCCCGATTTGTGGGATTGTGTATGGAGCCTTTGGTGGCAGGGTCTTGTTCGGTGGGGGATTGAGAGTTCTAGGGACGCCTCATTGGAGTAGGCGCCGGGTATGGAGCGTGGCATTACAGTTCCTTTGGATTGGGACCTGCCGCCTGAGGCGAATTCTGATTGAGGCGCTTGGCGCCGGGTGTTGGAGGACAGGTCAGTCGTATGAGGCACTCCTGATTTCTTTTCTGGATAGTGGATTTTGAGACCGTCAGAGCACATAGATTCCAGCGGCCAGTGTGGCGGTAGGTTTGAATTGTTCCAGGCTCTTGGGTTCGTATCTTTCGATACGAGAGGTTTTCCCTTCTTGGTGGGTAGTGTTTGGCTTCATTGTTTTGGGTTAGGGATAGGACGGTTACCCGGTGTTCGGGAGGTCGTATTCCCTATCTTTTGCACCTGGGGGGAGTGTCGTGGGTCCTGCCCGGTGCGGTTGAGTCCTTGGTTGTACCTGTAGGCCTGATGGTCTTGACCTAGTTGTGGGGCTTGGTTTGGTACTTAGGACGGTTAGGCTGGCTCGGTTTTCTTTTTCTTTTCGCGGCAGCGGATTATGCTGCGAGGACGGTTTTCGTGGGAGCCAGGCCTGGAGGTGTTGGTGTACTTGGTTTGCTTGAGAGTATCTTCGCCTCTTTGGTTTTGACCTTGTGAGCGAGGCGGATGTCTCGTAGTGGGTGAGTAGCCTTTTGGCTGGTGTGTTTGAGGGATCTGCGGCGGCACCAGGACTTGGAGATACCCTTTTTGGTGGTGAGTTCCTAGCTGTTCTCCTATCGGAGTTGTTTGGCATGACACCAGTTTGGGAGTTGAGGACCCAACTCCAGGATTTGATGTGTTGGATTTGTGTCAGGCCAAGTGTGGCACCTTTGGGGGCGCCGGTGCTATTCGAGTTGTGGAAGGTTGGTTCACTTCGGCTTTGTGAGGACCCGTAAGAATTTGATGAAGTGATCATCGGGAGCTAGCACCCTTCTGCCAAGCTTGGAGGATTTGTTTTACCAGCTTCAAGGGTATTGGATCTTCGCGAAGTTGGATTTGCAATCTGGTTCTCTCGACTGCTCATGGCTGAGTGTTGATGCCGGAGGGTTAGGGATGTGCTTCTACGTCCTGACGGTTTGGATTTGAGATCTGAGGTTACGAGACCAGTTGGGGGACTTATATCGGATGCCTCGGGAGTACAGAGGTACTTGGATCGAGCTTTTGTGCCGATGGACTTGTGGTTAGATTATCTGAGGCCTTAGCGGGGACAGATGCTTGTACCGATGCAGACTACTTGATGGCCGAGCAGTTAGCCCAGCTGTACCTAGTTGAGGTGGCGTGGTTCTCTGGAGTGTTCTCCTTTGCTTCGTTCTGGTTAGAGACCCGAGGATTACATCGCGTCTCTGGAGGAGGTATTTGTCAGCCTTGGGAGCTTGAGTGGTGGATGATTGGATATTTACCCCCTCTATTTGGTTGAGATTCCGAGTGGAGGAACGACTTTAGTTTCGAGGACGAAACTTTCTTTTAGTGGGGGAGGATGTGATGACCTGGATCTCCGCAGAGCTGTTGCGGTGCGTTGGGGTGGCTATTGGAGGCCTACGCGGTGTGCTGGAGGCCTTTGGGGCATGTCGGCGGTGTTCGGGCGCCAATTTGGACTCAAGTGATGAACTTCGGGCCTAAATGGATCACGTGGGTGATCGGGTGACTCCGTCGGATGTTTAGAGGGGTTTTCGCGCGAAACGGATATTAAGATTGGACTCGGCGCGAATTTCGGAGTAAGAATACCTTTTCGGGGGCATTCGGCAATTTTTAGAGTGAGAATTTGGCGAAACGGACGTCAAATTCGGATTCAGCGCGCGAAAACGCTTCAGATGGACTATTTACTGCATTTTTGGGCTTCGGGTTACTGTTCATGCCGGAACAGTACTTCCGGCGATCGCCGGCGGCCGGCGGCGGCGGCGGGCAGCGCCGGCGGACGGCGGAGGGCGCTCGGGCAGGCGGCGCGCGGCCGCGGGCAGCCGCTGAGGGCGCGGGCAGGCGCGGCGGGGGCGCGGGCAGGCGGCCGGTCCACGCGGCGGGCGTGCACCGAGGCGGTGCCACGTGGCATGAGGTGGTTGGCTGGTCCACAGCACGCGGTCCACGGAATTCTCTGGTTGGCTCCTGGTCCATGGTGCACCGGACGTGACACGTGGCAGGTTTTGGTTGGTGCGGTCCACGGAATTTTGTGCACCGGGTGCACCGAACAGTAAGGTTGACACGTGGCGATCCCCTATTGGTCGGTCAACTGTGCGGGCAGGCGCGTGGTCAGGTGCACGGTGCAGGCTGGTGGTGTGCCACGTGGCAGCTTCCCATTGGTTCAGGATTGGACACGTGGCAGTGTGCAGTTCGTCGGGTGCACAAGGTGGGTGAGCCGGGCGTAGCGAGGGCATGGTGTGCCACGTGTCGCGTTTTTATTGGCTGTTTTCGGTGTTTCCTGTTATGTAGGACACAGAGGTAATTTTTGGAAATGTTGGTTTTGGCTGTGGCTTTGAGGGAATCCGAGGCTCATTCAAAGGCTTATTTCTCCATCTTAGAGGCTCCATCTCCATTAGAGGTGAGAAGATGAAATCTTCATCTAGAAGAGAGGAACACTCCTGTCAAGTTTGAGGAATTTAGGAGGCTCGGATCCCGAGGTTGGGGATTTATCCGGCGCGGCGCGACGATCATTCTCCGGCAACCCGATTCGTCGCATTTCAGTGTTTAGGCTCCCCCGACTCACCCCGACCTCCTATTTTCGCGATTTTTGCGCCGTTGGATTCGTAACAGGTAGGGCTACGTTTCTTATTTCTACTGGTTTTTCCCCATTCCGAGGTTTTCATGGGTTTTTCGGATCATCTTGTGACCCCATTTTGCTGTGATGGAGTTTTGGACAGCGGTTCGGTATTTCGGCGATATCTCCACAACCGGACATCGGATTGAGGCGATTCAAAAGAGGATTTGCATCTACACATCGCAAGGAATCTCCCTGAATTTTCTTGGATTTTTGTGGAATTTCCCTGAAGGTGAGAACCCCCTTTTTACAGAACCTTGTAGCACAGTTTTTGGGTGGAAGTATTGTTCGGGGTGGTCCTCTTGTCGATTTTGGTTCTCAGCATAGAAAAATCGTGGGAAAACGTGCAGGTACTCGTTTCGACCGGTTCGTCGCGTAGATCGCAGTGGTATTTTTCTGGGAATTTATTGGGCACGTTTCGCAGGTGAAAAAGGCTAAACTGTGGACTGGTTGTATTTGGGACAGATTTTGGTGTGAGCATGGTTCATTAATTGTGCTTGTTCTTTTGGGGTATTTTGTGCAGTACCGTGGTGATCGTTGAGACCGGGCGCGGACTTCGCTGTTGGGATCAGGATTTAGCGCTCGAGGTGGGCGGTTGTTTATTGCCTCTATTTTGACATGCTCACTAGGAATATTAGAGTGATCCCCTTTATTGGACATCTTGATTAATCATGATCGGGGTGGGTTTATGCATGCCGGTGTGGGAATAGGGTTGCTTTGATAGCGGTTAACCTTGCATGTGTTGTGGAATATTTATGTTGGACTATTTGATTATCCTGTTGATGGTACTACTTGAGGGTAGATGACATGCGTAGGTGGATACTGTTAATGATTAATGCCTTTAATTATATTTCCTTGAGAACACTTGCATGCTTGTATGGACATCTAGATAGGCCATCTTTTATTGCTACACTATCATATTGGGATTTGACTTAGGAGAAACCATGATTGCTTTCTTTCTCCTTCTTATTTAGACTTTCGAGTCATGTTGCTCGGATTCGAGCGGGGGTTTGGGATAGTGTAGCCGGGACCTTGGGGTCGGAGACAGGGTGTACTTGATGTCGGACTTGGGGGTATTGCGGCAACCGCGGACAGTAGGCGGTTGACCGGATATCGATTATTCTACCCGATTGTGAATCTTGGATTTTGGGACAGGCAGGCTTGATGGCAGGGTATTGCGGCAACCGCGGACCTTGGGCGGTTGACCGGACAGTGGTTATTGCATCAGATTGGGTATCGGGTCTCTAGTGGATGGGGTTCCCACTATTGGTTTATCTTGCATCGGGTTGAGATCGGGTCTCCTTTTAGTGGATGGGTTTTCCCACTTTGATCAGAGTCATGATCCAGTCCTGCTGATCTATGGTACTTGTTACCCAGGCATTCTACTCGTGTGGGTCGCTCCCCTCGAGTGCCACTCCGGAGTGTGCGTTTTACAGGCTTCGAGTCCTTGAGACTCCCTTTTCCCTATCGGTGTTATGCGTTGGCCAGCATACCCGATTTGGCAGGCAGGCAGGCAGGCAGAGCAGGCAGTACCAGTGCTCACTGGTGTATCGATTGGGTCTAGGCAGGCAGGCATTTATGTTCTGATGCATACAGTTAGCTATCTCTTTAGCTTGGCATATTAGAGGCATAGTAGTGGTAGTTCCTGTTTTCAGCAGTCATCATTGCTTACCACACTTCTTTCCTTTTTGCCTCTGGTAGACCTAGTGGGTGTGTCAGGATTTGAGGTTTTACCCACTAGGGGAGGCTACTGGTTTACTGGTAGTCTTACCCCCATTCTTCTTTCCTCTTTTTCTTCTCCCTTGTTTTGCAGTGTCTTCTGCGGGTGCTGCTGAGTTTTCAGCGACGGGTCGAGGAGAGAGGACGGCTGAGTAGATAGACTTCGAGGCAGGTTGAGCGTGTTAGCTGGACTGTTGGTGTACCCGTGTTTCCTCAGACGGTTGTACTTTTACTTTGGGACTGGCTTTTGCCAGCAGGTTGTATTTATTTTGGTGAGCTGGGAGAGACAGATGTATCATTTATACAGATGTATTGTATTTTATTTCCAGCTTCAGTCTGAGATGTATTAGTTTTAGTTCAGCTCTGTTTTTATTGCTCATTTATTATTATCTCTTATATATCTGAGCAGGTTTGGCGCTTCGTGTACGCGGGAAATACCGTGTGCACGGCGGATCTGTAGACGGGCCCGGGTTCTGGTTTACACCCGGGGCGTGACAGATTAAGTTGGTATCAGAGCTTAGGGATAGGTCAGTTGGGACTTAGGAAACCCTAGGCTTTTGGCGGACCCTAGGATGTTAGGGCGTGAGAGACGTGACTTTTGGCGAAAGTCGGTGATTTGGTTTTGACTCTTCCAGTGAGTGAAGAGGGATCGGCATACCCTATTTTTGTGGGACAGTTATGTTGGCTGCAGACAACATAACGTTACAAAAATAGGGGGATGCCTTTGACTTTCGCTAGATTGGGTCGAGTGTTTGGGGTGTGCTGATTTGCGGTTTTGTCGTGGTGAGCGGTGTCTCCCCGACGTTGGGGCTCTGACCCGAGTGCACCTTGGTGCGGCAGTTGGGCCTGAGCTGGTTGTTTCGGGCCGGATACCCAGATTGGAGTCTGGGGGGGGGCTCCGGACCCGAAGGGTAGGAGTGTTGGAGGCAGTTGTCGGAGCGGTGACACGGTTGTCGGAGCAGCGCGGTGACACAGTGGTCGGATCAGCACAGTGGTGCAGTTGTCGGAGCGGTGACACAGTTGTCGGAGCAGCGTGGAGACACAGTTGTCGGATCAGCACAGTGGTGCAGCTGTCGGAGCAGCGTGGTGACACAGTGGTCGGATCAGCACAGTGGTGCAGTTGTCGGAGCTGTGACACAGTTGTCGGAGCAGCGCGGTGACTCGGTGGTCGGATCAGCACAGTGGTGCAGCTGTCGGAGCAGCGTGGTGACACAGTTGTCGGATCAGCACAGTGGTGCAGCTGTCGGAGCAGCGTGGTGACACAGTTGTCGGATCAGCACAGTGGTGCAGTTGTCGGAGCGGTGACACAGTTGTCGGAGCAGCGTGGTGACACAGTTGTCGGATCAGCACAGTGGTGCAGCTGTCGGAGCAGCGTGGTGACACAGTTGTCGGATCAGCACAGTGGCACAGTTGTCGGACTAGTGAGTAGCCCCTCCGTGCCGACGTTTAGTGCTGGGGCACCGAGGAAGGGTGGACAGTTGACAGCAGGGAAAACTGTGGGGTTGCATTGAAAGAGTGAGCCAGTTTTGGCGGATGAGTTGCCCCGATTTGTGGGATTGTGTATGGAGCCTTTGGTGGCAGGGTCTTGTTCGGTGGGGGATTGAGAGTTCTAGGGACGCCTCATTGGAGTAGGCGCCGGGTATGGAGCGTGGCATTACAGTTCCTTTGGATTGGGACCTGCCGCCTGAGGCGAATTCTGATTGAGGCGCTTGGCGCCGGGTGTTGGAGGACAGGTCAGTCGGATGAGGCATTCCTGATTTCTTTTCTGGATAGTGGATTTTGAGACCGTCAGAGCACATAGATTCCAGCGGCCAGTGTGGCGGTAGGTTTGAATTGTTCCAGGCTCTTGGGTTCGTATCTTTCGATACGAGAGGTTTTCCCTTCTTGGTGGGTAGTGTTTGGCTTCATTGTTTTGGGTTAGGGATAGGACGGTTACCCGGTGTTCGGGAGGTCGTACTCCCTATCTTTTGCACCTGGGGGGAGTGTCGTGGGTCCTGCCCGGTGCGGTTGAGTCCTTGGTTGTACCTGTAGGCCTGATGGTCTTGACCTAGTTGTGGGGCTTGGTTTGGTACTTAGGACGGTTAGGCTGGCTCGGTTTTCTTTTTCTTTTCGCGGCAGCTGATTATGCTGCGAGGACGGTTTTCGTGGGAGCCAGGCCTGGAGGTGTTGGTGTACTTGGTTTGCTTGAGAGTATCTTCGCCTCTTTGGTTTTGACCTTGTGAGCGAGGCGGATGTCTCGTAGTGGGTGAGTAGCCTTTTGGCTGGTGTGTTTGAGGGATCTGCGGCGGCACCAGGACTTGGAGATACCCTTTTTGGTGGTGAGTTCCTAGCTGTTCTCCTATCGGAGTTGTTTGGCATGACACCAGTTTGGGAGTTGAGGACCCAACTCCAGGATTTGATGTGTTGGATTTGTGTCAGGCCAAGTGTGGCACCTTTGGGGGCGCCGGTGCTATTCGAGTTGTGGAAGGTTGGTTCACTTCGGCTTTGTGAGGACCCGTAAGAATTTGATGAAGTGATCATCGGGAGCTAGCACCCTTCTGCCAAGCTTGGAGGATTTGTTTTACCAGCTTCAAGGGTATTGGATCTTCGCGAAGTTGGATTTGCAATCTGGTTCTCTCGACTGCTCATGGCTGAGTGTTGATGCCGGAGGGTTAGGGATGTGCTTCTACGTCCTGACGGTTTGGATTTGAGATCTGAGGTTACGAGATCAGTTGGGGGACTTATATCGGATGCCTCGGGAGTACAGAGGTACTTGGATCGAGCTTTTGTGCCGATGGACTTGTGGTTAGATTATCTGAGGCCTTAGCGGGGACAGATGCTTGTACCGATGCAGACTACTTGATGGCCGAGCAGTTAGCCCAGCTGTACCTAGTTGAGGTGGCGTGGTTCTCTGGAGTGTTCTCCTTTGCTTCGTTCTGGTTAGAGACCCGAGGATTACATCGCGTCTCTGGAGGAGGTATTTGTCAGCCTTGGGAGCTTGAGTGGTGGATGATTGGATATTTACCCCCTCTATTTGGTTGAGATTCCGAGTGGAGGAACGACTTTAGTTTCGAGGACGAAACTTTCTTTTAGTGGGGGAGGATGTGATGACCTGGATCTCCGCAGAGCTGTTGCGGTGCGTTGGGGTGGCTATTGGAGGCCTACGCGGTGTGCTGGAGGCCTTTGGGGCATGTCGGCGGTGTTCGGGCGCCAATTTGGACTCAAGTGATGAACTTCGGGCCTAAATGGATCACGTGGGTGATCGGGTGACTCCGTCGGATGTTTAGAGGGGTTTTCGCGCGAAACGGATATTAAGATTGGACTCGGCGCGAATTTCGGAGTAAGAATACCTTTTCGGGGGCATTCGGCAATTTTTAGAGTGAGAATTTGGCGAAACGGACGTCAAATTCGGATTCAGCGCGCGAAAACGCTTCAGATGGACTATTTACTGCATTTTTGGGCTTCGGGTTACTGTTCATGCCGGAACAGTACTTCCGGCGATCGCCGGCGGCCGGCGGCGGCGGCGGGCAGCGCCGGCGGACGGCGGAGGGCGCTCGGGCAGGCGGCGCGCGGCCGCGGGCAGCCGCTGAGGGCGCGGGCAGGCGCGGCGGGGGCGCGGGCAGGCGGCCGGTCCACGCGGCGGGCGTGCACCGAGGCGGTGCCACGTGGCATGAGGTGGTTGGCTGGTCCACAGCACGCGGTCCACGGAATTCTCTGGTTGGCTCCTGGTCCATGGTGCACCGGACGTGACACGTGGCAGGTTTTGGTTGGTGCGGTCCACGGAATTTTGTGCACCGGGTGCACCGAACAGTAAGGTTGACACGTGGCGATCCCCTATTGGTCGGTCAACTGTGCGGGCAGGCGCGTGGTCAGGTGCACGGTGCAGGCTGGTGGTGTGCCACGTGGCAGCTTCCCATTGGTTCAGGATTGGACACGTGGCAGTGTGCAGTTCGTCGGGTGCACAAGGTGGGTGAGCCGGGCGTAGCGAGGGCATGGTGTGCCACGTGTCGCGTTTTTATTGGCTGTTTTCGGTGTTTCCTGTTATGTAGGACACAGAGGTAATTTTTGGAAATGTTGGTTTTGGCTGTGGCTTTGAGGGAATCCGAGGCTCATTCAAAGGCTTATTTCTCCATCTTAGAGGCTCCATCTCCATTAGAGGTGAGAAGATGAAATCTTCATCTAGAAGAGAGGAACACTCCTGTCAAGTTTGAGGAATTTAGGAGGCTCGGATCCCGAGGTTGGGGATTTATCCGGCGCGGCGCGACGATCATTCTCCGGCAACCCGATTCGTCGCATTTCAGTGTTTAGGCTCCCCCGACTCACCCCGACCTCCTATTTTCGCGATTTTTGCGCCGTTGGATTCGTAACAGGTAGGGCTACGTTTCTTATTTCTACTGGTTTTTCCCCATTCCGAGGTTTTCATGGGTTTTTCGGATCATCTTGTGACCCCATTTTGCTGTGATGGAGTTTTGGACAGCGGTTCGGTATTTCGGCGATATCTCCACAACCGGACATCGGATTGAGGCGATTCAAAAGAGGATTTGCATCTACACATCGCAAGGAATCTCCCTGAATTTTCTTGGATTTTTGTGGAATTTCCCTGAAGGTGAGAACCCCCTTTTTACAGAACCTTGTAGCACAGTTTTTGGGTGGAAGTATTGTTCGGGGTGGTCCTCTTGTCGATTTTGGTTCTCAGCATAGAAAAATCGTGGGAAAACGTGCAGGTACTCGTTTCGACCGGTTCGTCGCGTAGATCGCAGTGGTATTTTTCTGGGAATTTATTGGGCACGTTTCGCAGGTGAAAAAGGCTAAACTGTGGACTGGTTGTATTTGGGACAGATTTTGGTGTGAGCATGGTTCATTAATTGTGCTTGTTCTTTTGGGGTATTTTGTGCAGTACCGTGGTGATCGTTGAGACCGGGCGCGGACTTCGCTGTTGGGATCAGGATTTAGCGCTCGAGGTGGGCGGTTGTTTATTGCCTCTATTTTGACATGCTCACTAGGAATATTAGAGTGATCCCCTTTATTGGACATCTTGATTAATCATGATCGAGGGTGGGTTTATGCATGCCGGTGTGGGAATAGGGTTGCTTTGATAGCGGTTAACCTTGCATGTGTTGTGGAATATTTATGTTGGACTATTTGATTATCCTGTTGACGGTACTACTTGAGGGTAGATGACATGCGTAGGTGGATACTGTTAATGATTAATGCCTTTAATTATATTTCCTTGAGAACACTTGCATGCTTGTATGGACATCTAGATAGGCCATCTTTTATTGCTACACTATCATATTGGGATTTGACTTAGGAGAAACCATGATTGCTTTCTTTCTCCTTCTTATTTAGACTTTCGAGTCATGTTGCTCGGATTCGAGCGGGGGTTTGGGATAGTGTAGCCGGGACCTTGGGGTCGGAGACAGGGTGTACTTGATGTCGGACTTGGGGGTATTGCGGCAACCGCGGACAGTAGGCGGTTGACCGGATATCGATTATTCTACCCGATTGTGAATCTTGGATTTTGGGACAGGCAGGCTTGATGGCAGGGTATTGCGGCAACCGCGGACCTTGGGCGGTTGACCGGACAGTGGTTATTGCATCAGATTGGGTATCGGGTCTCTAGTGGATGGGGTTCCCACTATTGGTTTATCTTGCATCGGGTTGAGATCGGGTCTCCTTTTAGTGGATGGGTTTTCCCACTTTGATCAGAGTCATGATCCAGTCCTGCTGATCTATGGTACTTGTTACCCAGGCATTCTACTCGTGTGGGTCGCTCCCCTCGAGTGCCACTCCGGAGTGTGCGTTTTACAGGCTTCGAGTCCTTGAGACTCCCTTTTCCCTATCGGTGTTATGCGTTGGCCAGCATACCCGATTTGGCAGGCAGGCAGGCAGGCAGAGCAGGCAGTACCAGTGCTCACTGGTGTATCGATTGGGTCTAGGCAGGCAGGCATTTATGTTCTGATGCATACAGTTAGCTATCTCTTTAGCTTGGCATATTAGAGGCATAGTAGTGGTAGTTCCTGTTTTCAGCAGTCATCATTGCTTACCGCACTTCTTTCCTTTTTGCCTCTGGTAGACCTAGTGGGTGTGTCAGGATTTGAGGTTTTACCCACTAGGGGAGGCTACTGGTTTACTGGTAGTCTTACCCCCATTCTTCTTTCCTCTTTTTCTTCTCCCTTGTTTTGCAGTGTCTTCTGCGGGTGCTGCTGAGTTTTCAGCGACGGGTCGAGGAGAGAGGACGGCTGAGTAGATAGACTTCGAGGCAGGTTGAGCGTGTTAGCTGGACTGTTGGTGTACCCGTGTTTCCTCAGACGGTTGTACATTTATTTTGGGACTGGCTTTTGCCAGCAGGTTGTATTTATTTTGGTGAGCTGGGAGAGACAGATGTATTGTATTTTATTTCCAGCTTCAGTCTGAGATGTATTAGTTTTAGTTCAGCTCTGTTTTTATTGCTCATTTATTATTATCTCTTATATATTTGAGCAGGTTACCAGCGCTTCGTATACACGGGAAATTCCGTGTATACGGCGGATCTGTAGACGGGCCCGGGTTCTGGTTTACACCCGGGGCGTGACATCACCCTTCATGTGCTTAATGGCAAGTACATCCGACTCACTGTCCAACTCCACTGTTGAAAAGATTGCAACGGACGATGAATCAGATGATTCGGAAGGTGAAGATTTTGCTCTAGCCTATCACAGACTTTTGAGGGATTCAAAGAAACTGGCTAAGCAAAACAAGGGGTTGAAAGGGAGATTGCAGGATCTCGAAGAAGAAGTAAAAAGCGTAACCTCTCTCTCAACCGATCTTGAAGTGGAAAGGGATAATCTGATTAAAACAAATGTTTTCCTTCAAGAGTCCAATGAGCAACTCGAGAAGAATTATATGGATATGGTGAACAAAGCGAATTACTTCTTGAAGCTCAACGGCGAGGCTCGACAGGAAAAATTGGAAATGACGGAGACCATTCGCCAACTGAAGGATGACTTAAAGAGATTTTCTTCTGGAAGGAGTAAGTTGGACAGGCTTCTTGGTCTTGGTCAAACAAATAAGTTCGGCCTCGGATTCACTCAAACTGGAGACATTCCAAGTTCGAGTGGGACAGTGTTTGTGCCTCAGTCGGTATCTCCTTCTCTGACATTGGAATTCACGACAAGCAACGACAACAATCCTACTTCATCCTCCTCGGGATCGTCAAGATCTAAGGTATGTTTTCGTTGTGGCATTTCAGGGCACATAAGGAGAAATTGCAAGACGGAAGCCAAACGCACACCTCAAGCACCTCTTGCAATGACTACCAATAAGGCTATTCCTCGAAAATCAACTGCAATTCAATTGAAGGAAAAGAGCCTTGGTAGCTCACCGTTCAAGACGACATCATCAAGGAGCAGCAATTCTTCAAGCAAGACGCTCTCACCTAGGAGATCAACTTCACGATCATTACCGACGCACTCCAAAAAGGTTTGGGTGCGCAAAGGTGAAATTTTCCCTTGTCTTGTTACTAATGTTTCCTTGCATGCATATGATAGTTCGTCTTGGTATCTGAATAGCGGGTGTTCCCGTCACATGACCGGTGATAAAAACTGTTTTCAAACATTTGAGAAAAACTCCGGAGGACTTGTTGTTTTCGGAGATGGTCGGTCTTCCAAAATTGTTGGAAAGGGAACGGTAGCTATTCCAGATGGCCCGGTTCTAAATAATGTGTTATTTGTTCATGGCCTTAAGACTAACCTCATAAGCATAAGTCAACTTTGTGATAGTGGTTATTCAGTTAATTTTTCATCTGATAAATGTACTGTAACTGACGAGAACCATGCTTTCTTTTTAAAAGGGGTTAGATCAGAAAACAATTGTTATGTAGTTCCTCATAAGATTTCTGAAAAGTGTAACCTAGCATCTTTGAAAAATGAAACACTTTGGCATGAAAGGCTGGGTCACATAAACTTTAAGGAACTTGCTAGAATTTCGAACAAAGATGTGGTCAAGGGGGTTCCAAAACTTTCTTTTGAACAAAACATTGTGTGTGGCGGTTGCCAAAAAGGAAAACAGTCTAGGACAGCACACAAGAACTTGAACCACATAGGTACAAAACTGTAGTGACCCGACTCTTAGGGGTATTTTTGAACCCACATGTAATCGCTTAAGCCTTAAGCGAAATAAAATTATTTAATTTTCAAAAGTCGGCCGGGACAAGGTGTGTGTATTTTTCTGCGATAGAGCGCGAAAAACGATGACCGACGGTGCGATCGGATTCGAAATCCGATGTCGGGATCTCCCGGAACGGGATCCTTAGCGACGCGGTAATTAGTCACGCATCGGAAACCGTGCAAAAATATCTTGCACCCGTTAGAGATAAGGTGGGTTATCTCGTAGGGGATAATTAATTAATTAATTAATCAATTATCCGGTGACGGAAATTTAAATCCTCCTACGTACGAATAAAAGGGGGGATTTTATCTCGCGGATTGGATAAGAGATAAAATCCAGATACTTAAATTTGGAAATTTATCTTTCCAAGATTATTTAATGAAGGGGATTAAATAATCGGTGACCGGGATTTGAAAATTGGAAATTTAAATAACCGATGATTTAAATCCAAGTGGGAATTTATCCCCCATGATTATTTAATGAAGGTGATTAAATAATCGGTGGCCAGGATTTAAAAGGGTGAAGATTTTATCTCGTAAGTCAGATATTTATTTGAGAAATAGAAACAGGATGTTTTGGGTTTTCCTAGTTACGCACGTGTAAGATAAAGCGGATATTAATTAAATAATTAAATAATAGGGTTATCGGTAAGGACTAATTAATTAATAAATTAATTAATCGGAGTCAAAATATCCGAAAGGATTTTGACGGTGCGTATGCGTGAAATTGGATAAATAGATAATGAGATCTATTTATTCCCCCGTTTACCGAACGAAACCCTATTTTTTTAAAACACCGCCTCCTCAAACCCTCCTCTTTCGTGCGTACCGAAACCCCAACCGGTGAGGAAAAGGAAAGAAAAGAGAGAACGGAACCCTAACCGGAGGAAGGAGAAGGAAAAGAGAAGGAGCCGATCGTCCCAAACCCGACCCGAAGGCAAGAAACACGACCGGACACCTTCCCGACGATCTCCGGTTAGTAGAATATTTTTTTTAGTAATTTTTCCGAATTTTTCCTGTCGCCTTTTCGTCAATTTCTTGAGTTTCTCCGCCGTCCCCGTTACCGTCGCCGTCGTCGTAATTGTGCTAGACGGACGGAACGGACGGCGGAGACGCGCGGTGCCGCTAGGGCATCGCGCGGGGAGGGGGAAAACGATCGCGGACGACCGGACGCCGCCGCAAGCGGCGACGGCGCCGCGCGGGTCGCACCCGCGCGGGCGCCGCGCGGGGCGCCGCGCGGGGCGCCGCGCGGGGCGCCGCGCGGGCGCCGCGCGGTCACCCGCGCGGGGTGCCGCGCGGGCACCGCGCGGGCGGCCCCGCGCGGGCGCCGCGCGGGCACCCGCGCGGGGTGCCGCGCGGGAGCCGCGCGGGCACCCGCGCGGGGTGCCGCGCGGGCGCCGCGCGGGCGGCCCCGCGCGGGCGCCGCGCGGGCCCGTGTCCGCACGGGCACCGCGCGGACGCCGCGCGGGGCACTATGCGGGCGCCGTCCGCGGAGCCACGCCGCGCGCGGCTCCGACGGACGGCGACGGCCGCTCAAGGCAAGGGTGTCCCGCCGGACAGCGGGACGGTGCCGGACTCTTCGTACATAATAGAGTGGGGTATTTCTGTTGCAATATGTTAGTATGTATTCTGATCTTAGTATCCGTGCGGACTTTTTATAGGTCCAGGTGCGCAGCGGGAGAGTGCAGAGGGCTCGGGTGACCCGTCTTCTCTCCAACCAGGTGGGTAGGGTTGCTATAAGTGCAACAAGTGCAGTAAGTGCATTTATCGCCATTAAAGTACTCTTAAATTTACCTAACAAAGTAGATGGACAGTTTAACCTTTCGCTTAATGATGTTTTATCCAACAATTTAAGCGGCTGCGGTCGCGGTGCTCACCACACGCCAATCTTGGCAATCCGGTTTCGGATGCCGCACGTACACCGGCGGATCGGGCCACCGCATGGTGTACTTTTCCGGAAAAGTGGTCTTTTTGACTCGTGTGCCTCACAAAGGGGTGGGAGCCGTGAGGACCCCTTCACGGCAGCTATAGGGGCCGCACTAGCCCCGTGAAGAGGTTAAAAGCATCAAAAGGTGTTTGTGCACGAGGGGGGACTTTAGTCTCCCCGGCAGGTGCTCTGGGGTTGGTGCCCAGCTTAATTAATAAATAATCTGGGGTTGGTGCCCAGTTTAAAATATGCACAGGGGTTTAACGAAAGGTTACGGTGTACTCGGTGTTTTCGGTTCGTTTTTCCTTCCCTGATACTATTAGACATCTACTTTGTTTGTCACTGACGTTACCCACTCCGTGACAGGTACTGCTACTAGGTGCGTCAGCCGGGGTGACGGTGGGGCTGCGTCGTGAGGACCGTAGTCGGACACTTGGTTATTATGATTATATCTCATTTCCTTTTGCGTATAAATACTTAATTTGCTTGTGGATGGCTTTAGTTGTGAACATGTATTAATTAGCTCTGTGGATGAGGTGTATTCTTATGTTTTAATTACGTTTAGTGGCGTTCCTTTTATGCGGCATGTTTTCATGATAAATTAAAGGATTGCGAAAATGTTTTCTCAAAACGAAGTGCCGTGTGGGCACGGGTTTTGCAAACGCTGGGTTTTATCCTTTCCAAACACTGACGCCGCTTTATAAACTTGCTTTAATTGGTGATGAATGTCTACGGTATGGTTGTTGGTTGGTGATTAATGTGTGATGAATTGTATGTTGTAAATGAGACGCCGTGCATATACAAAGGAGACTCTGTCCGTGGACAGAGTGAATTTGTGTGTGTGGCGGTCTGGCACGCACCGGGGTTGAGGTTTATATCACCTTATTAAGAAAAAAAAATAGACACGAAATTTTCCGCTTTAAATGACTCAAAAATCCCCGGGGGCGTGACAAAAACGGCCTTTGGAACTTTTGCATATGGACTTAATGGGGCCAACTCGTCAACCATCTCTGGGAGGTAAATGGTATATTTTCTTATTGGTTGATGATTTTTCTAGATATACTTGGGTAGTATTTTTAAAAGAAAAAGCTGATACCTTTGATTCTTTTCTCGAAATCTGCCATCGTATTATGACTGAAAAGAATGATAGGATTACTCGAGTTAGAAGTGATAGAGGTGGGGAATTCATAAATTCCAAATTCATTGATTTTTGCACTTCTAACGGCATTAAACATGAATTCTCTGCACCTTATACACCTCAACAAAATGGTGTAGTCGAGCGCAAAAACAGGGTCGTACAGGAAATGGCACGTGTTATGCTTCACAGCCGGAACTTACCTTTTAATTTTTGGGCTGAAGCGGTGAACACTGCTGTTTATGTTATTAATCGCGTGTATTTGCGCCCGGGGACAATGAATACACCATATGAACTTTGGTTTTGTAGAAAACCTAACATCAAATATTTTCGTATCTTTGGGAGTCGGTGTTTTATTTTACGTGATCGCGAAAATCTTGGAAAATTTGACTCTCGAAGTGACGAAGGGATTTTCTTAGGTTATTCTACAAACAGCAGAGCATATCGAGTTTTTAACTTAGAATATAAGACGATCGTAGAATCGATAAATATTAAGGTAGATGAAGCGTTTCATTTTGAATCTGAAAAATCTACCCTCGATATCTCTCTTGATGATGATACACCTACTAATGCATCTTCTTCTAACAATTCTTTCGATAATAATGTTGATGCATCTAACGGTTCTTCAAGTTCATCTGATGTGCAGGAATCATCTCGTGTACCTCCGTCTACTCCTCTACCTCAAACGTTACGCATCTCCAAGGATCACCCTGAATCGAACATCATTGGAGATCCACAAGAAGGAGTTAGAACACGGAGACAATTGGTTTGCGGATTTGCATGCTATGTATCTCAAATCGAACCAAAGAATGTTGATGAAGCTCTCCAAGATGACTACTGGATTAAAGCAATGCAGGAAGAGCTCCATCAATTCGAGCGAAACAAAGTCTGGGAATTAACGAAGCCTCCGAAGCAACACAATGTGATAGGTACCAAATGGATCTTCAAGAACAAGAAAAATGAAGATGGTACTATCATCAGGAACAAAGCAAGGTTAGTTGCTCAAGGCTACTCTCAAGTAGAAGGTATAGACTTTGATGAAACTTTCGCCCCTGTAGCTAGACTCGAGTCCATTCGTATCTTATTTGCGATAGCTTGTCATTTTAAAATCAAATTATTTCAAATGGACGTTAAGAGCGCCTTTTTAAATGGGTTTTTAAATGAGGAAGTTTATGTGGCTCAACCGAAAGGTTTTGTGGATCATAAACTACCTAACCATGTTTTTCGTCTGAAAAAGGCTCTTTACGGTCTGAAACAAGCACCGCGAGCATGGTACGAAAGGTTGACAAAGCACCTTTTGGAAAAGGGCTACACTCGAGGGGGAGCTGACAGGACTCTCTTTGTGAAGCATTATCAAAACAATTTCATAGTTGCTCAAATCTATGTCGATGACATTGTTTTTGGCGCAACAAGAGATAATGATGCTTCTAAATTCGCGGAGACCATGGAAAGCGAATTTGAGATGTCCATGATGGGCGAATTAACTTATTTTCTTGGATTACAAGTTAAACAAAACGATGAAGGTATTCACTTGTGTCAATCCAAGTATGCAATGGAGTTGGTCAAAAAGTTTGATCTAGAAAATTCTAAGGATTTTCCAACTCCAATGGGAACTAGCCATAAGGGACTTGGAAGTGAATCACATAGTGAGAATGTAGACGAGAAACTGTATCGCAGTATGATTGGAAGTCTACTATATCTCACGGCTAGTCGCCCGGATATATCCTTCAGTGTTGGGATTTGTGCGAGATATCAATCAGCACCGAAGGAGGTTCACCTGAAAGCGGTGAAACGGATCATCCGATATATCAAAGGTACAATCAATTTCGGAATTTGGTATCCTATGGGAACAAGTTTGGATATTGTTGGATACTCAGATGCCGATTGGGCTGGATCAGTGGATGACCGGAAAAGCACGAGTGGTGCATGCTTCTATCTTGGCCACTGCCTTGTTGCATGGCACAGTAAAAAGCAGAATTGCATAGCACTCTCGACTGCCGAAGCGGAGTACATTTCTGCAGGAAGTTGTTCAACCCAATTGATTTGGATGAAAAGCGTGTTGAGCGATTTCCGGATTTCAGCAACTTCGGTAACCATTTTATGTGACAACACTAGTGCTATTAACATTTCAAAAAACCCTGTGTTGCACTCTAGAACAAAACATATTGAACTTAGATATCATTTTCTTAGAGAGCTAGTTGAATCAAATATTCTTCAACTGTCATATATTTCAACTGAGGATCAATTAGCTGATATCTTAACAAAACCTTTGGATCAAAAACGTTTTATTCACTTGCGTAAAGCAATTGGCATGCTTTCCTTGAAATAATCTCTTTTTGAAACCTTTGCTTAGGTTAGGTTTTGTTTTTGTTTTTGTTTTGTTCTTTATCTATGTTTTGTACATAGGACATTAATTGAGCATAAATCATAATTGACTTTAATTGCATCCTTTTATGCATTTAGAAATTTATTATGCTTTTGATATCATAATATTTCAATGTTGCAATGATCATTTACGTTAATTAAACCATCTTTTAAGTGATCAAAGTCAATTTCTCTCTCAATGATCTCTTGGTATAGTCATTATCATATTTGATTGCTTAGTCGAGTATGAATGCGAGATCAATTTTTGGTTGAATACCTTATATATTAAATAATTGATAGCCAATTGAGGGGGAGTCAATGAAATGTAAAAATGCTCAAAAGATGTGGAAAGAGTTACATCCCAATGAGGAGTGTGAAAACTACCACCACATGGAGAAAATGAAAGAAGAAAAAGATACTCCATGAATGCAAAGCAAATTTTTGTTTTAAAAATGTTGATGAAATGCATATTGAAATACTTGACTCAGTCGTATTTCATGGTTGGTATAAGGTGGGATTTTTGATAAAAGATGCTCAAAGAGCCACTCCTTCAACAGATTGTCTAGATATATTATCTAACTTATCTGGGATTTCAAAC
Source organism: Tillandsia fasciculata (assembly GCA_029168755.2). Taxonomy (NCBI): domain Eukaryota; kingdom Viridiplantae; phylum Streptophyta; class Magnoliopsida; order Poales; family Bromeliaceae; genus Tillandsia; species Tillandsia fasciculata. The sequence goes on along the minus strand of CM054939.1, from coordinate 15,939,827 downwards.
ATCTATTGATCTTGGTATTTCATTTTCTTTACCAAAATTGATGATTTGATAAAGGCATTACACATAAGATCAGGATAGATGTGATTGAAGTTGTTCAACTTTAAGTGTTTTAATTTTCGTAAATTTTCGTTTCATTTTTGAGTATTTTTGGTAGATTTTGTATAATCTATTTCTTGTTGTATGAAACGATGATTTTTGTTTAAAGTTGATATGCTAAAGTGGTTACATACTTTTTCTGGATTTTATGAAATTTTTCCAAAATTTTCTGGAAAAAAAGTTGAAGCCGATCCGGATCGGAGTAAGTGATCCGGATCCCGAACGCAGGATTCTTCCTGCGGGTAGCCGATCCGGATCACATTCTCGATCCGATCCGGATCACGGCTAGGGTTTTTATAAGAACAAAGAGGATTTGATTTCTTTTACCCTAATCTTTTGTTCTCAAGTCTCTAGAGCTTCTCTCTCTAGATTTCTTGCATCTTGGAGCTTCCAAACTCAAAGTTCTTCAATTCAAGTAAGTTTTGTTGATCAAATCTCGGTTTTTCACAGTTTTTATATTTTTTCATCAAACGTGAGTAGAAATCATGGATCTTTTTCGTTTGTGAATGGTTTTTGATCAAATTTCTTTTGAAATAAGAACTCTGGGTCGATTAGTTTTGCTTTTATGCTGGGTTTTTACCTGATTAACGAGTTTTTAGGCTTCGATTTCTAAAAATTCGGTTTTAGGGCATAAAAGAGGAATTTTTGTAAATCATGCGATTGATCTATTTTTAAAATTCTTTTTGCAAAACTAATTTGATTCTTAGCTTCTCTACATGATTATGATTGTCTAGGTACAATGTTTCAAATTTTTCAAAATTGACGATTTTTCATGTGTTCTTGAGTTGGTTTTCACAGGACACCTTTTAAAGCACCCTGTTCAATGGCATTCTCTTGGATCATTATTCTCCTGGTTGCTATGGTACATACTCGAGCCACGAACAAATTAAAGCGAGCTAAGAAAACACAACAAAAGGGTGAGTTTGTTGAGGTCAGTGACACAGAAGTGAATTGTAATGAGGTAGATTGGGCTGCATTGACAGATGATGATGATGATTCTTTGCCTGAACAAAAGGCATCTGGTAGTTCAAAAGGAAAGGCATCCTTGGACACAGGGAAAGCTCCTATGTCTGCACCAACTATCTCTGTGAAACGGAAACGACTTGCTCGACGTTTTGGACTAAGACGAGACACTAATGTTGACACGCCAATAGCTCCTGACTCTCCGCCACGTGTTGAAGAAGTATTCGTTAACAATGATCGTCTTAGAGCTTTTGCACATCGCGAATGCATTGGCGAAAGGCACGTTAACATTGAGGCTCTACTAGGTCACTCCCCTGAATTTGGTGTTTTGATTGAACAAGCAAACCTTATTCAAGTATGTCGTTTCCCAGAAACCCTTGGCTACTGTTTGCATCATGTGAGGACCTTCTATACTAATGCACGGCATCTTCGAGAGTTTGAGAACGGTCCTATGGAGTTCTACACGAATATCCAAGGCACAAGGTTTAAGATTACTCCACAATTGATTGGCGAGGTTTTGGGAATGGAAGCCAGCAATACAGGAGTTCACTACTTGAAGGGGGTAAATTTGACAAACACATTATGGCGAAAAGTTATAGAGGGAATTTGTCTCGAGGGAACACAATCAACCGAAAAATCTGTTCGATCTAAAGAACTTCGTCTTGAGTATCGCTTCTTAAACTTCATCACATGTTACAATATACTTCCAAATATGCAGACGAAGGTTGTGAGATGGGATCGGTTGTTGTTTTCAGAGGCAAAGGCATTGAATATCAACATTCCGTACATTATCTGGAATAGAATGGCGCGATATGTTGAGCATCCTCATCCCACTGAGAGAATTCCATTTCCATTGATTATAATGAGGATTTTAAAGAAATTTCAGGTTGACATTACTTCGACAACTTATCATCAATGCCTGAGCATGATAGATGAGTCTACCATTGTCAAATCCCTCCATAAGTTGCCACATGTCACTCCAGCTCCTGCATCTGGAACGAAGCCCGGTACAAGCACTGCTGCATCACCATCTCGACAAGCACCTGGCACAGATGATGAAGCATCACTAACATCAATTATCAAGGAACAACAGCGCCTATCTGTTAAGCAAGAACAAATTTTGAGGGAGCAACAAAGAATTTCGAATGAGCTTGAAATCGTCACAGCAGCTCATATTACCATAACCAAAAGGGTCAATTCAATGACCAAGCGGGTAAAGAAGATGTTCTATAAAATGGGTTGCACAAGCTCTGAAGACTCGGATTCTGATGAATGATCACTTTTTGACTGATTTATCTTTCTCTTTTCTTTTTGTGCAGGATTTTTAGGACTTAGTTTTTGTTCTAACTTGTAGTTTAGTTCTCAGGTTGTGCATATTAATAGAACTTTTTAACTCTCCTTATATTTTGTAGCTTTTGCTACGTTTTTGGCTTTATTTGTGACAAAAAGGGGGAGAGAGTTTAAGAGAGAACTTGGACAATGCAACTTGAACAAATGACGAAAATGTATGAACAACATTGTGAATATCAAGGTAAGTATGATCTCAACTTCAACTTTGGTTTTTTTTCTTTTGTGATTGGTTGCATGTCCCTACTAACTATTCGACTAACTATTTGGGCATGTAATATGACTAACAAGTTGATGTTGGACTAACAGTTTGTGACATTTGGTTCTTGAATGCTTAGAAGATATGTTGGTTTTTAACTATGATTCTCTTACATATCTGAATTCTTCAAATGTCATGATGAGAATAAACTCTATCTCTGTACTTGGTTTTGTATGTTTCAATTCTTGAGGTATCTAACGATTTTGTTTGTCAAGAATGCTTTCTGTGTGCAGAGAGTACAGATGTCTAAGTCTAGAGTCTGTTTTAGGAGTTTATCTCATGTTTTTAATTTTCTGGATCTCCATTGTAAATTTTTGTTGTATGGTGATAGCAACAAAAATATCTTTTTGAATTTTCTTTTGTGGATTTGTGTTTTGTCACGAAACCGCCAAAGGGGGAGATTGTTACGGAATTTGAGTTGGCGTATTTCGTGAAAGTATTAAGTCTTGAAGATTGAAGATGAAAGAACTTTGGATCATATACCTCAATCTCAAGAAAGAAGAATTCAAAAGGATCAGGTATGTTTAACTAAAGATTTTTGGTGATCCGAATACTTCTTGTAGTGTAGAAACACCTGGAAGAAAGTTTTATTGCATAAACATCAAAAACTGGACATGGGACATGTTCAGGATCCGGATCGTGCTCGGCAATCCGGATCCCGAAGGGTGTTTGTTCATACACTGTTTCAATCCGGATCGCAGCATTTCATGATCCGGATCCCGAACACTGGTTTTACCTTTTCACTTGCACGATCCGGATCAGGATTTGCAATCCGGATCCCGAACGTGATGTTTGGTGAAACTGTATGAACGATCCGGATCGGGGACTTCGATCCGGATCCCGAACTGGCATTTTTCTGGAAATCGTCTTTCTTGCTTCTGCGATCCGGATCGTCCAATTCCAATCCGGATCGCCGTCGTAAAATCTCCAGAAAAGGCAGTTTTTGATCCCTATCTTCTTCCAATGGTTTCTAACCTATAAATAGGCCCTGTATTCATTTCTAGGGCATCCACATTGATCGGCACAAATAGAAAAAGATAGCCGAAAAGAAAAAATCCACATATAGAGAAGAAAGGAAATCAATAGATTTATTCTATGTTTCTTCATCTATATTGATTGATTTGATTCTAGGTTTTCCATACTCACATTTTGAGTAGAATCAAATCAATGAATACTTAGATGGTATTTCCGATCTATTTCTAATCTAAGTATTCGGCGGATCATCACCACCCAAAACAAACAACGATTTACCCTAAATCGGCGCGTGGACTCGCGTGGCCTTGTGGATTCAAGGTGCAACTACGTTCGTGGATTCGAAGCGTGTATTGGGTGAAGACCGTGGATTCGGTCGGACGTCGTGGACTCGACGTTGGACGCTGTGGACTCAGCGTTGGGCGCGGATCGTGGATTCGAGAAGCGTCGTGGAGCGAGCGGAGAAGATCTACTAGGAGCGTATGGTAAGAGGTTGAGTCGTCTGTGAGTACGTTATATCACCTTGTACGTGTTTCAATTCTAGTGGATTTCGCCGTGTTATCGGTCCCGTGGTTTTTTACTCCGGTTTGGAGTTTTTCCACGTAAAAATCTTGCGTGTTCATTTATTTTTCCGCATTGGGTTTTATAGCGCAACGATTTTTGAGTGTTTATTGTTTACACCTATTCACCCCCCTCTAGGTGTTTTTTCCCCTATTTAGATCCAATTACTTATAACCCAACACAAATGTGGCTCCTGCAGGCTATGATCCAACACTGTCTGACTCACTAACAGAAAGTCCACACTGTCACTAAGACAATCCCCCATGATCCCAGATCCATCATGCAACTATCACTATCTCAATGACAAATGATCTACAGACTGCTACCAACTCTACTCGGTCCCCAGACGCGAGTACAATGCATCCACAGCTACTAGACCTCCCAACCCACGACTCGGGGAAAATTACTTTGTCCAGAATGACAAGAGTAACAAGCAATGTGGGAAACCTAAAGCAATGCATAAATCTAATCCAGATTAAATATTTACTGTAGTCGTCTGAGCATGATGTATAATACATAATAGATGTGCTAAGTTAGGTTCTCAGATTGAAATAGTTCATATATTGCAAGAGTTTCAATGAGGTCATCAGATTTAGCAACTATCAACTGTGGGTACTAACATACAGTTTTCACATAATATTGAGGTCATTTATTAGCATGTATGCAGCTACAGTCATAGAATTAGCGTACAGTCCGTAGATTTTGAAAGCGAGAACACCCACCTGAACACGCTAACTGTCCGGGGTTGCACAGATAAAAAGTCCAGAAACCGCCAAATCACTGTATCTGCTAAGCTAGTAACACAGTAGCGGTGCTCACAAAGTCCTGGGTACAACAACAATCCACAATTACACTAAATTCCATACACAAATCCAAGTTCCAAAATCTGCATGAACAGTCCCCATTCACACGAAATTTTCACCTGAAAATATTCTTCCAAAAATTTCGATAAAAATACCACGGCGATCCTCGCGAAGTGTAGATGTCGATAGGCTCCTGAATCATAGAAATACGATATCCGGATGGGGAGATAAAAATCCGCGAAGCAGCAGCTGTCCAGAAACTCAAACAGTCACAAAGGGAGGTTAAAATGTACCCCAAACCCCTGTATAAGCTCATTTCCAGAAAAAACGTCCAACACAGAAAACGTAGGTTTACCTCTTGTGAATCCGCTGTCGAAGAAATCGTCCAAAAATATGGTCGGGGTAGCCCGGTAGACCTCCCAGACTGAACTGCGACGAAGATGGGCCTCCAACAGTATAACGTCGCTCCGCACCACGATGCAGGAAACGCTGTCGTCGCGGCCTCCAAAAATTCTGAAACTTCACCAGAAGATGCTCAAGAAGGAGAGGAAGAAATTTTATGAGGGGGTCGTGGGCTAATTCTCCCGGAAAAAGGTGCAAAAATGCGGCCCAAGTGGCCTATTTATAGGCTCCCAATGGAATCAGCCCAAAAAGACAAAGCGCACATTTACGGGCCCATAATTCGCTCGGCCGAACACTGTTCACGCCCGAAAGTCCCATGTATTGACAGGTGTCCCCCCCGAACAGGCAACACCGGTGCAAGGCCACTCAGCGACTGCCACGTGTCCCGCCGAACAGGAAACACCAATGCGGGACCACTCAGCGACCGCCACGTGTCCACCCCGCCAGCACAGTAAGGCGGTTGCGCCCGCCAATGAGCGGGCGCCACGTGTCCCCGGTTGACCCGCCGACCGTGCGACGTGCGCGCCGGTCGCGCGACGTGGGTCGCACGTGCGCACGCTTCCCGAGGCACCTACCGCGCGCCCCGTGCACCGTGCGTGCTGCACCCGCCAATCAGGGAGTGACACGTGTCCCCTGCACCCGGTCCACGCCTTCCGCAGGAATTCCGTGTACCGCGCCTGCGTGCACCGACCAACCGCAGGCTGCCACGTGTCCCCCGCCTGGTCCATGCACCGCCGCGCTCACCCAGTAGACCGCGCACCTTGATCCTGCCAATCAGGCGGTGCCACGTGTCCATGCGCCGGGTCTGTGCACCCCGCTGCGCTGCTCTGTGGACCGCGCGCCGTAAACCGGCCAATGACAGGCCGCCACGTGGCATCCCGGCGGTCTACGGCCCCTCCCATGCACCAAAAACCACTAAAAACTTTCGGGTGTCCGTTTTTGGGCATCCGGACTCCAAATTAAACAAACAAATAGTCGTTTTCAAGCATTTTTCCGTGCTGAATCCAATTTCGACCTCCGTTTGGCCTGATTCTTTTCAAAAATTTTGGCAAACCCAGCTGAAGGCCAATATAGCCAAAAGAAACACACAGGGTCCATCAGTAGCATCCGATTGATGCACCGTGGGCCAGATACACCAATACTAGGTGTTCTAACAGTGGATTCATCGGAAGAACGCTGCATGGGAACTAGGGCCACTACAGGTCTGGTGCGCACCGGAGGCGAGGTTCTTTTAAGAAAAAAAAATGAATATGTTTTTTGTTCTTTTAGAACCTCCGGGGCGTGACAGATTATATGGTATCAGAGAAAACGACTTTAACCATGGTGATCAGTGACCAACATCCACAGAGTGTGATACCACAAGTAACTAACCAATTCGATAACCAAGTTGTAGGTGTGTAAAGTACGAGCGTGAGCGCGGGGAAAAAGGAATAGAGTCCCAGTGTTCGTAGGTCAAGGGGCTAGACCAATTAAGTCTAGGACTAACTTGATTTCTTTGTATGCGCGGTTAATGGCCCGAAACCGCTCTTCAATCGATGGTGCAGAAGAGGATACGACGGTTCCGGCAACAGTGGAGAATCGGCTACTCCAACAACGGATTACGCGACATGGCTTAGCGCTTTCCCTTTTTTGTTAGGAAAGACGAACCCCACACGGCTCGCCTTCACAAGAATGGTCCACATAGCGACACTATTCGGGTAATACCGACGGTGGGTTTACCCGCTTACCGAGAAGTGATCGATAAGACCACTATGGTGGGGCGGGAATTGGCCGTTCCACGCACCCGGCAGAAGAATCATGAGCTTGCCGGGGGCCGAAACGACCCCACCCATAACCCGGGAATGACTTTCCCAACGGGAGCCGACCACCCCAGTATCCGAAGACACTGCAAAGAACCTGAAACACATTAGACAAGGGAATCGATACGTCATGGAGTATCGATAAGAATATGTAAGGTTGGCCAATTGTGTTTCCTTTGTTATAAGGGGTGAAGCTCACAAAGCCCGCCTCTTCGTAGACGGATTGCGGAGCAATATTTTCGAAATTGTGCAAGCAGTGGAACTTCACACCTTCCAGAAAGTGGTGGATAGGGCCACCATAGTGGAGCGCGGATTCTTTGTGACGCGCGCCTGACGAGAGGACTCGGAGTACAACAAGGACAAGAAACGACCCCAACCCTTCTTCAGAGGGGGATGTTCTAGCAGGGACCTTCCATACATCACCTACTGAGGGGCACCCCGGGGGATTATTCATTTTCGGAAGCACGACCATTGCTTCTGATGTGACAAACTGGGACAGTTCCGTTTTAACTGCCCCGAACCCGGGAACAATTTTTCGGAGTCGCGACACGGATAAGAGGTCTTATGCGACGACACGACAAAGGACGCACTACCCGAGAGAAGTAGTAGCAGGAAAGACCCCTTACGAAGAGTAATGTTGGTCTTGACCCCAGGAGAACCCTTAGAAGCAAATACTTTGTACCTTCCTGCCCAATAAGGATGCGAAGACTTAGTTGTCTTTGATGTTGGCCATTTATTTATGGGTCAAATAGGTCCAACTTCCTGCCTTGAGACAATAGGCCCAGGGGACTAGTAAGTTGAATTGGGTGAGCTCAATAAGTCGAGTGGGCTGCGGTCCACAATAGACCTAACGGCAAGAGGCCCAACAATAGACCCAACGACCAGGTGGGTTGAGTCCGGTCGAGATCTGTGGTGCTGTGTATGTACGGGTTAAGTGAATCGGTTGCGTACCTCTAAAAGCTCGAGCTTTTGGGGTTAATGGTTGGTGCCAACGATCCGACATTTGTGACTTAGTGGTGTCACTGCTAAGAGAATTCGAGGGGATACTCGGAAGGGATGGGCTTACCGAGTAACAGGTGCTAGTTGATTGCGAGAAACCGAGCGTGCCGTCTTGGGGTACACCCGTTCTATTCGTACGGAAGAAGGACGGGAGTCTACGATTGTACATCGACAATCGGGGAATGGATAAGGTCATAGTAAAGAACAATACCCTCACCTTGGATGGAGGACCTATTCGACCAACTACCAGGAGCGACGGTGTCTTCAAGGATTGATCTGCAGTCCGGCTATCGCCAGGTTAGAGTCCGGAGAAATGACATACCGAAAACAGTCCTTTGAACTCGGTATGGTCACTACGAGTTTATGGTTATACCGTTTGGACTCATAGTCGCTCCAGCGGCGTTCATGAAAGTGATGAACAGGATCATGGAACCTTTCTTAGACCAGTTTGTAGTGATCTTTATAAATGACATCCCGATCTACGCTCGCACAGACAAAGAGCACGAGGAACACTTGCGAGTGATCCTCCAGACCTTCCGGTACCAGAAATTGTATGCCAAACTCAAAAGGGGTGAGTTCTGGCTCCACGAGGTAGACTTGTTGGGACACAGAGTCTCAGTGTCGGGAATAGTGGAGGACCCGAGGAAGATAGAATCCGTGACCGACTGGGCTCGGCCAACGACGGGGACAGAAATCCGAAGCTTTCTAGGATTGGCGGGGTACTACAGACGTTTCGAGGAAGACTTCTCAAAGATAGCCGCTCCCATGAATCGACTAACCCGGAAAGGGGAGAAATTCGTCTGGTCAACCCAATACCAGAAGAGCTTCGAGGAACTTAAAGACAGACTCACACGGGCACCGGTACTCACATTGTCGCAGCCCGGTGAGGACTACGAGATCTTTTGTGATGCATCTAGAAGCGATCTTGAAAGCGTATTGATGCAACAAGGGAAGGTCATAGCTTACGCATCAATACAGCCCAAGGATTACGAGCAGAACTACCCTACACATGACTTGGAGCTCGCGGCAGTCGTGGTTGCCTGAAAGCTCTGGAGACATTACCTCTAAGGGGCACACTGTAACGTGTTTTCCGATCACCAAAGCCTCAAAGACCTGTTTACACAGACGGAACTGAACTTACGGCAAAGGCAATGGCTGAAACTACGAAAGGACTACGATTTGTCCATCCACTACCACCCCGGGAAGGCAAATGTGGTGGCCGACGCCTTGAGCCGGAAGGAACAGACGGGGGGAAACGGCATTGAGCACCCTTACCCAACAAGATTGTCTAATTGCAGAATTCTCGCAATTGAGACTGGAGGTAGTGCCAGCAGGTGCAGTTGGAAAACATTTGTCCTTGGTGCTGAAGCCTACGTTGAACGAAAGGATCATGGAAGGCCAAACAATGGACATGCAACTACAACTGGTGCGGGGCAGAATATCCTCGGAGCAAAGTGGGGATTTTATGATTGGCACGGATAATGCAATAAGGTTTCGGGGACAAGTTGGCGTGCCCGACGTGCCAGAATTGAGGAAAGAAATTCTGACGGAAGCGAATAATGCACCCTATATCGCGCATCCCGAGGGTACAAAAATGTACAGAGACCTGAGGCAGACCTTTTGGTGGCCCAAATTGAAGAGTTATGTGGCACAATTTGTGGCGCGATGTTCGGTGTGCCAACAGGTGAAAGCGGAACATCAGCGACCGGCGGGAAAACTACAACCATTGCCCATACCGGAGTGGAAATAGGAATGGATTACTATAGACTTCGTAACCGGTTTTCCGCCATGCGATATGGGTCATTGTGGACCGTTTGACGAAATCGGCCCACTTCCTACCGATTCACATGACGTGGAGCGGAGATCGGCGGGCGCAGACCTATAACGACGAGGTGGTGAGACTGCATGGAATACCGTCATCGATAACTTCTGATAGGGACACGCGCTTCGTGTCGAACTTTTGGCGGAGTCTGCAGCAGGCACTGGGGATCAAGCTGCAATTTAGTACGGCATTCCACCCGCAGACGGACGGGCAATCAGAACAAGTGATCCAGATTCTCGAAGATATGCTTCAAGTTGTGTGCTAGATCTGGGTGAGGGATGGTCGCGTTACCTACCCCTCGTGGAAATTGCCTATAATAATAGCTATCAAGCTAGTATTCAGAGGGCCCCGTACGAAGCCTTGTACAGACGCCGATGTCGATCACCTATTTGCTGGGACGGCTTAGGGGAGCGGAAGCTCTTGGGGCCAGACCTCGTAGAGGAAACGGAGGCAAAGGTGCGCCTTATCAGGCAGCGGTTGTTGACCGCCCAGAGCCGGCAGAAAAGTTACGCGGACCAAAGGCGACGAGGATTGGAACTTGGGATAGGGGACCAAGTGTTGCTACGTGTGTCGCCGTCTAAGGGGACAAGACAGTTCGGCATACGAGGGAAGCTGAGCCCACGGTATGTGGGACTGTTCGAGATTTTGGAGCGCGTGGGCCCGGTGGCATACCAGTTGGCCTTATCGCCAAATCTTGAACGGATGCATAATGTATTCTACGTCTCGATGCTCCGAGAATACCTATCCGACCCGTCGCATGTCCTCGACGCCTCGGCCGTTGAGCTGCGGGAGGATTTGAGCTTCGAGGAAACACCGATGCGGATCTTGGCAAGGGAAGAAAAGGAACTTCGTAACCGGACGATCCCCTACGTAAAGGTGCAATGGAGTAACCACGAGGAGCGCGAGGCAACGTGGGGACTTGAGACGAAAATGAGGGAGTGTTATCCTGAGTTATTTAGCGAGGATTGAGATTAAGTTTCGGGGACGAAACTTCTTTTAAGGGGTGAGTGGTGTAATATCACAGATTTTTGTAACGTCTTACCCTCCTGCTAATAAAGATTTTGTTTGAAGTAATTGATAAGGGTTTACTTAAGTGGATAATTTTGAGGTACGGATATTTTTCTACGATAGAGCTCGGAAAACGGAGAACGGCGGTGCGATCGAATCCGGTTTCCGACTTACGGAACCCCCAGAAAGGGGTGAAAAGGATCGCAATAGCCAGGGGGTGCATCGAAATCCGTTTAAGTGATTTTGCACGCTTTTCGAGAAAATAAGGGATTATCTTTAAAGAATTATTTTTAAAGAATTATCCCGAAGGATTATCTGTGAGGAATTAATTATTTAATGAATTAATTAATTAGAGTTCAAAAATATCCGATGTGGATTTTGACGGTACATACATACGAAAAGGGAAAATAAAAAAAATAAATTAATAACGAGATTTATTTATTCCCCGTATACCGAAAGGAAACCCTAGTCGTAAAAGATCGCCTCCTCAAACCCTTCCCTTTGGTGCGTGCCGAAAACCAAACGAAACACTAGTTTGAAAAGAGAGAAAGAAGAAAAGAGAAAAGAAAAGGAAACCCTAACCGAAGGAAAAAGAAATAGAGAAAAGAAAGCGAAGGAACCCGATTGCCCCGATCGACGTGCCGGAGACCGGAGAATGAGACATCACCATCATCGGTGGGCGGATCCGGATCCTCACCACCGCAAAGAACGGAGATCGGGATCGCGTTGCCTCCTCCATCGGAAAAAGGTTAGGAATCGTTATTTCTCTCCTCCGTCGGTTTAATCGTAGGTTTTACCGTGTTCTTTCGAGATCGTTTTAATCGGTACATTGATAATGGGTTCTTGATTTTGGTTTTTGATCAATGTTTTGTTCTTTTTCTTGACCGGGTTTAGTCGATGGTTTTTAATCGGTCTTTTGATCGGGTTTCCGATCGATGTTCGATCAATGGTTTAATGGTTAGAATTACCGTGGATTTGTTTGGGGTTAATTGGGTGTTCCGTCGGAGCATGGGGGAGTTAACGGGAGGCCACCGCCGTCGTTGTTAAACGGGAGGCCGCCGCCGCCGTTATCATGTTCGCGGGGTCGTCGCCGGAGCCGCCCGGGGGGGTGAAAACGGAGAAGAAAATGCAAAAACGAAAAAGAAACCGCGAATCGGGACATTACTGTGCATCCCGTACGGACTCCCTCAGCCGCGGTCCACGGCACGGGTGTGCACCCGGCGCACGCCCCCGCAGCGCAAAGGCGCGGACCCGGTGCACGCCCCCGTGCGCCAGCCTCACTTGTTGCTGCGCGGTGCACGCTCTAGGCGTGCACCCGGCGCACATCTCCGCGCCCGGAAGGCAAAGACCCGGCGCGCGCCTCGCCCGTGCACCGGCCCGGCCCAACTCCTCTAGTGCACGCTTTCTGGGGTGAGCCGGGTCTGCGCCGCCACCTCCACTGCGTTGTAAACCCGGTCCACGCCTGGTCCGTGCACCACCCGTCAGCCCGAAAGTCCGGTAGCTCCGTTTTGGTCCGTTTTTCACCGTTTTGAGCGCCGTTTTCACCGTTTCCGCCGTTTTATTAGCATGGCCACCTGGGGTCATTTAGGCCACCGTTTCGCCATGGCATGTGCCAGTTTCGCCGTCGCTACGTGCCTTGACAAAATCGTCGGGGTCGCGCCGTCGGGACTTTTTTTCATCATTTTCGCCGTCGGAGTTTTCTTGGCTTGACCGTTGACGTCCCGAGTTGGCTACCGGTTGAGAAGTTGGGTTTTGTTGGATTTCCGTTAGCGGATTTGGGTTCCGATGGAGTTCGCGATGATATAGTCGCGGTCCGATTATTGTTAACCATCGGTTTTACCGTCAGAGATCCGGTTTGATCTGAGTTTTACGGTTTTGCTTGACAGTTTTGACTCGACGGTTTTGTTGGACGACACGGTCCGCTTGGCACAGTGATTTTGGTTTTTCGTCGGTCTATTGTTACAGTGGTCGGGACCACTGTTTTGCCTATTTAAGGTAAAAGTGTTAAAAGGTGTTCTTGATTATTTTATTAGGCCGCGTGAAGTTCGGATTTGCCTAGGAGGGACATGGACGCGGTCGTTTATCTTCATTCAGGTGGGTACTTTTGATTAATTTTGGTGCAGGGTCGTTCCCGAGTATTTCGTTTGATAAAGTAGATAGTTTTGGTAAAAGTGACTAACCCCATTGCATGTAAATCCCATATTCTATTGAGGCGGCTGCGGTCGCATGATTGTTTTACTAATCTGACTAACGCGGCTGAGGTCGCAACATTGTTTTACACTCATATTGCTTACACGCACACCGGCGATTTGGCCACAGCACAGGGTGTATTTTTCCGGAAAGATGGTAAGTTGTTTTACCCGTGTACCCCACAAGGAGAGGTTAGTGGGGACCCCTCAAGGAGAGGCGACTGCTACTTGGGCAGTGGAGGGGTTGGAGGCACCAAGAAAATGAGTACGGTATTCTGGGGTTGGGGCCCAGCTTGTTTTGTGACAGGGATTTAGCGGTACATGAGGGGGAAGTAAATGCTCCGATGTATCGGTTTGTCTTTCAGTTATTGCATTTACTATTTATATCTACTTTATCAGTCACTGACTACCCACACTGTGACAGGTCTGAGCAGGGGTGGGAACCGGGACGACGGTGAGGCAACGGTTTGAGGACCCTAGCCCTTGAGGCTATTAAACTTTATTGTTTTATGGTTATCTTTTAGTGTGTATGGTTAGTCTAGCTGTGATTACTTGTGCATGGTATCTTGTGGATGTTGGATTGAGGACTTAGTGTAGAATTATCTTCTCTTATCTGTGAATGTTAAGATGTGTAATTGCGGCTCGTTTTCAAATACAAACATGATTTCAAAAGCATTTTCAAACCAAGTGTCGTGTGGGCACTGATTTCAAAACCCGTGGATTAATCCTTTCAAGTAAGGTGGCTGCTTAAAAGAGTTTGCGAAAATATTTTGTAAAACCGGGTGTCGTGTGGACACCGACTTTCAAACCTATGGGTTTATGGTGTAGTTTCAATATGATAAATGCGACGGTATGGTTAAGTATAGTCTCTCCTTATTGTCGTTCATTGTTTGCATGGTTAAAGTATTTGTCGTGATTGGAACGCCGTGCATATACAAAGGAGGCTCCGCCCATTTGGGGAGTGAATCTATATATGTGGCGGGTCTGGTGCGCACCGGAGGCGAGGTTCATTTAAGAAAAAAAAATGGATACGCTTTTCGCTCTTTTGGAACCTCCGGGGCGTGACACAGAGATCACAGCGGCAGTCCCAGCGGCAGCAGCAGCAGTCAAGGCAGCCCCAGCCTACTGACAGGTGTATTTTCTGCAGGGGTCAGCATCCGTCAGACATGTGTGACTTGAGGTTTGGTCGCTGTTATCAGTGTGGACAGTCTGGCCACATCTGAGCTACGTGCCCTCTTGCGACATCGACAGCTCCTTCGGCATCGGCTCCTTTTGTACCTCAGCAGCGGCCCTATGCTCCAGCGAGCGGGGAGCCTTCCTCCCACCCTACTGACTATCGGCCTTCAGCTCAGAGCGGACGGGTCTACGCCGCCCAGAAAGAGGACTCCTCGGCAGCTGACCATGTGGTTGCAGGTATCACCTTACTTTCTGGCATTAGTGTCACGCCCCGAGACCGCCAATTTGGACAGTTCGGGCGCGCTAACAGACCCGCCAATCGGGCATGACCTTTCAAGACCCGAAAGGAACGGTTTATTCCAAAAATCACAATTTAGTGAAGCGGAAGAGTAATCAATCAGAGAACTAAACTATGAAATTAAAAACTTCCATTCATTCAACAAACAGTTAGATGATGATGAAAGATACCATACTTGAGCGAAATTTTAAACTTGCTTATGTTACAACTCTCTTTGACATACAACTACTATATAAAAATTACAACTTTTTTTTTTCCAAAATGAAACTTAAAAGATTTAAAGTTTACATTGATCTTCACATACAATTTCGCTCAAAATAGAAAATACTCCAAAATGATACGGGCGACTCTAGACTGCTAGGTCGCTACCCTGCTGGGCCCTTGCCCCTATCGCGTGCCTCGCTCGATGTACCTGGACCTGTGGGGATGTCTGTCACGCCCCCGGGGGTTTTTGAGTCAAGCAATGCGGAAAATTGCGTGAATATTTTTTTTTTTCTTAATATAGTAACATAAACCTCATCCCCGATGCGTGCCAGACCGCCACATACACAAATTCTCTCTGTCCACGGACAGAGTCTCCTCTGTATATGCACGGCGTCTCATTTACAACATCATCCATCAACCATCAACCATACAGTAGACATACATCACCAATCAGAGTACATAGATTTAGCTACTGTTTTAAAAGACCGGTGTCCACTCGACACCTTATTTTTTCCAAGTAAACTATTAAAGCGGCGTCACCATTTGGAAAGGATAAAACCAGCGGTTGTAAAACCCGTGCCCACACGGCACTTCGTTTGGGAAAACATTTTCGCAATCAATTAGTTTTTCATGAAAACGTGCCGCATATGAAACATCACTAATAGTATCTAAACATAAAAGTCCATCTCATCCACAGCGCTAACTAATACATGTCCACAACTAATATAGTCCACAAGCAAATTAACTAATAAAAGCATAAAGGAAAATGAGATATATCCAAGAGTTCTGACTACGGTCCTCGCGATGCAGTCTCACCGCCATCCCGGCTAACGCACCTAGTATCACCTGTCACGGAGTGGGTAAAGTCAGTGACAAACAAAGTAGATGTATAAATAACAACAAGGAAAGAAGAGCAAACCGAATACACCGGAACCTTTCGCTAAAACCCTGCAACTTACTTTGCTCACTTTATTTACTTTAGTGCCACCGTCCCAGGGGTAGTCAACGCTTCTCCCCTCGAGACTATTGATGCTTACAACCTCTTCACGGGGCTAGTGCGGTACCTGTAGCAGCCGTGAGGAGGTCCCCACACTGCGTGGGGCACACGGGTCGTATAGACCACTTCTCCGAAAAGTACACCCATGCGGAGGCCAATCCGCCTGTGTACGTGCAGCATCCGAAAATCGGATTTGCCAAATCAGCGTGTATTAAGCACCGCGACCGCAGCCGCAACAGTCATCATATAAGATGAAAAACATTCATCCGAAAGGTTAAACAGTCCATCTACTTTGTTAGACATATTAAGAACACTTTTTACGATGATAGATGCACTTTCTGCACTTGTTGCACTTATAGCAACTGTACCCACCTTGTTGCGGGAAGATCGGAGCACTCGGATCTTTCACACACTCCCGCTGCGCACCCGGACCTAGGAAAAGTCCGCAAGGATAAACTATGGTCAGAAACACATACTAACATCTCAAAACGGAAAACCCCAATTTACTCCTTTGACGGAAAAGTCCAGCACCGTCCGGTTTGCCGAAAATCGGACTCCCGCGCCGTCGTCGCCGCCCGTCGGAGCCCCGCGCGGCTCGGGACCGCGCGGTGTGGCTCCGCGGGCGCCGCCCCCCGCGGCGCGGCCCCTTGCGCGGCGCGGCCCCTTGCGCGGCGCCCGCGCAAGCGCTGCCCGCGCGGGTGCGGGCCCGCGCGACGCCCGCGCGGGGGTTGCCCGGGCGGCGCCCCGCGCGGCGCCCGCGCGGGTGCGGGCCCGCGCGGCGCCCGCGTGGGCGTCGCCCGCGCGGCAGCCGCGCGGCGCCCGCGCGGGTGCGGCCCGCGCGGCGGCCGCGCGGCACCCGCGCGGGTACGGCCCGCGCGGTGGCCGCGCGGTTTCCCCTCCCCCGTCTCCGCTCGCGGCGGCGGCCGGCCGTCCGCGGGGACCTTCCGCGCGATGCCCTAACGGCATCGCGCGTCTCCGTCGCCCGTTCCGTGCCCTAGCACGATGACGATGACGGCGACGGTGACGGAGACGACGGGGAAACCCGAAAACCCTACAAGAGAACGACGAAAAAATCCCGAAAAAATTATAAAAATTATTTTACTAACTGAAGATCGACGGGAAGGTCGCCCGGTCGCGTTCTTGCCTTCGGTTCGATGTCTGGAAAGATCGGGCTCTTTCTCTTTTTCCTTTTCCTTCCTTCCGGCTAGGGTTCCGTCTTTTCCTTTCCTCTTTCTTTCTCTTCTCACCGGTTAGGGTTTTATTTTTCTTTCTTTCCCTCAGATAACCGGAATCACTTATATAATCCGTATTATTTGATTACGTATATTTAATTAATTTCCTCTTTAATTCGTACGTAAGAAAATTCTATTTTCCGTCACCGGATAATTAATTAATTAATTAATTATCCCCTACTAGATAACCCACCTTATCTCCAACGGGTGCAAGATATTTTGCACGGATTCTGATGCATGACTAATCACCGCATCACTAAGAATTCCGTTCCGGGAGATCCCGACATCGGATTTCAGATCCGATCGCACCGTCGGTCATCATTTTCCGTGCTCTATCGCAGAAAAATACCAGCACCACGCACCGACCGACTTTTAAAAATTAAATAATTTTATTTCACCTAAAGACTTAAATAGCTTACATGTGAGTCAAAAATACCCCTAAGGGCCGAATCACTACAATGTCACCCAAAGGGTGTGAGAACTACAACGAAGTTCCCAGTGGGTTCAACCACCGAGCAAAAATGTCCTGCACCGCTTAGTCTAATGGAAGCAATATAATAGAAACTAAATACAATATTGAAAGCTGTAAATTCTAACTAGGATGCTCAACAATTTTACCTTTGCCATGATACGACTCTATGTCGTTATAAGGTACCATTCTAACCAAACCTCTTACTTGACCAATCACTTACTTTGCTTTTCTTTGTGCTTTAATTAGAATTGCTAAACCCTCGGAGTATCCTGCCCAACGGGCCCCAGCCCGGCAGACATGCTGCCATAAGACAAGATCTCTAAGGTTGCCGATAACACCCACAAGTGTTACCCCGTCCAACGGGAAAACGTGTCATACGGGTCACTGCCTGGGAGAGGGACACTGCCCTTAACTCCAACAAAAACTACGTTTCACCACCGAAGGTACACCCGTTTTATTATCTCTTTTCTTTTACTTTTTCTTTTCTTTCCTTTCTTTTACCTTGGCTTTTAGCCTCTCTTGCACATTGTGCCCTTTTTCTTTCTTTCTCAATTGAGCCTCTAGCTCACATTGCCCCTTGACAATTTCTTTCTCTTTTCATTTAAGCTTTTAGCTTATCTTTTATTTACTGATTTACTTACCCTAGGTCCATGCCTCAAGGTAACCAATGTCCCTTGGACTTAATTTTTTTACTTTCATTCTTTCTCAAATTGAAGTTAAAGTGAAGGTACATTGACCCAACTCCCTATGACAACTCTAGGAATTTTACTCACTTTGCATTTTAACCTCAACCATACTATGTTTCTCTTAGAGACTTGACTCTAAATTAAGCTTTAACTCTATATACACTCTTAGTTGACTCAAGCATAATGCCACTCGTGAAGTCCTAAGGTGAATGCCACTCATAAACATTAATATAGGTTTCTTCTATGTCATAGATCCATCATGCAATGTCAATGTTTCAAACCAACAAATAATATGCCATCAACATAACTTTATACAAACC
Organism: Tillandsia fasciculata; assembly: GCA_029168755.2. Classification (NCBI taxonomy): domain Eukaryota; kingdom Viridiplantae; phylum Streptophyta; class Magnoliopsida; order Poales; family Bromeliaceae; genus Tillandsia; species Tillandsia fasciculata. The sequence continues at coordinate 15,921,222 of CM054939.1, read as the reverse complement.
CTAACTCTACTAACATGCTTCTAGTCAAAAAGCAAAAGACAAAGGGGAGAGGTCACCCTCGTTCGCTAGAATCTCCCACCTCGATGTTTTTCTTCGTTCTTGAAAGAGACAAAAATCTACTATTTTGATCTCCAAGGTTTTCCTAAAATGAAAGGGAAATATGAAGCAATCACTTTTATGATCTACTAATTCCCTAGAATTTAAAACTAGAACCCCTTTTTACAACATAAAAGGGAAAAACATCAATTTGGTCACTTTCCTCCCAAAGAGGCCTTTTTTTTTTTTGGATTAATTTACAAGAATAAGAAAAAATAATCTCATCTTGACATATTTTCCAAAGAGAAATATTGATCTCTTTAGCCTAGGGCAAAATGCCCAAAAAATTGAGGAATAACTCAATTTGAGTAATTACCCTCAATTGTTGATTTTGCTCATTGGAGAAGAGAAGAGGAAAACCTTTTTCTTCCTAAATTTATTTTCTCTCAAATTTTTCTTCTTCTTCTCTTCTCCAATTTCTCCCTTTTTCCTTTTTTTTGTCAAGATCTGCTGCCGGGCAGCAGCTTGCACAACTGCTGCCCAGGCAGCAGCTTCTAGCAGCTGCCCTGCAGCTGCTGCTGTAGCAGCAGCAGCTGTAGCAGCAACAGCAGCCCTGCAGCTACTCCTGTAGCTGCTTATGCAGAGCTGCATAAGCAGCTGAATCCAGCTGCTGCTGCTGCAGCCCCTCAGCTGCCTAAGGCAGCTGCAATTGCAGCTTCCTTTTTTTTTTTTTTTTTTTTTTTTTTTTTCTTCTTCTTGTGCTGGCAGCTGCTGCTGCCTTATGCAGCAGCAGCTGAATCAGCAACTTATGCTGATTCAGCATAAGCTGCTGAATTAGCAGCTCATGCGGCTGCTGCTACTTGTGGCAACAGCAGCTGAGCCAGCATGCGCAGCTGCTGTTGCTAGCAGCAGCAGCAGCACCTGGCATTGCTGCTGCTGGCAGCAGCTGCCATTGATGCAGCTGCTGCTGGCAGCAGTAATACAACAGCCCCTCTCTCACCCTTTTTTTTTTTTTTTCCTTTTCTTCACTGTGCCATAGAGGAGAATGAGAGGGAGAGGAGCACCTTGTTTTCTAAAGTCGTAGAGAGGGCGGGGAAGAGAAGGATCCTTCTTCTTTTCCTTCTTCTCTTCTTCTTCTTCTCCTTTCTTTCTTCTTCTTTCCTTCCTCTTGTTCTTTCGTTCTTTCTTTCGTTTCCTGCTCCAACAGAGAGGGAAGAGAGAGAGAGGATGGTGATGCATTCAAAAGGGAGAGAGAGAGAGAGAAATAAATGCCCTGTAGGGGGGGTAGTTGGGGAAAGGTGATTTTACCAAATCGCCCCATCCAACAAGGAAAATTCCCAAATTACCCCAATTCCTGCAGTTTTTCCCCTGTAGTGAGCAAATTCGGATACCCCTCTTTCTCCGCGTTTTGCCGTCAACTGGGAAATCGAAACTGCAATTTTCTTTCTCCTTTTTATTCTACAAATTTTTCTTAAACTCCCCACGATTTCTTTTTAATTTTTAGGTTGCTTTAAGCCCTCAAGAGAGGGCCCCAAAAAATGCTTGGCGATAAACTGCATCAGCAAAACTGCAGTTTCAGAATTCTTCAAGCATTTTGCTTCGCTTCGTTCACCTATTTTCTTTCGATATCTCACCTCGGCACTTCATCCCTTTTTATCAGCAAACTTTTTTGAGACACTCCACGATTTCTTTTAAAATTTTGGGCTGCTCTAAGCCCTCAAGACAGGGCCCCGAAAAAGCTTGCCGATAACAAAAATCAGAATTTCTGAAATTTGCTAAGTCCTTGAGCTTCAACTCACTTTTCGACCCGATGCTTTTCGCGTCGGTCCGAAACGCACCGAACTCGACTGTAATCACATTTAAAATATGTTACAAGTATTTTCGCCGCATTTCGCCATTTTGCGAAAATCGGCGAACAAGGACTTAAGCTTCATAATTGAAGCTTCAAATTCTCAACTCCGACTCATTTTTCGACTCAACGACTTTTGTATCGATTCAAAATGCTTCCCACTCACTTGTAATTACATTTGAAATGTGTTATAAGTATTTTTGCTGAGTTTCACCATTTTGCGAAAATCGGTGCACTACATTCTCCCCTACTTTAGGAGTTTCGTCCGCGAAACGAAAACCCACATACCATAGGATTTATTCCTCGAATAGGCGAGGGTAGTGCTCCCGCATCACGGTCTCAAGCTCCCACGTGGCTTCCTCTTCGCTGTGCCTCGTCCAAAGCACTTTCACGTAGGGGATGGAGCGGTTCCTAAGCCTTCTTTCACGCTGATCTACAATCTTATACGGGAACTCATCATAGCTCATGTCCTCCCGTAGATCAAGCGGTGGGTAGTTGATTATGTGCCCCGGGTCATGGACATACTGGCGGAGCTGTGACACATGGAATACATCATGAACTCCAGCCAAGTCTGGAGGCAATGTGTCACGCCCCGGAGGTCTCAAGATAAGCGGAAAACGTGCCATTTAATCTGTCACGCCCCGGAGGTCTCAAGATAAGCGAAAAACGTGTATTATTATTATTATTATTATTTTTTGAAATCAGACAATCAGATGAGAATGACCTCGCCTACCGGTGCGCGACAGACCGCCACATATACAAATTCACCCTTCAAGCGGACAGAGTCTCCTTTGTATATGCACGGCGTCACGTTTACTAAAATATCATTCACAACAATCAACATGCACTTTAACCACACAGCCACAGTGAACAAATATGTATTAAAATTCAACAACATTGGAAAGAACCTAGAAGTTCGCAAACGGTGTCTACTCGACACCCAAGTCTTTAAAAACATCTAACATTCACATGCAGGCGGCTACATTGTTTTGAAAGGATAAGTTCCCAGGGTTTTCAAAGTGGTGTCCACACGACACCCTATTTTTGGAAGTCATTTTCGAAAACCATTCTGACATCGTAAAACAGCCGCAAAGTCAACATAAAATGTAACCAAAACCAAACAATTAATTACATGTCCACATTTCCAGCATGATCCACACCTACACAAAATAACTAAAGAGGAAAAAGAGAGAGATAACCAAATAAGAGTTTGACAAAGGCCTCATATGGCCAAACATAGGGTCCGCGATGCCTCACCACCGTCCCGCTGTACTTACTTAGTTGGACCTGTCACGGAGTGGGTAAAGTCAGTGACAAATAAAGTAGATGTTATAACAATAACAAACAGGAGATTAGAATGAGTTACACCGCACCGGAACCTTCGCTATCCTTCGCCCTGAAACTTATTTTAATTACTTTGTTTACTTTAGTTACCACCGTCCCGTCAGGGTAGATCGATGATCTCCCCACGTGACACGTCCCGTCAGGGTAGATCGATGATCTCCCCACGTGACACATGATGCTCTAACCCCTTCACGATGCGTGGGCGACACGTTTAGCCATCGTGATCAGGTCCCCAAACAACACACGTGGGGCACACGGGTCCTACAGACCACTTCTCCGGAAAAGTACACCAATGCGGGGGCCTATTCCGCCGGTGTACGTGCAGCATTCAAAATGGGATGCCGAGGTCGGCGTAAATTAATTATTTGCGACCCTTGGTCGCCTTAAACATTAACAAAAGAACAGTACATAATAAGAGAAGGGTTAAAACATTAGAAACATCTCATCTACTTGATTAAACCGATTAGTATTAGATACTTTAGTGATATGTTGCACTCAATGCACTTACAGCACTTGATGCAAAAGAACCCACCTGGTTGAAGATATACGACCGCTCCCGTGACCCTCTTAAGCAATCGGAACTCCTCGCGGCCTACTAGAATATCCAAGAGTACAAATTAACACCTTACCCTAATCAGGTAACATCAGTGGTCCCAACAACTGCAACAATGAACCCACCAAAACCGAAATCACTACACCTAGAGGACCGCGACGTAATAAAACAGTGACCAAAAAGATCTCAAGTGGCCATGCCAAGAAAACAGCGGAGATTGTGATCCCAACGGCGAAAACGGCGCTCAAAACGGTGGAAAAACGGACAAAAACGGAGCTACGGGACTTTGGGGCTGTCGGGTGGTGCACAGGAGCAACCGTGGACCGGGCTCACCACACAATGGAGGCGGCGGCGCAGACCCGGCTCACCCAGGAGGCGTGCACCAGGCGGGATGGGCCGGGCCGCGCACAGCGCTTGCGCGCGCCGGGTTCACGGCCGCGGAGGGCCGCGGCGCGCACCGGGTGCACGCAGAAGGCGTGCACCATGCGGTGCGGGCCGGGCCGGCGCACGAAACCGTGCGCCGGGTCTTGTGCTTTCGACACTGCGGGCGTGCACCGGGTGCACGCCTGGACCCGTGGACCGCGCTGTACGGACAAGCACAGTAAACCCTAATTTCGCAGCTTTCTTCGCCGTTTTCACTCCCGTTTCGCGATTTCTTCTCCGTTTTTGTTCCCGTGGGATCCCGGCGACGACCCCGCGAACATGGTAACGACGGCGGCGGCCTCCCGTTTAACAACGGCGGCGGCGGCCTCCCGTTAACCCACTATGTTCCAACGAAACACCCCCAAAAATTCCCGAATAAATACTCGATAATTCTAATGACTAAACCAACGATCGACGAACAACCAAAACGTCGATCGGAAGCCCGATAAAAAGAAACCGATTAAAAACCACCAATTAAATTCGATAAAAATCATCGATCACACCCGATCAAGAACGAGAATAAAATATTGATCAAAACCCAACAAAAATCCGTGATCGATGTACCGATTAAAACAACCTTACAAGAACACGGAAAACCCCCGATTAAATTCTACGAAAGGATTAACGACCACTAACCTCAATCTATCGGAAATAAAGAACCGATCTTGGTTCTCGCGGCGTTGGAGATCCGGATCCGCTCCCCGTAGATGATGGCGTCTCGTTCTCCGGTCTCCGGACGTCAATCGGGGCGATCGGGTTCCTCCGCTTTCTCCTTCTTTCTTTCTTTTCTCCTCGGGTTAGGGTTTTCCTTTTTTCTTTTCAAACTAGGGTTTCGTTTTGTTTTCGGTACGCACGAAAGAGGAGGGTTTGAGAAGGCGGTATTTTAAATTAGGGTTTTTCCGCTTTTCGGTAACCGGGGTTTAAATATCCTCTTATTAATTTAATTTCTTTTATTTTATTTTATCTCATACGTACCGTCAAAATACTCCTCGGATATTTTTTTGACTCTAATTAATTAATTCGTTAATTAATTAATTCCCTACAGATAATCCTTCGGGATAAATCATCAAAGATAATTGCTTAAGGATAATTCCTTAAGAGATAATTCCGAGATTCCTCAAAATGCGTGTCAGATCTTTTGCACGGATTCCGATGCACCCCACGGTTACCGCGACCTTTAGAACCCAATTCCGGAAGATCCGTAAGTCGGATTTTGGATCCGATTGCATCGCCGTTCATCATTTTTTGAGCTCTATCACCGAAAAATACCCGCACCGCACGTTAGTCAACTCTAAAGAGCCCGATATTCTAATTCCCTCTAACTTACACTTTATTAGCAGGAGGGTAAAATAATACTAGAAAAGTCGTGTCATTACACCACTCTCACTTTATAAAAAGTTTCGTCCTCGAAACTTAAACTCAACCCTCGCTAAACAATTCTGGGAAATCTTCCTTCATTTTCGTCTTAAGTCCCCAAGTCGCTTCGCGCTCCTCATGGTTACTCCATTACACCTTTACGTAAGGGATTGTCCAGTTGCGGAGTTTCTTTTCCTCCCATGCCAGCCTCCGCATCAAGGTTTGGCAGTAACGCCAACCGGTATGCCACCGGGCCTACGCGCCCTAAATCCCAAATGTCGGATCGTCGATGCCAACCAATGATCCCAAAAGCTCGAACTATTAGAAATACGCAACCCATTTACATAAGACATTCGGTCGCACCGCCACAGATCCTGACCTGACTCAACCCCCTACCTGGTCGTTGGGTCTATTGTTGGGCCTTTTGCCGTTAGGTCTATTGTGGACCGCAGCCCCACTCAACTTACTAGGCTCACCCAACTCAACTTGTGAGTCCCTTGGGTCTATTGTCACGAGGCAGGAAGTTGGACCTATTTAACCCTTAGCTAAATAGCCAACACATAAGACAACTAAGTCTTCACCTCCTTATTGGGCAGGAAGGTACGAAGTATTACTTCTAAGGGTTCTCCCGAGGTCGAGACCAAAATTACTTTTTGTAGCAGGTCTTTCCTGCTACTACTTCCCTCGTAGCAGAAACATCTGTTTTCCCCCGCCGATCGCTGATGTTTCGCTTTCACCTGTTGGCACACCCAATATTGCGCCACAAATTGTGTCACGTTGCTCTTTCGATTTGGGCCACGAGAAGGTCTGCCACCGATCCTTGCACCTCTTTGTTCCTCCGGGATGCACGGTATAGGAGGTATTATATGCCTTTACTAGATTTTCTTCCCTCATTTTTAGCTCATCGGGCACACAAATTCGTCCCCGGCACCTTATTACATCATCTGAGTCAGTTGTAAAAACTCTGCCTTGCTCCGAGGACATTCTGTCTCGCACCAGTTGTAGCTGGCCGTTGGTCGATTGTCCTTTCAGAATCCTGTCCAGCAGGGTAGGTCTAACCACCAGGGTCAAGAGCCGTACGACCGTACCCGCTGGTACTACATCCAATCTCAATTGCGAAGACTCTTCAATCAGACGGTCCTGTTGGGTAAGTGCGTTCGTCATTGATTCCACCGTCTGTCCCTTGCGGCTCAAGGCATCAGCCACCGCGTTCGCTTTCCCGGGGTGGTAGCGGATGGTTAGATCATAGTCCTTTAGTAATTCGAGCCACCGTCCTTGCCGCAAATTTAACTCCCTCTGGGTGACGAGGTACTTGAGGCTCTGATGATCTGAGTACACATTGCAATGTGTACCATACAAATAGTGACTCCACAGTTTGTGGGCGAACACAACCGCTGCAAGCTCCAGGTCGTGCACGGGGTAGTTTCTCTCGTACTCCTTGAGTTGCCTTGACGCGTAGGCTATGACCTCACCCCGTTGCATAAGCACGCCTCACAACAAACCTCAAAGTCTTAACCAGGCTCCGGTAGAGCGAGTACCGAGGCCTGCGTCAACCTGACTTTGAGTTCCTCAAAACTCTTCTGGCATTGGTCAGTCCAGATAAACCTCTCCCCTTTTCGGGTCAGGCGAGTCAGGAGCATTGCTATCTTGGAGAAGCCTTCCTAAAAATGTCTGTAATTCCCTGCCAAACCCAGGAAGCTTCGAATCTCGGTCACCGTCGTCGGCCTGGGCCAGTCGGTTACCGAATCTGTCTTCTTCGGGTCGACCGCAATCCCAGCAGCCGACCAATATGCCCCAAAAAGCCCACCTCGCGGTGCCAAAACTCACACTTTATAAGTTTTGGCATATGGTTTCTGATCCCGGAGGGTCTGGGGAATTACCCGCGGGTGTTCCCCATATCCCTTGTCTATGCGAGAGTAGACCGGAACGTTATCTAGAGGACTATCACCGACTGGTCTAAGATGGGCTTGAGTATCCCATTCCTCATGCCCGTGAACACCGCTGGTGCGTTAACGAGTCTAAACGGTATAACCGTAAACTCATGTTGACCATTCCGAGCTCGCAGGGCTGTTCACGGTATGTCATCACCCCGGATCCTAGGCTGGTGATAGCCGGACCGCAGATCAATCTTTGGGAATGCCATTGCTCCTCGTATTTGATCGACTAGGTCATCTATCCGAGGTAGAGGGGTGCTTGCTCATCTTGCGTAAAGATCTATACGAAACTCGTGAACGCTACACGACTGCCGTCTACAAAGCTTTTTGCCCGCACAACGAAAGGTACAGTGAGCAAAAGGCGTTCCTACAGGCTAAGCTTACAAGTTCCGGCAAATCCGGTTCCCGGAGACACGCTTGGAACTTCAAGCAGTCAACTACCGCTTAAAGATTGCCGCGACAGTCGGCCCCAAGCGCTACGCCGATAACCCTTCACGGAAACCCCACTAGTTCTTAGAGATTAAGAACCTGCCCCACCCTCGCTGGGCAGGAAGGAGTAAGGCCGCCTGCCTCGAAGGGTGGCCTAAAGATTCGACCGAACTTATCTCCACGATGGGGATTTCTTCTAATAACTAAGGTAGAGTTGAAAACATGAAGCGAGGTGAAGGAGTGGGACGCTCAGGTGTTAACACAAAGGTTCTAGCACGAAGATTTGAAACTCGAGTATTACCTGTTACATCGTGCCCTGTGGGTCCGTCCCCTGGTGGGTCACCGTATAGACTCTCCCTGCTCCCGGTTGCGAGACGAAGGTGTAGATGCTGCTACGGATGATGTCCCCGTGTTCAAGGGGCAGGTGAAACGTAAGTGCCCCGGTTTGCCGCATCGAAAACAGTGGTCTCGCTTCTGGGGACAATCGATCACTGAGTGTAATCCATCGCAAATGATGCAAGGCTAGTACATCGGCCTTTGTCCTCCCGTCGGCGCATTCTTGGCTCCTTGTTGTGATCTCGGGCGTTTAGGAGGCTGGCTCCCCTTGGTATGCTCCTTTCCGAAATAAGGCCGCGTTCGTTTCTTATCCCCGCTGTATTTCGAGCTCTCCCGTCTGGCTTGTGAAAACATAAATCCGCGCTCCACCACGGTGGCCCTATCGACCACCTCCTGGAAGGTGTGCAAATCCGCCGCTTGCACCACCTTGAAGACGTCACTCCGTAAACCATCCATAAAAAGACGGGCCTTATGAGATTCGTCTCTTATGACAGAGGGGACGCATTTGACCAACCTCACAAATGCCCGTTGGTACCCCATAACAGTCCGACTTCCTTGCTTGATGTGCACCAGGTCGTCTTCCATCTGCTGTTTGATGCTGTCGGATAAGAATGCCCCAAATAATTTTTCTCGGAACGAAGACCAAGATGGGAGGGCGGTGCCCTCCGAGGGGTCCGAGCACACCGCCTTCCACCACATGCGGGCGTTTCCTTCGAGGAAGTTGACCGCCAAGGGGACCCGCTCCTGCTCCTCTATCAGTAGGTCTTCGAAGAGCCTTTCCATGGTGTCTACCCATTTTTCCACGACCCAAGGGTCGGTCGTCTCTCCCTCAAACACGGGTGGGTTGTACCTCTTGAAATTTGCCAAGTTCACCGTCGCCCTATCCCATTCGGTTTGCTGGATAGGGGCTTTCCCCGCGGCATCGGTGGACATTCTAGGGGTAGGCGCCACCACGGTCTCTCTCAAGGGGTCTCCAACAGTGGCCCCTGGCAGAAGTCCCGCTGTTACTGGTGTTGGTGCTACTGAAGGTGTTGTTGCCTGAACCGACGGTGCCCCGGTTACCGTGGTCGGGAGGGGCGACCATAGTCTCGCTGTCCGCCACCGGCGGTCCCGTCACTGGCGCGGCTGGTCCGGGCAGAGGAGCCTGGGTGACCTCCACTGGTGTAGTCGACAGTTGCGTCAACGGACGCACTTGTTCCATAAAGGTTGCTAACTGCCCGGCCATCTCTCGTAGTTGTTGCCGGAGGAGCTGATACTCCGCCGCTGTTGGCACCGTACTTTCTGCCCCTGCTTTCTCCGTTGCTAACCCATTTCGGGCCATTATGCTGCTGTATACAAAGAAACCGCATTAACCCTAAGGTTCCTGGCCTAATACTTGACCTACAAAAACACTGAGGCTATGACCCTTGTTCCCCGCACACTCACGTCTAGGACACCTACGACTTGGTTATCTCATATCCAATTTTGGTGGTGGGATCATGCACTGCGGATATTAGTCACCGACTACTGTGGTTAAAGCCGTTTTTCTCTGATACCATTTAATCTGTCACGCCCCGGAGGTCTCAAGATAAGCGGAAAACGTGTATTGTGTTTTTTTTTTTTTTTTTTTAAATCAACAATCAGATGAGAATGACCTCGCCTACCGGTGCGCGACAGACCGCCACATATACAAATTCACCCTTCAAGCGGACAGAGTCTCCTTTGTATATGCACGGCGTCACGTTTACTAAAATGTCATTCACAACAATCAACATGCACTTTAACCACACAGCCACAGTGAACAAATATGTATTAACATTCAACAACATTGGAAAGAACCTAGAGTTCGCAAACGGTGTCCACTCGACACCCAAGTCTTTAAAAACATCTAACATTCACATGCAGGCGGCTATATTGTTTTGAAAGGATAAGTTCCCAGGGTTTTCAAAGTGGTGTCCACACGACACCCTATTTTTGAAAGTCATTTTCGAAAACCATTTTCATCGTAAAACAGCCGCAAAGTCAACATAAAATGTAACCATAACCAAACAATTAATTACATGTCCACATTTCCAGCATGATCCACACCTACACAAAATAACTAAAGAGGGAAAAGAGAGAGATAACCAAATAAGAGTTTGACAAAGGCCTCATATGGCCAAACATAGGGTTCGCGATGCCTCACCACCGTCCCGCTGTACTTACTTAGTTGGACCTGTCACGGAGTGGGTAAAGTCAGTGACAAATAAAGTAGATGTTATAACAATAACAAACAGGAGATTAGAATGAGTTACACCGCACCAGAACCTTCGCTATCCTTCGCCCTGAAACTTATTTTAATTACTTTGTTTACTTTAGTTACCACCGTCCCGTCAGGGTAGATCGATGATCTCCCCACGTGACACGTCCCGTCAGGGTAGATCGATGATCTCCCCACGTGACACATGATGCTCTAACCCCTTCACGATGCGTGGGCGACACATTTAGCCATCGTGATCAGGTCCCCAAACAACACACGTGGGGCACACGGGTCCTACAGACCACTTCTCCGGAAAAGTACACCAATGCGGGGGCCTATTCCGCCGGTGTACGTGCAGCATTCAAAATGGGATGCCGAGGTCGGCGTAAATTAATTATTTGCGATTCTTGGTCGCCTTAAACATTAACAAAAGAACAGTACATAATAAGCGAAGGGTTAAAACATTAGAAACATCTCATCTACTTTATTAAACCGATTAGTATTAGATACTTTAGTGATATGTTGCACTCAATGCACTTACAGCACTTGATGCAAAAGAACCCACCTGGTTGAAGATATACGACCGCTCCCGTGACCCTCTTAAGCAATCGGAACTCCTCGCGGCCTACTAGAATATCCAAGAGTACAAATTAACACCTTACCCTAATCAGGTAACATCAGTGGTCCCAACCACTGCAACAATGAACCCACCAAAACCAAAATCACTACACCTAGAGGACCGCGACGTAATAAAACAGTGACCAAAAAGATCTCTAGTGGCCATGCCAAGAAAACCGCGGAGATTGTGATCCCAACGGCGAAAACGGCGCTCAAAACAGTGGAAAAACGGACAAAAACGGAGCTACGGAACTTTGGGGCTGTCGGGTGGTGCACAGGAGCAACCGTGGACCGGGCTCACCGCACAGTGGAGGCGGCGGCGCAGACTCGGCTCACCCAGGAGGCGTGCACCAGGCGGGATGGGCCGGGCCGCGCACAGCGCTTGCGCGCGCCGGGTTCACGGCCGCGGAGGGCCGCGGCGCGCACCGGGTGCACGCAGAAGGCGTGCACCATGCGGTGCGGGCCGGGCCGGCGCACGAAACCGTGCGCCGGGTCTTGTGCTTTCGACACTGCGGGCGTGCACCGGGTGCACGCCTGGACCCGTGGACCGCACTGTACGGACAAGCACAGTAAACCCTAATTTCGCGGTTTTCTTCGCCGTTTTCGCTCCCGTTTCGCGATTTCTTCTCCGTTTTTGTTCCCGTGGGATCCCGGCGACGACCCCGCGAACATGGTAACGACGGCGGCGGCCTCCCGTTTAACAACGGCGGCGGCGGCCTCCCGTTAACCCACTATGTTCCAACGAAACACCCCCAAAAATTCCCGAATAAATACTCGATAATTCTAATGACTAAACCAACGATCGACGAACAACCAAAACGTCGATCGGAAGCCCGATAAAAAGAAACCGATTAAAAACCACCAATTAAATTCGGTAAAAATCATCGATCACACCCGATCAAGAACGAGAATAAAATATTGATCAAAACCAAACAAAAATCCGTGATCGATGTACCGATTAAAACAACCTTACAAGAACACGGAAAACCCCCGATTAAATTCTACGAAAGGATTAACGACCACTAACCTCAATCTATCGGAAATAAAGAACCGATCTTGGTTCTCGCGGCGTTGGAGATCCGGATCCGCTCCCCGTAGATGATGGCGTCTCGTTCTCCGGTCTCCGGACGTCAATCGGGGCGATCGGTTTCCTCCGCTTTCTCCTTCTTTCTTTCTTTTCTCCTCGGGTTAGGGTTTTCCTTTTTTCTTTTCAAACTAGGGTTTCGTTTTGTTTTCGGTACGCACGAAAGAGGAGGGTTTGAGAAGGCGGTATTTTAAATTAGGGTTTTTCCGCTTTCCGGTAACCGGGGTTTAAATATCCTCTTATTAATTTAATTTCTTTTATTTTATTTTATCTCATACGTACCGTCAAAATACTCCTCGGATATTTTTTTGACTCTAATTAATTAATTCGTTAATTAATTAATTCCCTACAGATAATCCTTCGGGATAAATCATCAAAGATAATTGCTTAAGGATAATTCCTTAAGAGATAATTCCGAGATTCCTCGAAATGCGTGCCAGATCTTTTGCACGGATTCCGATGCACCCCACGGTTACCGCGACCTTCAGAACCCCATTCCGGGAGATCCGTAAGTCGGATTTTGAATCCGATTGCATCACCGTTCATCATTTTTCGAGCTCTATCACCGAAAAATACCCGCACCGCACGTTAGTCAACTCTAAAGAGCCCGATATTCTAATTCCCTCTAACTTACACTTTATTAGCAGGAGGGTAAAATAATACTAGAAAAGTCGTGTCATTACACAATGCCACTTTATAGGCCACCGGGCCAACCCGCTCCAATACTTCACAAGGACCAAGAAAGCGAGGGTTTAACTTTCCCCGAATTCCAAATCGCACCACTCCTTTTGTGGGCGACACCTTCAGGAATACATGATCTCCTACCTTAAATTCTAGGTCACGCCGCCTTTTATCCGCATAGCTCTTCTGCCGACTTTGCGCCGTCACTAGACGTTGATGCGCAATTTACACCTTCTCCTCGGCCTCTTGCAATACATCAGGACCCAGTGATGACCTCTCGCCGACCTCGCTCCAATGCAACGGGGACCGGCACTTCCTGCCATATAACGCCTCGAAAGGCGCCATTCCAATGCTGGCCTGATAGCTGTTATTGTAGGCGAACTCCACCATGGGTAAATACCGTTGCCACCCTCAGCCATAATCCAGGACACACGCCCTAAGCATATCTTCGAGGATTTGATTGGTCCTCTCAGATTGACCATCGCTCTAAGGTCGATACGCTGTAGTGAAGTCTAGGCGTGTTCCCAAGGTCTCGTGGAAGCTCTTCCAAAATTGTGACACGAATCGGGGGTCTCGATCCGACACAATAAAAACAGGAACTCCATGAAGGCGCATAATCTCATCAATATACAACTGCGCCAACTTGTCCCTCGACCACGTGGTGTGGACAGGTAGGAAATGGGCCGCCTTGGTCAACCTATCCCCCACCATCCAAATTGCGCCGTGGCCCGCTTGAGATCGAGGCAAGCCCACGATAAAATTCATAGCGATATATGTTCTCCCACTTCCACACGGGAATCGGCAGACTTTGAAGTTTACCGCTGGCAGTCTATGCTCGGCCTTAACCTGTTGGCACACTAAGCATCTAGCCACGAAGTGTCCAACATCTTTCTTCATGCCCGGCCACCAGAACTGTGCCTTCAAGTCCTTATACATTTTGGTGCCGCCGGGGTGGATAGTATACGGTGATCGGTGTGCTTCGTGAAGAATCATCTCACGAATGTCCTCGTCATTAGGTACACACACCCGACCCCGAAACCTCAAGATTCCCGCGAATCCACACTAAAATCCTTTGCAACGCCGCCCTCCATGTCAGACCTCACCTTCTGGAGCTTTTCATCGGTCGCTTGTTTTCCTTTAATTCTCTCCAACAAGGTAGGTCGCACAGTAAGCGTCATAAGCTTCGCGGGTGCACCAGGAGCCACAACCTCCAAGTCAAACCGTCGCATTTCCGATTGCAACGGGTATTGGTTGGTAATGGCCATGGCTAGATTTTCCACGGATTTCCTGCTTAGCGCGTCGGCCACCACATTTGCTTTCCCTGGGTGGTACAAGATGCTAACATCATAGTCTTTTAGGAGTTCCAACCATCGACGCTGCCTCAGGTTTAGTAGTGGCAAGGTCGATCTTATGATAGCAGGACCTTGAACCCAGAGATAATTTTGGATACACATGATTTTGGTAAACTAGTTTTCTTTCCAAGCTCCTGAGGGACGCCGGAACCCGTTCTCATTTGATTAGGGCTAAGGCATCAGTCCTGCAGGACCTGGGAAAATAAAACTGTTTTCAACTGATTTTCTGATGAACTAAATGATATTAAAATTGGGTTTTCCTCCAAGCAAGATGGTTTTCTAAAAAGGAAGTTATTTTGTCCTCGCCTAGAGATGGGCCGAGCAAAAAGGGTTTTCGAAAACAAAGTCATCTTTTATATAAATCTCCGCACCCCGCTTAGGGTTGCGTGATCTGGGTTCCAAGGGCTACCTCCTTTCGGGACGAGAGCTACGGGTGGCTGTGCCCGAAACCTGTTCTTGTTTGATTGGGGTTGTAGACGTCAGCTTCCCGAAATTCTCGGTGCTGGTTGGTCAGTTGGGTTCGATGTTGGGCCGATGGGTGTTCCGGTCCCGGTGTGGTTAGATGGTTGGGTTCGTTGTTTTGGGTTGGTGAGTTCTTCCGATCTGTTCGATCGTGGTTTCGTTTATAGCCTGCATGTGCTACAGTTCTGGTTCGCGATCTCTGCTTGGTTCTCTTCCTCAGTGGGGTCGCTCCCCCTAAGTGTCGCTCCGAATGCGATGGTATATTGGTTCGTGGTATGCCCTACGTAAATCCTGCCCATGCGTGGGAGGTGGTTGTAGGTGAGCGTTTATTAGTCCGTTGGGATGCCTACGTAATTCCTTCCAAATGCTTGGGAGGTGGTTGTAGGTTAGCGCAGGCTTGACTGGTCCTTTTTGGCAGTCATTACGATTGGGTATTTTGGGCACCTCGAGTTAGAGTGGTTGCATATCATCATCTATTTTACCCGCCCATTGAGCATTGAAGATAGAGGCATGGCAGCTGTAGATTTCTGTTCCAGCTATTTTATTGTATCTCCAGTATTCCTCTTATCTTATGCCTCTAGTAGACTTAGTGGGCAGACCGTAGGGTTGGAGACGGTACCCACTGAGAACTACATGACGGTGTAGTTCTCACACCCTCTGTTGGTGATAGTTTTGTAGAGGCTTTCCTTCCCGTCCCTACTTTAGTTGGCTCGACGGACCGTGGTGAGGGAGTCGCGTGATAGATCCCTACTAGTGTTGTCATTTGGTAAGATAGAGGTACCTACCCGAATTGTGGATTTTACTGTACACTGTTGTATTTATGATTTTAGTTTATCTCCCTTTTTGGATTCATAGATGATGTATAGGTGGATTTTACTTGTATTCAGTCTCAGTGGACCAGATTATTGTATTATTATTTTGGAAGATGGATATTGTACCTTTATTTCAGTTGTACAGTGGTTTCGAATTTTTATTATAGCAGTTATTTTCAGCTCTGATATCAGTATAGTTGGTAGTTGTTACTTTCAGGTTGGACGCTTCGGCTATGCGGGGCTTCCCGTATAGGTGGCGGATCTGTTGGCGAGCCCGGGTCACAGTTTCGACGCTAGGGCGTGACATCATCGATTTGATTCTTCAAAAGAAAAAGGAGATTGAAAAAAAAACCTCGAATGAAATCGATAAATATAGAGAAAGAAAACCTAAAATCAATGGTGTTTACCTTTTCTTCTCTATACGTGGATTACCTTTGATTCCCTTTTTTGGAATGCCCTAAAAGATGATATTAGGGTCTATTTATATATTAGAAACCTTTTGGAAAGAGATAAGAATCAAAAACTGACTTTAACAGAATTTTTCCCGCACGGCGGTCCGGACTAGATTTTGGCTGATCTGGACTATCGTCTTTTTTCAGAAAATTTCCTGAAAAACAGGTTCAGGGTTTGGATTGGAATTTCCTGATCCGGACTGATTCATGCGATTCATCAAAAACAAGGTTCGGGGTCCGGACTGGATTGAGGTTGATCCGAACTGGAATTTCGCATGAACCAAACTATGTTCGGGGTCCGGACTGGATGTGGCTGATCCGAATCCAGAACATATAAAATGTCCAGTTTTGATTTTTATGCAATAAAAATTATTCCAAGTGTTTATAAACTATAAGAATGTATTCAAATCATCAAAAATATTTAATTTAACGTACCTGATCATTTTTGAATGCATTCTTCTTGAAATTGATGTATGTGATCTTCAAGTCGTCAACTTCAATCTTCAAGACACAAAATACTTCACGAAATACGCCAATACAAAAATCCTTAACACAAGGTTCCAACTTCGATCACTTCGGATCGGGACACTCGGTTCGTGTCCCAATTTTGGCAGAGTTTACAGCAAACTATGGGAACAAAGCTTAATTGCAGCACCGCCTTTCACCCTCAGAGCGACGGACAGTCGAAGCAGGTGATCCAGACTCTTGAGGATATGCTCCGAACCTGCGTTCTTGATTATGGTGATAGTTGGTTTTGCTACTTGCCCCTGGTGGAGTTCGCGTATAATAATAGTTACCAGGCAAGTATCCAGATGGCGCCGTACGAGACTCTGTACGAGCATTAGTATCGATCTCCTATTTGTTGGGACGATCTGGGCGAGCGAAAATTTATTGGTCCAAATTTGGTGGAGGAAGCCGGGACGAAAATTCGCATTTCGAGGCAATGACTTCTGACTGCTCAGAGTCGTCAGAAAAGCTACGCGGACCTGCAACGGCGTGACTTGGAGTTTCAAGTTGGAGAGCATGTTCTGCTCAAGGTGTCACCGACTAAGGGGATCAAATGGTTCGATTTGTGAGGCAAGTTGAACCCACGGTTCATTGGGCCCTTTGAGATCTTGGAGCAAATTGGTCTTGTAGCTTATCGTTTGGCTCTACCACTGAGTTTTGACTGGGTGCACAATATTTTTCACGTGTTGATGCTTCGGAAGTACATCTCATATCCCTCTCACGTCATCAACGAATTTCGAAAGGATTTGAGTTTTGAGAAGACTCCCATGCGAATCTTGCAACGCGAGGACAAACAACTGCGGTTCCGCTCTATCTCCTACGTGAAGGTGCAATGGAATAACCATGAAGAGCATGAGGCTACGTGGGAGTTAGAATCTGTAATGAGAGAGCGCTATCCTGAGTTGTTTTTAGGGGTTTTTGTTTAAGTTTCGACGATGAAACTTATTTTAATAGGAAAATGATGTAATAACAGTACTTTAAATTTTTGAATTTTGAATCTTGAAATTCAAAAATTTGAATAAAATTGAATTTGATTGAGATGGTTGTTATGTTCCTTTTGGGTATAGAGAAGTCATGCCCGATTGGCGGGTTTGTTGGCATGCCCAAACTAACCAAATAGGCGATCTCGGGGCATGACAACTGTGTTCGAGACGTGCGGTACTTTTGTGTTGGGGACTCGCGAGTTGACCTTGGGGTTTATGTTTTGTGTCGTCGGTGATCTGTGAGATCATAATTTGATCATAGCATGCATGCCACTTCGAGCTTTACTTGGGTTGATCGGCACAAGGGCCGGATGATTGGAGATAGGAGGTAGGTTAGTGTTTACTGCTGATGGGCCACCAGCGATGTGCAACCCAGACAGTAGGGAGAGATGGGCAGTGGCCTATTTATAGGCGGCACAGGCTTGATCGGATGTTGAGACAGTCAGTTCAGGATTGGGTCTAGTGTATCGTTGAGTCGGCTAGTTGTTAGGTGTGTTGTATGAGTTGGGTTTTCTTTTGCGATCAGGATCGGGTAGAGTTGTTTGGGTTTTGGTGTAGAGGCATGATAGCGTAGTGTTGTGTTGTATATTTATTTGTTTTATTATGCTTTGTTATTCGCTTACTTACAATTTTTCTATCTTGCTTCTGGTAGACCTAGTGGGTAGGCCGTGATTGTCGCCGACGGTACCCACTGGGAACTACTGTTTTGTAGTTCTCACGCCCCTTTGTAATCTACTTTTCAGGGCCTTCCGAATCATCTCTGGATCGATATAAGGGGATTGCACCGTAGATAGCAGCCCCTTCCTAGTTATTTTGATATAGGTAGACCACCCTGTTTGTAGTTTTGTTTAGTTGCACTGTACTCAGGACTGGCCAAGCCAGGGCCCTTTACTTGTATTTTATTTCTGTGAGGTGGATCTGTATGCTTTTTGTATAGTGATAGATGTTAGTATAGCTTTACTTATGCTCTGGTACATGCTTAGATGTAGATTATAGTTTTTTTGCAGGTTAGCTTTGTAGGCTTCGCGTGTGTGAGGTGCATCCTCGCACACATGACAGGTTTGTTGCATGCCCGAGGGCTTCCACTATGGGCTCGTGAGAGGGTCAGCCTAACCATACTTCTATTCTAAAGAGGTTCAAAGTTTCCTAGGTGTTTTAGCACTACAATAGATGTCATATAGTTTGTCAGATAGGGTGTTAAGAATCAGGTTCATGCAATGATAATTAATCATTTCAGGGTCAATGGGAGACGCAGGTGCAATAGCAGGAGGAGTAGATGCGGCTTGGTCTCGGCCTCAAGTATTAGGTCGATTGACCACCGGCTGGATAGCACCTTCAGGTGCAGATCCATTGCTATTCTCCACAAGATCCGAGATAGCAGAAACGAGGCCAAGTGAAGTGAACCAGAACTTTATTTGGTTATGCCACCTCTTAAAGTTACAGCCATCAAAAGTAAAAGACTTCACTGAATACGAGTCCTCCATCAATTTCACAATATGGTTTTAATAGGCTACTATCAATAAAGAATATAAATTCTCAGTTCTTTTGTGCCCGCGTGGCGGCTTCTCAAGCTTCCTGTGCCGACGTGTCATTCTCTTCTCTCTTTGCCCAAACCACCCAAACTCTTCTCTCCCCAAGCCGGTCCACCCGCTTACGTGTCATCTTCTCCTCCGCAGCCGGTTCCCCCCTTACGTGTCATCTTCTCCTCCCCCAAGTCGGTGCCCTCTCCCTTACGTGTCATCTTCTCCTCCCCCAGCCGGTCTCCCCCCCCCCCCCTACACACACATAAAATATTGTAGAACGAATCCATCAGAGAAACTCTATTTTCTCTGTCTCCACAATTTTTTTGCGTTGATGGATTGGAGTCAAAGAAGTGAATGGATTAGATTAGAACATGTGGTGAATTGGAATTTGGGTGTGGGTGTGGATGAGGTTGAAGAGATAACAATCATGTAACGCATGGTTCCTCTCTTCTGCTTCACACTTACTTTTTCTCCTCCTATATCTTCTTATATAGAAGGGCCTAAAGTAGAGTTGGAGATCAATGGGTTTTTTTTTTTTTTTTTTTTTTACAACCTTTTTTTTTATTTTGGGTGCGATAGGAGTTGGTGTATGCTTGACATTTCAGCCTGAGAGAGAGGGAGAGAGAAGTCAGGTCCACTCATGGGGACAAAGGACCCACTAAAGGGCCCCATTACTGCACTGCAGTTCACCATCCCCACTTTGTTTTGCTTCTTTTTTTATGCAGGTGTGGCGGAAATCTTTTTTTTGAAAGGTTAAAAAAAATTAATTTCTAGATAACAAAAAATTAATTTGTCACGCCCCGGGTGTAAACCAGAACCCGGGCCCGTCTACAGATCCGCCGTGCATGCGGTATTTCCCACATACACGAAGCGTCGGTAACCTGCTCAGATATAAGAAATAATAATAAAAGAGCATAAAATCAGAGCTAAGCTAAAACTACTGTATCTCAGACAGAAGCTGGAAGTAAAAGAGTACAATAGTGGAAATTAAATACAGATGTCTCTCCCAGCTCACCACCAAAATACAAACAGCTGGCAGAAGCCAGACCCAAAAAGAAATAAACAAAAGCTGTCTGAGAAGACCAGGTACCCAAAAGCTCCAGCTACAACCCTCGGGTGGCTCTCTATCTAGTCCGCAATCCGCTTACCTCGATCAGTTGCTGACGGCCCAGCAACTCCCGCAGAGGACTCTGCAAAACAAGGGGAAGGAAGAAACAAGAAAAGACAATGGGGGTAAGTACTACTATAAACAGTAGCCTCCCCTATTGGGTAAAGCCTCGGCTCAGATATGCCCACCAGGTGATCAGAGGCAAAAAGGGAAAGGAGAAGAAAAGGGGGGTGCAGATAAGTGAAGCAACTGATAAAATGCTATCCCTAATATGCCTCTACATGACCAACCAACAAGGATGGAGAAAGTGATGCATCAGTATCAAGAAGCCTGTCAAAACGACCCAATCTGACTGCCAGTGAACACTGGCACTGCCTGCTCTGCCGCGACGGATATGCCAGCCTACGCATAACACCGAAGCAAAAGGAGTCCCCAGGACTCAAAGTCTGTCTGCCGCGCACTCCGGAGTG
The DNA here is from genome assembly GCA_029168755.2 of Tillandsia fasciculata. Classification (NCBI taxonomy): domain Eukaryota; kingdom Viridiplantae; phylum Streptophyta; class Magnoliopsida; order Poales; family Bromeliaceae; genus Tillandsia; species Tillandsia fasciculata. The sequence goes on along the minus strand of CM054939.1, from coordinate 15,900,692 downwards.
GCACTCGTGGGGAGCGACCCACACGAGGAAAAGTAAGTAACCACAAGTAACCTGATATAGCAGGACTGGATCAAGACTCAATGAAGTGGGAAAAACCCTCCACTAGAGAAAGCCCGATCCCCAAAACACCCAATCTGATGCAATAGTACAACCCGGTCAACCACCCAAGATCCGTGGTCGCCGCAACACCCTGTCAAAGGCCCAACCTGTCCCAAATCCCCAATACCTGACTACACTGTCCAACACCCGCTCGAACCGAGCAACTATGCCTCAAGTCTATCAATAATAGGAGAAGAAAAGAATAATGCATGGTTTCTCCTAAGTCAAGTCCAAAAAAGAAGTATAGCAGTAAAAGATGACATAATTAAGTGACCGCTTAATCATGCATTCCCAAGGTCACCATTCCATTTTTCAAGAATAAACAGTTTAGAGTGACAAAGCTAGGGTGACAGTCATATAAAAAATTATCAATTTTTGCAGTCCTCAATTACTATTTTGCCCCTAAGCATGCAGTCCAGAATGATTAAGCGGTTAAATAAAGTAATCATGCTACCAACAATTTCCACATGAATCAAATAACAATTAAATAATTTTCCTAGAGCATGCAAGACTATCAATCAACAAGTTTAGCATCAACAATGTGGGGACGCTCTGATGTTCCTAGTGGGCATATCAAAGGAGAGGAGTACAACAACCACCACTGAAGTGCAACTGTCCAAGTCCGTACAGCTGAAAATACCAAAAACTCCAATCCTTTGCTCCAATAAGTTCAGCACACCCGTACACTCCTGGCACAATACAAAGTCCAATAAACACTTAAATTCCAAAAACTGCTAATACAGTTTCACATACAACAACAGTCTCCCAAAACTGCTAAATTTTCACCTGCAGAAAGTGCCAGAAAATTCCCAGAAAAATATCACGGCGATCCTCGCGTCGAGGCTTCGCAACGGTAGCTTGCACGCCCAAATCTGAGTTCGGTAAGTCAAGATATAAATGGCAAGGGGCACATTCATACAAAAATCTGTGCTGCAAAAAATGTGCACTGTTCACAGAGAAAAACAGAGATTTTCACCTCGAAATAAATCTCAGGAAATTCCAAGAAAAAATACGAGCCCGCGTTCCTTGCGAGCCGTAGATGAAAAAGTTGTACAAGCTCGCTTCGTCTGACGCTCGTGCGCGAAGAACGGAACCAAAATACTCCGATGCTGTCTCAGAAATCCATACAGAAAAAGGGGTCACTGTTTTCCTCCGCGGTGTGACCGACGCACCTGCCCGCGCCCTCCCGCTCTGGCGCTGCCGCTAGCGCCTGCGCCACGAGCGCCCTCCGCCGCCTTCCGCCGCTGCCCGCCGCCGCCGGCGATCGCCGGAAACACTGTTCCGGCGTGAACAGTATTACTGTAGCAAGCTCCAAATTCTGCAATAAATAGCCCATCTTGACCGTTTTCGCGCGTGATTCTAATACGACGTCCGTTTCGCCAAAATTCCACTCCTATAATTTGCCGGAGGCTCTCGGAAAGTAAACTTAATCCATTTTCGCGCCGGTGTCCGCTTCTGTTTCCAAAAAGCGTGCAATACCTTGATCACCCCGAATGGGCTCCCAGATAAGCCGCAAGCTCCAAATCGATAGAAAAACCAAATCAAACCTCCGCTTTGGCCCAAACCTTTCTAAAATTCGGCAAAAGAACAGCCGAAGGCCAACACAACAAGCCAAAGCTCACAGGGTCCATCTGTGGCACCCATTTGATGCACTATGGGCCAAATACACCATCAACAGGTGTTTGCACAAAGAAAACGCGGGAAAAAGCTGTAAGAAGCTCAGGGATCCTACATCCTCCCCCACAAAAAAAAAGTTTCGTCCCCGAAACAAGGAAAAACAAAGTAGACGTACCTCAATCAGAAGCCTCGAACAAGAAGGGGTAGGTATCTCTCATCTCTGTCTCCAGCTCCCATGTAGCCTCTCGCTCCTCATGATTGCTCCACAAGATCTTCACATATGGAATGGCCCGATTGCACAATTCCCTCACCTCACGAGCAAGAATCCGCAACGGGCGCTCCTCGTAGACCAAGTCCTCGCCGATCTCTAACGAAGTGAAGTCAATCACGTGCGACGGGTCAAAAACATATCTCCTCAGAGCTGAGACGTGGAAGACATCATGAACTCCGGCCAGGCGTGGGGATAAGGCAACTCTGTAAGCCACAGGACCAACTCTGCCAAGAATCTCAAAGGGTCCAATATAGCGGGGGCTGAGCTTCCCCGCACTCCAAATCTCCGGACCCCTTTCGAGGGCGAGACCTTCAAAAAGACATGATCACCAACCTGAAACTCTAGGTCTCGCCGTCGAGTATTGGCGTAGCTCCTCTGACGACTCTGGGCTGTCTCAAGATGTCGGCGAATAATTCTGACTTTTTCCTTGGCCTCCAAAAGCAAATCCGGTCCCAAAGTCCTCCTCTCACCCACGTCACTCCAATACAAGGGAGACCGACACTTGCGTCCATACAACGCCTCAAACGGAGCCATCTGGATGCTCGCCTGATAGCTGTTGTTGTACGCGAACTCAACCAAAGATAAGTGTCGGTACCACCCTCCTCCAAAATCCATAACGCACGCTCTCAACATATCCTCAAGGGTCTGTATGGTGCGCTCTGACTGTCCATCGGTCTGTGGGTGGAAAGCGGTGCTAAACCTGAGCTGAGTCCCCAATGCAGACTGTAAACTCCCCCAAAAGCGCGACACAAATCTCGGGTCTCTGTCTGAAACAATCGAAGCAGGCACCGTGAAGCCTCACCACCTCATCCAAATATAACTGCGCTAGACGCCCCAGTGGCCAAGTCATCTGAACCGGTAGAAAGTGTGCCGACTTGGTGAGCCGATCCACGATAACCCAAATCGCATCTGCCCCGCTCTGCGCCCTCGGCAATCCAGTGACGAAATCCATAGTGACGTGGTCCCATTTCCACTCGGGAATTGGAAGACTCTGCAACTTACCAGCAGGAACGCGATGCTCTGCCTTCACTTGCTGGCAAGTTAAACAATGAGCTACGAATCTCCCAATATCCCGCTTCATTCCGGGCCACCAAAACTGTGCCTTGAGGTCCTTATACATCTTAGTACCTCCAGGGTGGATGGTATAAGGTGTACAATGGGCCTCCCTCAAAATCTGATCTCTAATCTCCTGATCCATAGGCACACACACTCGGTCCCTGTACCGTAGTACTCCCGAGCTATCCACAGAAAAATCCCCTGCCTGATCCGCCTGAAGCTGCGTCCTGATCCTCGTCAAGTGGGGGTCCTCACTCTGAGTGTCCCTGATCCTCTCCAACAGCGTGGGCTGCAAGACCATAGACATGAGTCTAGCAGAGACCCCAGGGGATACTACCTCCAGCTGTAACCGCCTCATCTGCTCGACCAACGGCGCCTGCTGCGAGATCAATAAGCTCAGACTCGTCCTCCTACTCAAAGCATCTGCCACAACATTGGCCTTGCCGGGATGATAAAGGATACTCAGATCGTAATCCTTTAACAGCTCCAACCACCAGCGTTGCCTCAAATTCAGCTCCTTTTGGGTGAACAGATACTTCAAGCTTTTGTGATCAGTATATATCTCGCAATGCTCTCCATATAAGTAATGTCGCCACAGCTTCAGAGCAAACACCACCGCTGCCAGCTCTAGATCATGAGTAGGGTAATTTTTCTCATAGTCCTTCAATTGCCGTGAAGCATAGGCAATCACCCTACCATGCTGCATCAACACACACCCCAGACCACTATGTGAGGCATCACTATAAATCACAAATCCTTCCCCCATAACTGGGAGGGCAAGGATTGGGGCGGTCATCAACCTCTGCTTCAGCTCCTCAAAACAGCTCTGGCAAGTCTCGCTCCAAACAAACTTAACCCTTTCCTGGTCAGACGAGTGAGGGGAGAGGAAAGCTTCGCAAAGCCTTCCACAAAACGCCGATAGTAGCCCGCCAAACCAAGAAAGCTCCGCACCTCGGTGATAGTCGTCGGCCTCGGCCAATCTCGAATAGCATCCACCTTGGCCGGATCCACCGCCACTCCAGCAGCTGAAACAACATGACCCAGAAAGGCGACCTCCCGGAGCCAAAACTCGCACTTTTTGAACTTAGCATACAGCTTCTTCTCTCGCAGAAGTTGTAGCACAGTCCTCAAGTGCTCCTCGTGCTCCAGATCACTCCGGGAGTAGATCAGAATATCATCTATGAACACCACCACAAACCGGTCCAAAAACGGCTGAAATATCCTGTTCATCAAGTCCATGAATGCGGCAGGGGCATTTGTCAACCCGAAAGGCATCACAGTAAACTCATAATGCCCGTACCGCGATCTGAAAGCCGTTTTGGAGATGTCCTCGGCCCTCACCCTCAGCTGGTGGTAACCGGACTGCAGATCAATCTTCGAGAACACAGACGCTCCCTGCAGCTGATCAAACAAATCATCAATCCGGGGGAGGGGATACTTGTTCCGGACGGTCACTTTATTCAACTCCCTATAATCCACACACAACCGAAGTGACCCATCCTTCTTCTTCACAAACAACACAGGCGCTCCCCACGGAGAAACACTGGGTCTGATGAAGCCCCTATCCAAAAGATCCTGAAGCTGGGCTTTCAACTCCCTCAACTCAGCTGGCGCCATCCTATAGGGTGCCTTTGAGATTGGTGCAGTCCCAGGGACTACATCAATCACAAACTCAATCTCCCTCTCCGGCGGCATCGTCGTCAACTCAGGGGGAAACACATCTGGGAACTCTCGGACAATAGGGATATCCTCGAGTCCCAGTGCCGCCGTAGGCACCTCCACCACAGTGGCCAAAAAGGCAGTGCAACCTCTGCTCATCATCCTCCTAGCTCTCGCCGAGGAAATGGTCGCTGCGAACAGCGTGCTCTGGCAGCCTCTGAAGATGAACTCCTCCTGTCCTGGCTCGCGAAGAGTCACCGTCCTCTCTCTGCAGTCGATAGTGGCGGAATACCGTGACAGCCAATCCATCCCTAGCACCAAGTCAAAATCCTGGAGCTGCTGCAAAACAAGCAAGTCTGCAGGCAAAATCCAAGGCCCCAACTGCACCGGGCAAGCCACACAACGCTCCTCGACATGCAAAACGTGATCAGGAATCCGCACCTCTAATGCAAGTGACAAGGACTCTATCTCTAGACCATGAAGGGATGCAAATGCTCGACTAATGAAAGAATGCGAAGCTCCAGTGTCAAATAAAGTGCGAGTCCGAATACCAAAGAGTAGAGTAATACCTGCCACCACCTGGTCTGCCGCTGAAGAATCTGCTAACTGGGCGGCATACACCCGCCCGCTCGGTGCTGGAGGTCGGGAATCTGTAGGATAAGAGGTGGACGGCCTGCTCGCTGGAGCATAAGGCCGCTGAGCTGGTGGCCGCTGCTGCTGAGGGGAATATGGAGCCGATGCCGAAGAAGGTGCCGAGGAAGTAGTAAGGGGGCAGGTAGCTCGCACATGCCCCGGCTGTCCACAACGGAAGCATCGACCCCATCTCTGATCACAAGTGATGGCGGCATGCTGACCCCCGCAGAAAATACATCGGTCCGAAGATCGGGGCTGTCTCGGCTGCTGCTGCTGCTGCTGTCTCGAGGACTGCTGCTGAGATCTCTGCTGCCTCTGCTGCGATCTCTGCTGCTGGTGCTGCTGCTGATGCTGCTGCGGTCTCTGGGGTCCACCAGGCCCTCTCCTCTCAGATCGCCCACGGCCGTAAGACTGGGACTGCGGCGGCCGTGGCGGTCTCCATGAGCTGGCCTGTCCCCCGTCCTCTGGGGCTGGTCGCTTCCTGTCGGAACTCTGCGCGACCGCGGCCCTCCGTCTGGCCACCTCCTGATCACCTCTCTCCACCCACTGTGCATGCTCTGCGGCTGCCTCCAGGGTCTGAAATCTCTGAGCATGCACAAGTGTGTAAATCTCTGGACGAAGGCCTGCCTCAAACAACTCTACCTGGTGCGGACCGTCACGAGCGACGAAGGCACACAGTTCAGCAACTCCATGAACTCCTGGAAATAGGCATGGGCCGATCGATCGCCCTGCTGCAGATTCTTCAAGTCGTCCTCCAACTTCTTCTTCACACTGGTAGAAAAATAGGTGTCCAACACCATCCGTTTGAACTCCTCCCAAGGCAACTGCCGAGTGATCCGGAACTCCAGTGGCTCTACCCGCTGCCACCAAAAATCAGCATCTCCGTCCAAACAGTGCACCGCCATGTGCACTCGATACCTCGGGTCGATGAAGAAGTCCCGAAAAAGCTTCTCCATCGCAGAAAGCCATCTCCCAACAGCCCAGGGCTGAGCATCCCGCCCTGAGAATCTAGGTGGTCCCCGCTGAACAAACTTGGAGAGTTTGTCAGCAAAATCCTGCTCCTCCTCCGCAGTCAAAGGCTGAATAGCTCCAGGAGCCCCGCTACTCGAAGATGGCGCTGACGGCACAAAAGGTGCAACAGGAGGCACAGGGGCCTCAGGAACAGCCGGGGGTGGTGCCTCTCTCTGGGCAAGCAGCTGGTCAATCCTCTGCTCCTGGCGGCGCTGTCCCTCCGCCAACTGGGCCACCAAGGCCCTCAACTCAGTAAGCTCAGAGGGTCTAGACTGCTCTGGCTCAACAGGGGGTGAAGGAGTACCCCGAGTAGGAATCCGGCGTCGAGGAGGCATCCTGCCACAAGAAACCAAACATCAGCAACAAAACCCCACACGACCCAATCTGGCGAAAGTCAAAAGACATCCTCCTATTTCTGTAACCTTATGTTGTCTGCAGCCAACATAATGGTTCAACAGAAATAGGCTATGTCGATCCCTCTTCACTCACTGGAAGAGTTAACTATAAAAATCACCGACTTTCGCAAAATGTCACGCCACTCACGCCCTATCATCCTAGGGTCTGTCCAAAAGCCTAGGGTTTCCTAAGTCCCAACTGACCTATCCCTAAGCTCTGATACCAACTTAATCTGTCACGCCCCGGGTGTAAACCAGAACCCGGGCCCGTCTACAGATCCGCCGTGCATGCGGTATTTCCCACATACACGAAGCGTCGGTAACCTGCTCAGATATAAGAAATAATAATAAAAGAGCATAATAATCAGAGCTAAACTAAAACTACTGTATCTCAGACAGAAGCTGGAAGTAAAAGAGTACAACAGTAAAATAAAATACAGATGTCTCTCCCAGCTCACCACTAAAATACAAACAGCTGGCAGAAGCCAGACCCAAAAAGAAATAAACAAAAGCTGTCTGAGAAGACTAGGTACCCAAAAGCTCCAGCTACAACCCTCGGGTGGCTCTCTATCTAGTCCGCAATCCGCTTACCTCGATCAGTTGCTGACGGCCCAGCAACTCCCACAGAGGACTCTGCAAAACAAGGGGAAGAAAGAAACAAGAAAAGACAATGGGGGTAAGTACTACTATAAACAGTAGCCTCCCCTAGTGGGTAAAGCCTCAGCTCAGATATGCCCACCAGGTGATCAGAGGCAAAAAGGGAAAGGAGAAGAAAAGGGGGATGCAGATAAGTGAAGCAACTGATAAAATGCTATCCCTAATATGCCTCTACATGACCAACCAACAAGGATGGAGAAAGTGATGCATCAGTATCAAGAAGCCTGTCAAAACGACCCAATCTGACCGCCAGTGAACACTGGCACTGCCTGCTCTGCCGCGACGGGTATGCCAGCCTACGCATAACACCGAAGCAAAAGGAGTCCCCAGGACTCAAAGTCTGTCTGCCGCGCACTCCGGAGTGGCACTCGTGGGGAGCGACCCACACGAGGAAAAGTAAGTAACCACAAGTAACCTGATATAGCAGGACTGGATCAAGACTCAATGAAGTGGGAAAAACCCTCCACTAAAGAAAGCCCGATCCCCAAAACACCCAATCTGATGCAATAGTACAACCCGGTCAACCACCCAAGATCCGTGGTCGCCGCAACACCCTGTCAAAGGCCCAACCTGTCCCAAATCCCCAATACCTGACTACACTGTCCAACACCCGCTCGAACCCGAGCAACTATGCCTCAAGTCTATCAATAATAGGAGAAGAAAAGAATAAATGCATGGTTTCTCCTAAGTCAAGTCCCAAAAGATAGTATAGCAGTAAAAGATGACATAATTAAGTGACCCGCTTAATCATGCATTGTCCCAAGTTCATCCATTTTCCAAGAATAAACAGTTTAGAGTGACATAAGCTAGGGTGACAGTCTCATATGAAAAATCATCAATTTTGCAGTCCTCAATTACTATTTTGCCCCTAAGCATGCAGTCCAGAATGATTAAGCGGTTAAATAAAGTAATCATGCTACCAACAATTTCCACATGAATCAAATAACAATTAAATAATTTTCCTAGAGCATGCAAGACTATCAATCAACAAGTTTAGCATCAACAATGTGGGGACGCTCTGATGTTCCTAGTGGGCATATCAAAGGAGAGGAGTACAACAACCACCCACCTGAAGTGCAACTGTCCAAGTCCGTACAGCTGAAAATACCAAAAACTCCAATCCTTTGCTCCAATAAGTTCAGCACACCCGCAACACTCCTGGCACAATACAAAGTCCACTAAAACACTTAAATTCCCAAAAACTGCTCATACAGTTCACATACAACAACAGTCCCAAAACTGCTAAATTTTCACCTGCAGAAAGTGCCCAGAAAATTCCCAGAAAAATATCACGGCGATCCTCGCGTCGATGGCTTCGCAACGGTAGCTTGCACGCCCAAATCTGAGTTCGGTAAGTCAAGATATAAATTCGGCAAGGGGGTACATTCATACAAAAATCTGTGCTAAAAACTGTGCACTGTTCACAGAGAAAAACAGAGATTTCACCTCGAAATAAATCTCAGGAAATTCCAAGAAAAATACGAGCGCGTTCCTTGCGATCCGTAGATGAAAAAGTTGTATAAGCTCGTCTCCGTCTGACGCTCGTGCGCGAAGATACGGCCAAAATACTCCGATGCTGTCTCAGAAATCCATACAGAAAAAGGGGGTCACTGTTTTCCTCGGGATCCATGCCAAAACCTCGGAACGGAAAGATGCGATCAATACGAAAGATGAAGACCTACCTCTTAGGAGTCTGTCGGCGCAAGAATCACAGAAGAAGGATCTTGGGGTAGACCAGGGGAGCTAAAACTCTGCTGCTGCGCCGAAGAAGAACACAGGAACCACAACGTCGCGCCACACCGTAAAATAGAGAACCTCGGGATGCGTGCTCCTAAAATCCTAGAACTTGGTAGGAAGATCAAGGATTAAGAGAGGAGAAATTCACCAATAGGAAGCTCGGGGAGATCTTGCACAGACTGAGAGAAAAAGGGCTGCAAAGAAGGCTCGGGCTGCCTATTTATAGGCTGAAGAAAACTTTTGGAGAAATACCCATTTAGTCCAGGTTTCGGGCGCCCGAATTATTCGGGCTGCTACAGTAATGGGCCCGGCCCATTACTGTGCAAGCCTGAAACGGCCCAGGCACGCCACGTGGCCCACTACAACGCTCCCCCGGGCCCCGCTGCACCCGGCGCACCTGCGCCCACCAGTGGCGTCGCGCCACGTGGCCCTGGCAACCGTGCACCGCGCACGTCGCGCGCCTGCCCCGCCCATACGGCCACCTGCCCCGCCGTACGGCCACCTGCCCCGCCGTACGGCCACCTGCCCCGGTCAACTGCTCCACTCCTTGCGTGGACCGCACGCACAACACCGCACCAATAACCGCCTGCCACGCGTCCACCCGGTTCACCGTGCACCCGGGCCCAAGTTCCGTGGACCGCGCCTGCTGCGCCGGCCAACAGGAAAGCGCCACGTGGCCCGCTCCCGGCGCACGCCCTCCGCGGTGGACCGCGCACCTGCCCGTGCCCTCAGCGCCTGGCCGCGGCCGCTAGCCGCCTGCCCGAGCGCCCTCCGCCGCCTTCCGCCGCTGCCGGCCACCACCGGCGATCGCCGGAAACACTGTTCCGGCGATGAACAGTAATTTTACTGTAGCAAGCTCCAAATTCTGCAAGTAAATAGCCCATCTTGACCGTTTTCGCGCGCTGATTCCAAATACGACGTCCGTTTCGCCAAAATCCACTCCTATAATTTGCCGAAGGCTCCCGAAAAGGTAAACTTAATCCATTTTTCGTGCCGGGTCGCTTTCTTGGTTCCAAAAAGCGTGCAGATACCTCTATCACCCCGAATGGGCTCCCAGATAAGCAGACAAGCTCCAAATCGATAGAAAACCAAATCAAACCTCCGCTTTGGCCCAAAACCTTTCTAAAATTCGGCAAGAACAGCCAAAGGCCAACACAACAAGCCAAAGCTCACAAGGTCCATCTGTGGCACCCATTTGATGCACTATGGGCCAAATACACCATCAACAGGTGTTTGCACAGAGAAAACGCGGGAAAAAGCTGTAAGGAGCTCGGGGATCCTACATAATTAATTAAGAGTAAATATTAATTTCACTCACAAGAAAAACTTTAAATTAATACACAAATTTACAAAATCACAACCCACAAACGGATGGTGGCGAGGAAGATAACGAGCGGCACATGGCCCGGAGGGTTCTAATGGAGAGCGGCGGGCGCCGTGGTAGGGGTTCCGATGGCGAGCGGCGAGCAGTCTGGGAGGGTTCCGATGGCGAGCGACGGGCGTCTTGGGAGGGGTTCCGATGGCGAGCGAAGAGCGGCCTGCGGGGTTTCCATCCGATGGCGACTTGGCGAGCACACACGGTGATGAGACCCGGGAGGGTTCCAACTTCCGATTGCATGCGGCCTTGTGGGCGGGGTGGGAGGAGGCGGGTGTGAGAGAGCGTGAGAACAGAGAAGAGAAGATGGGGTGCTGTGAGCCTATGAGGGGTGGAAGGAGGCGCCTATGAGGGTTTTTTTTTTTTTTTCTTGAAAAAAAGTAAGTGCTCAATCTTAAAATATTAATTAAAAAAATATTAATTAATATTTTATTGAAACAAAATGTTTTTTTTGTAGATGTTCCGATGGCGAGCTTTGAGCCTGTGAGGATTTTTTTTTTTTTTCTTTGAAAGAGGTAAATGCCGAATTTTTAAATTAGTTAAAATATTAATTAATATTTTTTTGAAATAAGTTTTTTTTTTTTTCTGTAGATGTTCTGATGGCGGGCGGGCACCGAGCAGTCTGGGAGGGTACCGATCCGATGGCGACTTGGCGAGCGCATACGGTGATGCGGCCCGGGGGGTTCCGCTCAGCGCCGCCCTGCGTGCAGCTGCAGGGCAGCGCTGCGCGGGGCGCGGTCGGGTGCGGGCTGGGTGCAAGGCTGAGCGCAGTCAAGGCAGGGGCGGCCAGGGCAAGGTACAAAATTCTAAATCCTGCAGAAATAATTTATTATGAAGGGTACAAACAAATATTAATTTTTTCTTACATTATTAAATATAATTACAAAAAATATCTGCAGCAAATCGCAGATACTTCACTCGTAATGTTAAAACATTGCACTATAGTTTGTAAAATAACATTAAAATATTCTATATTATCTATAGTGAGAGTAAGTTTTCTATGTTGACAGAAATAAATATATGGCAACAATAATAGTACTATAAAAGTTTAGCATTGCAACATTAACAAGATATATATAACATCAACCGTCTCTAGTGCAAGTGGCAAAAGGTTTGGTAGTTGATATCCGTGACCCGAGTTCGAAGCCTAGTTGCTTCATATTTCCAGCTAAGTTTATTTCAAAAATAAACGAAGCGGGTAACATGCTACCTTTCTCTCAAAAAAAATAAATAAATAAATATATATATATAGTAGTATACTTTTGTCTATATAATAAAAGAATAGAAAGTTGAACTAAATTCTTGCTTTTGAAAGTTGGAAAAAATAATTTATTCTTTTAGCAAAAATTAGCCCTTTTAAATATGTTGATTTGTAAATATTTAAACAACTCATTTGAAAAAATTGCGTGCAAGAATTAATGACAAAAAATTTAGAGATTGAAAGTTCAAATGAGGCTTGTGGGTTGAGGCGTGCCAGGCATAGTCCTAGAAGTAAGATTGCCTCTCCACGCACGAGGATTCGACAATCACTTCTAGCAATACAATAACCACGAGCTATCTCATCGACACGTCTTCAGGAGAGCGCAACTCGAACCTAGTAATCTTATAGAGATCTAGCAAAATAGAGAATAGCAGAAAGATAGTACTATAAAGTTCATAGTATAGGTTTAAAGAGAGGAAAAGGAAAAGGACGGAGATCACCCCTCAACACTTGAGCCTTACTTTCCTATATAGGCAAACTTGCTGCAACAGCTGACCAATAGGTATGGGCCCAACGGCTATTTTGACCGCTCTTTAGTTAGCCATTGGACCATATCCAGAAAAGGTTCAACTCAGGTTAAGCTAAAAAGAAAAATAAAAGATAAGTTTTAAGTGTAGGTGAATCGAACCGGATAGTCAAGACCCCGTGCGTGTGCTATCGCAGGCCTGGCTCATGCTAGTGCTCGTGTTGCACCATTCTCATTATCTCCTAAGACGGTGAATCGAACCCGAACCGAATAGTCAAGACCCCGTGCTTGTGCTGCCGCCGGCCTGGCTCATGCTAGTGCTCTAGTTGCACCATTCTCATTATCTCCTAAGCAGGTGCCTTGGAGATGGTTGAGTATATAAGCCGTTACTATATGTCGTGAGTTTTTTATGTGGGATTAAACTCATTTGTAGTAACCTTGCACAAGCTGTGACATTGCCGGAATTTGAAATAGTCCTATATAAAAAATATAATAGGTCTAAATCTCTTAACCTGGCTATAGCATTTTGGATGGTGGTTAGGTTCAAGAAGTTAAAAGGGTTAATCATGCTAAAACTAGAGTAATTTTAGAATGGGTAATATCCTGAAAAGTTGGAGTGTCACAGTTAATATCAAAACCAATCATCAGCTGAAAATATGAGATGAATGTCTGCCAGAGTTATACAGCTGGCAGAGTGCGGTTTCTCGACTGATAACCGTTGTGGGTGGAGCGTATCTCCACGTGGGTTAAGACTAGCGAGACAAATCTTACATCACCGGTGCTTGTGACTTGTGAGTGTGCCTGAATCTGAGGAAGACATCAAGGCTTAAAGGGTTGAGAAATGTGACACCCCCAGAATTTAAAATAATCCTATATAAAAAATATAATAGGTCTAAATCTTTTAACTCGGTTATAACATTTTGAATGATGACTAGGTCTAAGAGATTAAGAGAGTTAAGCGTGTTAAAGTTATAATAATTTTAGGATAGATGACTCTTTGGAAAATTGAGGCGTCACACAAGCACCCAGGCAAAGCTCATTTGACTTTGGGCCACCCAAAAAGCCCATGGGCCAAAATAAATTGAAAATTACTTTAAATTAAATAAATACTAACACAGTAAAGGTACAACAATAAGCTCTAAGTATTGTAATCAATGAAAGAATTTCTCTGTACATAAAACCACATGATAAAGCAACTACATTCAAGGAGAAAATGATAGAGAATATGAGAAGCGAGAAGACCTTGAACTCTTCCATGGCCCCATGCTTGTTTACTGCTCGGTGTACTTCCAATTTATATATTACCATCCATCTTTTCTAGAAGAAGACTCGATGAAGCTGCCATTGTCACTACCTTCTTTTTTTTTCTCTTCATCCCTCTTGATTCTGAGCAATCGAGCTAATTAAGTTGCTTCCGAAGTGCTTCTACACCATCTTTACTTTGCCCCTCGATTCGTCAACTTCTTTGACACTTACATACCAGTAGAAGCTACTGAAAACTAGATCAATTTGATTATTACCCACCCATACTAACAATTTTGGATTTTTAGGAAGGCGTTGAGGGCTCAGTCTGGAAAACGAAAGGAGGAACATTTCAACGCTTTCTATGAGAGACTTGGATTTCCACTCTGGGTCTCCATAAAGTGTAAAGGGAGATAAGAGTACTTGAACTCTTTGACCCCTGCCCTAATACCAAACTGTTGTTTCCGTTGGATGTTTGGTGCATCTTGTTTTCTTCTTAAATCAATAAAGAAGCAGCAGTGGAACTTCTTCGAATTGATGAAGAAACCGCTCAGGTTTGCATGGTATTGGAGCATGCCTAACATGTGCTTTTCGATCTGTTGATTTGAAAAAATATAATAGTGAAGATCAACACACTATATCATTGGTTTGAACAAAGCTAAGATCTATCGCGTATAAAGGAAAGAAGCAAGCTAGATACCTCTTGGACGTAGATAGGAGACCTGATCATACTGGAAGAGTAAAATAATCATCTTTCAAAAGAAAAGAAAATTTGAGTAAATTGGTCATGAACAGAATTCTTAAAGATATTAACAGTTATATTGGTAATTAGTGTGCATGACTGGAGTTATGTAAAGAAACTGGTCTCAATAAATGAAAAAGGGCAGGCTGAAATTTTCCTTCGGTTCATTATGAAAACCTAAATATTTTAATTATATAGCACTAACATTTGTTTTTATATAATATTGGAGGCATCAAGATTAGTGTTTCTTCTCTCCACCCTGCATACCTTCCTCCCCTTGAGAAACAATAACTAAGAACCGAGTTGAATCGAAACTTTCAATTAAAAGAAAAGGCGGCTATTCATATCAATAAATAATGGGTAGAAAACAAACATTGGAAGAAACTACAAATACAAATTTGCAAATTATTTGTGTTTCATTCATTCATTTTATTGCGATGAAACATAAAGTGGAAAGCCAATACCCCTAGATTGTAAGAACCAAGAGTGATGATCTTCACAGTTGCTTCTTGTCACAAATTGCTCAAGGAAACCCTTTGCCTTGCTCACCTTTTTACTCAAATAGGTACATAAGTCACTCAAGGACACATCTAAGTAGGAGGTAGTTTGATAGAATATTTTCTAATACCTAGTTCATCCGAACAAACAAAAATTAAGATGAATAAAGAAGTAAAAATATACAGGTATCAAACATAATCTAGCTGTACTTTTGCAGCATAGGCTTTGAGAGCAATCGATTTTGTGGCTTTGAGAGCTATCAATTGATTTCCAAAACATATCCTGTAGCACAAAAAGCAACTCGCATACACACCTTTTCCCAAATTCCCATAGATCATAGAGTTGAGTAAACAAGAAACTTTACCAACTTCTATATTAATTACAAACTGGGAAAAACAGAAGAAATTTAGTGGTTATGTTTTACGTGCCTTGCTATTGGAAGAGAAAAAGCTTTACAGGTAGTATATCCGATGCGAAATCAACGGCTTGACATGGTTTCCTTGCAATAGTAATATTCTCATCACTAAGTTGTTTTCTGCTCGTATATTGAACATATTTGATTCATGTTGGACAGTGACATAACCAAAAAAATGGGATTGACTTTCTATGACGAGTCTGACTGTAAAATATGTCGAATCGATGAAGTATCTCAATTCATAAATATGGCCAACTTTGCTTTCTCTCGTTTGACTTTAAATTTGAATTCAACATTTCTTTGAAACATTGAGTTCCTGCATCTGATGTAGATTCCCTTTCACTTTAATTACTGGTATTACAACACATCAATAGGTGGTGAACAAGAATACTTTTCTTTTTTGCTCCGATTGCGTGTCATTTTTCAACATCATTGTATGCTTAAAATGATGCGGCCATTCCTTTTACAATTATGGTTCTTCACATCATTCATTAAATAGTTCACTTGTTCTCTTCACTAATAAAAAGGAAAGAACCACAAACTTGCTGGTTACCAGTAATCTCCACAAGAACATGAACCATTCTTAAAGTAATGGAAGCGAGTTGAATCCCTCAAAACAATCTCACGCCCTACAATAACCGATATGAGCTTTATGGCTGAGTGGCAGTCACCACAAACCCGGAGATTCTTCATAACCCTAATCGTGCTTCCTTCTACAGTGCATAGAAGCCCAAAAGCAATAGCAAGCTTCTCACTATGGTATGAAAGCACCACTTCCTTCTGCTCATCATCCACATCATGCAACGCAAACCTCTTATCGTAAACATACCCATACTCCTTGAGCCTACCTTTCAGCCAATCCAACTTTCTGTAAATCTCTTCGGCCATGGGATGAGACCTATCTCCACAAACAAACTCATGCCTCGACTCTCTTATTGTGATCCAACTAAATCCTGGTAATTTCACCACCCCTTGAAATCTCATCATAACCCTAGTTTGTAAGACATCATTCCACCTGCTATTAGAAGCATATATGTTGGACATCAGTACATAAGCCGCGCTATTATGTGGGTCAAGATTGAAGATCTCCTTGGATGCTCTCCGGGCCACTTCGACATTAGAGTACACTCGACAAGCACTTAACAAAACCAACCATATAGTGACATTCGGTTTCATCGGCATGCTTCGAATGAAATCTTCTGCTTCTTTCAAGTTTCCACACCTACCCAAAAGATCAACCATGCAAGCAAAGTGCTCAAGCTTCACTTCCACCGAAGAGTCCTCTTTCAGTTGTAAGAAAAAGTACTTTCCTTTCTCGAGCAACCTAGCATGGCTACAGGCAGTTAAGATACCTATGTAAGTAATCTCATCAGGCTGAATATGGTAATAACTCATATCGTCGAATATTTTTAAGGCCAGTGATGCATAGCCATTTTGCGCGCACCCAACAATGATAGAGTTCCATGTTACAAGATTCCGCCTCATCATACTGTTAAGCACAGTCAAAGCCGCATCAACATTCCCACACTTAGAGTACATGACAATTAAAGAGTTCCCGACAAACACATCAAGTTCCAATCCAAGCTTAATCGTGCACGAGTGGATCTTTTTTCCCCTTTCAAGAGCCTCTAACCCGCAACATGAATTCAATGCGCTGGTGAACGTAGATTGGTTTGGCCTAATTCCGAACACAACCATCTTATTGAACTCACCCAACGCCTCTTCGTGCCTACCATGTAAACCATAAGCTGTAACAAGAGCAGTCCATGAGGCCACATTCCTATCCCCACTCTCATCGAACAACTTTCTCGAATTCTCGATTTCTTTGCAGTTGGCATAGAATGTGAGAAGAGAAGTGGATACATAAGTGTCCGAAAGATAGCCCATTTTTTTAACGTGTGCATGCAGTTGGCTGCCTAGTACTAAATCGGACGCATTGGCGCAAGCAGTTAACACACAAGCAAAAGTGCTTGAGGAGGGTTCAATAGCCGAACGGCACATCTGGCGGAAGAGGCCCAATGCATTCTCACTCTCCCCGTTCTGATCATAACCTCCAATCATTGCTGTCCAAGAAACAACATTCGGGCATGGTATTTTCTCAAACAACAGGTGAGCATCTACAACTCTACCATTGGTGCAATACCCAGATATCATGGCATTCCATGCTGCCGTGTCCCTATAAGGCATCTTTTGGAACATCTCTTCGGCCTCACCAAGACGACCAACCTGCGCAAGCCCATTTAGAACCGTAGTCCAAGAGATCACATTCCGTTCAGACATTTCGTCGAACAGCTTAAGAGCACGTTCTACATCGCCGCAGCCTACGCAGGCCTTGATGATACAATTCCAAGCAGCAACGTCCCGCGTCGGCATTACGTCAAACAGGCGGAAGGCATCAGCCACGCGGTCAGCTCGCGAGTAGCCGCCGATCATCATGGTGAAAAGTTGAATATCGGGAAATGGAATCTGATCGAACACTCGGCGTGCTTCGTCGATAGGACGGTCCCGGAGAATTCGAAAGAGGACAAGCTTCGGAGAATTATTGGGTATCAGCAGATTGGAGGTTTTGGAGGGGACAATGGGAGGGAGAAGAGAGGAAGGGTGTCTTTTAGGGTTCGAAATTAGGGAGGGAAACCTCCTCATCGGAGGAGGGATTTTCAAGTATCCAAGAAGCCGTTTGTATCAGTGCCTACGCAACACATGAACATTCTCTAGCGGCTCCATTGGAATTTTCTAGAAGCCCAGCTCAAGATGGAATCTCTCTGGAGTTGTAGATATGAGAGCTTTGCACCGAAAGAGTGGTCCGGGTAGCGGAGAGATCATTGGCTAGGGAAGGCAGCAAGACAAAAGTGAGGACTGAGAAGGAGGTCCGTCTGGCGTGTTTGCTTGGTTGCACAAATACCTGCGGCAATTGGCTAAATATCAAACATACAAAAGTTATGTGAACAACAGAATTTTACTATCTAATTATCTTAAATTTAAATTTTACTATTCAACTTTTAAATTTATTTATTTTATGTCATCAATAATATTTTAACTTTAAAATTTAAAATAATTAATTATTTTAATAAATTTATAGTTATAAAAAGTATATAAAATATACTAACTAAATTTGTAAAAACAAATAACAAATTCAAAATTTGAAGTCAAAATACTATTCGCCAACTCAAATTAGAAAAGTTAAAAATTTGATAGTAGAATTAAAATTTTGACAGGTTGGATAGCCAACTCAAATTGATCCATAATTCAAATAAATTCTTTAATATTTTATCAAATCTAAAAAAAAGTTCCGAAAAAATCTAGAACGAAAAGATGTAAAATTTACATCTATTATTTAGGTATTCAAATAGTATTTCTCTATAAAGAAAAGGTAAAACTATTTACACATTCAAAAGTGGGTAAGACTTACATTTTTATTATTGAAGGACTTTATATTTTCTTAATACTAAAAATCTAAAGGAAATCTCTCTATTATGTGGTATAAAATCGGTATAAAATTTACATCTATTTTCTGAATATACAAGTAGTATTTCTAAAGAAAAATAAAATAAATCAACTCAAATTCAAGCAGCTTAATAAGAGTCAAATCTCACAACTTGAATCCAACCAATTTAAAGTTTTATAATCCATTTAATTATCTGATTTAACTTTTCCAAATGAAAATTTAAATTGTATAAATCACGAAGAAAAATTAAAAGCCATTTAGACATTAAATTTTAACTAAGATGCATATATATGCTATAACATAATTATTTAATTTTTTATATATCTCTAATAATATTATATGAACAAAAATTCAAGTATAGTTTTGAATCATAGTTAGTTAATTCGGATTAGGCAAAAATTCGATACGAATATAATACGAATAAAATTAGTATTATAAATTTTAAATTCGTTAAAAAATTCGGATAAAAAACGGGTTAAAACGGATTCGTCAATTATTTGAATACGCGATTTATACGAAAATTATAAGTTCACCGATTATAATTAAAAATTTAGGATAAAAATTTCGGCTATTAAATTAAACTTTTTTCTCTAAATTTATACTATTAGCCTAAACAGCTATAAATTTTAAAAATAATTTAATCAATCTACTTTAAAAATAAAAAAAAAATTCATTCAATATATATATATATATATATATATATATATATATATATATATATATATATAGGCTGGAATAATATAGCCCTTGGATTAAGAAATGTGCGGTTAGGATGATAGTGTTTCCCTAGGGTTTAGTGGATGGTTGGTTGAATAGTAAAAATCTTAGGGAATCACTATAATCCCAACCGCACTTACTTTCATCCAAGGACTAAAAACTTGGTAGCACCAATTACTTGGTGCTATCGATAGTATCCCAGTCGAACTATATATATATATATATATATATATATATATATATATATATATATATATATATATAGTCCGGCTAGAATACTATCGATAGCACCAAACAATTGGTGCTATCAAGTTTTCAGCCGTTGGATGAAAAGATATGCGGTTGGAATTATAATTAGGCTAGAATACTATCGATAGCACCAAGCCATTGGTGCTATCAAGTTTTTAGCCGTTGGATGAAAAAATATGCGGTTGGGATTATAGTGGTCCCCTAGGGTTTACTAGGTGGTTGGTTGAATAGTAAAAATCTTATGGGACCATTATAATTCCAACCGCATATCTTTTCATCCAACGGCTGAAAACTTGATAGCACCAATTGTTTGGTGCTATCGATAGTATTCTAGCCGGACTATATATATATATATGATCCGTGTCGAAATGGGCCAGGGACCAGTTTGGCCGGGCCCGGATTTAAATTCAGGTTGAGCCGTGCCGGGCCGTTTTTTCAAAAGAAGAAGCCCAGCTCGGTCCCCTAGCACGCCCAGCATGGGCCGGGTCGTGCTTCGTGTCAGCCCAGTTTGTTTCTAATTTTTTTCTTGTCCTTTTTTTTGTATTTTTTTTTTCTAAAAAGTATTGTTTTAAAATAAAAGGCAACTTATTTTTAAACTATAATTTTTTACTCATAAATTTTATTTTACACAATTATGCCCAACTCCTTAAAATTATTTTAAAAATTTTATAAATTATAAAAAATAAATAAAATATCAAAAATAAATTTAACTTTTTAATATCTTTAATTTTTAATATTATATAAAATTTAAAATTTTAGCTTTTTAATTATATAAGTTTTTATATTAATTTTTTTGACCAATATATTAATTTTATATTAAAGTTGGTTAAAGAAGAAAGAATTAGTGTATTGTGTATGTAGAAGAGAATGAATGAAAATTTATTTATTGTGATAAATTTGAAGAATTGTAGAAATATTATATATGTAAACAAAATTTAAATTTTTTTAAATTATAAAATTATTTTAAATTTTTTGACCAAAATACATTCTCTAACAGTCAAAAATTTGAATATTAGTAAGTGTATTTTAATAATTTAAACAAAAAATATATTTTTAATTTTTTTATAATTTTAAATAGAGTTAACCGTTGTTGAGTTTACCTATTTTTCAAAACCAATTGCCCAAAGCCCAAGAGTCTGCCACCCTTGGGAAAGAGCTCACCTTGGAAAATCTTGAGTCGAGCTCTTTCCCAAATCCCAAGGCCAACCACTCTTGGGCTTTGGAAAAGATTTATATAGGCTTGGCAAGAGGTCAGGCCTATAGGCTATATTAGCCTATAATTACATTACTCTCCGAGCCTCATTTCATCTGGACCGTACTAGTCCAGTAGGCATGGCACATACGGACAGTGCCGTGCCGGGCCACGGCTTGCTTTTCGTTCCAGCACGGCACAAATTCGCCACGAGCTGTGCCGGGCCGTGCTGACGGGCCCCAAAGAGGCGGCCCAGCACGATCCGACGAGCCGGGCCGAACTGGATCGGGCTCGGCACGAAACTACAGTAGCGCCCAGCCAGTTTTACAACCCTATATATATATATATATATATATATATATATATATATATATATATATATATATATATATATATATATATATATATATATATATATATATAATTCTAAGAGACACCTTATAAAGAGAAAAAAAAAAATTTAAGAGCAAATATTAATTGCACTCACGCCTCACCAAATTTTTAATATACAAATTTAAAAGTCACAACTCACAAAGAAGATGACGAGAGGGTACCGATGGCGAGCAGCGAGCCGCCTGGGAGGGTTCCAATCCGATGGCGAAGAGTGCACGTGGTGACGCCGCCCGGGGTCCAAACTTTCTATCCGATCGGGAGCGCACACAGCATGAGGGTTCCGACTTCCGATCCGATGGCGGCGAGTGCATGCGGCCTGGAGGGCAGGGTGGGAGGAGGCGGGCGTGAGGGGGCGTGAGAATAGAGAAGAGAAGGTGGGGGTGGGGGTGGGGGTGGGGTGGGGAGGGGGAGCATGTGAGGGAATTTTTTTTTTTTTTTTTTTTTTTTTTTTTTTTTTTTCTTCCTCTTTGAAATAAGGAGCATGTGACGGAAATTTTTTTTTTTTTTTTCTCTCTTTGAAATAAAGTAAGTGACGAATTTTTTGGTCAAAAATTCGAAATTCTAATGATTACGAATAATATCTTTTGGCTTAAAATTTTACAAATTACTTTAATTTTTTGGAAAGATTGGGATTCGCCATGTTTAATTCGAATTTTTAAAAATCAAACCAACCTCATTAACTTCATGTGGGGTTATGTCGATCGTGTCAAAATTTGCTAAGTATACATAAAAGACAAATGCTTATTTATATGAAAGTTTTGAATAAAAAAAATATATAAATATAGTTGTAACCAATAATTTAAAATTCAAATTAAATCAGTCGGGTCGATCTGTCCAGCCCTGATGTAGTCCACAAAGTGATTCGATTCAACCCTTTGAACTGAATAAGTCAAAAACTATTTTGAATCACTCGAACAGATGGTTCAACTATCGAATCGATGAAACAATCCAGTTTTAATCAAGCTGAATTTTTTTTATCAACTGTATTAAAATTTTATAGCTTAAAATTAACATGATTTTATTTTTTTTGTTATCAACACAGGTTACTCTTATAAAAATTAAAACTTAAAAGCTCATATCTACCTAATTTGGTCTAAAAATCAAAATTTTATAATTAAGTATGATACTTGAATAATAATATATAATTTTTTTATATATATAATAAATTAAAAATAATAATTAAATTTTTATCATGCTGCTGGTTCAACTAATGGTTGACTCACTGTTACTCTCAATCCAATAACATTTTTGAGTCACTATTCTATTCTGATTTTTAAAGATTGTTCCTAATTAGTCATATTGATGTGACTGGTAAAAAAGTTTTATTCTAGAATGCAGTGTATGAATAGTATTATTTTTTTAAAAAAATAAATAATATTTGTATATCCTAAAAAAAGTGTTTATCTTACACTTCATCGACCTATTCTAGAACGAAGCGAGCTCTACTAGTCATATTGATGTGAATAGTGAAAAAGTTTTCATCCTAAGATAGTGAAATGTATATTATATACCTCAAATAGTGTATGGTGAGTATTATTTTTTTCTTAAAAAAAATGATACTTATACATTTCAAAAAATATATATATTTTATACTCTATATATTTTAAAATAGAGTGAAATTTACAAATCATATTGATGTAATTAGTGAGAAAGTTTTTATTCTAAAATGGATGGAATGTATGTTATGTATGGATAAAATTGTATGAAGAAATCCTCACCAATGCGCCATTCTTGATGGGCTGTTTTTATGGGATTCACCCCCAAAAACAAAGGATTTATTTGGATTCTGAAAAGACTCTTTTTGAGTAAGACTTTTCTAAAATCCAAAATACATAAATTTCACTAATACCCCTAACATTTCTTGATGTAGCTATTTTAAAACGTGAAAATTCGATTCATATTTGTTAAAAATAAGATCAAATTATTATTAAAGATAAAATAAAATTAGTAGTTAGATTTTTTTTTTTTACTATGTTATTATAAAAAAATAAATTTTAAATTGTTAATCAATTTAGAGCTTGGTATTTAATTTCATAATTATCCAATGTGTTATGTGTACGAGTCATGCACTATGAAAGGTTGCGGCTACGTAGCGCAATTGTGCCGAATACATGACCTATCACGATCGCATATTTCTGACGCTATCATCCAAAACTCTAACGACTCTTGCCGCCAGCATTCACATCAATCGTTGAGTTCTGTTTGTTTCGATGTAAGTAGACTATGAGTTGAAGTAAATTTATAATTAAATTAGAGTTCCGGTAAAAATTATTTTACTTTTACTGTTTGTTTGGATAGCTATGAAAGTGAATTTCTGTCAATCCTACTGTTAGTTTGGTAGAAAATGAATGATATAAAAAATACAGTTCTCTATTTTCTCTATTTGTTTCACATAAAATTATTCAATTCCTACTAGTAAACCTACCTGCCACATAACATTATTATCTCTTTAATAACTTAATAAATAATAAATTATAATATAATAAATAAAAAATAATATAATTATATTTCTATACCATTATAAAATAAAATTTAAAATAATCATATTAAATTTTTAATATATAAATTATAATAATTCTTGTTGGAATTAGAGAACAGAGAAAACTTACAAATTGGATAACCAACGTATCCAGGAACCGAAATCAGATCGGATAGCTTGTTTTACTAGCCTTCTTGGATCGTCCTTTGTCTTGATAATTCTTGATCTTCCCACGTATGTTCTACGGGTTTCGGATCGGATGCGCAGTCCTTTGTCTTGATGATTCTTGATCTTCCACGTATCTTCTACAGGTTTCGGATCGAATGTGCAGGATCGAAGATTAGATGCGAATATGGATGCGCGGATCTATTGTGAAGAGGGTGCGCGGGATTGAAGATTGGATGCGAATACGGATGCGCGGATCTATTGCGAAGAGGGTTACTAGTGTCCTCTTCTATGTCCACACTCCAAAACCCCAAACGTAGGTGGAAACCCAGAGAGAACGTAGAGAGAGAATAGAGAAAGAAGAAATCGATTTTTCTTCTTACGTTATTTTTCCTTGTGTATAAAACTTAAAGGAAGGGGTTCAATTTATAAATTATTAAGACCCCTTAAGATATTCTGTTTCTCACATAGAGACATGAGAATATTAAGATATGTTTCTTAACTAATAAGAAACGTATAACTTATCATCCTTATCCTTAACCTATAAGGATAAATCATAATCATATCCTTAACATATAAGGATAAATTTCAATCTTATTCTTAACACAAAAAGATAAATCTTAATCCACATCTTATATGGATTTGATCAAATTAGAACGACGAATGTGGACGGCATGGCAACAATCTCCCACTTGGCCACATTGGCCAATTTTCTCTCATATTCATTCTACTCTTCATACGGGTTACAACACAGGAGTGCCATATTAAGTCACCACCCAATTAACATAGCATATCACTGACTAAAATCGTTTATGCCCCAGATATTTCAACACAAACTGGATCAAGCATCACAAATCCCCCTCCTGTAATCACAAGGCTCGACCTAACAACATCTTTTGTACTCATGATTATTTCAAGTAACACAACTGAGATAACTGCGCAGGCAATGAGTTACAAGACTTACATGGTGTGTTATCGAAACAACTTCCTCAGTCTCTTACATTAATCTGTATTAGTCCAAGTACTTTACTAGACATGCTCCGCGAGATTGTATTTTCTTATGATCCTGAGATACACGCTAAGTTAGTTACGTTGGACCTCTACTTCATAATGCAGGTCTAAGTCGAGGGCATAAAAGGGTTAGTGCTCACATAGTGACATAGAGGGAAGAATATATGTCACTCTACTAACTGGTCGACAAACACATATAGTATGATATATATGCCATGGCGGAATACCCATCCAATGGGTCGTGTCACACTCTAAAAGAAAATGCCATGCGAACCTTGGTCTAGGCACCACTAAGGCATCTAACCACTACACAACTCAAGTCATCTCTCTAACCCAAGTTCTTAAGTTCGGCTGCTATACAGGCACGATATGAAATTTCACAAAAAATTCTCATATCCAACTCTTAAAAGTCTCATCTTAAACTAATTAAGGCGATTTTCAAATTATATCAACACTTTATTCATAACGTATATGAACAAAGCAATCATATTACAACTACCAACGTTTAATATGATTATTTAGTCTCATCGTGCTCACCATTTAGGTGTCAGGGCGATCACCCGTGTGAGTGGGCTGACCTAAGCCTGGTGACTTATCGTAATATGTGCCTACTAGTATCAATTACGCAATCACATAAAAGAAAAACATACTTTCATTAAGAAAAGCGTAAGATACAAAAATAATAATAATGTTCATATATCATAACCTGTGAAGACCCAAACTCCTAACGTGGGTCAAGAACATATCCCTAGCTATCTGTTACGGAATTTGAGTTGGCGTATTTCGTGAAAGTATTAAGTCTTGAAGATTGAAGATGAAAGAAGTTTGGATCATATACCTCAATCTCAAGAAAGAAGAATTCAAAAGGATCAGGTATGTTTAACTAAAGATTTTTGGTGATCCGAATACTTCTTGTAGTGTAGAAACACTTGGAAAAATTTTTTATTGCATAAAAATCAAAAACTGGACATGGGACATGTTCAGGATCCGGATCAGACAGTCCAATCCGGATCCCGAAGGGTGCTTGTTCATTGGCAAATCCAATCCGGATCAAAGGCCATTTCCGATCCGGATCCCGAACATGGGATTTTGCTGAATTGTATGAACGATCCGGATCGGGCTTTTCAATCCGGATCCCGAACTCCTGTTTTTCTGGAATTGTCTATCACGCTACGACGATCCGGATCACAGTAAATCCGATCCGGATCGCCGTCCTGAAAATTTCCAGAAACGGATAGTTTTTTATCCTTATCTTCTTCCAATGGTTTCTAACCTATATATAGTGTGACGCCCCACTTCCCAGGGGGTCACCCATCCTAGAACTACTCTAGCTCTAGCACGCTTAACTCTCATGTTCTTCTTGGATCTTGCTACCATCCAAAATGCTATAGCCGGGTTAGAGATTTAGTCCTATTATATCATTTATATAGAGGACTAATCCAAATTCCGGGGGTATCACATTCTTCCCCCCTTTTAAGCCCTGACGTCCACGTCAGGCTCAAGCACACTCACAAGCACCAGGTGATGTGAGACTCGTCTCGCTAGCCTTAGCCGACCTTGTGAGGAGCTGCACTCCACTCACAATGGTCATTAGCCGGGGAGCCTCGCTCTACCCGCTATATAACCCTGGCTCAGCCGAGACTCATCTCACATTTCCGGCTGGTGAATGGCTCTGATACCAACTGTGACGCCCCACTTCCCAGGGGGTCACCCATCCTAGAACTACTCTAGCTCTAGCACGCTTAACTCTCATGTTCCTCTTGGATCTTGCTACCATCCAAAATGCTATAGCCGGGTTAGAGATTTAGTCCTATTATAACATTTATATAGAGGACTAATCCAAATTCCGGGGGTGTCACATATAGACCCTATTTCTCATTTCTTAGGGTATCGGAAAAAATAGAAAAATACGACCGAAAGAGAAAAATCCACATATAGAGAAGAAAGGAAATCAATAGATTTAATTCTATGTTTCTTCATCTATATTGATTAATTTGATTCTAGATTTTCCAAACTCAGATTTTGAGTAGAATCAAATTAATGAATACTTAGATGGTATTTCCGATCTATTTCTAATCTAAGTATTCGGTGGATCATCACCACCCAAAAACAACGATTTACCCTAAATCGGCGCGTGGACTCGCGTGGCCTTGTGGATTCAAGGTGCAACCGCTTTCGTGGATTCGAAGCGAGGTACGTTCGTGGATTCGAAGCGTGCTATTGGGTGAAGACCGTGGATTCGGTCGGACGTCGTGGACTCGACGTTGGACGCTGTGGATTCAGCGTTGGACGCAGATCGTGGATTCGAGAAGCGTTGTGGAGCGAGCGGAGAAGATCTACTAGGAGCGTATGGTAAAAGGTTGAGTCGTCTGTGAGTACGTTATATCACCTTGTACGTGTGTTAATTCTAGTGGATTTCGCCGTGTTATCGGTCCCGTGGTTTTTTACTCCGGTTTGGAGTTTTTCCACGTAAAAATCTTGCGTGTTCATTTATATTTCCGCATTGGGTTTTATTGCGCAATGATTTTTTGAGTGTTTATTGTTTACACCTATTCACCCCCCTCTAGGTGTTTTTTCCCCTATTTAGATCCATTATTACATACAACCCAACAAGTGGTATCAGAGCGGGAATAGGGTTGTAAACAATGGTTGAAGGTGGAAACATCAATCGACCCCCTTTCTTCGATGGAACAAATTATGCGTACTGGAAAGTACGGATGAAAGCCTTTTTAATTTCCATCGACGAAAGGGTGTGGCAATCAATTGAATTAGGATGGTCTAATCCAACTGAAATTATTTCTGATGTTCGCACCTTCAAACCTAGGTCGAAATGGACCAAGGAAGAGATTGATTCATCTTCTTACAATGGCAAAGGAATTAATGCTCTATTTAATGCCTTGTCAC
Source organism: Tillandsia fasciculata (assembly GCA_029168755.2). NCBI lineage: Eukaryota > Viridiplantae > Streptophyta > Magnoliopsida > Poales > Bromeliaceae > Tillandsia > Tillandsia fasciculata. Next base: position 15,873,003 of record CM054939.1, on the reverse strand, counting down.
AAACAGAGTTCTCTCGCGTCTCGGCATGTGAGACTGCGAAAGAAATCTGGGATGTTCTTCAAGTTACGCATGAGGGAACTAACCTTGTGAAGATTCAGAAACTGCAAATGCTTACGAGCAAGTTTGACTCTATTTCTATGGCAGAAAATGAATCTTTCACAGACTATTACACACGATTGCAAGACATCGTAAACTCATGTGCTAACTTGGGAGAGAAGATTCCAGAATTTAAAGTTGTAAGAAAGATATTAAGAACTCTTCCTGAACGATTTCGCCCGAAGGTCGCAGCCATTGAAACAATTAAACACCCGGACGAAATGCGTGTAGAAGAATTAGTTGGTGCATTACAAACTTATGAAATGACATTTCCTACTAACTATTCTTCTGGAAAGGCATCCTCTTCTAAGTCTTCAGGTTATGCATTGAAAACAACAAAGAAGAAGACGCGGATTCATCCTCCTCGGACGATGACGAGAACCTATCTATGGAGGACTTTGAGAAGCAGCTCGCTCTCTTGACAAGGAAGTTTCGCCGCAACTTTCGAAGGGGTAATCCAAGCAAAACTCCATCCTTCGGAAAGTCGAAGAAAGGCAAGGGTTCTTCAAGCTACAAGTCAAGAAAGCAAGAGAACTTCTCAAAGGATAAGAAAAGTTCAGAGGGACAAGTACAGTGCTTCAAATGTCGAGGCTACGGCCACATTGCAACGGAGTGTCCCAACAAGAATCCGGCAAAGAAGAAGGCGATGCAAGTCGTCACCTGGGATGACAACTCAACGTCAAATGAGTCATCCTCAAGTGATGAAGAAGACAACGCGACGGCATTCCACGCGTCCACATCTTCACCCTTCATGTGCTTAATGGCAAGTACATCCGACTCGTTGTCCAACTCCTCCCATGTTGAAAAGAACGCAACGGACGACGAATCGAGCAATTCTGAAGGTGAAGATTTTGCTCTTGCCTACCATAAGCTTTTGAGGGATTCAAAGAAACTGGCAAAGCAAAACCGGAGTTTGAGAGGGAGATTGCAGGATCTTCAAGAAGAAGCAAAAAGGGCATCTTCTCTCTCAAACGCTCTTGAAGTGGAAAGGGATAATTTAGTCAAAGCAAATGTTTCCCTTCAAGAGGAAAATGAGCTTCTCGAGAAAGAACATACAAAATTGGTGGACAAAGCGAATTATTTCTCGAAGCTCTACAACGAGGCTCGACAGGATAACCTGGAAATGACAAAGACCATCTTCCAACTCAAGGATGACTTGCAGCGATTTTCCTCTGGAAGGAGTAAGTTGGACAAGCTTCTTGGTCTTGGTCAAACAAAGGTTCGGCCTCGGGTACACTCAAACTGGAAACAGTCCAAGTTCGAGTGGGACATGTGCCTCAGTCGGTATCTGTGAGCCAATAGTCCCACATCAAATGAGAGATGACTTGGACAGACTCTTAAGCATCAACGAGCACTAGTTACAGGTATGAGCCAATAAGATCTCTGAGTCTGGGTCTAGATGACAAGCGAGACAAGTCTCAAGTGATCTTGGACCTGACACGTCAGGCCTAAACAGTCTGTGACGATAGCACTCGATTGAACTGGAGACTAGTCTGGGCAAGTTCGTGGTGGGCTCAACGAGTATTTAGTGCCGTCGTCAGTATCTCCTCCTCCGACACCGGAATTCACGACAAACAACGACAACAAGCCTACTTCATCCTCTTCGGGATCGTCAAGAACTAAGGTATGTTTTCGTTGTGGTTTTTCAGGGCACATAAGGAGAAATTGCAGGATGGGAGCCAAACGCTCATCTCAAGCACCTCTTGCAATGACTACCAAAAAGGTGATTCCTCAGAAATCAAATGCAAATCATTTAAAGGAAAAGAGCCTTGGTAGTTCACCGCGCAAGACGACATCATCAAGGAGCAGCAATTCTTCTAACAAGACGCTTTCACCTAGGAGAATAACTTCACGACCATTACCGACGCATTCCAAAAAGGTTTGGGTGCGCAAAGGTGAAATTTTTCCTTGTCTTGTTACTAATATTTCCTTGCATGCATATGATAATTCGTCTTGGTATCTGGATAGCGGGTGTTCCCGTCATATGACCGGTGACAAAAACTGTTTTCAAACTTTTGAGAAAATCTCCGGAGGACTTGTTGTTTTCGGAGACGGTCGGTCTTCCAAAATTGTTGGAAAAGGAACTATAGCTATTCCAGATGGCCCGGTTCTAAATAATGTGTTATTTGTTCATGGCCTTAAGACTAACCTCATAAGCATAAGTCAACTTTGTGATAATGGTTTTTCAGTTAATTTTTCATCTGATGAATGTACTGTAACTGATAAGGACCATGTTTCTTTTTAAAAGGGGTTAGATCAGAAAACAACTGTTATGTTGTTCCTAATAAAATTTCTGAAAAATGTAACCTAGCTTCTTTGAAAAATGAAACTCTTTGGCATGAAAGGCTAGGTCACATAAACTTTAAGGAACTTGCTAGAATTTCAAACAAAGATGTGGTCAAGGGGGTTCCTAAACTTTCATTTGAACAAAACATTGTGTGTGGCGGTTGCCAAAAGGGAAAACAGTCAAGGACTGCACACAAGAACTTGAACCACATTGGTACAAAACGGCCTTTGGAACTTTTGCACATGGATTTAATGGGGCCAACTCGTCAACCATCTTTGGGAGGTAAATGGTATATTTTCTTGATGATTGATGATTTCTCTAGATATTCTTGGGTAGCATTTTTAAAAGAGAAAGCTGATACTTTTGATTCTTTTCACGAGATTTGCCATCGTATTATGATTGAAAAGAATGAAAAGATTACTCGTGTTAGAAGTGATAGAGGTGGAGAATTCATAAATTCTAAATTCATTGATTTTTGCACTTCCAACGGCATTAAACATGAATTCTCGGCACCCTATACACCTCAACAGAATGGTGTAGTCGAGCGCAAAAACAGGGTCGTACAGGAGATGGCACGTGTTATGCTTCATAGCCGGAACCTACCGTTATATTTTTGGGCTGAAGCGGTGAACACTGCTGTCTATGTAATTAATCGAGTGTATTTGCGCCCGGGAACTTTAAATACACCATATGAACTATGGTTTTGTAGAAAACCAAACATCAAATATTTTCGTATCTTTGGGAGTCGGTGTTTTATTTTGCGTGACCGCGAGAATCTTGGAAAATTTGACTCTCGAAGTGACGAAGGGATTTTCTTGGGTTATTCTACAAACAGTAGAGCATATCGAGTATTTAACTTGGAATCTAAGACGATCGTAGAATCGATAAATGTTAAGGTAGATGAAGCTTTTCACTTTGCATCTGAAAAATCTACCCTCGATATCTCTCTTGATGATGATACACCTGCCAATGCATCTTCTTCTAACAATTCTTCCGATAATAATGATGCATCTAATGGTTCTTCAAGTTTATCTGATGTGCAGGAATCATCTCATGTACCTCCGAGTACTCCGTTACCTCAAACGTTACGCATCTCCAAGGATCATCCTGAATCGAACATTATTGGAGACCCACAAGAAGGAGTTAGAACTCGGAGACAATTGGTTTGCGGATTCGCTTGCTACGTATCTTTAATCGAACCAAAGAATGTCGATGAAGCTCTTCAGGATGACTACTGGATTGAAGCAATGCAGGAAGAGCTCCATCAATTTGAGCGAAACAAAGTCTGGGAATTAACGAAGCCTCCGAAGCAACACAATGTGATAGGTACCAAATGGATTTTCAAGAACAAGAAAAATGAGGATGGTACTATCATCAGGAACAAAGCACGTTAGTTGCTCAAGGCTACTCTCAAGTAGAAGGTATAGACTTTGATGAAACTTTCGCCCCTGTAGCTAGACTCGAGTCCATTCGTATCCTATTTGCGATTGCTTGTCATTTTAAAATCAAATTATTTCAAATGGACGTTAAGAGCGCCTTTTTAAATGGGTTTTTAAATGAGGAAGTTTATGTGGCTCAACCGAAAGGTTTTGTAGACCATAAACTACCTAACCATGTTTTTCGTTTGAAAAAGGCTCTTTACGGTCTGAAACAAGCACCGCGAGCATGGTACGAAAGGTTGACAAAGCACCTTTTGGAAAAGGGCTATACTCGAGGGGGAGCTGACAGGACTCTCTTTGTGAAGCATTATCAAAACATTTCATTGTAGCACAAATCTATGTCGATGACATTGTATTTGGCGCAACAAGAGATAATGATGCTTCTAAATTCGCGGAGACCATGGAAAGCGAATTTGAGATGTCCATGATGGGCGAATTGACTTATTTTCTTGGATTACAAGTTAAACAAAATGATGAAGGCATTCACTTGTGTCAATCCAAGTATGCAAGGGAGTTGGTCAATAAGTTTGATTTAGAAAATTCTAAGGATTTTCCAACTCCAATGGGAACTAGCCATAAGGGACTTGGAAGTGAATCACATAGTGAGAATGTAGACGAGAAACTGTATCGCAGTATGATTGGAAGTCTACTTTACCTCACGGCTAGTCGACCGGATATATCCTTTAGTGTTGGGATTTGCGCGAGATATCAATCAGCACCAAAGGAGGTTCACCTGAAAGCGGTGAAACGGATCATCCGGTACATCAAAGGTACAATAAATTTCGGAATTTGGTATCCTATGGGAACAAGTTTGGACATTGTTGGATACTCAGATGCCGATTGGGCAGGATCAGTGGATGATCGGAAAAGCACGAGTGGTGCATGTTTTTACCTTGGCCATTGCCTTGTTGCATGGCACAGTAAAAAGCAAAACTGCATAGCACTCTCGACTGCCGAAGCGGAGTATATTTCAGCGGGTAGTTGTTCAACCCAACTGATTTGGATGAAAAGCGTGTTGAGCGACTTCCGAATTTCAGCAACTTCGGTAACAATTCTTTGTGACAACACTAGTGCTATAAACATTTCCAAAAACCCTGTGTTGCACTCTAGAACAAAACATATTGAACTTAGATATCATTTTCTTAGAGAGCTAGTTGAATCAAATATTCTTCAACTTTCATATATTTCAACTGAGGATCAATTAGCTGACATTTTAACAAAACCTTTGGATCAAAAACGTTTTATTCATTTGCGTAAAGCAATTGGAATGCTTTCCTTGAAATAACCTCTTTTTGAAACCTTTGCTTAGGTTAGGTTTTGTTGTGTGTTTTTGTTCTTTATCTATGTTTTGTACATAGGACATTAATTGAGCATTAGTTATATTGACTTTAATTGCATCTTTTCACGCATTTAGAAATTTATTATGCTTTTGATATCATAATATTTCAATGTTGCAATGATCATTTATGTTAATTAAGTCATCTTTTAAGTGATCAAAGTCAATTTCTCTCTCAATGATCTCTTGGTATAGTCATTATCTTATTTGATTGCTTAGTCGAGTATGAATGCGAGATCAATTTTTGGTTGAATACCTTATATATTAAATAATTGATAGCCAATTGAGGGGGAGTCAAAGAAATGTAATATGCTCAAAAGATGTGGAAAGAGTTACATCCCAATGAGGAGTGTGAAAACTACCACCACATGGAGGAAAGAGCTACCACCTCGGTCGTCCGAGTACTGTGTGCAGCTACCACATGTATACCAAGCATGGTTTTCAATTTTGATTAAATAAAATGCATATGAAATACTTGACTCTGTCAAATTTCAAGGTTGGTATAAGGTGGGATTTTTAATGAAAGATGCTCAAAGAGCCACTCTCTTCAACAGATTGTCTAAATATATTATCTAACTTATCTGGGATTTCAAACATCTATTGATCTTGGTATTTCATTTTCTTTACAAAATTGATGATTTGATAAAGGCATTACACATAAGATCATGATAGATGTAATTGAAGTTGTTCAACTTTAAGGGTTTTAATTTTCATAAATTTTCGTTTCATTTTTGAGTATTTTTGATAGATTTAGTATAATCTATTTCTTGTTGTATGAAACGATGATTTTTGTTTAAAGTTGATACACAAAAGTGCTTACATACTTTTTCTGGATTTTATGGAATTTTTCTGAAATTTTCTGATGAAAAAGTTGAAGCCGATCCGGATTGGACTAAGTGATCCGGATCCCGAACGCAGGTTTTCCTGCGGGTAGCCGATCCGGATCACATTCACGATCCGATCCGGATCACGGCTAGGGTTTTAATAGAACAAGAGGGTTTTTGATTTCTTTTACCCAATCTTTTGTTCTTAAGCCTCCAGAGCTTCTCTCTCTAGAATTCATCCTTCTTGGAGCTTTCCAAACTCAAGTTCTTCGATTCCAAGTAAGTTTTATTGATCAAAATCTCGGTTTTTCACAGTTTTTCCTTGTTTGCTCAAAACGTGAGTAGAAATCATGGAACTTTTTCGTTTGTGAATGGTTTTTGGTCAAATTTCTTTTGAAATAAGAACTCTGGGTAGATTAGTTTTGATTATATGCTAGGTTTTCTCAAGATAAACGAATTTTTGGGCTTCGATTTCTGAAAATTCTGTTTTAGGGCATATAATAGGAATTTTTGAAAATCATGCAATTGATCTATTTTTAAAATTCTTTTTGCAAAACTAATTTGATTCTTAGTCTCTCTACATGATTATGATTGTCTGGGTACAATTTTTCAAATTTTTGAAAATTGAAAATTTTCGTGTTCTTGAGCTCTTCACAGGATACTTCACTTTTAAGACTTTGCAGCAATGGTGATCACCTGGATTATATTTCTTCTCGCTGCCATGGTTCATGCTAAGGACACTGTCAAGCCTAAAAGGGCTAAGCGAACAAAGAAGACTCAGAGTGATTCCGAGACGGAATCAGAGACGGATTCGATTGACTGGGATAACCTCGAGATCGAGGAAAATGTCCCCATTGTCTCAAAAGGGAAAGCAACTGCTGAAGCTTCAAAGACAAAGCCTCCGCCTACTGCTGCAGAAAAAGGAAAAGCCCCTATGGATCCAAGTCCAATTGGAACAAAAAGAAAAACCGGTGCAAGAAAAAGAGGCAGTGCTCAGGGAATTTCCATTGAGCAACCAGTTGCTAGCCAGCCTCCTCCACAAGACTTCATCAGCTCCGCAAGAATCAAAGATTTTGAGAAGAGGGAATGCATTGGCGAAAGACATGTCAATGTCAAAGCAATGAAGGAACGGTCCACACTCTTTGGGACTTTGTTTGACCAGGCCGGTCTTGGTCCCATATGCAACTTCCCTGAGACTACTGGGTATTGTCCTCACTCAGTACGGATGTTCTATCAGAATGCTTCAAGTCTAGTTGATCAGGACGAGGGACGTCGAGAATTTCACACTTTAGTTAAAAATGTCAAGATCAAAGTCACACCCTAACTGATTGGTGAAGTGTTAGGAATGAAGGCCAGAGTTGATGGGCCTCATTTTCTGAAAACTCAAAACTTCAACAGCAATTCCTGGAGAGTGGTAGTTAATGGAATTTGTCTTCCAGATACTTTGTCAACAGGAAATTCCGTTTTCTCCAAAGAACTTCGACCGGAGTATCGCTATATAAACTTCATTGTTTGCTATAACATCCTTCCAAACATGAATACAAAAGTTCTTCGATGGGATAGGATGTTATTTCTTTATCTTCTTGGAAACCCTGCAGCATCAATGGGAGCAAACTTAAACATTCCCTACCTCATTTGGTCAAGGATGGCGCGTTATGTGGAACATGCTCACCCCACAGAGAGACTCCCCTATCCAATGATAATTATGCGCATCCTTCGAAAGTTTAAAGTCGACACTAGTGCGAGCTCCTATATGTACAGTTTGGGCACAATCAATGAGACAACAATTGTGAAGTCTCTCTCGACTAAACCATATGATCCTCCATCACCTCCTACCAGACAAAGAGCACAACCTCAAGCAACAACTTCTGCACCTCGAGCAACACCTCCTGTTCCACCTGCACAGCAAGCACCTCCATCAACTTCTGATGATGATGCGTCGGTTAGCTCAATCTTTAAGGAGCAACAGCGACTCTCAAACGAGCAAGACCGCATGTCTCTCGAGTTTGCTGAAATGAAAGAGGATCTTAGAGAGGTTAAGAAAGAACAAGCTTTGATGATCCAAGATCTTAAAGAAGTTAAGAAGGAGCAAGCTTCTATGAACAAACGCATCAAGAAAATATTTCAGAAGCTAGGTTGCATCAGCTCTGAGGATTCTGCATAAAGTTTTATTCTAATCTTTTCTTTTGCAGGTTTTTCCGTTCTTGGTTTGTTTTATTTCCTTCAGCTCTCAAGTTTCTTGATTTGTATTTAAACCTTTTAACTCTCCTTGTCTTTTGTTATTATTGGCTTAGTTTGTGACAAAAAGGGGGAGAGAGAGAGTAGAGAACTTTGTGAGAAACTTTGAACAAACTTTGACTTTGGTGAAAGGTAAGTATCACAACTTCTGGTTATCTTGTGATTTGTTGCATGTCCCTACTAACTATTCGACTAACTATTTGGACATGTATTATTACTAACAAGTTGTTTGATTACTAACAAAGCAAAGTTATGACATTTGGAATCTTATTGCTTAGAAAATATGTCAATGTTTGATTGTGATCTTATTACATATCTGAATTACTAAATGTCATGATGAGTATAAACTTTATCTCTGCTAGGTTTTGAATGCCAAATATTCTTGAGGTATCTAACGATCTCTTTTTGTCAAGAATGATTTCTTTTTGCAGAGAGTACAGATGTCTAAGTCTAGAGTCTGTTTTAGGAGTTTATCTCATGTATTTAATTTTTGGATCTCCATTGTAAATTTTTGTTGTATGGTGATAGCAACAAAAATATCCTTTTTGAATTTTCTTTTGTGGATTTGTGTTTTGTCACGAAACCGCCAAAGGGGGAGATTGTTACGGAATTTGAGTTGGCGTATTTCGTGAAAGTATTAAGTCTTGAAGATTGAAGATGAAAGAAGTTTGGATCATATACCTCAATCTCAAGAAAGAAGAATTCAAAAGGATCAGGTATGTTTAACTAAAGATTTTTGGTGATCCGAATACTTCTTGTAGTGTAGAAACACTTGGAAGAATTTTTTATTGCATAAAAATCAAAAACTGGACATGGGACATGTTCAGGATCCGGATCAGACAGTCCAATCCGGATCCCGAAGGGTGCTTGTTCATTGGCAAATCCAATCCGGATCAAAGGCCATTTCCGATCCGGATCCCGAACATGGGATTTTGCTGAATTGTATGAACGATCCGGATCGGGCTTTTCAATCCGGATCCCGAACCCCTGTTTTTCTGGAATTGTCTATCACGCTACGACGATCCGGATCACAGTAAATCCGATCCGGATCGCCGTCCTGAAAATTTCCAGAAACGGATAGTTTTTTATCCTTATCTTCTTCCAATGGTTTCTAACCTATAAATAGACCCTATTTTCATTTCTAGGGTATCGGAAAAAATAGAAAAATACGACCGAAAGAGAAAAATCCACATATAGAGAAGAAAGGAAATCAATAGATTTAATTCTATGTTTCTTCATCTATATTGATTAATTTGATTCTAGGTTTTCCAAACTCAGATTTTGAGTAGAATCAAATTAATGAATACTTAGATGGTATTTCCGATCTATTTCTAATCTAAGTATTCGGCGGATCATCACCACCCAAAAACAACGATTTACCCTAAATCGGCGCGTGGACTCGCGTGGCCTTGTGGATTCAAGGTGCAACCGCTTTCGTGGATTCGAAGCGAGGTACGTTCGTGGATTCGAAGCGTGCTATTGGGTGAAGACCGTGGATTCGGTCGGACGTTGTGGACTCGACGTTGGACGCTGTGGATTCGGCGTTGGACGCAGATCGTGGATTCGAGACGCGTTGTGGAGCGAGCGGAGAAGATCTACTAGGAGCGTATGGTAAAAGGTTGAGTCGTCTGTGAGTACGTTATATCACCTTGTACGTGTGTTAATTCTAGTGGATTTCACCGTGTTATCGGTCCCGTGGTTTTTTTACTCAGGTTTGGAGTTTTTCCACGTAAAAATCTTGCGTGTTCATTTATATTTCCGCATTGGGTTTTATTGCGCAATGATTTTTTGAGTGTTTATTGTTTACACCTATTCACCCCCCTCTAGGTGTTTTTTCCCCTATTTAGATCCATTATTACATACAACCCAACACTATCGGCTTGGTCAATGGATCAACCACCATCTTAGTGGTGGAGATATGTCGAAGAGTGACCTCGCCTAGTCTAATCATCTCTCAAATGTAGTGAAAACGGATGTCTGTATGCTTTGTTCTGCCATGATACTTGGGGTCCTTTACATACTCTAGGGCAGCCATGCTATCAGAGAACAGCTCAACAAACTCATCTGCTCGAATCGCAATGTCGAGGTGCTGGAGAAATCTCCTTAGCCAAACAACCTCCTGAACGGCTGCTGAACAAGCAACATACTCCGCCTCTATGGTCGACAAGGCAATGCAGCTCTGCTTTTTACTACACCAGGAAATTGCCCCACCTCCAAGCATAAACACATAGTCTGAAGTGGACCTGCGCTCATCTCCCTCACCGCCCCAATCAGCATCGCTATATCCTTTTAATCTCAAGTCCCCAGCTTGAAAGCATAGAATGAGATCACTGGTTCCCTTTAAGTATCGAAGGATTCTCTTGACCGCTTGCCAATGAGAAGGTCCAGGGTTGCTTTGGTAACAACTTACCAAGCCAACAACGAAGCATATGTCAGGTCGAGTACACATCATAGTGTACATCAAACTACCAATCGCACTCGCATAAGGAATCCTACTTGTGGTGTCCCGATTTTTCCGTACGACTTGACTGGGTGGTCGGCGGTGAGAAAACACCTATTATTGGTGTATTGAGCCCGTTGTGCGTCAAACGGATGCCAAAAACGGACTCAGCACGCGAAAACGTTGAAAATCGGCTATTTGCGGGCAAAGTGGGCCTAACGGGCCGAATTTTCAAGTGGGCCGGTCCACGGCTCACTCGGCGTGCACCGAGACCAGCGGGCGGCGCGGCGAGGCCACGTGGCAGGCTGTCATTGGGCGGTCAAAGGGCGCGAGACAGGGCGCCACATGCGCCGGGTGCGGCGCACCGTGGACCGCGCTAGGGCGCGTGGCACACGCCCGTTGGCAGGCGCATGAACCTGGCGGCCCGGCGCCGACCACGCTCCATACGCCACACCGTGAACCTCGCGTGGACACATGTCGCGCCTCGGTGAATCCGGGCACGCACAGTGTGGGCCGAGAGACTGGGTTTCGTGCGCCCGATCCTTGCGCTCGAATCCGTAACCCCCTTTTTGTGGGTTTGGGCTATAAATAGCCCATTTTGTGCCTCCTTTTGTGACCTTTTCCGAGCTTTCTTGAGCCCATCTTCAACAGGGAGTTGCATCTTCAGGTTTTCTTTGATTTTCGGCATCCCGGGGATTTTTTTGGAAGGCGTTTCATCAGCTTCCTCCTCGACATTGCGGGCTTCGACGTGCCTTCGATACCGAGCTTTCCTGTCAACGTTTCGTCCGCGAGATCCCCTGAGCTGATCCGAGAGAGTTTTTGGTCGATTTTTACGGCATCGTTTCCATGAGAGGTAGATCTTCGTTTTTTGTGTTTTTCGCTCCTCTCAGTTTTGGATTTTTGTTGGGGTTTCCGGAGCATCTTTGAACCCCTTTCTTGCTGCTGGTTTTTCTGGATGGCGGAGCTTGTTTGATTTTTATCTCGGTGCTCGGTTATCGAATTTCAGCCAGTAAGGACTCGATCTACATCTACTCTTCGCGAAGATCGCAACCGTATTTTTTCTGGAATTTTTTGGAGATCATTTCGCAGGTGATATTTTGACTTCTTTCGAACTGACTTTCAGCAGAGTTGTAATCTTGGGGATTTTTGCTTACTGCGGTATTTGGACTGTATCATTGTGCCCGGGAGGAGTTTTCAGATGTTTTTGGGCTCGTTGGGATCGTGGGAATCTGAGTAGTATCCCCATTCAGTTTCGGCTTATTTGGACTTCGGATCGACAAGTTCTTTCAGGTGAGTTGCATTCGTCTCCAAAACCGGTGGACGGTTCTCTAATTCTATATGATAGTGAGCATGCATGTTTGTGAGACGGGATAGAAAGCATGTTGGTGATAGATGATATTTTCTTTTGTTGATATTGAGATAATGTTGGTCAGTGTTCACTATTTATGTTCAGTTTACTTAAATGCTATTATTGGAACTTTGACCTAGCACCCCGTCATATGTTGCATGTTTCAACTAGACTAGTAGAAACCCCAACTTGGGCTAGTTTATTTATGCTTTAGACACTTCCACACATTTATTCGTTTTTCCTGGACTTAGAGTGTTCCTCGCCCGGGTAGTGGGCCGAGTAGTCAGGTTATTGTGGGATGCATGTTACACTCGTGCCTGGGGGCCGAGTGGAGTCTGATAGTTGTGTTTAGATCAGTACTAGTCTTGGGAGTCGTCTGAGTCAACGGTGGGTCCCGGCTGTCGAGAATTTCCAGCTAGTGAGTGAGAGATGTGATGTCGGTTACTGTCGATCTTGTTGATCGTGGATTTAGATTATAGCCTGCATGAGCCATATTGAGCTCGATAGAGATGCGCGGATACTTTCCTCGGTGGGGTTGCGCCCCTCGAGTGCCGCTCCGAAGGTGGGCCTGTTACTTGCTATCGCGACTTGTCGATGCAGTCCCTCTGGCTGGGCCTTTTTTAGGCAGTCACGGACGCCCTACGTAAGTCCAGTCCTCCGTGGATGTAATAGCAGTAGGTGGGCGCAGGTTTGACTGGACCCTATGTGGCAGTCAGTGTAGATTGGGTGATTGTTTTATCGAGAGATAGTAGATGCATCATGTTTCATCTGTATCACCCCTTGAGAATTTAGATAAAGGCATAGTAGCTGTAGAGTTATTTCCAGCCTTTCCTTCATAGTACTGCATCTGTTACTTTATGCCTCTAGTAGACTTAGTGGGCAGACCGTCGGGCTTGGTGGCGATACCCACTGAGAACTACGCGTCGGTGTAGTTCTCACACCCTCTGTCGGTGACAATTTTGTAGAGGCATCTTCGCCAGTTCCTGTCACGCCCCGGGATCGAAACTGCGACCCGGACCCGCCAACAGATCTGCCGCCCATACGGGAAGCCCCGTATAGACGAAGCGTCTAACCTACAAAAGAAGGATACTATTGTCACGCCCCGGGGGTTCAAACGCGCGGAAGGAGAGCCACCGATGCTCCCAGATCAGCGTAATATTTTTTTTTGAAAACAATTCCACCCCAGTGCGCACACAGACCCGCCGCATATACAAATTCACTCTGCAAACGGGCAGAGTCTCCTTTGTATATGCACGGCGTCCTGACTACATAATGCATCTCATACAGGCTTTAACCACACTAGATCGAGGCACAGGCACATTCAACATGCAAACCATACATTCTATCAACTCTCACACTTAGAAAAGGGCCGACTATTTTAAAAGGATAAATAATCACAGAGTTTTGAAAGCGACGCCCACCCGACGCCGATGTTTTAAAAATCCGTTTCAAAGCCACATAAATCCACAGAATTTTAAGAACGGCACCCACCCGATGCCTAATTTTTTAAAACCATTTTCGAAATCATATAAATCCCACAAGGTTTTAAAAACGGTGCCCACACGACACCCACGTTTTAAAAACAGTTTTCACAAACGATTTTTCTTGTTTTTTCTGTTGTTCGTAGTTTAAAATGGCCAAGTAAGGAAAAATGAACGACATTCATTCAACAAATATGAAAGAAGAGGCAACATCCACATCGATCCCACGGGGGTATCGCAATCCACAACTAACTAACATGAATAATAAAAGAACAAGGAAAGAAAAGTCACTGTGTCTGATGTCGCTAAAAGTCAGAACAACGCTCTCACGGCCTCACCAGCGCCCTAGCACTCGCCCCTGGACGAACCTGTCACAAAGTAGGAAGTCAGTGACTATAAAGGGAAAAGTAAGAGCATAAAGGCTATAAAACGGGCAAACCACTGACAACCGGAGCAACCCCCGCCTCAATGTGTAATCAACAGTATGCAACCCTGTGAAAAACAGACCGGGGACCTCCCCCGGCAACCACACCGAGCACCTACCTAGGAAACCCCTGCCGAGCACCTGCCTCGGCCGCCGAGCACCTGCCTCGGCATCACCGCTCACACCCTCCACCCACGAGGGCCCCCAATGCGTCACCATCACGTGGGGTACACGGGTCAACGTACCACTTTTCCGGAAAAGCACACCCTCGCGGTGGCCAAACCGCTGGTGTGCGTGCAGTCACACGAGCCTCATAGTCAGATATTTAGATGATTAATTAGATAAGTAATGTAAAACGGGGTCAGCATTGTGCATAAAGAATACTTTAAAGAAAACACCTTTGCCCAAACTTGCCTCCTACAATATACACCCTTTCCCAAATAACCCAGGAGAAAGTACCAACCTTGAAGAAGACCGGTGATCGGTTCGTCCGCGTTTGCAAGTCTGCCGAGCTTACGGCGTCCCGTGCCCTCGAAGGAACAAAGGGAATGCTAAGACTAGGTGACTAACGCCGAACGTCGACTAAAACATCGAAAACGGGAGACCCGACGCGATCCCAGGACACCGCGCGGCGAAGTTCCCCGCACGGCACCGACCCGTGCGGCGCGCACACAGCCTATGGACAGCCCCGCACGGCCCCAACCCGTCTGCAGCGGCCCCGCACGGCGCGCCTGCCGCGCGGCGCGCTGCCTGCAGGCAGCCCGAGCGGCACCAGCCCGTGCGGCGCCTGCCTGCGGGCAGCCCCGCGCGGCGCGTCTGCCGCGCGGCGCGCTGCCTGCAGGCAGCCCGCGCGGCACCAGCCCGCGCGGCGCCTGCCTGCCGGCAGCCCCGCGCGGCGCGCCTGCCGTGCGGCGCGCGGCCTGCAGGCGGCCCGCGCGGCACATGCCCGCGCGGCGCCCGCCTGCGGGCAGCCCCCGAGCGGCGCGCCGCCTGTAGGCGGCCCGCGCGGCACCAGCCCGCGCGGTGCCCGCCTGCGGGCAGCGCCGGCGCGGCGCGCCTGCCGCGCGGCGTGCGCAGCACCCACCCGAGCGGTGCCCGCCTACGGGTGGCCCCGCGCGGCGCCCCTGCAGCGCGACGGCGGCGGCGGCTTCCCCCGCAAGGCCGATCCGAAACGAAACCTACGAAAACCTAAAAAGGAAAACTCACCTTCGATCCGCCGGGGGAGAAGAAGAAGAAGAGGATCGTCCTACCGTTGCCCGATTGACCCCGCGAGCAAGAAGGCCTCCGTCCCTCTCCCGGTCTCTAACGTCCGGATCACCTCGCCGTCGTCTTGAAACGAGAGCGAAGAAGGGTTGGGTTCTCCGGTTTCCCCCTTTTTTTATCTTTTCTCGGGTCGAGATCGCGTGAAACCCTACAGGATGAAAAGAGGAAAAACCAAGGGAAAAACCCTAACTCCTCGGTTCATAAACCCAACCCAACGTGACAAAACGAGCGGTTCAAAGTTACCTCGAAAAACGTGTAGATCGTCCGCACGGATCCCGGAGCGTCTAAAAGACCGCAAACTTCAAAATTAATTTCTGGGAGATCCCGGGGCCGGAATTCAGAACCGATCGCACCACCGTTCCCCGTTTCGCGAGCTCTATCGCCTAAAAATACCCGCGAGCCCCAACGGACTATCCAAAAATAGTTGAAAATTAGCACCCGCCGGACCACTACACGTAGGAAAGAAAAGGAAAAACCAAAAAGAATAGCGGGTCTTACATCACTCACCACTAAAAACAAGTTTCGTCCTCGAAACTTAACTCTCGCCCGTGGCGAAAAGATCTGGATAACACTCCCTCATCTTCGACTCTAGTTCCCAGGTCACTTCACGTTCTTCCTGATTGCTCCAAAGCTCCTTCACGTAGGGGATTGTCCGATTCCGCAACTTTTTGTCTTCCCGTGCTAGGATCCGTATCGGTACTTCCTCGAAGCTCAGGTCCTCCTTAAGCTCGACTGCAGTGACGTCGAGCACCCGCGACGGATCGGGGAGGTACTTACGAAGCATGGATACGTGGAACACGTCGGGCACCCGATCAAGGTTCGGCGGTAGGGCGAGGCGATAGGCCACCGGGCCGATGCGCTCCAAGATCTCAAAGGGCCCCACATACCGTGGGCTCAGCTTGCCTCTCAGCCTGAACCGCTTCACCCCTTTTAACGGCGAAACCCGCAATAGCACGTGCTCCCCCACCTGGAACTCCAAGTAGCGGCGTCTCTGATCCGCGTAGCTCTTCTGTCAACTCTGGGCGGTCACCAGTCACTGCCTGATGAGGCGTACCTTTTCTTCAGTCTCTTCCACCAAATCCGGTCCCAAAAACTTCCGCTCTCCCAGATCGTCCAAACAGATCGGAGACCTACAGCGTCTGCCATACAGAGCTTCGTACGGCGCCATGCGGATGCTAGCCTGGTAGCTGTTGTTGTAGGCGAACTCCACAAGAGGTAGGTGGCGTGACCATCCGTCTCCCAAATCAAGTACACAGGCTCGGAGCATGTCCTCGAGGATCTGAATCACCCGCTCAGACTGTCCGTCCGTCTGCGGGTGAAAGGCTGTGCTGAAGTGTAGCTTGGTCCCCAAGGCCCGTTGTAGACTCTGCCAGAAGTTCGAGACGAACCTGGTGTCCCTGTCTGAAGTGATTGATGCCGGTATCCCGTGTAACCTTACAATCTCGCTAATGTAGACCTGAGCCAGTCGATCGCGCGTCCAGGTCGTGTGGATGGGCAGGAAGTGAGCTGACTTAGTTAACCGGTCCACAATGACCCAGATAGTGTCGTGTCCCTGTTGCGAACGCGGGAGCCCGGTGACAAAATCCATCGTGATTCGCTCCTATTTCTATTCTGGCACTGGTAGTGGTTGCAACTTCCCCGCCGGCCGCTGGTGCTCGGCTTTTACTTGCTGGCAGATCAGGCAATGCGCTACGAACCGTGTCACGTCCCCCTTCAGCTTCGGCCACCAGAAGGTCTGTCTGAGGTCCCTGTACATCTTAGTGCCCCTAGGGTGCGCCGCATAGAGGGCGCAGTGCGCTTCAGTCAAGATTTCCTTCTTTAGGTCTGGCAAATCGGGCACGCAAATCCGCCCTCGAAACCGGAGAGTGCCATCTGTCCCCACTGCAAAGTCTTCCTTCTGCTCCGGGGAAATCCTATCCCGTTCCAGTTGTAACTGTGGATCGGCACCTTGGCCTTCTCGAATCCTCTCGAACAAGGTAGGCACGACCACTAAAGACATTAGCTACTCGACCGTCCCTACCGGTACCACCTCCAACCTCAATCGCGAGAACTCCGCGATCAAGTCGTCCTGCTGGGTAATCATGCCCGCTGATGTCCCTTCAGTCTGTCCCTTTCTGCTCAAGGCATCCGCTACCACATTTGCTTTTCCCGGATGGTATTGAATAGTTAGATCGTAATCCTTCAGCAACTCCAACCACCGTCTCTGCCGTATGTTTAGCTTTTTCTGGGTGAAAAGGTACTTAAGGCTTTGGTGGTCCGAGAACACGTTATAGTGGACACCAAAGAGATAGTGCCTCCAAAGCTTCAGAACGAAGACGACTGCGGCGAGCTCCAGATCGTGCGTCGGGTAGTTCCGTTCATATTCTTTGAGCTATCTTGAGGCGTAGGCAATAACTCTCCCCTGCTGCATCAGTACACCCCCCAATCCGATCCGTGATGCGTCGCAGTAAACCTCAAAGTCCTCTCCAGGCGTCGGTAGCGCCAGTACCGGTGCTCTTGTTAGCCTCCTCTTGAGCTCCTCAAAACTTTCTTGGCATTGGGCCGTCCAAATGAATTTTTCTCCTTTCCGGGTCAGGCGGTTTAGGGGGGTCGCAATCTTCGAGAAGCCCTCGACGAAACGTCTGTAATATCCTGCAAGACCCAGGAAGCTGCGGACTTCCGTTACCGTAGTCGGTTGGGGCCAGTCGGTCACCGACTCCACCTTCTTGGGATCCACCGCAATTCCCGCAGCTGAGATGATGTGCCCTAGAAACCCCACCTCGCGAAGCCAAAACTCGCATTTCTTGAGTTTGGCGAACAACCTCTGTTCCCTGAGAGTCTGTAGAACGATCCGTAGATGCTCCTCGTGTTCCTCATCGGTGGGCGAGTAAATCAGGATGTCGTCGATAAAGACCACCACGAACCGATCCAGGAAGGGCCTGAAGACTCGGTTCATCATATCCATGAATACCGCTGGGGCGTTGGTGAGCCCGAACGGCATTACTGTAAATTCGTAGTGGCCATACAGGGTCCGGAAGGCCGTCTTCGGAATATCCTCGTCTTGCACTCTGAGCTGATGGTAGCCTGACTGCAAATTAATCTTGGAGAAGACTGTTGCTCCCCTCAGCTGATCGAAGAGGTCATCAATCCTGGGTAAGGGGTACTTGTTCTTCACTGTGATTTATTTATCTCTCGGTAGCCGATACACAGCCGCAAGCTTCCGTCCTTCTTGCGCACGAAAAGTACCGGTGCGCCCCAAGGTGACACACTCGGTCTGATGAATCCTCTTTCCAGAAGGTCTTCAAGCTGCGCTTTAAGTTCTTTCAGTTCTGCAAAGGCCATTCTGTAGGGGGCCTTCGTGATCGGTCGGGTGCCGGGTAGAAGCTCGATCGGAAAAACAACCTCCCGTTCGGGGGGGCATTCCCGACAGTTCGGTAGGGAAGACATCTGGGAAGTCCCTCACAATCGAGATGTCGGAGAGTGCCGCAGAGGGTCTCGTGGCCAAGTCCACCGACGCCAAGTAGGCCACGCACCCTCCCTCGATCAGTTTCCTGGCTCGCAATGCTGGAATGATGGAGGAAAAGGAAATGCTCTTGCATGCTAGGTACACGTTTGCTGGAAACTCTGGGTACTGTAGACGCACCTGGCGCTTCTCACAGTCGATCACTGCTTGATACCACGTGAGCCAATCCATTCCGAGTACTACATCGTACTCCTTTAACGGAATGACCACCAAATCCCAGGGGCAAGAAAGCCTCCCCAACCTTATCGGGCAGGACGGTATAAGGTTGCGGGCCTCCAAGGGTCCCCCCCGCGGTTTGGACAGACAAAACACTAGGTAGGGGTCTCTCCTCAAAACCATGTGACAGTGCAAAATCGCAAGACATAAACGAGTGGGTTGCTCCGGTATCGAAAAGGGTTCTAGCACGGTAAACAGAAATAAGAGTGATACCTGCGACGACGTCCTCAGACGGGTACACCTCCTGGTGGTTCATCGAGTAGACCCGGCCTCCTGATTGTGGCGGTCTGTCCCGTGCTGGTCGAGGTGCTGGTGGTCTGGGGGCCGATGTCATCGGGGCTTTCCCTCGCCCCGCGTGCTGAGGTGCTGGCGCGGAGGCTGCTGAAGATGCTGCGCCTTGGTTCATGGGGCAGTTGAAGCGGAAATGCCCATGCTTGCCACACCGAAAACAGTGGTCCTGCCTCTTGGAGCACTCTGTTACCCGATGTGCCCCGCCGTAGATAACGCAAGGCCTATCGTCTGATCTCTGTCCTCCCGAAGGTGCGCTCCTGGTCCTTTGCTGGGGTCTCCACCCTTTGGAGGGTCGACTCCCACTGGAAGAGCCTCCCCCGGAAACGGCTGAGACCGCTTCCTGTCCTCCTGCTGAGAAGGGCCATCCCCTTGAGCGCGTGTAACGGCGAAGCCGCGCTCCACAATGGTGGCCCGGTCGACCACCTTCTAGAAGGTATGCAAATCCGCCGCTTCCACCACTTGAAAAATGTCGCTACGCAGTCCGTCCATGAACAGTTGAGCCTTGTGAGACTCGTCCCGTATGACGAAAGGGACGCAGTTCGCCAGTCTCACAAACTCCCTCTGATACTCCATGACCGTTCAGTTTCCTTGTTTAATGTGGTTCAGATCGTCCTCAAGTTGCCGCTTGACGCTATTGGAGAAAAACGCCCCGAACAGCTCCCGCTTAAAGGTAGTCCACGATGGGAGGGCGGTACCCTTTACGGCATTAGGGCGAACCGTCTTCCACCACATGCGGGCGTTCCCCTTGAGAAAGTGGACGGCCAAGGGAACCCGCTCATGCTCTTCCATCAGTAAGTCCTCAAACAGCTTCTCCATTGTGTCCACCCACTTTTCCACCACCCAGGGGTCCGTCGTCTCCCCCTCAAACACCGGCGGGTCGTACTTCTTAAAATCTGCAAGATTGGCTCGGACACGGTCCCGTTCGGTCGGCTGGACAGACCCTTCCCCCGTGGTGGTGGCGGCCACGGCGGGAGAAGGCGTCACCACGGTCTCCACCGCGGTACCCCGGGCCGTGGTTCCCGGCGTCGATCCCGCTGCTGCTGCCGAAGGGGCTACCTCTGGCACCGTCCGTTGGGCTGGCGGTACCTCGGGTGCCTCGGCCTCCATCACCGGCGGTCCCGTCGCTGGCACAGTTGGCCCCAGAGGAGGGCCCTGGGCGGCTACCACCGTCGCAGTGGGCAACTGCTGCTGCTGTTGCTGGGTCAGTTGGCGCACGTGATCCGTAAGAGTCGCCAGCTGCCCCGCCATCTCCTGTAACTGCTGTTACGGAATTTGAGTTGGCGTATTTCGTGAATGTATTAAGTCTTGAAGATTGAAGATGAAGAAACTTTGGATCGTATACCTCAATCTCAAGAAAGAAGAATTCAAAAGGATCAGGTACGTTTAACTAAAGAATTTTGATGATCCGAATACTTCTTATAGTGTAGAAACACCTGAAAGAGGTTTTAATTGCTTAAACATCAAAAACTGGACATGGAACAAGTTCAGGATCCGGATCGTGGCTTGCAATCCGGATCCCGAAGGGTGTTGGTTCATACACTGGTTCAATCCGGATCGCAGGCTCCTCTGATCCGGATCCCGAACATTAGTTTTACCTGCTTGCTTCCTCGATCCGGATCAGGAACTGCAATCCGGATCCCGAACATGATGTTCTGGTAAAACTGTATGAACGATCCGGATCGGGGACTACGATCCGGATCCCGAACAAGCATTTTTCTGGAAACCGTCTTTTGTGCTTCTGCAATCCGGATCGCCAAATCCAATCCGGATCGCCGTCGGTAATTCTTTCCAGAAAAGGCTGTTTTTGATCCGTATATTCTTCCTAGGGTTTCTAACCTATAAATAGGCCCTGTATTCATTTTCTAGGGCATCCGCAGTATGAGCTATTACAAAAGAAAATAGCCGAAAAGAAAAAATCCACATATATAGAGAAGAAAGGAAATCAATAGATTTATTCTATGTTTCTTCATCTATATTGATTGATTTGATTCTAGGTTTTCCATACTCACATTTTGAGTAGAATCAAATCAATGAATACTTAGATAGTATTTTCGATCTATCTTTAATCTAAGTATTCGGCGGATCATCACCACCCAAACAAACAACGATTTACCCCAAAATCGGCGCGTGGACTCGCGTGGCCTTGTGGATTCAAGGTGCAATCGCTCTCGTGGATTCGGAGCGAGGTACGTTCGTGGATTCGAAGCGTGCCACTGGGTGAAGACCGTGGATTCGGTCGGACGTCGTGGACTCGACGTTGGACGCTGTGGATTCAGCGTTGGGCGCGGATCGTGGATTCGAGAAGCGTCGTGGAGCGAGCGGGAAGATCTACTAGGAGCGTATGAAAAAGGTTGAGTCGTCTGTGAGTACGGTATATCACCTTGTACGTGGTTTAATTCTAGTGGATTTCGCCGTGTTATCGGTCCCGTGGTTTTTTACTCCGGTTTGGAGTTTTTCCACGTAAAAATCTTGCGTGTTCTTTTATTTTTCCGCATTGGGTTTATTTACGCAATGATTTTTTGAGTGTTTATTGTTTACACCTATTCACCCCCCTCTAGGTATTTTTTCCCCTATTTAGATCCAATTACTTATAACCCATCAACTGCTGCCTCAGGAGCTGGTTCTCCGCGGTCGCCGACGCCGCTGCGTCCGCCCCTGCATCCTCGGTGGTAGATCTAGTTCTGGCCATTATCTGAACACAAGCACAATACCAGTTACTTCTAGACTAAAGTAAAGTAACACCTCAAACGCTGGCACTAAAAGGGATTATACTAATTTCTCCTCCCTCACGAGCACTCGCGTTCTACTTGTCTACACAATGTTCACTTTATTAATCAGTAGCTAGAGTATTACGCCCCGTGGATGTTGGGCCCCGACTATTGTGGTTAAAGTTCACTCTCTGATACCATCTTAATCTGTCACGCCCCGGGGGTTCAAACGCGCGGAAGGAGAGCCACCGATGCTCCCAGATTAGCGTAATATTTTTTTTTGAAAACAATTTCACCCCAGTGCGCACACAGACCCGCCGCATATACAAATTCACTCTGCAAACGGGCAGAGTCTCCTTTGTATATGCACGGCGTCCTGACTACATAATGCATCTCATACAGGCTTTAACCACACTAGATCGAGGCACAGACACATTCAACATGCAAACCATACATTCTATCAACTCTCACACTTAGAAAAGGGCCGACTATTTTAAAAGGATAAATAATCACAGAGTTTTGAAAGCGACGCCCACCCGACGCCGATGTTTTAAAAATCCGTTTCAAAGCCACATAAATCCACAGAATTTTAAGAACGGCACCCACCCGATGCCTAATTTTGTAAAACCATTTTCAAAATCACATAAATCCCACAATGTTTTAAAAACGGTGCCCACACGACACCCACGTTTTAAAAACGATTTTCGCAAACGGTTTTACTTGTTTTTTTTGTTGTTCGTAGTTTAAAACGGCCAAGTAAGGAAAAAGGAACGACATTCATTCAACAAATATGAAAGAAGAGGCAACATCCACATCGATCCCACGGGGGTATTGCAATCCACAACTAACTAACATGAATAATAAAAGAACAAGGAAAGAAAAGTCACTGTGTCTGATGTCGCTAAAAGTCAAAACAGAGCTCTCACGGCCTCACCAGCGCCCTAGCACTCGCCCCAGGACGAACCTGTCACAAAGTGGGAAGTCAGTGACTATAAAGGGAAAAGTAAGAGCATAAAGGCTATAAAACGGGCAAACCACTGACAACCGGAGCAACCCCCGCCTCAATGTGTAATCAACAGTATGCAACCCTGTGAAAAACAGATCGGGCACCTCCCCCGGCAACCACACCGAGCACCTACCTCGGAAACCCCTGCCGAGCACCTGCCTCAGCCGCCGAGCACCTGCCTCGACATCACCGCTCACACCCTCCACCCACGAGGGCCCCCAATGCGTCACCATCACGTGGGGTACACGGGTCAACGTACTACTTTTCCGAAAAAGCACACCCTCGCGGGGCCAAACCGCCGGTGTACGTGCAGTCACACGAGCCTCATAGTCAGATATTTAGATGATTAATTAGATAAGTAATGTAAAACGGGGTCAGCATTGTACATAAAGAATACTTTAAAGAAAACACCTTTGCCCAAACTTGCCTCCTACAATATACACCCTTTCCCAAATAACCCAGGAGAAAGTACCCACCTCGAAAGAAGACCGGTGATCGGTTTGTCCGCGTTTGCACGTCTGCCGAGCTTACGGCGTCCCGTGCCCCTGAAGGAAGAAAGGGAATGCTGAGACTAGGTGACTAACGCCGAACGTCGACTAAAACATCGAAAATGGGAGACCCGACGCGATCCCAGGACTCCGCGCGGCGAAGTTCCCCGCACGGCACCGACCCGTGCGGCGTGCACACAGCTTGCGGACAGCCCCGCGCGGCCCCAACCTGTCTGCGGCGGCCCCGCACGGCGCGCCTGCCCGCGGCGCGCTGTGTTGGGTTGTATGTAATAATGGATCTAAATAGGGAAAAAAACACCTAGAGGGGGGTGAATAGGTGTAAACAATAAACACTCAAAAAATCATTGCGCAATAAAACCCAATGCGGAAATATAAATGAACACGCAAGATTTTTACGTGGAAAAACTCCAAACCGGAGTAAAAAAACCACGGGACCGATAACACGGTGAAATCCACTAGAATTAACACACGTACAAGGTGATATAACGTACTCACAGATGACTCAACCTTTTACCATACGCTCCTAGTAGATCTTCTCCGCTCGCTCCACAACGCGTCTCGAATCCACGATCTGTGACGCCCCCAATAGTCCCACATCGAATATGGATGGAATTGTGATTGGGTTTATATGAGACATGGACACTAGTAATAATAACTGGGCTTAAGCATTTTGGGCTGTGGTGTGGGCCCAACGAGTTATTATTGCTAGTGGGCCGGGTCGTTACATTTGGTATCAGAGCCAATAACCAGCCGGAAGTGTGTGGCGAGTCTCGGCTGAGTCTGGGTCTAGATGACAAGGCTAGCGAGACGAGTCTCACATCGCCTGGTGATCTTGGGCTGCTGTGTGTGTGTTTGGACTGACGAGGACGTCAGGCCTAAACGGGGGGAGTCTGTGACGCCCCCAATAGTCCCACATCGGATGTGGATGGAATTGTGATTGGGTTTATATGAGACATGGACACTAGTAATAATAACTG
Source organism: Tillandsia fasciculata (assembly GCA_029168755.2). Classification (NCBI taxonomy): domain Eukaryota; kingdom Viridiplantae; phylum Streptophyta; class Magnoliopsida; order Poales; family Bromeliaceae; genus Tillandsia; species Tillandsia fasciculata. The sequence continues at coordinate 15,848,618 of CM054939.1, read as the reverse complement.
GGCTTAAGCATTTTGGGCTGTGGTGTGGGCCCAACGAGTTATTATTGCTAGTGGGCCGGGTCGTTACACGATCTGTGTCCAACGCCGAATCCACGGCGTCCAACGTCGAGTCCACGACGTCCGACCGAATCCACGGTCTTC
>CM054939.1:15759477-15848377 GCA_029168755.2 Tillandsia fasciculata | reverse complement strand
GCACTGTCAAAGTCCCACAGCGGACAATACCAAAGGTGGCAGCTATACGGTCCACAGGTCCAACTCAGTCACTCTGCCCTGGGTACAAAAACTACTACTGTTGTTACATAATATTCACCTCCCAAACAACTGTTGGATTTAACATACAGAATTTCCGCTGCAAAGATGGCCAAAAATCACCTGCTGGAAGTCCTCAGAAAAATCCGAATAAAATATCCCTGCGATCTACGCGTCGATAGTCTTCGAAACGACTACCTGCACGCCAAAATCCGATTATCCTACGCTGAGAAATAATCCCGGCAAGAAACGCACCTCCAACCCACCTGTAGAAAATTTCCCCAGATTAACATTCGGAAAGAGAGAAGATTCTCACCTTCGAGGCAATCTCCTAAATTCGAGAAAAATACAGCAGATTCCTCGCGAAAGAGTAATGAATTTAGGCTCTTGAATCCCCCGATCCGATGCCTGTAACGCGAAGTTATGGCCAAAATACCGCGTCGCTGTCCAAAAATCCGCAAAGAAAAAAGAGGAAACAGAAAGCTCAAATACCTCCAAAATCCGAAATTAATTTGGGAAAACTTTGATATCAAAATCAAAGTCCCATACCTGTCGTGCGGCCAACGCGCAAAAATCGTCGAAAATCGGGTGTCGGATAAAAGCCAGGAGAGTCTGCCGCACCGAGAAGACGCAAAACGGGTCGAAGATGAACTAAGCGCGCCGCGCGGAAAATGGCCAACCTCGGAAACCGTTCACCACCACAACTCCGGGAAGCTACCGTTGGAAAGATCTCTGGCAGGGAAGAATTCTTGTTAAGGCCTCACTGCGAAATTCCCACAGAAATGGTGAAAAATGGCCTAAACCGATAAACTAGCCTAAATCAGCTTATCGGTTCCCGGATCCAACCCGTTAGCCCGGCTGATCCGGCGCGCCCGGGTCGACCAGACGCCGTCCAACCACCTGGGCGCCCGCCAGTACCCCCAGAAGACGGGTATGGCCAGTGCGGGCCTCTGCGCGCTGCGCCGCGTGCCCCCCTCGCACAGCCGGCGGGGCGACGCGGTGGCGACGCTGGGGCGCCAAGGGTCCACGCGTAGGCCGCTTCCGTCGCCCCCGTGTTGGGTTTAGGTTAATAAGGATCTAATAGGGGAAAAAACACCTAGAGGGGGGTGAATAGGTGTAAACAATAAACACTCAAAAAATCATTGTGCGATAAAACCCAATGCGGAAAAATAAAAGAACACACAAGATTTTTACGTGGAAAAACTCCAAACCGGAGTAAAAAACCACGGGACCGATAACACGGCGAAATCCACTAGAATTAACACACGTACAAGGTGATATAACGTACTCACAGACGACTCAACCTTTTACCATACGCTCCTAGTAGATCTTCCCGCTCGCTCCACGACGCTTCTCGAATCCACGATCCGCGCCCAACGCTGAATCCACAGCGTCCAACGTCGAGTCCACGACGTCCAACCGAATCCACGGTCTTCACCCAATGGCACGCTTCGAATCCACGAACGCACCTCGCTCCGAATCCACGAGAGCGATAACACCTTGAATCCACAAGGCCACGCGAGTCCACGCGCCGATTTTGGGGTAAATCGTTGTTTGTTTGGGTGGTGATGATCCGCCGAATACTTAGATCAAGATAGATCGGAAATACCATCTAAGTATTCATTAGTTTGATTCAACTCAAGATGTGAGTATGAAAACCTAGAATCAAACTAATCAATATAGATGAAGAAACATAGAATAGATCTATTGATTTCCTTTCTTCTCTATATGTGGATCTAAGGCCGTATAAAATGATATTTGAAAATGACGGCTCTATTTGGATGCCCTAGAAATGAAATAGGGCCTATTTATAGGTTAGAAACCCTAGGAAGAATATTCGGATCAAAAACAAACTTTTCTGGAAAGTTTTACCGACGGCGATCCGGATTGGATAAGCCACGATCCGGATTGCAGACGCACAGAATGCAGTTTCCAGAAAATCACCTGTTCGGGATCCGGATCATAATCCACGATCCGGATCGTTCATACATTTTCACAAAACATCCCATTCGGGATCCGGATTGTACAAGCTGTGATCCGGATTGCAGCAATGTATGAACGAACACCTTTCGGGATCCGGATTGAAAGTCCACGATCCGGATCCTGAACATGTCCCATGTCCAGTTTTTGATGAATAAGCAATTAAAACCTCTTCCAGGTGTTTCTACACTATAAGAAGTATTCGGATCATCAAAATTATTTAGTTAAACGTACCTGATCCTTTTGAATTCTTCTTTCTTGAGATTGAGGTATACGATCCAAAGTTTCTTCATCTTCAATCTTCAAGACTTAATACATTCACGAAATACGCCAACTCAAATTCCGTAACAATCTCCCCCTTTGGCGGTTTCGTGACAAAACACAAATCCACAAAGAAAATTCAAAAAGATATTTTTGTTGCTATCACCATACAACAAAAATTTACAAAAGAGTTCCAGAAATTAAAAACATGAGATAAACTCCTAAGACAGACTCTAGACTTAGACATCTGTAACTCTGCACACAGAAAACATTCTTGACAAACAAAATCGTTAGATACCTCAAGAATTGGAACATACAAAAACCAAGTACAGAGATAGAGTTTATCTCATCATGACATTTAAAAGAATCAGATATGTGAAAGAAACATAGTTAAAACCAACATATCTTCTAAGCAGTCGAAAACCAAATGTCAAAGTATGTTAGTCCAACATCAACTTGTTAGTCATATTACATGCCCAAATAGTTAGTCGAATAGTTAGTATAGAAGCATGTCACAAATCACAAAAGAAAACCAAAGTTGAGTTGAGATTCATACTTACCTTGATATCATCGATATTCACAATCATTGTTCAAAGTTCATCATTGTTCATTGTTTTCGCTAACTCTCTCCCCCTTTTTGTCACAAAACAAGCCAAAACGTAGCATGAGCTACAATATGTAAGGAGAGTAACCAAAAAATAGAGTTCTAAAAGTATGCACAAACTGAGAACTAAACTAAACAAAGAGGAAAACGACGTCCTGTGAAAGCTAAGAACTAAAGTAGATAAAGTGACCAGAAGGTGTTGCTCAGTCTGAAGAATCTGAACTAGTACAGCTTAGCTTGCTCAAAATCCCTTTAAGCAAGTTCTTAAAATTTGAGTATTTTTTCTTGATCTTCTTGTGTTCAGAAGAGATTTGCTGAAGCTCTTTCGATATTCTGTCTTGTGTAGCAGAGAGTCTTTGTTGTTCCTGACGAATCGATTCCAAAATCTCTGTCTCAGTTGTCCGTGTCTTTGAGTAAGATGGACGCTGTCTAGATGCAGATGGTGCATCAGGTCCTGCAGTCCATGGTGATTCAGTTTGCAGAATTCCAGAAAGTGAGCGTGCTCTGGTGAGAGGCCCACTATGCTGACTCGTACTTCTTTGAACATTTTCTTCTTGTATATTGTTTGGTCGTGGAGGCAGATTTCATAAGTCTTTTCCCTTTGGTGAATTCCTGTCTCTTCATCAATTTTTCCGCTGAACATCCTTGAAGAATTCGTCCCATTCTTCCGTATCGTAATCCGAGCTGTCTTCATTGGCTTCTTTGGTTTGTCTCGAGTTGAGACCCTGGTTCTTCTTTTAACAGATGAACCCCCAGGCATCATTGCGACCAGTACAGAATCAACCAGGAGAATGCCATTGATTCTAGTGCTTTGAGTTTAAGAAAGTGTCCTGTGAAAACCAACTCAAGAACATATGAAAAATTGTCAATTTTGAAAAATTTGAAAACATTGTACCTAGACAATCATAATCATATAGAGAAGCCAAGAATCAAATTAGTTTTCCAAAAAGAATTTTAAAAATAGATCAAATCCATGATTTACAAAAATTCCTCTTTTATGCCCTAAAACCGAATTTTTAGAAATCGAAGCCTAAAAATCGTTAATCAAGTGAAATCCCAGCATAAAAGTAAAACTAATTGACCCAGAGTTCTTATTTCAAAAGAAATTTGATCAAAAACCATTCACAAACGAAAAAATTCCAACTTTTCAACTCACGTTTGGTGAAAAACCATAAAAACTGTGAAAAACCGAGTTTTGATCATGAAAACTTACTTGAATCCGAAGAACTTTGAGTTTTGAAGCACCAGGAAGCAAGAAATCTAGAGAGAGAAACTCTAGAAGCTTGAAAACCAGAAATTAGGGTAAAGAAATCTCGAATCTGAAAGTTTCTATATAGAACCCTAGCCGTGATCCGGATCGGCCGAGAATGTGATCCGGATCGGCCACACGCAGGAAAAATCCTGCGTTCGGGATCCGGATCACTTGCCACGATCCGGATCGGCTACACCTTTTTCTTCAGAAAAATTAAGAAAAATACAATAAAATCCAGAAAAAGTATGTAAGCACTTTATCATGTCAACTTTAAACAAATGACATCGTTTCATACAACAAGAAATAGATTATGAAAAATCTATCAAAAATATCCAAAAATGAAACGAAGATTTACGAAAGTTAAAACACTTAAAGTTGAACAACTTCAATTACATCTATCTTGATCCTATGTGTAATGTCTTTATCAAATCATCAATTTCAGTAAAGAAAATGAAGTACCAAGATCAATAGATGTTTGAAATCCCAGATAAGTTAGATAATATATCTAGACAATCTGTTGAAGGAGTGGCTCTTTGAGCATCTTAAATCAAAAATCCCACCTTATACCAACCATGAAATACGACTGAGTCAAGTATTTCAATATGAGTTTTATCAACAATTTTCAAACAAAAGTTTGCTTTTCATTCATGGAGTATCTTTTTCTTTCATTTTCTCCATGTGGTGGTAGTTTTCACACTCCTCATTGGGATGTAACTCTTTCCACATCTTTTGAGCATTTCACATTTCATTGACTCCCCCTCAATTGGCTATCAATTATTTAATATATAAAGTATTCAACCAAACCATTGATCTCGAATTCATACTCGACTAAGCAATCAAATATGATAATGACTATACCAAGAGATCATTGAGAGAGAAATTGACTTTGATCACAGAAAGATGGTTTAATTAACGTAAATGATCATTGCAACATTGAAACATTATGACATCAAAAACATAATAAATTTCTAAATGCATAAAAGGATGCAATTAAAGTCAATTATGATATATGCTCAATTAGTGTGCTATGTACAGAACATAGATAAAGAACAAAACAAAAACAAGAACAAAAACAAAACCTAATCTAAGCAAAGGTTTCAAAAGAGTTTATTTCAAGGAAAGCATGCCAATTGCTTTTCGCAAGTGAATAAAACGTTTTTGATCCAAAGGTTTTGTTAAGATGTCGGCTAATTGATCCTCAGTTGAAATATATGACAGTTGAAGAATGTTTGATTCAACTAGCTCTCTAAGAAAATGATATCTAAGTTCAATATGTTTTGTTCTAGAGTGCAACACAGGGTTTTTAGAAATGTTAATGGCACTAGTGTTGTCACATAAAATGGTTACCGAAGATGTTGAAATTCGGAAATCGCTCAACACGCTCTTCATCCAAATCAATTGGGTTGAGCAACTTCCTGCAGAAATGTACTCCGCTTCGGCAGTCGAGAGTGCTATGCAGTTCTGTTTTTACTGTGCCATGCAACAAGGCAGTGGCCAAGATAGAAGCATGCACCACTCGTGCTTTTCCGGTCATCCACCGATCCAGCCCAATCGGCATCTGAGTATCCAACAATATCCAAAGTCGTTCCCATAGGATACCAAATTCCGAAATTGATTGTACCTTTGATATACCGGATGATCCGTTTCACCGCTTTCAGGTGAACCTCCTTCGGTGCTGATTGATATCTCGCACAAATCCCAACACTGAAGGATATATCCGGGCGACTAGCCGTGAGATATAGTAGACTTCCAATCATACTGCGGTACAGTTTCTCGTCTACATTCTCACTTTGTGATTCACTTCCAAGTCCCTTATGGCTAGTTCCCATTGGAGTTGGAAAATCTTTAGAATTTTCAAGATCAAACTTTTTGACCAACTCCAGTGCATACTTGGATTGACACAAGTGAATTCCTTCATCGTTCTGCTTAACTTGTAATCCAAGAAAATAATTCAATTCGCCCATCATGGACATCTCAAATTCGCTTTCCATGGTCTCCGCGAATTTAGAAGCATCATTATCTCTCGTTGCTCCAAAAACAATGTCATCAACATAGATTTGAGCAACTATGAAATTGTTTTGATAATGCTTCACAAAGAGAGTCCTGTCAGCTCCCCCTCGAGTGTAGCCCTTTTCCAAAAGGTGCTTTGTCAACCTTTCGTACCATGCTCGCGGTGCTTGTTTCAGACCGTAAAGAGCCTTTTTCAGTCGAAAAACATGGTTAGGTAGTTTATGATCCACAAAACCTTTCGGTTGAGCTACATAAACTTCCTCATTTAAAAATCCATTTAAAAAGGCGCTCTTAACGTCCATTTGAAATAATCTGATTTTAAAATGACAAGCGATCGCAAACAATATACGAATGGACTCGAGTCTAGCTACAGGGGCGAAGGTTTCATCAAAGTCTATACCTTCTACTTGAGAATAGCCTTGAGCAACTAACCTTGCTTTGTTCCTGATGATAGTACCTTCTTCGTTTTTCTTGTTCTTGAAGATCCATTTGGTACCTATCACATTGTGTTGCTTCGGAGGCTTCGTCAGTTCCCAGACTTTGTTTCGCTCGAATTGATGGAGCTCTTCCTGCATTGCTTTAATCCAATAATCATCTTGGAGAGCTTCATCAACATTCCTTGGTTCGATTTGTGATACATAGCATGCAAATCCGCAAACCAATTGTCTCCGTGTTCTAACTCCTTCTTGTGGATCTCCAATTATGTTCGATTCAGGGTGATCCTTGGAGATGCGTAACGTTTGAGGTAGAGGAGTAGGCGGAGGTACACGAGATGATTCCTGCACATCAGATAAGCTTGAAGAACCGTTAGATGCATCAACATTATTATCGAAAGAATTGTTAGAAGAAGATGCATTAGCAGGTGTATCATCATCAAGAGAGATATCGAGGGTAGATTTTTCAGATTCAAAATGAAAAGCTTCATCTACCTTAACATTTATCGATTCTACGATCGTCTTAGATTCTAAGTTAAAAACTCGATATGCTCTACTGTTTGTAGAATAACCTAAGAAAATCCCTTCGTCACTTCGAGAGTCAAATTTTCCAAGATTTTCGCGATCACGCAAAATAAAACACCGACTCCCGAAATGCGAAAATATTTGATGTTAGGTTTTCTACAAAACCATAGTTCATATGGTGTATTAAAAGTCCCCGGGCGCAAGTACACTCGATTGATAACATAGACAGCCGTGTTCACCGCTTCAGCCCAAAAATATAAAGGAAGGTTCCGGCTATGAAGCATAACACGAGCCATCTCCTGTACGACCCTGTTCTTGCGCTCGACTACACCATTTTGTTGAGGTGTGTAAGGTGCAGAGAATTCATGTTTAATGCCGTTAGAAGAGCAAAAATCAATGAATTTGGAATTTATGAATTCCCCACCTCTATCACTCCTAACTCGAGTAATCCTTTCATTCTTTTCAATCATAATACGATTGCAAATTTCGAGAAAAGAATCAAAAGTATCAGCTTTTTCTTTTAGAAAGGCTACCCAAGTATATCTAGAAAATCATCAACCAACAAAAAAATATACCATTTACCTCCCAGAGATGGTTGACGAGTTGGCCCCATTAAGTCCATATGCAAAAGTTCCAAAGGCCGTTTTGTACCTATGTGGTTCAAATTCTTGTGTGCAGTCCTAGACTGTTTTCCCTTTTGGCAACCGCCACACACAAGGTTTTGTTCAAAAGAAAGTTTCGGAACCCCTTTGACCACATCTTTATTTGAAATTCTAGCAAGTTCCTTAAAGTTTATGTGACCTAGCCTTTCATGCCAAAGTGTTTCATTTTTCAAAGATGCTAGGTTACATTTTTCAGAAATCTTAGAAGGAACTACATAACAGTTGTTTTCTGATCTAACCCCCTTTAAAAAGAAAGCATGGTTCAAGTCAGTTACAGTGCATTTATCAGATGAAAAATTAACTGAATAACCATTATCACACAGTTGACTTATGCTTATGAGGTTAGTCTTTAGGCCATGAACAAATAATACATTATCTAGAACCGGGCCATCTGGAATAGCTACCGTTCCCTTTCCAACAATTTTGGAAGACCGACCATCTCCGAAAACAACAAGTCCTCCGGAGTTTTTCTCAAATGTTTGAAAACAGTTTTTATCGCCGGTCATATGACGGGAACACCCGCTATCCAGGTACCAAGACGAACTATCATATGCATGCAAAGAAACATTGGTAGCAAGACAGGGAAAGATTTCACCTTTGCGCACCCAAACCTTTTTGGAGTGCGTCGGTAATGGTCGTGAAGTTGATTTCCTAGGTGAGAGCGTCTTGCTTGAAGAATTGCTGCTCCTTGATGATGTCGTCTTGAGCGGTGTACTACCAAGGCTCTTTTCCGTCAATTTGATTGGAGTTGTTTCCGAGGAATAGCCCTTTTGGTAGTTGTTGCAAGATGTTCTTGAGGTGTGCGTTTGGCTCCAGTCTTGCAGTTTCTTCTGATGTGCCCTGAAATGCCACAACGAAAACATACCTTGGATCTTGTCGATTCCGAAGAAGATGTAGTAGGTTCGTTGTCGTTGCTTGGCGTGAACACCGGTGTCGGAGGAGGAGATACCGACTGAGGCACAAATACCGTACCACTCGAACTTGGAATGTCTCCAGTTTGAGTGTATCCGAGGCCGAACTTGTTTCTTTGACCGAGACCAAGAAGTCTGTCCAACTTACTCCTTCCAGAAGAAAATCTCTGTAAGTCATCCTTTAGTTGGCGTATGGTCTCGTCATTTCCAATTTTTCCTGTCGGGCCTCGCCGTTGAGCTTCAAGAAGTAATTCGCTTTGTTCACCATGTCTACATAACTCTTCTCGAAATGCTCATTGGACTCTTGAAGGGAAACATTTGTCTTAATCAGATTGTCCCTTTCCACTTCAAGATCGGTTGAGATAGAGGTTACTCTTTTTACTTCATCTTCAAGATCCAGTAATCTCTCTTTCAACCCCTTGTTTTGTTTAGCCAGTTTCTTTGAATCCCTCAAAAGCTTATGGTAGGCTAAAACAAAATCTTCACCTTCCGAATTATCTGACTCATCGTCCGTTGCAATCTTTTCCACAGTGGAGTTGGACAATGACTCGGATGTACTTGCCATTAAGCACATGAAGGGAGAAGATGTAGTGGACGCGTGGAAAGCTGTCGCGTTGTCTTCTTCATCACTTGACGATGACTCATTTGACGTGGAGTTGTCATCCCAAGTAACTACTTGCATCGCCTTCTTCTTTGCCGGATTCTTGTTGGGACATTCCGTTGCTATGTGGCCGTAGCCTCGACATTTGAAACACTGAACTTGTCCCTCAGAACTTTTCTTATCCTTTGAGAAGTTCTCTGGCTTCTTGACTTGTAACTTGAAGGACCCTTGCCTTTCTTCGACTTTCCGAAGGATTGAGTTTTGCTTGAATTTCCCCTTCGAAAGTTGCGGCGAAACTTCCTTGTCAAGAGAGCGAGCTGCTTCTCAAAGTCCTCCATAGAAATGTTCTCGTCGTCGTCCGAGGAGGATGAATCCGCGTCTTCTTCTTTAGTTGATTTCAATGCGTAACCTGAAGACTTAGAAGAGGATGCCTTTCCAGAAGAATAGTTAGTAGGAAAAGTCATTTCATAAGTTTGTAAAGCACCTACTAATTCTTCTACACGCATTTCGTCCGGGTGTTTAATTGTTTCAATGGCTGCAACCTTCGGGCGAAATCGTTCAGGAAGAGTTCTTAGAATTTTTCTTACAACTTTAAATTCTGGAATCTTCTCTCCCAAGTTAGCACATGAGTTCACGATGTCTTGCAATCGTGTGTAATAGTCAGTGAAGGATTCATTCTCTGCCATAGAGATAGAGTCAAACTTGCTCGTGAGCATTTGCAGTTTCTGAATCTTCACTAAGTTAGTTCCCTCATGCGTAACTTGAAGAACATCCCAGATTTCTTTCGCAGTCTCACATGCCGAGACGCGAGAGAACTCAGTTTGTGACAAAGCATTAAATAGAGCATTAATCCCTTTGCCATTGTAAGAAGATAAGTCTATCTCTTCCTTGGTCCATTTCGACCTAGGTTTTAAGGTGCGAACATCATCTAAAATTTCAGTTGGATTAGACCATCCTAATTCAATTGATTGCCACACCCTTTCGTCGATGGAAATTAAGAAAGCTTTCATCCGTACTTTCCAGTACGCATAATTAGTTCCATCAAAGAAAGGGGGTCGATTGATGTTTCCACCTTCAACCATTGTTTACAACCCTATTCCCGCTCTGATACCACTTGTTGGGTTTAGGTTAATAAGGATCTAATAGGGGAAAAAACACCTAGAGGGGGGTGAATAGGTGTAAACAATAAACACTCAAAAAATCATTGTGCGATAAAACCCAATGCGGAAAAATAAAAGAACACACAAGATTTTTACGTGGAAAACTCCAAACCGGAGTAAAAAACCACGGGACCGATAACACGGCGAAATCCACTAGAGTTAACACACGTACAAGGTGATATAACGTACTCACAGACGACTCAACCTTTTACCATACGCCCCTAGTCGATCTTCCCGCTCGCTCCACGACGCTTCTCGAATCCACGATCCGCGCCCAACGCTGAATCCACAGCGTCCAACGTCGAGTCCACGACGTCCAACCGAATCCACGGTCTTCACCCAATGGTACGCTTCGAATCCACGAACGCACCTCGCTCCGAATCCACGAGAGCGATAACACCTTGAATCCACAAGGCCACGCGAGTCCACGCGCCGATTTTGGGGTAAATCGTTGTTTGTTTGGGTGGTGATGATCCGCCGAATACTTAGATCAAGAGTAGATCGGAAATACCATCTAAGTATTCATTAGTTTGATTCAACTCAAGATGTGAGTATGAAAACCTAGAATCAAACTAATCAATATAGATGAAGAAACATAGAATAGATCTATTGATTTCCTTTCTTCTCTATATGTGGATCTAAGGCCGTATAAAATGATATTTGAAAATGACGGCTCTATTTGGATTCACCCTAGAAATGACCATAGGGCTATTTATAGGTTAGAAACCCTAGGAAGAATATTCGGATCAAAAACAAACTTTTCTGGAAAGTTTTACCGACGGCGATCCGGATTGTATAAGCCACGATCCGGATCGCAGACGCACAGAATGCAGTTTCCAGAAAATCACCTGTTCGGGATCCGGATCATAATCCACGATCCGGATCGTTCATACATTTTCACAAAACATCCCATTCGGGATCCGGATTGTACAAGCTGTGATCCGGATTGCAGCAATGTATGAACGAACACCTTTCGGGATCCGGATTGAAAGTCCACGATCCGGATCCTGAACATGTCCCATGTCCAGTTTTTGATGAATAAGCAGTTAAAACCTCTTCCAGGTGTTTCTACACTATAAGAAGTATTCGGATCATCAAAATTATTTAGTTAAACGTACCTGATCCTTTTGAATTCTTCTTTCTTGAGATTGAGGTATACGATCCGAAGTTTCTTCATCTTCAATCTTCAAGACTTAATACAATCACGAAATACGCCAACTCAAATTCCGTAACACCCCGCTCACCGCTGATGGGCCCCGTGGGCCGGGAGCACCAAGGCCCGCCAATGCCGCTGTGCCACGTGTCCTGCACCCGGTCCACGCGCCGCTCCGCACTTTTCCCTGGACCGAGCGCGCGCACCCGCCAATGCCGCGCTGCCACGTGGCCCGCCCCGCGGTCCATGCACCCGCGCGCTTCCTCGTGGACCGAGCGGCGTGGGCGGCCAATCCCGAGCCGCCACGTGGCGCCGGCCGGTCCACGGTCACCCCCCATGCACCCGAAAACCCAGGAAACTTCGGTAGCCCGTTTTTGGTCATCCGGACTCCAATTTGGCAAAACAATAGCCGTTTTCAAGTGTTTTTCCGGTGCTGAATCCAATTCTACCATCTGTTCGGCCAAAATCCTTCCCGAAATTTTGGCAAACACAGTCGAAGGCCAAAACAGTAAAGATACATCTCAGGTCCAACGGTAGCACCTCTTTGATGCACCTTGGGCAGATACCCCAATAGGTGTTCACAGCTGTAGATTCAGTCGAAAAACTGACGGAACCTCTCCCTGTCCGCCCAAGGCTAAGCAACAAGATCATGTACAAGAATCACCCAGGAATTAATTCTAGATATACACAATCACAACGAGAGCACAACCAGTGCTAACAAGAACATAAGAGCAAGGTACGAGTATATAACAGTAAACATACAAGCAACAAAGAGAGAAACTCTATCTATTACAACCATTGCATTCGAGCATATGAATAATACATAGATCACATCCAAAACATCCTCACCCTATACAACATCTACTCTCAAAATGTAAAGACAAGGTGACAAGAGCTATAGATGTAGGGAGGCTGCTACCAACGTCTCTAGGGCGCCAAGCCCTTACCGCGATCCTCGCCGGGAGTACCTGTACTCGGCCCTGTAATAATAGTGGGATGAGAACTATGGTCCATAGTTCCCAGTGGGTTCGGCCACCGACTCCACCGGTCTTCCCACTAGGTCCAAGAGGGCAAAGCAGATAGATAGATAGATAGATATATCTGAAAACTGTAAATGCAGTAAATAACTACACTACTATGCCCAACACGGAAAAACATGTATGCATGCTCAGGGGAGAGATATCCAAATATATCACTATGTCCAAGAAGTACTATTTCATACTTGTTCTCTAACTCATTTTCAAGAAGTGTGGTTTTTAACACTTCATCTCAAATCTCACGGCACACCCGAAGGTTGCCCACGGCTCACTATCACGACGAGGGAGACTATGTCTCAACCTACCAATCGAACGCGTCTGCGGGACCTGACTGTCCCTCGGGGTGGCGTGCCCCGTGACCAACTCCGGAGTAGGCGGCCGTAGAGGAGCGACCTCCACCAGCCTAAAACAGACTATGAGCATGATCCAATCCTCTCCACACGAGGATACCCTATCTATAAGGCTAATGGCAACTGAGATCCCTATAGATAATACACAATCTATGTCTCACAGGTGTCATGATAGGTTTACCTACACTACTTTTCATATGCCACTCGTTCATTTATTGTGTGGTGTTCACAATTTCTACATATATGCCACTCGTTCATTTATTGTCGACTCACAAGTCCAACACCCAATCCGCACTATAGGATTCCTCGGTATCGACCCAATCTTTCCCAATCCACATATTAGCATAACATTTGCTAAATATCTATATCAACCGGAAAGTATAAAGATGGCAATACATACTATCCTACAATGCAATGGTGCGATATGCAATAGTGTAAGTGGCTAAGACATAGAGAGAAGCCCAACGGCTTCGGTAAAAGCACCACCCACCTCGGGTCCTTGGCTCGGCTCGGCTCTCCAAAAAAATCTACGAGAGCACCGGTCTCGATCACAAGGGTCGCCTCAAGTCGGATGTCCTAAACAAGTCCAAAACGGCCTATTAATAACCTCCAAGCACTATGCTTAGTGTTTTCACGTGCGCGCAAAAGCGCCGACGAAAGACGACGAACTTCCACGATTTGTGGCCTGGATCGTCAAGGGTTTACCCAAAACCCCTCCATGATGGAAGGATTCCATTTAAATCCCCCACCAAAATTACTAATGTAATTATTTCTCTTTTTGCCTCAAAAGTCCTAGAGCGCGTATTTCGGCTCTAACTTTTCGACCGTTTGACGGAATGTCGATCCGTCTTCGCCAACACGTTTCTTTACATAGTAATTGGGTTTCCAAGGTTCAAATGAGATCAATCCCATGAAAATCCAAAAACTCCTCTTTTAACCCTAGGTTTCATATACACATTCATTATGATTTTTCCACGATTTTCGCCGATTTCTTCGACAAGAATTCTTCTAAGATCATATAGATTTTAGATCTAAAAACATTACGGCAAAACCAAATTTATTTTTTACAAAACTCACCTCAAAGAGCTAGGATTCCAAGCTTTTCTTGGTTCAAAAGCTCGCCCTCGCTCGCCTTAGGCTTTCCGCAAATCGCTCCGCGATTTCGTGCGCGTTAGATGAGAAATTTAGAGAGAGAAGGTGAGGTGAGAAGGAACGAGAGAGCCTTCCATGGAGGTGTGCTCTGTATGTGTGCGTGCGTGGGGTGCGTGAGTGGAGAAGAAGAAGAAAAGGGTAAAGTTGTTTTATGCATAAAGGACCCCCCACAATAGTGTTAATTTACTATTTAGTCCAATTTTATCTGATACTTGCCTGCGGAACCCTTCTGGATGTCCGTTTGTGCTCAAATTTGACGGGCAGGCTCATCTCAACTTAATTTATCACGAGATATTTTAAATTTTCAGTTTGGGCTATTTTTGGGTCACCAAAAGTCTCGCTGTACTTAAAATCGCTGTCAGGTACCTTTCTCACTGCTCGGGTATCCGATTGATGCGAAACTTTTATTGTAACCTTAAAACATAATTACGAAGCTCCCGTAATTTTCTCAGAATTTTTCGACACTGTTGGCGGAGCCCGTTCTCACTATCTGGCATCCGATCAACACGAAACTTTTTCTGTGGCCTTAAAATAATATTACGGAGCTCCCCGAATTTTTTTGGAATTTTCCGACACTGTGAATTTTCTGCTAATTTATCTGCCCCGTCTCTCACAGAAAATATTAAATCTTCTGTTTTCGCTCCGATTTCGGCGCAGGTCATTTTCAACCTATATTATGCTTCTATGAGTCCAATAAAAATAGTATCTTACACTATTTTTATTTTTATTTATATAATAATTTTTCCGACTTACTATATCCCACCGTAACTTCTATATTGTATTCTTTTAAAAGTTGAACTTGCACATTTTACCTATGGTTAATTAGGATTTCTTTGAATTAATTGGGCATATTCTACTTAATGTCTAACTTCTACTTTTAGAAGTTCGGTATCCTACATTCTTCCCCCCTTAAGCAATTTCGTCCGCGAAATTGAAATTTAATGCAATTCAACCGAATCGAAATTCATACCTCTAATTCATCTCCTCGAAGAGATGAGGATGGTGCGCCCTCATCGTTTCCTCAAGTTCCCACGTGGCTTCGCGATCGTCGTGATTGCTCCACCGGACCCTGACATAAGGAATCTCGCGGTTCCTCAATTTGCGCACCTCCCGAGCAATAATCGCCACCGGGAACTCCTCATAGCTCAAGTCATCCTGAAGCTCCGGCGGCTCATATAGCATCGCATGCTCCGGATCGGGTACATATTTGCGGAGATTGGAGACGTGGAAGACGTTATGTACATCCGCCAACTTCGGCGGCAATGCAAGCCGGTACGCCACCGTTCCCACACGCTCCAATATCTCATAGGGGCCAATATAGCGGGGACTTAGTTTTCCCCGCACTCCAAATCGCTTCACGCCCCTCATGGGCGAAACCTTCAAGAAGACGCGGTCGCCCACCGCGAATTCCAAATCCCGCCGACGCTTGTCCGCGTAGCTTTGTTGCCGAGATTGCGCCGTAAGCAATCTTTTGCGAGCAAGGCGGACCTTCTCCTCCGCCTCCCGCAAAATGTCCGGCCCGAACTCCGTGCGCTCGCCCACATCACTCCAATAGATAGGGGATCGACACTTCCGTCCATAAAGAGCCTCGAACGGTGCCATCTCCAAACTAGCGTGATAACTGTTGTTGTAGGCGAACTCGGCCATCGGCAAGTACTTGCACCAACCGCCCTTGTAATCGATGACGCACGCCCGCAACATGTCCTCCAAGGTCTGAATGGTTCTCTCTGTCTGACCATCAGTCTGAGGGTGAAAAGCGGTGCTAAAATCGAGCCGTGTGCCAAGGGCCTCCTGCAGATTCCTCCAGAAATGCGAGGTGAACTTGGGGTCTCGGTCCGATACAATCGACTTCGGCACCCCGTGCAGCCTCACCACCTCGTCAAGATATACCTGTGCCAACTTCTCTCCCGCCCAGGTGGTGTGGACCGGCAAGAAATGTGCCGACTTGGTGAGACGATCCACAATCACCCAGATCGAGTCGTGGCCTCCTGTTGAGCGAGGCAACCCGACGATGAAGTCCATAGAGATGTCCTCCCACTTCCACACGGGAATAGGCAAGCTTTGGAGTTTCCCCGCCGGGAGTCGACGCTCCGCTTTTATCTGTTGACATGTAAGGCACTTTGCCACGAAGCGCCCAATGTCCGCCTTCATCCCCGGCCACCAATAGAGCATCTTCAACTCGTGGTACATCTTGGTGCCACCAGGGTGCTCGGCATAAGGTGACCGATGCGCCTCTCGCAATATCAGTTCGCGGAGCTCCTCATTTTCCGGCACACACCAACGGTTCCGAAACCGAAGTGTGCCATCGGCGTGTACATGGAAATCGCCGCCTTTGCCCTCCTCGATGTCACGCCGCACCTTTTGGAGACTTGAGTCGGAAGGCTGCACATTCTTGATCCTCTCCAACAAGGTCGGCTGAATAATAAGCGTCATCATTAGGGCCGGCACCCCGGGAGCGACTACCTCAAGGTTCATCCGCCCCATGTCCAAACATAACGGCATTTGATTCGTGACGTCCATAGCGAGGTTCCTCGCCGTCTTTCTACTTAGTGCATCGGCGACCACGTTTGCTTTGCCGGGGTGGTAAAGGATATCGACATCATAATCCTTCAGCAGCTCCAACCACCGCCGTTGCCGCAAATTGAGCTCCTTCTGGGTGAATAAGTACTTGAGGCTTTTGTGGTCGGTGTAGATCTCGCAATGTGCACCATACAAGTAGTGCCTCCACAACTTCAGCGCGAAGATCACCGCCGCCAACTCCAAATCGTGAATGGGATAGTTCTTTTCGTGGTCCTTCAACTGGCGGGATGCATAAGCGATCACTTTTCCGCCCTGCATCAGGACACACCCCAGACCCAGATAGGATGCGTCGCTATACACCACGAAGTCCTCGCCCTGCACCGGTAAGGCGAGAATAGGAGCCGACGTCAACCTTTTCTTCAATTCAATGAAACCCCGGTCGCATTCGTCGCTCCAAACGAACTTGACGCCCTTTTGCGTCAGCCGAGTAAGTGGAGTCACAATCCTCGAGAAACCCTCCACGAACCGTCGATAATACCCGGCCAAGCCCACAAAACTGCGGACTTCCGTGACATTCGTCGGGCGCGGCCAATCCCTAACCGCCTCAATTTTCTTCGGGTCAACTGAAATCCCCCCCTCAGAAATAATATGCCCGAGGAAAGCCACCTCGCGGAGCCAAAACTCGCACTTCTTTAGTCTTGCAAATAGCTTCTCCTCCCGAAGGATTTGAAGCACTATCCGCAAATGCTCCGCGTGCTCCTCGTCGCTCCGCGAATAGACCAAAATGTCGTCAATGAAGACCACGACAAATCGGTCCAAGTACTCCCTGAACACACGGTTCATCAGATCCATGAACGCCGCCGGGGCGTTAGTAAGCCCGAAAGGCATGACCGTGTATTCGTAGTGACCATAGCGTGTGCGAAACGCCGTTTTCTGAACATCCTCCGGCTTGATTTTCAACTGGTGGTAGCCGGATTGGAGGTCAATTTTGGAGTACACCAGCGACCCTTGCAATTGGTCAAACAAGTCGTCGATTCTGGGTAACGGGTACTTGTTTTTGATGGTAACCTTGTTCAACTCCCGATAATCCACACAGAGTCGAAAAGAACCATCCTTCTTGCGCACAAATAATACCGGGGCTCCCCACGGCGATACACTTGGCCGAATGAACCCTTTGTCGAGAAGATCCTGCAACTGATCCCTCAACTCCTTCAATTCTGCCGGCGCCATACGATACGGGGCCTTCGAGATCGGCGCCGTCCCGGGAATCAAGTCTATGATGAACTCGATCGCCCGATCCGGCGGCATCCCCGGTAACTCCGCGGGAAACACATCAGGAAACTCCCGCACCACCAATAACTCCTCCATGATCGGAGTCGCACGGTCCACCTCCACAACGGTCGCCAAAAATGCCGGGCAACCGCTATGGACCAACTTCCTCGCTCTCGTCGCCGACACCGTTGCAACGAAGCACGAGCTTTGATGAGCTCGATAGATAACCTCCTCCTGTCCCGGCTCCCGAAAAGTGACCAACTTCCTCCTGCAGTCGATCACAGCGTGATACTTCGAGAGCCAGTCCATGCCCAAGATGACATCGAACGCCTCCAACTTCTTGAGCTCGAGCAACCGGACGGGCATAATCCAGTCGCCCACTTGCACCGGGCAGGATAAGCACCCCGTGTAAGTAATAGATGACGACTCCGGGCCTTCGACTCGCCACTTGCCCGTTGCCTCCAAGATAATACCATGAGTGCGTGCAAATGATCCGCTAATGAATGAATGCGTAGCACCTGTATCAAAAATTGCCCTGGAGCGAACTCCATGTATTAGAACCATACCTGCCACGACACTGGGCTCCTCGATGTCGACAGGATCCTGGGCCTGGGCCTGAACGGCGAATACCCGCCCGCTCGGCGCCGATCGCGTCATCTCCTGCTGCCTAGGAGCCATCGCGCGCCCCGCAGAGACGGGAACATAAGGAGCGCCTCCATAATGAACAGGGGTTGCCGGAGTCGACGCAGTTGAGGGGGCACGCGAACCCCTCGCTGGGCACTCTCGGCTCATGTGCCCCTCCTGCCCGCAGCTATAGCATCTGCCCTCACGCTGCCTGCACTGCTGCACCCGGTGGTCCCTGCTACCGCATATAATGCAAGGCCGTGGTCCCTGCCTCCACGGCTGCGATCTCGGTTGCTTCGGGGGCCTCCTGGAGCTAGACTGTGCCCCCGAACCACCGCCCTGGCGCTTCTTGCCCTTATCCTTGGACCCCGCCGCCATCTCGCGCTCCTCGCGCACATGGGCATCCCCGTGCTCTGCCCACAGCGCTCGATCAAGAACCTCGGCGTAGGTCGTGAGCTTGAACAGCTGCACGGCCCGGTAGATCCAGGGCTTAAGCCCCCGCAGAAACCAATCGGCCCGGTCCGCATCGTCGCGAACAACATCGGGAACACAGTCGATGATGTGGGTGAACTCCTCCTCGTACTCCATCACCGAGCGATTTCCCTGCTGCAGCTTGCGGAACTTTTCCTTCATCACCCGCTTATCGGCGTCGGGAAAGTAGTGCCCGTACACCGTCCTCTTGAACTCCCCCCACAACATCGGAGGAAGATGCGCGGGTCGATCACGCTGCACCCGCTTCCACCATACTAACGCCGGTTCTCCAAAACTATGCGTGGCCAGGGGCACCTTGTCCCTTTCCAGGACAGGGAGATCTCCAAAGATAGTCTCCATAGCGCCTAACCACAACTCCACTACCGCCGGCTCCATCTTCCCTCCCTCGAAGGTCCGAGGTTTGAACTTTAGGAACTGCATCAGAACTGCCAATGCGCGCTCCCGCTCCGCCTTTTCCGCCGTCATATCGGGTGTAGTAGAACCCGATGCCGCCAGAGGCGCACTCCTCGGAAGGGGGCACGCCGACAGTGGAACGGCCCCCACGCCCTCACCCTCAACCGCTCCCGGCGCGTGAGTCGAGGGTGCAGGCGGATCACGGCTCCCAGCCGCCGTCGCGGCCGCCAACGCTGCCTGCTGCTCCAACAGTGACTGGAGCTGCTCCAATTGAGCCCCCTGGCGCTGCATCGCGCCTACCAAAGCAGCGACCTGCTCTCGCAGCTCCTGCACCTCGCCAGATCCCGACTGCTCGGGCGCCGCTGGAGGCGGCACCGGAGAGGACCTACGAGTGTGGCGTCTCCCTGACATTCTTTCCTGGAAACAAGAACTTAGTCAGTTAGTTTAACCCGATAGCTCCTTAGCATTTACGAAACTAGACAACTCAATAATAAATCGGGCGGAAGCATACAAGCATACTAGTCCTAGACCCTTAGCATCATGCCGTCGGCCGCCGACATAACACTTCGTGTCACCGAACAAGCACACTTGAATCCGTCTCTATTCTCAATTAGAGACATATAATCTTCTTTGACCCAATCGATTTCACTTCCGCCAACGTCAAGGGTTCACGTTTCACTCACGTCCCTACAACCTTAGGGTTTACCAGCCTAGGGTTTCCTAAGTCATCCTAGACTCTCTCTCTTTACTTGCTCTTATCTTGCTCTGATACCACTTTATCTGTCACGCCCCGAAACTGCTACCAATTTGGCATAGTTCGGGCGCGCTGAACAGACGCCGAACGGACAGAACCTCCCCTGTCCGCCCAAGGCTAAGCAACAAGATCATGTACAAGAATCACCCAGGAATTAATTCTAGATATACACAATCACAACGAGAGCACAACCAGTGCTAACAAGAACATAAGAGCAAGGTACGAGTATATAACAGTAAACATACAAGCAACAAAGAGAGAAACTCTATCTATTACAACCATTGCATTCGAGCATATGAATAATACATAGATCACATCCAAAACATCCTCACCCTATACAACATCTACTCTCAAAATGTAAAGACAAGGTGACAAGAGCTATAGATGTAGGGAGGCTGCTACCAACGTCTCTAGGGCGCCAAGCCCTTACCGCGATCCTCGCCGGGAGTACCTGTACTCGGCCCTGTAATAATAGTGGGATGAGAACTATGGTCCATAGTTCCCAGTGGGTTCGGCCACCGACTCCACCGGTCTTCCCACTAGGTCCAAGAGGGCAAAGCAGATAGATAGATAGATAGATAGATATCTGAAAACTGTAAATGCAGTAAATAACTACACTACTATGCCCAACACGGAAAAACATGTATGCATGCTCAGGGGAGAGATATCCAAATATATCACTATGTCCAAGAAGTACTATTTCATACTTGTTCTCTAACTCATTTTCAAGAAGTGTGGTTTTTAACACTTCATCTCAAATCTCACGGCACACCCGAAGGTTGCCCACGGCTCACTATCACGACGAGGGAGACTATGTCTCAACCTACCAATCGAACGCGTCTGCGGGACCTGACTGTCCCTCGGGGTGGCGTGCCCCGTGACCAACTCCGGAGTAGGCGGCCGTAGAGGAGCGACCTCCACCAGCCTAAAACAGACTATGAGCATGATCCAATCCTCTCCACACGAGGATACCCTATCTATAAGGCTAATGGCAACTGAGATCCCTATAGATAATACACAATCTATGTCTCACAGGTGTCATGATAGGTTTACCTACACTACTTTTCATATGCCACTCGTTCATTTATTGTGTGGTGTTCACAATTTCTACATATATGCCACTCGTTCATTTATTGTCGACTCACAAGTCCAACACCCAATCCGCACTATAGGATTCCTCGGTATCGACCCAATCTTTCCCAATCCACATATTAGCATAACATTTGCTAAATATCTATATCAACCGGAAAGTATAAAGATGGCAATACATACTATCCTACAATGCAATGGTGCGATATGCAATAGTGTAAGTGGCTAAGACATAGAGAGAAGCCCAACGGCTTCGGTAAAAGCACCACCCACCTCGGGTCCTTGGCTCGGCTCGGCTCTCCAAAAAAATCTACGAGAGCACCGGTCTCGATCACAAGGGTCGCCTCAAGTCGGATGTCCTAAACAAGTCCAAAACGGCCTATTAATAACCTCCAAGCACTATGCTTAGTGTTTTCACGTGTGCGCAAAAGCGCCGACGAAAGACGACGAACTTCCACGATTTGTGGCCTGGATCGTCAAGGGTTTACCCAAAACCCCTCCATGATGGAAGGATTCCATTTAAATCCCCCACCAAAATTACTAATGTAATTATTTCTCTTTTTGCCTCAAAAGTCCTAGAGCGCGTATTTCGGCTCTAACTTTTCGACCGTTTGACGGAATGTCGATCCGTCTTCGCCAACACGTTTCTTTACATAGTAATTGGGTTTCCATAGGTTCAAATGAGATCAATCCCATGAAAATCCAAAAACTCCTCTTTTAACCCTAGGTTTCATATACACATTCATTATGATTTTTCCACGATTTTCGCCGATTTCTTCGACAAGAATTCTTCTAAGATCATATAGATTTTAGATCTAAAAAGATTACGGCAAAACCAAATTTATTTTTTACAAAACTCACCTCAAAGAGCTAGGATTCCAAGCTTTTCTTGGTTCAAAAGCTCGCCCTCGCTCGCCTTAGGCTTTCCGCAAATCGCTCCGCGATTTCGTGCGCGTTAGGATGAGAAATTTAGAGAGAGAAGGTGAGGTGAGAAGGAACGAGAGAGCCTTCCATGGAGGTGTGCTCTGTATGTGTGCGTGCGTGGGGTGCGTGAGTGGAGAAGAAGAAGAAAAGGGTAAAGTTGTTTTATGCATAAAGGACCCCCCACAATAGTACTAATTTACTATTTAGTCCAATTTTATCTGATACTTGCCTGCGGAACCCTTCTGGATGTCCGTTTGTGCTCAAATTTGACGGGCAGGCTCATCTCAACTTAATTTATCACGAGATATTTTAAATTTTCAGTTTGGGCTATTTTTGGGTCACCAAAAGTCTCGCTGTACTTAAAATCGCTGTCAGGTACCTTTCTCACTGCTCGGGTATCCGATTGATGCGAAACTTTTATTGTAACCTTAAAACATAATTACGAAGCTCCCGTAATTTTCTCATAATTTTTCGACACTGTTGGCGGAGCCCGTTCTCACTATCCGGCATCCGATCAACGCGAAACTTTTTCTGTGGCCTTAAAATAATATTACGGAGCTCCCCGAATTTTTTTGGAATTTTCCGACACTGTGAATTTTCTGCTAATTTATCTGCCCCGTCTCTCACAGAAAATATTAAATCTTCTGTTTTCGCTCCGATTTCGGCGCAGGTCATTTTCAACCTATGTTATGCTTCTATGAGTCCAATAAAAATAGTATCTTACACTATTTTTATTTTTATTTATATAATAATTTTTCCGACTTACTATATCCCACCGTAACTTCTATATTGTATTCTTTTAAAAGTTGAACTTGCACATTTTACCTATGGTTAATTAGGATTTCTTTGAATTAATTGGGCATATTCTACTTAATGTCTAACTTCTACTTTTAGAAGTTCGGTATCCTACAGTTGTTCTGTCACGCCCCGGGGGTTTTATTTTAGCGGAAACGGTACACAAAGGTAAGCGTAAGGCGCGTACAAAATTTTTCTTTTAAAACCTTCTTCCCCGGCGCGTGCCCAGACCCGCCACATATACAGATTTACTCGAAAAATCGGGCAGAGTCTCCTCTGTATATGCACGGCGTCGCGGCTATTACAACCGTCACACACAAGCAATCATTTAAATTTAATCACAACAGTTTGAGGTAGCATGGTGCATGAAGACTAAACAATACCCGTGGCCAGTCAAGTTGAAAGTATAAACTCACTATTTTGAAAACAGGCCCACACGGCCTTAGGTTTTGAAACCAGTTTACGAAGTCCTTTTTCTTTTGCTTTCTGGTTGATTTGTTTAGAAAACGGCCAACCGGGAATGATAAAGGAAAAGAAAGTACTCAACATCCACACGACCCCACAAGGGTATCGAGAACCACACAATAACTTACAGTTCCGAATGAAATGCAATGCAGAGAGAATAAATAAAAACAGCATACTAGGGTCCCTCAGCCCGACTGCTACCACCTCGGCCTCACCGTCGCCTACCTCTACCCCCTGGAGGTACCTGTCACAGAGTGGGTAGTCAGTGACACTATCATAAAAACAGTACTAAGCAGTAAAGTAGTACCAAACCATAAAGTGAGACTAGCTGGGGCAATCCACTTCTCTCAAACGGGTAACACCTGTATCACCTGTAACACCAGCAATACCTGTAACACCTGTAACACTTTTATCACCTTTACCCCTGTAACACCTGACCGCGTCGGGATCCAATCCCGGCGGTCCCACACCTGACCCCATCGGGATCCAATCCCTTCGTCGGGTCCCACACCTGACCCCATCGGGATCCAATCCCTTCGTCGGGTCCCACACCTGACCCCATCGGGATCCAATCCCTTCGTCGGGTCCCACCGCTCGCACCTTCGTGCCTCAAACCCCACACCTACGGGGGCCCCACTACGTCACCTCGTGGGTAAACACGGGTCAAAGACCGCCTTTCCGGAAAAGAGCACCCTTTGCGGTGGCCAAACCGCGGATGCGCGTGTCGCACTCGAGCATAGTAACAAAACACGGGGTAATATAGTAAATCATAGAAGCCGTCAGTGTTAGTACAGGTTAACATAATATTTAACATCCTCCCCGAAACACTAACATTACCAAACCTCGGGAGAAAAACCCACACTGTTTCAATCCAAGCACAAGGTCCATATAAAGTTTAGAACATCCCTTCTTTTTCTATATTTTCTTTTACTCTTTGTTCTAAACGTTAGCACAGTCAAACAAGTAGTGCCTATCACCCTTCGATCTTTAACCCCAAGTACGCACAAGATTGAACCCACCCAATTTAGTAGAATTAAAAGCAAGGACTGAAAGCAACAACCCACCTTGTTGTCGCGCTCCTGACCGATGTTAGGTTCTCTCGTGTCTCGGGTACCCGCCCGGGCCTACACGAATCTCGATTTCGTTGGCTAGGGTTGATCTAGGGGATGATCGTCCTGTTCTTGGGTGAAGGGTATGCCGGCGTTCTTCCTTCTCCTCACCTGCTCCGCCTTGCTTCTCCTCTCGATCGATTGGGGAAAGGGTACGCTCGGTTGGGAAACTGGAAGTTTGGGGAAATTGTGTTTCCTTTTTCCGTTCCTTTGGGGTTTCGTACGTAGGGGGGTTAAGGGGAGTTGTGGGGAGTTGTGGGGAGTGGCCGGTAGTTGGGGAAGTAGTGGGAAGTTGGGGCGGTTAGTGGGGAAGTGGTGGGAAGTTGGGGGAAGTAGTGGGAAGTTGGGGCGGTTAGTGGGGAAGTGGTGGGAAGTTGGGGGAAGTAGTGGGAAGTTGGGGTGGTTAGTGGGGAAGTGGTGGGAAGTTGGGGGAAGTAGTGGGAAGTTGGGGCGGTTAGTGGGGAAGTGGTGGGAAGTTGGGGGAAGTAGTGGGAAGTTGGGGGAAGTAGTGGGAAGTGGTGGGAAGTTGGGGGCGGTTAGGAAAGGGAATTAACCAAATTTAAATCAAACGCGGGTAATTAACACGGGTACGAATCGGGGTCCGGTCCGCCTCAAAAACCGTGCTGGTTGCCTGAATCGTTAGCCAACTTCCGGAATTTATTCCGGGAGATTCCGGCGTCGGAATTCAAAACCGATTTCGCCGCCGTTCTCCGTTTCGCGAGCCCTATCAACTAAAAATACCCGCGGGCCCTGACGGTCGGTCCGGAAACAATAAATTATTCGATCACCCTCCGAGTCTAAATGAAATAAATAAACCAAAAGTGGACCCTAGCAATTATTTTAAACCGGCGGTTACTACATCACTCACCTCTTAAAACGAGTTTCGTCCTCGAAACTCACTCCTGGTTCTCGGTAAAGAGATGGGGGTAACCCTCCCTCATCTTCGCTTCCAGCTCCCACGTCGCCTCCCGCTCCTCGTGGTTGATCCAGAGCACTTTCACGTAGGGGATGACTCGGTTTCGAAGTGTCTTGCTTTCTCTTGCTAGGATCCGCACCGGGGTTTCCTCGAAGCTTAGGTCCTCCTTGAGCGTCGAGACGTCCAGGACATGCGACGGGTCGGGAAGGTACTTCTTAAGCATCGAAACGTGGAACACATCGTGAATCCGATCGAGGTTCGGTGGTAGGGCAAGGCGATAGGCTACCGGGCCAATCCGTTCTAGGATCTCGAATGGCCCCACGAACCGCGGGCTCAGTTTGCCTTTTAACCCGAATCGCTTGATTCCCTTCGACGGCGAGACCCGCAAAAACACGTGTTCCCCCACCTGGAATTCTAAGTCGCGGCGTCTCCGATCTGCATAGCTCTTTTGTCGACTCTGGGCGGTTAGTAAGCGCTGTCTGATGAGGCGCACCTTCCCTTCCATTTCCTCTACCAAATCGGGTCCCAAAATTTTTCGTTCTCCCAAGTCGTCCCAACAGATCGGGGATCGGCAGCATCTCCCGTATAAGGCTTCGTAGGGTGCCATCTGAATGCTGGCCTGGTAACTATTGTTGTACGCAAATTCTACACGTGGCAGGTAACGCTCCCAACCGATTCCCCAATCAAGTACACAGGCCCGAAGCAGGTCCTCTAACGTCTGTATCACTCGCTCTGACTGCCCGTCTGTTTGAGGGTGGAAGGCTGTGCTGAACTGCAACTTAGTCCCTAAGGCTCGTTGCAGACTCTGCCAAAACTTTGATACGAAACGCGTGTCTCTGTCTGATGTGATCGATGCCGGTACTCCATGTAATCTCACAATCTCGCTGAGGTAGGCTTGGGCCAACCGCTCTCTGGTCCAAGTTGTGTGAATCGGCAGGAAGTGTGCTGACTTAGTTAGCCGGTCTACCACAACCCATATCGTGTCATGTCCTTGTTGTGAGCGCGGAAATCCGGTGACAAAATCCATGGTGATATGGTCCCATTTCCACTCCGGTATCGGTAAGGGTTGTAACTTTCCAGCCGGTCGTTGATGTTCCGCCTTTATTTGTTGACACACCAGGCAATGAGTTACAAATTGAGTTACATCTCTCTTCATCTTGGGCCACCAGAAGGTCTGCTTGAGGTCCCTGTACATCTTTGTGCCTCCTGGATGCGCTGCATAAGGGGCGCTGTGTGCCTCGGACAGAATTTCCTTCTTCAATTCCGGGGTATCCGACACGCAAATCCGCCCGCGGAAACGTAGGGTGTCATCGCCTTCCAAAGAAAAGTCCCCTTCCTGATTCAGCGAGATCTTGTCTCTTACGAGCTGTAAGTGCGAGTCTGCCTGCTGTCCCTCTCGAATCTTTTCTAGCAATGTTGGCTTGACCGCCAAAGTTAGAAGTTGCGCGATCGTGCCCGCTGGCACTACTTCCAACCCTAGTCGTGAGAATTCTGCGATTAAGTTGCTCTGCTCAGTTATCGCACCTACCGATCCTCCTAAGTCAGTTCCAACACCTATAGTGTAGCGATCAGAAGTGGTCTAACTAGATATCCCTGAAGTCAAACCTATCTCCTTATGGAAGAAAAAAAGGAAGCGCCATATAGGGGTTCAACATGTGTGTCAAGTAATCATACCAAATCACAATCTAACTGCACGTGTCCATAACCTGCTAATCACCCTCACTTGAATCAACCACCTATGCCTGTCCTAAAATCCTCAAATGATGTTCTCCCACAAGACGTCTCACACAATCGCACTATGACGGTACATCCCCACCCCCTTAAGCAAGGTTAAACGCTAGAACAACGTCCATGAAGCATGTAAGAGTTCCAACATGTCAGATTTCCATCATAATGTTTTCCACATGATAGGCTCACAATGATCTAGTTAAGCATGCATATCCATTAGGTGACCATTCGACATGTCCAACAAAGGGCTCACTCTACTATTCCTAGTGGTTATAACAGAAAAGAGAAGTAAACTACCCATAAAGACCATCCTAACCCAGATCCGACATCCGATCACTGCCTGCTATCCCCTGTTCTGGGATTCCTCATCACTGCTTCCCGGGGCAGCTGGGGAGATCCGTTCACAACCTGTGGGCCAGTCTCGTTCGGCGAGGCGGGATGGGGACTCGGTATCCGAAGAGTCCGTCAGGCGTAGGTCGTCCGGTCTCGGAGCCGGGGGTCTGGTGACGGCCGGCTTCCGGGGGCAATCGTAACGCGTGTGGCCCGGCCTGCCACACCGGAAGCAATGTCCGTTCCGCCAAGGGCAATTCATCATTGGATGCGCACCACCGCAAATGACGCAGGGCTTTGGTGGTTCCGGTCCCTCCCCCGTCGCCTGCCCGAATTTCGGCCCTTTCTTCTGACGTTTGGTTGCTCTGTCGCTCGGGTACGGGCCTCCTGTTGGGCCGGGGTAGGGGTGTGCCCGTCGTGTACGCTCTAGTTCCGCGCGCACGGCCAAGTTGACCGCTCCCTGAAAGGTGGAAACGCCAGTTGGTGGTATCCCACGAGGGTTACCACCACCGGCGCCGTGCTGCGCGTGATCGACACTCTCAAGCTCCTGGGTCAGTATACCCACGTGCTCCGCAAGAGTGCCTAGCCACGTCGCGCAGCTGGTTGCGTAGTAAGCGGTTCGCCTCTGCCGATGCTCTGGTTCGGACCATTGTCTGTACGGACACACCACCCAGACTTAGCACTCAACTCTACTAGAAAGAACCACCGTAATATCGAGAAGGAAAGGAAAACGTTATCTACAAATCCCCTCCCCGATCTCTCACGTCCTAATTCTTAAACCCTGCATATTTCATTTATTTGTAGTTAAGTGTGATGTCTCGGTGGATGTTGGGCCGCCACTGTTGTGATTAAAGTGAAGTCTCTGATACCATCTTAATCTGTCACGCCCCGGGGGTTTTATTTTAGCGGAAACGGTACACAAAGGTAAGCGTAAGGCGCGTACAAAATTTTTCTTTTAAAACCTTCTTCCCCGGCGCGTGCCCAGACCCGCCACATATACAGATTTACTCGAAAAATCGGGCAGAGTCTCCTCTGTATATGCACGGCGTCGCGGCTATTACAACCGTCACACACAAGCAATCATTTAAATTTAATCACAACAGTTTGAGGTAGCATGGTGCATGAAGACTAAACAATACCCGTGGCCAGTCAAGTTGAAAGTATAAACTCACTGTTTTGAAAACAGGCCCACACGGCCTTAGGTTTTGAAACCAGTTTACGAAGTCCTTTTTCTTTTGCTTTCTGGTTGATTTGTTTAGAAAACGGCCAACCGGGAATGATAAAGGAAAAGAAAGTACTCAACATCCACACGACCCCACAAGGGTATCGAGAACCACACAATAACTTACAGTTCCGAATGAAATGCAATGCAGAGAGAATAAATAAAAACAGCATACTAGGGTCCCTCAGCCCGACTGCTACCACCTCGGCCTCACCGTCGCCTACCTCTACCCCCTGGAGGTACCTGTCACAGAGTGGGTAGTCAGTGACACTATCATAAAAACAGTACTAAGCAGTAAAGTAGTACCAAACCATAAAGTGAGACTAGCTGGGGCAATCCACTTCTCTCAAACGGGTA
Source organism: Tillandsia fasciculata (assembly GCA_029168755.2). Lineage (NCBI taxonomy): Eukaryota > Viridiplantae > Streptophyta > Magnoliopsida > Poales > Bromeliaceae > Tillandsia > Tillandsia fasciculata. The sequence goes on along the minus strand of CM054939.1, from coordinate 15,819,238 downwards.
ACACCTGTATCACCTGTAACACCAGCAATACCTGTAACACCTGTAACACTTTTATCACCTTTACCCCTGTAACACCTGACCGCGTCGGGATCCAATCCCGGCGGTCCCACACCTGACCCCATCGGGATCCAATCCCTTCGTCGGGTCCCACACCTGACCCCATCGGGATCCAATCCCTTCGTCGGGTCCCACACCTGACCCCATCGGGATCCAATCCCTTCGTCGGGTCCCACCGCTCGCACCTTCGTGCCTCAAACCCCACACCTACGGGGGCCCCACTACGTCACCTCGTGGGTAAACACGGGTCAAAGACCGCCTTTCCGGAAAAGAGCACCCTTTGCGGTGGCCAAACCGCGGATGCGCGTGTCGCACTCGAGCATAGTAACAAAACACGGGGTAATATAGTAAATCATAGAAGCCGTCAGTGTTAGTACAGGTTAACATAATATTTAACATCCTCCCCGAAACACTAACATTACCAAACCTCGGGAGAAAAACCCACACTGTTTCAATCCAAGCACAAGGTCCATATAAAGTTTAGAACATCCCTTCTTTTTCTATATTTTCTTTTACTCTTTGTTCTAAACGTTAGCACAGTCAAACAAGTAGTGCCTATCACCCTTCGATCTTTAACCCCAAGTACGCACAAGATTGAACCCACCCAATTTAGTAGAATTAAAAGCAAGGACTGAAAGCAACAACCCACCTTGTTGTCGCGCTCCTGACCGATGTTAGGTTCTCTCGTGTCTCGGGTACCCGCCCGGGCCTACACGAATCTCGATTTCGTTGGCTAGGGTTGATCTAGGGGATGATCGTCCTGTTCTTGGGTGAAGGGTATGCCGGCGTTCTTCCTTCTCCTCACCTGCTCCGCCTTGCTTCTCCTCTCGATCGATTGGGGAAAGGGTACGCTCGGTTGGGAAACTGGAAGTTTGGGGAAATTGTGTTTCCTTTTTCCGTTCCTTTGGGGTTTCGTACGTAGGGGGGTTAAGGGGAGTTGTGGGGAGTTGTGGGGAGTGGCCGGTAGTTGGGGAAGTAGTGGGAAGTTGGGGCGGTTAGTGGGGAAGTGGTGGGAAGTTGGGGGAAGTAGTGGGAAGTTGGGGCGGTTAGTGGGGAAGTGGTGGGAAGTTGGGGGAAGTAGTGGGAAGTTGGGGTGGTTAGTGGGGAAGTGGTGGGAAGTTGGGGGAAGTAGTGGGAAGTTGGGGCGGTTAGTGGGGAAGTGGTGGAAAGTTGGGGGAAGTAGTGGGAAGTTGGGGGAAGTAGTGGGAAGTGGTGGGAAGTTGGGGGCGGTTAGGAAAGGGAATTAACCAAATTTAAATCAAACGCGGGTAATTAACACGGGTACGAATCGGGGTCCGGTCCGCCTCAAAAACCGTGCTGGTTGCCTGAATCGTTAGCCAACTTCCGGAATTTATTCCGGGAGATTCCGGCGTCGGAATTCAAAACCGATTTCGCCGCCGTTCTCCGTTTCGCGAGCCCTATCAACTAAAAATACCCGCGGGCCCTGACGGTCGGTCCGGAAACAATAAATTATTCGATCACCCTCCGAGTCTAAATGAAATAAATAAACCAAAAGTGGACCCTAGCAATTATTTTAAACCGGCGGTTACTACATGTTCTCCGTTTGACGATGCCGACAGAGTGACGACCTTCCCATCCGAAGATCTCACCCAAAAATCAGCTCGAACATTTTACGGGGAGAACCCGCCTACCCGTCAAAATCTCTTTTTTTATGTTTTCCGGTGCAACCTGCACCTCAAAATTAAAAACAGATTTAATCATTCCCTTAAACCACATTTCACCAATAATCCGGTGAAAGTAACTTAGAGGAATGAATCCTCAAAATGCTAACAACAGCACTCTCTTTAAATTCTGGAAGAAACCAATATCATTCCAAAAATCAAAATTTCATAAAATTCTAAAATTCTAAAATTATTGTTATTACAACGTCACTGCACCGCGGCCGACGAAACTTGGCCGCGGAAGGCCTCCTGTGCCCGCACCGGCCACGGTTACCCCTCGGCCCAGGTCTCCTAACGCCCTTCAACAAGTTGCACCGAACGTGCCTCCTCCGGTGGCTGGGCCTAGTCATCAGTCGGATATTTCCCGAGTCCCACCTATCGAAACGGCTCGCGACATCGATGAAGCGAAGCCGGGAGAGACCGAGGAGGAGAAAGAAGGTGGAGGAGAAGAGAGGGCAGAAGACGAAGAAGAAGAAGAAGAAGAAGAAGAAGAAGAAGAAGAAGAAGAGGAAAAATAAGAAGGGGAAAGAATAGACGGAGAAGAAGAAGGAGAAGAAGAGCATAGAGAGGAAGAGGAAGAAGGTGACAACCATGAAGAAGAAGAAGAGGAGAGAGTTGTCGTTGGCACTTCGGTGCTTGATATCACCGCCAAACTTCCGATGGCTGACTTCGGAGCCGACTTATCGGCCATCTCAGAGCTACCTTCAAGTTCGGCTCTCCAGGTTAGAGGGGACCTGTCACCCTCTCTATCGGAGCTTCTTACCCTCGACCCTTCTTCAGATGATGGTACCGGAGTGGCACCCTTCATGACCAAGGACCCTCTTCAGCCATTTCGCGAGGTCCTTAGTCTTTGTTCCGAGGGCCTTCAACCGCTTCTTCGAACTCCTGAGGTGCTTCAGCAGCTCGAGGAACTTCTCTGCTTTCTTATGACCTCCTCTCACTGTTCTTTTCTCCCTCCGCGAGAGCAACGCCTCATATTCTCCTTGTCCTCTCGACTGCCTTCCATCGTCTCTCTTCAATCGGTCGTTCTTAAGGAGCTCGAGGCAGTTGGAGCCCACTTCCGTACGGTCGAAAACTACCGGGTGTCGGCCGCATCCCAAGTGACTCCAATAGGCGAATGCATGACGCAGCTGTCCTAGCTCTAGCAACATTCAGCCGGGATCGAGAGGAAGATTGCCAAAACAGAGCTCCGCCTTGCCAGCCTGAAACGGGATTTGGTTGTAGATCAAGCGGCAATTGACGCGGCTAGAGCTCGATTGCGGACGGAGACAAACCTCGGTGCCTCCCTCCGTTATGGGCTCAGCGATCTTCTGAGCAAGCATTCAGAGATGAAGAGACGGAGAAAAGCGGCCCAACATTCGCAGGCGCTGGTTGACGCCGAATGGAAGCAGCTCCATGACTTGATGTTCTCAACACTCGGCGTCTTCCTTTTTTTCGCACACTTTTGTATTTAAACAATTGACCACGATTGTGATATTATAAAATTTTTTGACTGGTTTACATCGTGTCTTTACTTCAATTTAAGTAATCGGCTTTGATTTCTTAGCCGTTCATACAACAGTCTGCGTCATTCAATTTTCTCGCCGTATTTCAGTGCCTTTTCCTCGAAGCGTTCTGGTTGAACAACTTCGACTGCACTGCTCATTCTTGGCCTTTTTGGCCGATCATGGCCTTTATCTATTTTCGTCTTTGAACCTGTGGTTGCCAAAAAATCCCCCCCCGGCCCTCTTAGCCAGCCTTCATCTTTCGGACTCAGGAAGAGCCCAATTCAATAGTCCCTTCGATACGCCCCGGTCGGGCCTATCTCGGCCGAATCGTCATCGGTCCGAGGTTTCTCTCCACCCATTCCTCCGGTTTCTTCAACCGAAGGTGTAGTCGAGACCTCCATGTCTCGTTCCTTTGGAGGTCGTCTGTCGTGATCAAACGAGGTGTCAAGGTCGCGCCGAATCATTGCCTCGAGAGCTCGAATTCGGGCGTCCGGCTCCTAACGGACGCTCGTCGGCTCTTTCGCCGCCAACCGCGGCATGGTAGGTTCGACTCGAGGCGGTGCACTTGATCCTCCGGCCTCATAATCGTTTTGAATTGGCCGACATGACGGCAGAAGCATGGATCGAACTTCAATTCAGGTTAGGTCGTGGCCCTCGAGCCGTCGCCGCTTCCCTCATCGTGTCGGATTGGGCTCGTTGCTGCCGACGTTTCTATGTCCTCGTCATGGCCGAACCATACCACCGGTTCGGCCTATCTGAGGTGGGCTGCTGTTCGGCCAGCCTATCGGTCGGTGGGTCCACTTCCCTCAGGTGTTCCCTGAGGATCTCTCGCCTCTGTCATGGTTTCGGCCACGACTGAATTCTGAGCTCCTCTACCAGGCGGATGGCCAAGACATCGACTTCCCCTTCCGTAAGCGAAGGGAACTCGACGTCAGGTGTTAAAGGGGTAGCCCGTGCCCCCAGCTTATTGTATCCGTGATAAAAGACTCGGGGCTTCGGCCCCATGCACGGTTAATCGCCCGCCGAGCCAAACCTCTCGCGGGAGCCGCCTAGATATGGGCGCGACTGTGGCCCGTGCCTTAGTCCTCCATTGGCCTCTCGGCCGAAAGCTCCTCGAGGTGCCCCCTGGCCTCGACTTTCTTTATAGCTGTAGTGGGGGCTTTGTTGTCATAGTGGGGCTCTACCATTCGGAAGTACCTCGCCTAAAGAGGCCCACGCCCGAGGAGACAGCATCAGCTCACATCTCCCAATTTACGAGTCCCAAATTCGAAGGTACCATATTCATTACCTTTTACTTTTGCCTTTTACTTTTGCCTTTTACCCTAGGTTGTTAACTCTAAGATAGCCATGATGTCTCATGGACCATCATTTAGGTTGGAGTTATTTTGTTTACTCAAGTTTGCGCATTCACCCTAAGTCCACAGCTCTAGGGTCGCTAATCGCCATTAAGCACACCAACCTCAACCGAACAACTCTAACCCTAGAGTTTATGAACTCTATGTTGAGAACTCTATCATTCCTCCTTAGGTTTTCCCCTAAGTTAATGCCACTCATTTCAATCTAGATTTTCTCCCTAGGTTTCATGCAACACAACTTGACCTCTTAACCTAGGTTTTCTCCTAAGTCAAGTACCACTTAACGTCATACAAGAATAACATTTATCTAGGTTTTATATACACCTGTCTCTTAGGGTTAAACCCTAACATGGTCATTGTCATGCATTATCTACACAACTACTCTTACTAGTATGCTTCTAGATTCAAAAAATAAAGAAAAAGAGTAGAAAGCATTATTTTCGATAGAATCCCCCACCTTGTGTTTTTTTTGAAAGAAAAGGGGATTTGATCTCTCAAATCACCAAGAAATTCCCTAAAAATGGTAATAGAACTCATAAAAGATCATTTTATCTCCTTTAAATTCGTAAAAACTCAAAACTTCTAAAACCCTAAAAACTTACCTCTTGTTTTTACTCCAAAAACGTGAAGAAAGAGAATCCTTTCCACCCCCAAGGTTCTCCTTTGAAAGTCTCCTTCAAGTCTCTTGCCTTCTAAGAGATCAATCCTTCCAATCTTCCAAGCTAGGGTTTCTCTCCCAAGCTTCTAGAGAGAGAAAGAGAAGAAAAAAATGAGAAAGATAAGTGGGCGTGTGTGTTTGGCTGTGGGGGGGAGAGCTTTAAGCTCAATTAACCACAATTAAACCCCTCTTTTAACCATGGTTCACCAACTCTGTGCATGTTGGTAGGAGCTTGGAGCACCGGTACACGGGATGGGGTATCGGTACGCGGGCTAAGGTACCGGTACCCGGGTTCTGGTTCCGGTACGACAACACTTTGGATCTCCAACCCGAAAGCTCGATTTTTCTGCTTTCTATGAGGTACCGGTACGTGCCTTGGGGTACCAGTACTCCATGCTACAACTTGCAGTTTTGCAGATTTCAACCTTCCGAGCTCACTTTCTAACTCATCTTTGGTCCGAAAGGCTTTTGCTTCGAACCAACACACTCCTAACTCATTCTTAATAATATTTTAAACATGTTCGGAGTGATTTAGCCACACTTTACTGTTTAGCTAAAATCGGAACACTACAACTTCCATGCCTACATATGATTTTCCATCCTCGTCCGGCCCAATTCATCCATCTGACGTCCCCTCGACATCAGAAGTCCTTCATTTCAATATCCCGTCAGCAATGGTCCTTCATGCGTCGACGTCGATCCCTCTATGTGATATCCCATCTATATCGGAGGTACATTAGTTTGATATTTAATTCGCGTCGATCTCTCCATCCAACGTTCCATCCACATTGAAGATTCGTCATATTGATATTATATATCGACGGAGGCAATGCATCGCAATCATATTTCTACTGAGCCTATAGTTAAGACGTAGGAGGGGATACTACCATCGATAGTTGACACGCAGAGGAATGATCCAGTTGTCGAGGGCACCTCCATCAAGCATATTGATCATATACATGGCATTGAGTCTGTATACCCTGAGATGGAGGATAATGTGCATATTCGAGGATGGGCTCAACTACGCGAACGTGGAGGTGGTAGAGGACAAAGGCGAGGGCGTGGAAGGGGCATGGAGAGGAATTGATTTTGTTAAGACTTTTTGGTATTTTGATATTTATTTTATATTTTATACATATAATTTTTATATTATAATATTATTTAATTCATGTTAAAGTTTGGTTGAGATTGGTTTAGTTCATTCATGTTGTTTTATTCATGTTGTTTATTCATGAATATTATTTTATTTATATTGTAATTGATATATTTTTTGTTGTAATTGATATATTTATTGATGTGATTGAAATATTGGACAAGTTGTCATTATGTAAATATGAAAAAAATTGGATACTTATTGCTGTTGTGGCGCAGTAAATAGACTAAAAGCGGTGAATCATTCTCCGCTTTTAAAGATGGTGAATAGTTCAACGCTTTTATAAACGGTGAACTATTCACCGCTTATATAAATACGATGAATAGTTCACCACTTTTGGTGCATCTTATCTTATCCAACTATCTGTTAGTAGGTGTATATAAGTACTAAAAGACAGTGAACCATTCACCGCATTTATAAAAGTGCCGAATGGTTCACCCGCCTTTAAGTGATATCACATCTGACATTTACATCTGACATGTTCCCATCTGTGTATTTGGAGTTTATTTTTACAAATAAAAATTTGAGAGGTCTAATTTTAAAATAATTTTTTTAAAGAAAGTGGACTAAAACCCCAATGTGAGCCCTTGTACCCTCTTGTTGGCCTTGTTGGTGTTGGTTGTTTCATTTTATGCCACTCATGGGGTGTTGCTTAAGGGAGTAAAGTTAAATTTGAGTGTTAAATAGTTTTGTTGAATTGGTGAGGAAATGCGCCTTCTTTGTCATCGTAGTGGCAAATATTTTTTTGCCTAAACACTATATATCAATGGTAAGCTTATAGCCATAGAACAAAAGTTGTCTAGAAAAAATTGCATGTAGTGTTCTTTAGGAGCCTTTTTTATTATACATATTTTTATGGAACATATTTATAGGCAACTTGTATGCGTACTCCCTCATGCTTTATGTAATCATTATATTGCTACCTAAAAATTTTATGGCAACATGAAAATTGGAAACTCAACTATCAGCATGGCAATGTTTTAGATCCTCAGAAGTTTTCCCAATTCCTACATATTCTACTACATCTTGGACTCTCTTTGGATTAAGATTAAGGGTGTAAGAGTGTAACATACAGTACCTTGCACGATAATAAAGAAACTCACAGGCAAGGCAACACACAACCAGCATTATACTGAAACAAATATTTTCCATTTGAGTCATTTACCTTGTTTTACGCTTTTAAGCCATTTGAGTCATTTACCTTGTATTACGCTATTAAGCCAATATACTCTAGTAAATCATGCAGTCTCGTATTCATTAGCTAGGCATATCCAAGGATTAGTTAGCATCAAAATTCAGATTGAGCTAGAATTAAAACTGGATCCAGCTTAATCTGTGTTTGAATGAAAGTTCATGTTACAAACAGATCAACCATCCAAATGCTTGATATATAAGCTCATCACTGAAACTCGAAATTAACTTATCTAGACACGAGTAGATACCCGAGTTAGACCAAGAGCAGCTTGATTATGTTGGCATTGCATGAAGAAGCTTAGCATCACCACAGGTAGACAAATCAACAACCACAGAACTACACAAAACTCACAAAAAATAGATAAAGTAAAATGACAGGAACAAAAAAAAATCGAATCTCTAAAGAGAAAACAGCCACCAGAAAACAATGCGACAAGGATGAAAAGGAATATATTTAAATTAATTTTGCACATTTATTATTTATTAAGGTACCCTCGTTGATACAGCTGATAGTATGAGCCCTAAACAGGGGATCAAGTTTTTCTTCCAAAGGTTGTGAAACAGAGAACATCTACTCTCTCTCTCTCTCTCTCTCTCTCTCTCTCTCTCTCAAAACATAGTGTACCCACTCTGAATCAGGTGGTTCAGTCCGCAGAATTAATCCTGGCCATTCGATTTCCCGACAGTAGACAATCTTAACCTGTAAATTATCAAAGAAAAGCAAAATCAGCTTTAAATTAAATTAAAAGAATTTTTGACTCACAAGACGATGGCTAAGTGAAGAGCTATTCAAAAAAACACTAATAGATTGTCATTAAAATCCCCGCTCTACAGCTACAAGCAGTGTCAATTCGGAGCTTCTGCTCTTGAGGCTCAAAAATCTTACTTTTGTACTTCAAAGAACTAATATAACAAGGATATTATTACATGCAAATCCCATTAGCAAAATAAATAAAGAATCATATAAAATCAATGTCACAATTACCTAAGCGGCTTGCGTTGAGCAGTAGCATTTGATGCTGACGCAGGAGGTCCACCGATATATGGAGCTAGCAACTCTGCAGGCTTTCGCTCAAAAACAAAATTCACAGAGTCAGTTAGTAGTCTTTAAAATCCAAATATAATTCGAAAAAGCAAAGTAGTCACCAAATAATTACATGCCATAAAACATAGTATTCACTAGAGATTCCTCTATGCCCATTATACAAAGCAGAGTGGCAATCAAACAGTAGTGTAGTACAAAAATGGTGTTGCAATGAAATAATGAAGACAGCTACTAACTTCTCTTTGCAACAACCAATAATCAAGAAATGATAAATGAAAAGAAAAAGATACAGAATACAAAAGACAAAGACCTCAAGCTCTTCGACGCATCCATTGCTCGTAAAATTGCTGGGTATACTTTCATTTTGGATAGCACTATTTTTTGCAGTCAAAGACTCAACAGAGTTGCTATTATCGCCTTCGAAATCTTTATTTTGTACCTCCGATTCCAAGTAATCTAGCTCATCAAGCTGCTCGGGAGGCTCTTCTGCACCAGTTGTAGATAACCCCCCACCACCTATTATTTTCGTGATTGCAAGTGCTTCTGCTTCTTCAGGGCACACATTAGCAGCAGGAGAGCTTTTCTCGACAATTTTGTGTACTTTGAATTCCGGGCTCACCTCTGTGGGATCCCCCAGTTGTTTCCTCTTTCTCGACTCGACAGCTTCTTTTGTGTTTATTGTACCAGAAGGACCTTCGGCACCAGCAGGAGCACTTTCAGAAGCCAGCTTTTTCCGACCGCTAGCTTCTCTGTCTGCTTTGGGTGGAGGGCGTAAGGGCCTAATGCCATTTGGAAAGACAAAAGATGGGATGTTTCGGCGCTTTATATGAGAGACTTGGATTTCCATCCCGGGTTTCCAGAGACTGTACATGCCAATAGCAACCTTAAACTCTTCGACAGTTGCCCTAATATCAAATTGTTCACCTTCGCGGGTCGGTGCATCCTGCTTTTTTCTTAGGCCCATGAAGAAGCAGCAGTGGAACAACTTCGATTTGTCAGAGAAGTCGCCTGGGTGGGGGTGGCATTGGAGCATGCCATATGTGTGTTTTTCAATCTGATTTTAAAAAATATATCAGCAAAGAAGATCAGTATAATGTACAGCATTCATATGAACAGGAAAAGTAACTCAGCCATTTTGCACAGAAAACAAGCATATTTTCTTCAATTGCAATTCTCAGACATTTTTTCTATCCCTAAATTTCCTTCCCTCACTAGCCACTACAGTCCCCTGAGTTCTGTGCAGCACGGAGATGTGGGGCATTTTTTGTCAAAAAGAAAAAATCAGGTTCGAAGCTGCAAGAACATAAAAGAGGCCCCAAGGCCTCATTCAGTTATGCTAATGTTTTTCAGTTTCTTTAATTGCCAAGTTTATGCAATTAAATCTGACCACCTTTTTGTCTTCTGCCATGTATATACGGCCTCTTTCACTATTTCTGCACCTGTGGGAATTGTTTTTTAATCCATATAACGTCCCTCCATCCTCCCTCTTCTTTGCCTCTGCACCCCCCATTTTCAGCGGAAATCAAAAACAGCCCGAAGTTGCAAAAACAGAAAACGGGACTTACAGTTGCAAAAATGGAAAATAAGTGGACTTTATGCAAAATGGAGAATTAAATGTGTTCATAGCCATTTTACCTTCAAGGTGAGAGTGCGAAGACGAGATTCTACCCAGCCTTTCCATTTCCGGAGGTCATCTTCATTTTCTGCTGTTATGTCAATCTCCAGATAGTGTTTGTAGGCTTCAAAGAACGGATAGGGCTCAAACAGAGTACCCCACTCAGCTTTATTTGCATCCATTGCCTATAAGTAATTATCAGCACATATAAGGATTAGGAATCTTACATACTAAAAACAAAAAATAGGGCTAGTTACAAATTTACTCCCGGAGTCTGAACTCCATTTCGAATTCATCCTACAGATACATAATCTAATAATTTACTCCCTAAAGTTGTTTGATATAACAAATTAAGTCATTCTGATAGAATACAATATTAAAAAAGCACTGAATACTGTTTTCTGACTTTGCTCAGTTAAAATAAACTGAAAATGAAATCAAATAGGGGTGGGTCAAACTGCGAGGACTAAATTATTACAATTAATATTCTAGTAATGCAATTAAAACAATAGCACTTCAAGGATCAAATTTGCAATAAACTCATAAAAATAAATTGGTACCAAGAGAGTATATAAAATCAAGCATCTGCAGTATAGTAAAGAGGGTAATATGCACGCAAAGAGTCTCTCAAGGCTATAAAGGCAACTACATCAGCAAAAACTCGGCAGGGAGTCTAAAGGCTATCTCTATGCCCCTATGTAGTATTTTTAGTTGGTCAAATTTGGTTGAGGCATAGAGCATTCGAACCAAATCTAATAAATGTAAATTAGCAATCAGAACTCATACCAGACTAAGATATCACTTAAGGTTTCCGATGATGATCCATCCCAAGTTTGAAAACCAAATGAAGATTCCTAGCCGAATAAGCTATCACATCCAATTTTCCAGTGACAAGTAGAATCTAAACTCAATCAATAAAAGCTAGATCAGGTTGTTTTCAGTGCAAAATACAAATACACATCCCGACGCAGTACATAGAGACATCTTGATTTATACACAGAAGGCAAAGAACTTCCTAAATTGTGGTAGGCAAGCTATTGAACTCGCAAACTCCACTCATCTCTTGTAACATATGGGTGACTCAAATCTTTTTTCAAGTTGTTATAATTTCTGGATTACTCACAGCAAGCAGAAAATGATATACAATTTATATTGTTGGTCAATCTCAGTTTTCACTAAAGGTAAAGAGGTCAATAAGATGGCAAAAAAAAATTTGCAAAATTGTTAGCAAGAGTACAACACCCTGTCTAACCCTGTACACTTAGCAGAGCACTAGATAGGCAACAAAAAGAAAAAAGAAGAAAATACCACGTGAACAAAATTGCTAGCAAGAGTACAACAGCCTGTCTAACTTTGTCCACTTAGCATAGCACTAAATAGACCACAAAAGAAATTAAAAAAGAAAAAGAAAGAAGAATACCACGTTCATTACACACCTCACATATATCAAATCCACGTTGAAACTCCTCGGTCATAACCCGCAAAGTACTAGAAGAGACATTGTAGCTGGAATTCATGCTTGGGTAGGCGGGCGTTATTATGGGCATCTGGTGGAGCCTGTCCCTGAAATTCTTCCGTGGATCCCACACAGGAAGTCCGAGAGTGCCCTCCTCAATACCACAGAGCATCACCGGGTTAGGCCATCTCCACTGTGTGTAAACCCTAAAGAACCGAGAGACAAGCATGCTGGGGAGCGCATTTGGATACAACTGGCATATGCGTGCGACGAGGAGCGCCCAATTTATACCACCAAGGAATCCTGCGACCTGACCAATTATATAATAAGTCAAAAAATACAGAGATATGTTACATATTTACCGTTACAAAATCATCTACAAAATCATGTCTCATATATATACCAATTTTCATATATGTCCCTCGAACGATTAATTTCTTATGTACAAGCCATTGCACTAACAAAAATACCCTTTCTACCCTAAAGAACTATCTATCTTCCCATGAGTTGAATGATTCCCCAACTAAAGATTTTTAAGCAGCAGGATCTTGAGGGTTACATGTGAAAATTTAAATTTTGCATGGCTGTACCACTAAAAAAATTTATTTTGAAGGGATATATAAATAAGAGCACCAAAAAAGTGAAAATACTATATGCTATTCTCAAGATTTCAGTTAGGTAAACCGTACATTTGAGTAAACTCCACGACGTTTGGCCCAAAATCTCATACATCTCAAGGTTGTCCGAAAGTTCTGGATTAGATAGAAAGAAGTGAACAGAATGAAAATATCAACATTTTGATAGTATAAACATCCACTTTTAAAGCAGACCAAACAGAAAATGAAAAGAGGCATCAAGGACCTGGATACTAGGCACCAAACGTAAAATTTGATCCGTTACTCTGCACCCATTCAAGCTACGAACAGTCTGTTCATCAGCGTTTTGCAAAATAGAATCCTGCGAAATATCTAAATCCTGAAAGAGAAAAAAATGAAAAAAAGAAATTAAAAGCCAGTAGCAGTTCCACTACGCTGAATAATAAAAGGGTTGATTTATTTAAACAGATGATACTTAATAAAAGAAATTATAAATAATTAGCAGAATTTTCTGAAGTAACATGATGAACAAGATCCATGTTTAGCTGGTCAGAGGCCACCTCACTTTTGTAAGTAATAGTGATACAGCAAATGGTAGTCCTTTGATAACATGGACAGAAATTACAGTGCAACATGTTAGGGACTTAGAAAATTTTAGTCTAAGTTCCTAGCCCAAACCGAAGTGGGCTTGTCAAGGTGGCCCAACTTCAACATCATTTGTGGGAGGTGAAGAGACATTGTGGAAGGTGAAGAGACTTGCAACCTCCATCATCAATGCCACCACCACCATTAATGTCAAGGGGATGCCAAGAGTCATAAGGTTGTAAATGTAGGCTTAGTGGGTAAGTTGTACATAAGCCTATAAATAGGGGAATTGGCTAAGGCCAATTCAACAAGAGAGTTGAATCTTGTAGTGTTATTTTCTAAGTAAAGAGAGTACTTAGTTTTTTCTACGGAACCACTACTCCTTTCTCTTTTTTCTACTTTTGCATTTAGTCGTAGGGCGCGAAGGTCCGAGCTAGCAAACAGAGAGCAAGGCTTGCCCTCTTCGAGCAGGAAGGCGGGCGCCGCACGAACTTTTGGTAGGCGAAAAACATAAGTCCGTGACAAACAGCTGATCAAAAGGTCCAAAAATATATATCGAGTGCATTTTGGAATGTCTTATGGGACAACATGCCTGAGAGATGAACACATATCCCTATATCAAATGATATATGTTATCATCCATCTAGACATGATCAAAGTCCAAAGGAATGAGCTAAACATGGATCCTTTGTTGTGTGATCCTAAATAATAAGCTGATCCTTTGTTGTGTGATCCTAAATAATAGCAATAAGCTACGTTTTTCTTTCTTGAAAAGCAGTGAAGAAAGGTTCAAGGCAAGCCTCCCTCTTCCATAAATTTATATTGCGTTAAAATATTGCAGCATCTAGAATTTAGCGCTAAGGAGAGGAGTGATTTTTAGACTCTCATCTTTCGATGGAGCCAAATAAACTTTGATTTATCAATAAAGGACCAATTGAAAAAGCTATGCATGATTATTATACTGACAAAAATAATAATGCAACTATTTTTCAGTTAGTAGAGTAACTTTTACCAGGAATGCAAGTGTACTATTTGTTAACAGCCAATTAAAAATGTTTGTAAACTTGTTCCAGAGCTTTCTTGTTCAAAAGCATTTTGCAGGATGGAGTACGACAATTTCTGTTCTTGTTTCAAAATGAACATTTTATTCTGCATAATACTGCAAGTTATCAAGACAATCAGGGCTATCTAGGCAAATGGAGCGTGTAGGTTTTCTATCAAACTGAGTAATAGTGTATGAAATCATTTAGTAATAGAATGCGACTAAACAAAAGGTTGAGAAGGAAGTGGGAAAAAAGATAAAAAAAAAAAGGAAAAGAAAATTGTGATTCATCCTTTCCCACATATTCAATAAATTCTTTGTTCTCATCACATGGCTGATCGTCTTACAAATGTATTGGCTGATAAAATAGATGCAAATGAGTGGACAAAATTTTGAATAGTTGCCTAAGCATCAGGTAGTTCCCTAATAAAGGAGTCCTATCCAAGAGACAGCTATAAAAACCCCACATGAGATCTATTTCAAGTGGATATCTCCAATGTAGGGATAGTAGATATCTAGCACCTGGCAATAGCAATATTCCACGCTTACCCTTACAATTGCTATCCATGTCACTTCGGCACCCCAAGGAGACATTTGAACTGCCTAATTTGAGGTAGGGATTTCAACTTTTTAAGGATGTCTAGTAGAATAGGGGGAATACTTACTACTATCCCAACTCTATCTTCCATCCAAACACTGCCTTGATGTTGAAGGGCCAACTACTCCAACTAACAAGAAAAAACCAAACCAGTTGTGCACCGGCAACCCCTCCAAATGAAGCGCCTACATTGCAAATTTCACATCCATGAAATAGCAGCTACATTTCAAGGGCTTGTCCCCTTGATCATAATTGAGAAGTTGTTTTCCCAATCTAAACTATTTGCATGTCATATATAACCTCATTGAGTAATTTATTAGTAACATTACAATCCACATGTTCCTTGCTCCATAACGATCCTAAACATTCAATAGAGAAAACACAGAAAGAAGGGGGGGGGTAGTAGTGGGGGTGGGGTTGAAGAAGAGAGAGGGAGAGGGACAAAGTAGTAATGGCAAACGACTATATACTCAGGGATAGGAAATAATTCTTGTACTTAAATAGGGAATAAAATGTGAGGAAAAAGGAAATCTTCAAAATTGAAAAACAAAATGATCTTCTAATAACATAATGAAAAAGAATATATATATATATATATATATATATATATATATATATATATATATATATATACTTACTTCAGGAATCACCCAAAGGGACAGCCTTGCATACAAAAGATCTATAGAAACTCCATTAAACTTAAACCTCATTACAGGTACATGAGCATCAGGGACAGGATGTAGTTCTGCCACGTCTGGCATCTCAGCTAGCATATTATGTAGTTCTGTGAAGAAGTCTTCCTATAATAAAGTTCCAAGAATTGATTCAGCCGTTAATGTTACCATCAAACCCTTATGACCTTCAACAAATCACTAAATTGCTAATCTTACTTCTCTAGTTGCATGTCTTGGGCCAACACATAATGTGTCGATATCTGCACCAGGGCCATGTACCTTCATTTTTTGAATAAACAAAAAACAAATACATCCTCATGTTAGTCTATATAACACATTTTAAAAGCAATATGACATATGCTCAAACAAAAAAATAAAGCTGATTTCAGCCGAAGAATTTCATAAGATATGTCCTCTGTCTGAAGGATTTCATTAAGGATATATATTAACACACAAATGCCTATAACAATACCTATAATAGAGCATACTAGGATTGCATCAAGAATCAGTATTAAGTCTCAGCATGATGATGACAGAGTATACAGAACCAAGATTAAAGTTTGGGTTTTATAACATTAGCATGTTAATGGTCAAGTATAGAGAACAAGGTTTAAAGTTCTGATCCAATTCGATTTGCCTCAATTTGGTATTGAGTGAAACTTCCTAATATCAAAGCATCTCATAATTGAGAGTATTGACATATGTTGCTCTGCTTTGCTTTTGTTTTTCTTCAGTTTTAGTGTTCTTTTAGAGTTTTAACTTTTTCTTTCACTGAAACTATCAGAAATAATCTACAGCTGCCAAAACTACCAAAACCACTGTAGTTGATTCCGCTAGGCCTCAACAGAGACCAAACCTTCAAAACACAAATTTCAAAATGTAATGCTGGAACCAAATCTTGATAATTTAAGATGGTCAAACAGCCAACGCAGAGACTCTGCTTTGTCAAAACTAATTACTCCATGTTCAAGCCTCCGATCATGCCAAAGAGAGTAGATATGTGGTGGGACATTATTCATCTCTAAATAATTGGGTTGATAAATTATACAGGTGATGAATAAGCTTGATAAGGATAACAGGGAAAGGCATGAATGGTACTATAGAAGGAGACGTTAAGGTGCCAAAAGAAGGCGATGGGTGGCAGCAAAGAAGAAGTTGAAAGAACTAGTAGTCATGAACACAGTTCTGAATAATAGTTACTAGCCATGCAAAGGAAGCTGGTCACAATAGATGAGAAAAAAGATTTTGATTGCAATCGCTATGCAAGATAAAACGCTTACTTATAAAAGCAATCAATATTTTTTGTTAATCACAAGTTAAATGTATAGATTTATGTTTCTTCTCTCCTTCCTGCATTCATTCCTCCCAAGAGAAAAAATAATTAAGCAACTTAAGTCAAATTTAAATTCAGAGAAAGATAAGTAACAATCATTATTAATGTGAAATTAAATAAAAACAAAATTAGTAGCAACAAAAGGTAGAATTAGTGCTATTTATGCATCAAGTTTTTACTACCATCAAGAAGTAAAGAAAATAGATTGAAAATAATTAGTACCCCAAGACGGTAAGAACCGAATGTGAAGATCTTAGCATTTGCTTCTTGGACAAACTGCTCATTGAAACCCTTGGCCCTGCTCAGCTTTTTGACCCAAACCTTCACAATCTGTAACAATACTCAAATATGTTACTCCCACAGCCAAATGACTTTACAAAGATGAGAAGCTACATTTGGAGTTTTCACAATTTTGTCCCTAAAGAATGATCGATATTACATTTTCATCATCATAACTCCAATTATAAGAGATTCCTCCCCGAATTTTTTTCCGTGTGAAATTAGGACCTTCCTTTGGTCTACCATATGAAAGATTGCTTCATAAGTAACATCATTGGACTTGCCTTTGTCATCAAACTTTAAACACGAAATTTAAACTAAAGTCAAACAAAACTTTTGGGATGAAACTGAAATCAAGAACAAGCTGGAGGTAACTAAATTCAAAACTTCGAGGACAAATTTGAAACTAAGGTCAAAGTTCAGGGACTGAATTGTGGCAATTGAAATTCTGGGGACAAAATTGAAACCTGGGTCAATGTTCAGGCCATAACTTTATAATTAACCCAGCTACTTCAGTATCATGGGACAAAAGAACAGACCTGATCCAATCTCCCCAACACCTCTTCTCGAGCCACTGCTTCTTTCTGGCTCTCATACAGTCCAACATCCGCAAGAAACTGATTTACGAAAACAAAAAACACCACAATATCACAATTCCAAGTACAGAACTAACAAAATTGATAGAATCATTAACACATCCATATCAAAACCCAACCTTTTCGAGCTCCTGGGTCTTGATCACATCAAAATCATTTGGCCCACTCCATGAAATCGGCTCGGTGACTCCAAGGTACCCTTTATTCGGCTTAGATACTCCAGAGCTCCCCATTACATATATGATGATTATTTTATTTCCTCGCCAAATACTTTATTTTGCCCCAAAATTATATAAATATACAAGTTTTGTTCTCTTTTTTATGTACGCCTTATAAAATCCTCTCCAGTGATGAAGCAAAAGAACAAAGGCAATTAATAATCTTTCTTTTGTTCTGTTTCTTCTTTTCTTTTTTTTTTTCTTTCCAGATGACAAGAACAAAGGAGAAGAGGAAAAAGAAAACAAATAATATAACGAAAAAAAGGGGGAAAAAAAACTAATGTGCGGAGTTACTGGTTTCAAACATCACAAGAACAAAAATCCATTATTTCGATTACAACAATCACCGATCGAAAACCCTAAAAACCACAACTTCGATGGTTTACAACTCTATCTAATCTCCACTATTTCGATGAAACAACTAAAATTCTTATCCTCAAAACTAATTATAACAGCTACGAATAGATCGAATCAAAACCCTAGAAAAAGGGGAAAGGGAACCGATCCTTTGGCGAAATCGCTCGCTCCGAACAATCTCGATTCCTCCCAGTGGCTTCGCTTCGTCTTCGTTGCCCACGTCGATCGATCGAATCGAGGAGATCGGCAGCTTCGGCCTTCGATTTGGGGCCGCTCCAACGATGAGCGGAAACCCTAGGGGGGAGAGAGAAAGAGCGAGCGAGGGACCTTTTTGGGTTTCCGAAACCGAGGTTTTATAATAATAATAATAATTTAAGAATGAGAATAGGAGTAACCGCTCTCTTTATCCATCTTTGAGAAGAGAGTGCCTGGATCTGGTCTAGCGGACAAGCAAAGATGCAGGTTTTTTTGCGGGGGGTATTTTTTTCTTAAACTTTAATTTATTTTAATTTTTTATTCAAATTTTATAAATTATTTTAATCAAATTCTACAACTCAATTTAATTTGTGAAATAATAGCACAACCAAAAAATTATTCCGGAGGCTACAGGAATATGAAAAATACGAAATTCTATCAAGAACTATATACAAAAAAAAATAAAAAAATATTCTCAGGTTAGGAAGAAATTGCACGTATAACAATTCAAAAAAAATTTGATTTGATCCAATTCATAATCTATATTGGATTCCTAATTTATTTTTTAATAGTTTGGAAAATGAGAGCGGAATTCTCTTTTGAAAATTTCCAAAAACAACTTTCCTTTTTTGAAACCATTTATAAAAACCTTCAAAAAAAAATTTAAAAAAATTCAATTTTGTAATTATAATGGATAAAGGAGCTTCCATGTTATAATATTCAATTCTCAATGATGAATCAATTTGATAGATCAGAATTAAAATTTTCACTTTTTCATTTTGAAAATGAAGAGACGAGAAAAAGGAAAAAAAACGAAGAAAAAATAAAAAAAATGTATAGTCATATGAGAAACTTAGGATAGCATTATATTTGCTCAAGCAATAAGAGGTTTAATATTAGTATTCCAATCTTTTTTTAGAAAATACATTATATTGCTTTCATTGATAATTGCTAAAAATATTGATTGTATGTTATTATTTCAATTCCCCCAAATGGTATGAGGATTTGAAGGAGTGGAATAGAGAAATGTATGTTAAATGCACTTATAATGGTGTTCAATTAGTATCCGCAATTTTTGAAAGTAGTTCTAACTATGTAAGAAATCATTGATTATGATTAAGATTAAGAATAATAAAATTAATTAATGTTAATTATTGGGCAATTTCATAAATTTAGTGGACGGTTGTTTTTTTTAAGTATGGATACAAAGTATCTTCACTCCTTTCCACAACTCCTAAATTGATTTTTCATCAACCTATCCAATCTAATTCCAAACAGAGTCGATAGACCCTACATTATAAGTAATAAGGTAGATTAGGTTGTTCGCTCTAAAAAAATAGAATTAAAACTATTTTCAAATCCAATTCTTTTATTTCAAAATTAATTAAAAT
Organism: Tillandsia fasciculata; assembly: GCA_029168755.2. Lineage (NCBI taxonomy): Eukaryota > Viridiplantae > Streptophyta > Magnoliopsida > Poales > Bromeliaceae > Tillandsia > Tillandsia fasciculata. The sequence continues at coordinate 15,799,672 of CM054939.1, read as the reverse complement.
AGGATTTCATCATGAACTAAAGTTACACGAGTCACTTATATGAAAATAATGTAGTCTTTTAATTATTATCGCATTATCAATCAAAATATCATTACATCATTTCCACATCAGCAACGCATCAAAATTAGCCTACTAAATTAGATTATGGGAAGTGATTGCAATAATTTAAAAAATTCTAAGTTAGAAATTATAATAAATTAAAGTTTGATGACCAAAATATCATCCGCTTTATAGTTTGAGGATGATGTCACGCCCCGAGACTTGCCCAAAGGACTCACTCGGGCGTGTGCATCAGACTTGCCAAACGGGTAAGGTTTTTCCTACCCGCACAAACCAAAAATGTATATCAACCTGTACAAAAACATAAGATATATGGATACAATAAAGTATTAGAGTAAAATTAACTTTTAGCTGAAGTAATTACAATTCAACATCTTTGAGGTTACAAATATATCCTCCCCACAAATACTACATAATTCTTGTTTGAACAAAATGGGTACTCTCTAGACCGGCCTTTAAATGTGATCTACCTAACTCACAACGCCCTGCTACGATCCCGCTGTAATAACTGTAAAATTAAATTAAATTATGTGAATTTTTAAATTAAAAATTTTGAATTTTGAGGGGTGTTTGTAATGAAACGGCTAACTTCGCGAAACAAGACTCGAATCTAATGAAATAAAATTGCTATCTGAACAGTCGGATCGTGCTGAATGTCGTGGTGAAGTTCCATTTTGAATTCGACAAAGAAAAACTACAACAAAATATAAAAATAGTGTTATTTTGAGGGTTTTTCGCAAAAGTCATGACATTTTATGTATCTATCGTACGTGGAGGGTCCTTGTTGTGTTTTACACACGTGGTGAAGGACTAAATTGAAAACATTGAAAAAAGGAGTTATTTGCAAGTTTTTAAAGCAATATATAAGCATCAACTAGGGTTTCTTACAAAGAAACCCTAGTCGCATCTCTCCCTGCCTCCATATCACGTAGAACTTGCCACCCACGCCTACCCTCACCTTGCTGCCTCGCCTCCGGTCGACTGCGCCGCCGTCGACCCTCGGAATCTCCTCCACCATCACTATATCTCTTTCCCTCTTTCTTGTTCTCGGGCTGGAGTTGATCTAAGGCCACCAACTGTGGCCGCATCACCCAGGAGCCATGCCACAACCCTCAATTGGTCCCTGCGACCCCCTTCAGCCAACCTCGGCGACCTGGAACTAAGCCCCGCCGCCGCAAACACCGCGGGCCCGATCTAGGGCAACATCGGGCCACACTCATCCCCGGCTGCCACCTTAACTTCTCTATGGACATAAGGGATAGGGAGGACTCCTACTCAACCCAGACCTCTCCAAGTGCATCCTTGGCACCCACGACCAAATGCATTGCCTTGAAACCCGAGCCCTAGCTACTCGGGATTGATCCAAGCCGAGCTACACCCAACGCCACCATCGCTTCTGGCTACAAACAAAGACTCTGATCGACCTCCTTCCATCGAACCTGACCTCCCCTGACCGGCATTTGCACCCCCTTGCCGCCGGAGCATGAGGCCAGTCGCTCGAGCCCTAGCTTGGCCCAAGTGGCCCTGCACCGCCACCGCTGCTCCTAGTCACCGGGGACACCTCTGGCTGGTCCTTCCTCGTTGGTCTCCACCTCCTCTAACCAATGGCCACACTCCCAAGCTGCTGGAGTTTAGGTTCGAGGAAGCAGCTCCAGCCCTAGCCCGAGCTTGGTGCGGTTTGGCCGAGGTTGCTTCTCCGGCGACTTCGGCGATCTCCGAAGTTCGGGTAAGCGATCATGGCATCCCTCAAAACCCTCTAGACCTCGTGCTCACCTTTGCTCCAATTAAATTGGTTGTAGGGAACAAATCTCAAGTGTGAGCTCAATCTCGATTTTCCAACTTGCCCCAGCGAGCTTCCCAGCCTTCGTGCACACTCCGAACGGTGAGCATGGTCTTCGGTACGTCAAGACCTACCAATGAGTGTTGTCGGTTGGTCGCGAAACCCCCCGGACTTGGGTAACGACTCGAAACACGTAATTATACTAATTATTATGCAATTACTGGCTCAAATAGGGGTCTAGATGCAATTGTAGCCACATATGTGGTGACCCGAATTCTCGTGTTTCTTGACCGGGTGGTCGGCGGCGTGAAAACACCTATTATTGGTGTATCGAGTGCGTTACGCGTCAAACAGACGCGAAAAATGAACTCAGCAGCTGAAAATAGCTTAAATAGGCTTATCGTGCTCACTGGGCTCAATGTTTAGGCGGGCTGATGCACGGTGTCACTCCCCGGGGTCGAAACTGCGACCCGGGCTCGCCAACAGATTTGCCGCACATATGGGAAGCCCCGCATAGACGAAGCATCCAACCTGCAAAAGATAGTACTACAGCTATACATATATCAGAGCGGGAAAATAAACTGCTGTAATATAAAAATCCAAACCACTGTACAACTAGAATAAAGGTACAATATCCATCTCCCAAATATAAATAATACAAAGTCTGATCCACAGGAATAGTACAAATAAAAATTCACCTATACAACATCTATGAATCCAAAAAGAGAGGTAATTAAAATAATAGTACATCAGTGTACAATGAAAATCCCACAATCTGGGATGGTACATCTATCTCACCAAAATGAACTACACTGGTAGGGATCTATCTCGCGACTCCTTGTCCTCGGTCCGTCACGCCAGCTAGAGCAGGAACGGAGGGAAAAGTCTTGGCAAACTATCACCGATAGAGGGTATGAGAACTACATCCTACAGTAGTTCTCAGTGGGTACCGTCTCCAAGACCAACGGTCTACCCACTAAGTCTACTAGAGGTAAAAGATAACAGAATACTGTAATAATGAAAAGATAAGCTGGAAAGAAATTTACAGCTATCATGCCGCTATCTATAATGCTCAATAGGTGATACAGATGAAAATGATGCACTGACTTTATCCCAGTATACTCAATCAACTTAATCACACTGACTGCCACATAGGGTCCAGTCAAACCTGCGCCCACCTACTACCACACATCCACACTGGGATGGGAATTACATAGGACGTCTAAGACTGCCCAAAAAGGGCCCAGTCAACGAGGTCAGCATCGACAAGTCGCGATAGCAAAGTAACAGTCCCAGCTCCGGAGCGACACTCGAGGGGAGCGACCCCACCGAGGAAAGTATCCGCGCATCTCTGTCGATCTCCATATGGCTCATGCAGGCTATAGTCCAAATCAACGATCAATAAGATCGACAATGTCCAACACACAGCACTAACCCACTGGTCGGAGGTACTCAACAGCCGAGACCACCGTCAACCCAACGGCTCCCAAATCAGGACATCAAACTCAACAAGCTAAAACTCACTGGCTGGAGATACTCCACAGCCGACGACAACGAAGGGTCCGAAAACCCAAAGACTAGAACCTACAACCCAAATCAAACAAGAATAGGCTCTAGGCATAGCCTCTCATTGTCACGCCCCGGCGTCGAAACTGCGACCCGGGCTCGCCAACAGATCTGCCGCTCATACGGGAAGCTCCGTATAGACGAAGCAACTAACCTGCAAAAGATCAACTACACTATACAGATATCAGAGCTGAAAAGTAAACTACTGAAATAAATATATACAACTCCTCAAATAGTACATGCCAGGTCCTCACAATACATAAGTCTCTCCAAAACTAAAACTCTCAAAAGTAAAATGTACATGATACAATCCCAAAATCACTGACAGTACTAATACATCAACAAAAAGGGTACATCTACTCTCACTGGAAGAAGACTGGTAGGGATCTAGCTCGCGACTCCCTTACCTCGATCAGCAGGATCAGCAACTGGAGCAGCAGGAACTAGAGTAGAGGTCCCTGGGGAAAAGTCACCACGGCGGGTGTGAGAACTACATCCCATAGTAGTTCTCAGTGGGTACCGCCAACAAGCCCGACGGTCTGCCCACTAAGTCTACTAGAGGCATAAAATAACAAATGCAATACTGAAAGGAAAAGAGTTGGAAAATAACTCTACAGCTACTATGTCTCTATCTAAATGCTCAATGAGTGATATAGATGGAAACATGATGCATCTACTATCTCTCAAAATACAGTCACCCAATCTATACTGACTGCCACATAGGGTCCGGTCAAACATGCGCCTACCTACTACCGTTACATCCAAGGAGGACCGGACTTACGTAGGGCGTCCGTGACTGCCAAAACTGGCCCAGCCAGAGGGACTACGTCGACAAGTCGCGATAGCAAAGTAACAGGCCCAGCTCCGGAGCGGCACTCGAGGGGCGCGACCCCACCGAGGAAAGTATCCGTGCATCTCTGTCGAGCTCAATGCGACTCATGCAGGCTATAGTTCAAATCCACGATCAACAAGATCGACAATAACCAACATTACCAACTCTCACTCACAGGCTGGAAAACCACACAGTCGGGACCCACCGTCGACTCAGACGGTTCCCAGAATAAAATACTGATCTAAGCACTGCTATCAGACTCCACTCGGCCCCCAGGCGCGAGTGTAACATGCATCCCACAACAATCCGAGTACTCGTCCCACTACCCGGGCGAGAAAACTCTAAGTCCAGGTGAAAGAATGAATATAAGTGTGGGAGTGTCTAAAGCATAAATAAACTAGCCCAAGTTGGAGTTTTCTACTAGTCTGGTTAAGCATGTAACATATGACGGGGTGCTAGGTCAAGTTCTAATGATAATAATAATTTAACATATTTAGGGAGCAATAAAACAACACTGATCAACACAGCAACACAAGGAGTATCAATTTTCTCTTTCTAGTATGTTTCCTAATACAACTCAAAATCATGCATGTTCCGTACTCAATAGAGTTAATGAACTGTCCATCGGTTTTGAAGACGAAGCAACCCACCTGGATGTGCAAATCGATCCAAAGTCCAAAAAGGTTGAAACTAAATAGGGACAATCTTCAGATTCCCACGATTCCAACAGGCCCAAAAACATCCAAAAATTCCTCCTGGGTACAAAGATATGGTCCAAACATTACAATCAACACAAAATTTTCAAGTTACAACTGCTGAAAAATCAGTCCTGAAGATGCGCAAATACCACCAATGAGATAAACTCCAAAAATTCCAATAAAAATATGACGGCGATCCTCGCGAAGCGCAGATGTCAATCGAGTCCTCACACGTTGAAATCCGATACCCGAGTGCAGAGATAAAAATCCAACAATGCGCTGCTGTCCAGGAAAACCACCAGCAAAATAGAGGCTTAAAGATGTACCAGAAACCCCTAAAAAACTCAAATCTGGGAGGAGTGGAAAATACAAAAATCGTAGATTTACCTCTCGTGAATCCGACGCCGCAAAAATTGTCCAAAAATTCTGTCAGAGTAGCTCTGTGGACCTCGTGGACCGAAACACGACGGAAACGGGCCACTGAAGAAAGAACGTCGCACTGCGCTAACTCGCCGAATACGCCGATGCCGCGGCCTCCAAAAAATTCGAGCCTCCTTCACAAGATGCAGAACAAGAAGATCAACAAAGTTGCTAGAGGACTCCAGAGGATTTTGGCTCGGGAAAAAGCCCAAAATCGAAGAGGAAGAGGCCTATTTATAGGCTTTTCCCAAAAAAAAAAAGCCAATTGGGCTTCTGGGCCAAATCTTCTGGGCGCCCGGAGGGTTTCGGGCTGCTACAGTGCCCGAACCCGCCCCGGCCCGGCCCACAAAACCGCGCCCGGAACGCCCTAAGACCGCCACGTGTCCCCTCCGCGCCCCGCGCGCCCAGTGCACGCGCGCCCGCCAATCACGGCGCGCCGCGCGGTCCACGGCGGGAACCGTGGGCCGCGGTTCACGGCGGGCCGCCCGGGTCACTGCGCCCGCCAAAGAGCGGGCGACACGTGGCCTGGTGCGGTCCACCGTGCGCCGCGCCCGGCGCGGTTCGTGCGTTGTCGCGCGTGCGTTGACCCGTCAATCGGTGCGCGCCACGTGGCACTCCGCCGTCTTCGTTGGTCCCGGTGCACGCCAAGTGGGCCATGGATCGGCCCACCCGAAAAATCGGCTCGTTAGGCCTGTTTCGCCCGAAAATAGCCGATTTTTAATGTTTTCACGCGCTGAGTCTGTTTTTGGCATCCGTTTGACGCACAACGGGCTCGATACATCAATAATAGGTGTTTTCTCACCGCCGACCACCCAGACAGGTCGTACGGAAAAACCGGGACACCACATCCTCCCCCACTAAAAGAAAGTTTCGTCCCCGAAACTAAGAAAACAAAACAGACGTACCTCAGTCAGAAGCCTCGAACAGGAAAGGATAGGTATCTCTCATCATCGTCTATAGCTCCCAAGTGGCTTCACGTTCCTCGTGATTGCTCCACAGAATCTTCACATAAGGAATAGCCAGGTTGTGCAATTCCCTAACCTCACGAGCTAGAATCCGCAACGGGCGCTCCTCATATCCAAGGTCCTCGCCGAGTTCCAGTGGGGTGAAGTCAATCCTGTGCGAAGGATCGAAGACATATCTCCTCAGAACTGAGACGTGGAAATCATCATGAACTCCGACCAGGCGTGGAGGAAGAACCAACAATACCAACTCTCACTCACATGCTGGAAAACCACACAGCCGGGACCCATAGTCGAATCAGACGGCTCCCAGAATAAAATACTGATCTAAACACTGCTATCAGACTCCACTCGGCCCCCAGGCGCGAGTGTAACATGCATCCCACAACAACCCGACTACTCGTCCCACTATCTGGGCGAGAAAACTCTAAGTCCAGGTGAAAGAATGAATATAAGTGTGGGAGTGTCTAAAGCATAAATAAACTAGCTCAAGTTGGAGTTTTCTACTAGTCTGGTTAAGCATGTAACATATGACGGGGTGCTAGGTCAAGTTCTAATGATAATAATAATTTAACATATTTAGGGAGCAATAAAACAACACTGATCAACACAGCAACACAAGGAGTATCAATTTTCTCTTTCTAGTATGTTTCCTAATACAACTCAAAATCATGCATGTTCCGTACTCAATAGAGTTAATGAACTGTCCATCGGTTTTGAAGACGAAGCAACCCACCTGGATGTGCAAATCGATCCAAAGTCCAAAAAGGTTGAAACTAAATAGGGACAATCTTCAGATTCCCACGATTCCAACAGGCCCAAAAACATCCAAAAATTCCTCCTGGGTACAAAGATATGGTCCAAACATTACAATCAACACAAAATTTTCAAGTTACAACTGCTGAAAAATCAGTCCTGAAGATGCGCAAATACCACCAATGAGATAAACTCCAAAAATTCCAATAAAAATATGACGGCGATCCTCGCGAAGCGCAGATGTCAATCGAGTCCTCACACGTTGAAATTCGATACCCGAGTGCAGAGATAAAAATCCAACAATGCGCTGCTGTCCAGGAAAATCACCAGCAAAATAGGGGCTTAAAGATGTACCAGAAACCCCTAAAAAACTAAAATCTGGGAGGAGTGTAAAATACAAAAATCGTAGATTTACCTCTCGTGAATCCGACACCGCAAAAATTGTCCAAAAATTCTGTCAGAGTAGCTCTGTGGACCTCGTGGACCGAAACACGACGGAAACGGGCAACCGAAGAAAGAACGTCGCACTGCGCTAACTCGCCGAATACGTCGATGCTGCGGCCTCCAAAAAATCCGAGCCTCCTTCACAAGATGCAGAACAAGAAAATCAACAAAGTTGCTAGAGGACTCCAGAGGATTTGGGCTCGGGAAAAAGCCCAAAACCGAAGAGGAAGAGGCCTATTTATAGGCTTTTCCCAAAAAAAAAAGCCAATTGGGTTTTTGGGCCCAATCTTCCGGGCGCCCGGGGGGTTTCGGGCTGCTACAGTGCCCGAACCCGCCCCGGCCCGGCCCACAAAATCATGCCCGGAATGCCCTAAGGCCGCCACGTGTCCCCTCCGCGCCCCGCCATGAACCGCGGCCCACGGTTCCTGCCGTGGACCGCGCGGCCACACGGCGCGCCGCGATTGGCTCTTTTAGGATAAAAATATTTTGATTTAAGAAAATCCATTTTAATAAATTTTAGCTCCTCTAGAAAAATCAGTTAGAAAACAAATTTTATTCCCAAACCCCGAAGGGCTAATGCCTTCGCCCAATCAGATAAGAACAGACTCTGGCGACCCTTCGATATTTGGAAGGAAAAGATTGGTTTACTGAAATCGTGTGTGTCCAAAAAAGATTCTGGGTTCAAGGTCCTGCTATCACCAGTACATTACTGCCACGAACACAGTGACTACAAATAGATCGGAGAAAACTCGACGACTCGAGACCACCGTTTATCCAAACGACTCCCGACACTAGTACAAGACTAGCCACAGCTACCAGACTCCATTCGGCCCCCAAACACGAGTGCAACATGCATTCTACACTAAAAAAAATCCCGATCACTTGGCCCACTATCCGGGCGAAGAAAACACTATGTCCAAGGAATAAGGATGTAAAGTGTGGATGTCTGACGCATAAAAGAACCTAGCCCAAGGGAGGGTTCTCTACTAGTCTGGTTTACACATGCAACATATGACAGAGTGCTAGGTCAAAGTTCCAATAAAATCATTGTTAAGAGCACTAATTAACTACTAACTCTATCATACCAGTTTGCTATACAAACAACATGAAGCGAGCATTTCATTCAGCATAGTCTTGATCTTAAAGCATGGTTCATCTCTACATGCGATTTTCAATCATAAGCATGGATCATTCCAACATAAAGCTCTCAATCATAAGCATGGATCATTCCAACATAAAGCTCTCAATCATAAGCATGGATCATTCCAACATAAAGCTCTCAATCATAAGCATGGATCATTCCAACATAAAGCTCTCAATTATAAGCATGGATTATTCCAACATAAAACTCTCATTTACTTAGTATGTACCATACATCATGTAGATTCCAATAAACATCAACTGAGGATATTGCATCAACATAAGCTCGAACAACAACCTATATGAGCTTCAACTACCATAAATATGCTCTCGATTAGCATAGGATACATAAAACACCACATAAATCTCATTCACATTAGATGGACATTAACACATGCAAGTTCTTAAATCTATTAAATATGTACAACACTCAAGTAAGCATCAATCATCATATCTTAGAACATTCCTCATGCTTAGATTCCAATCATACAAATTGTACATTTAACATGCATGCTTACTAACAAATAGAGTTAGAGAACCGTCCGCCGATTTTGGAGGCCAAATCAACCCACCTGAAAACTATCGATCCAAAGCCCGATCAATCTGTATTTTGGTGTGTAGAAAGCTTCGCCTCTTAGAAATCCGATGCTGCAAGAATCAACTCAATCTGCCCCCCGAATTGAGCACAATCACCGAAATACTACACGCTGCGCAATCAATTTCTAGAATTTCAGTATGGACCTAGATGATTAAGGGAATAAAATTCGGCATTATACAAGTCCAAGGGAAGCTCCCAGTAGTAATATCAAAGTGTCCCTAATTAAATTAACCTTTCCCAAGCATCAAGAACTCATCTTAAACACCTTTTAATTAAGAAAAATAAGATCTTACACTTGCTGTCCAAAAACAGAGAACCAAAAATTTGCATGAAGTTCTTTTAATTATAGGGGTCAATCCATAGGAAATTTCTCATAGGTTTCAAAAGAGGAATTGCTCATCTACATCTTATAAAGATATTCATACCTTGAAATCCCAAAAAATACATAATATTTCCAAAGCTATCCTCATACAAAGGTTCTATGCTCAAAGAAGCAACCAAAAACTGCATTGCTGTAATCCCTAAAATAGAGTTGGGAAGATCATTAAAGTTACCTGGTCAAATGTGCTCCAAATCTAGCAAGAGATGTGCCATTGGATTTCTCGTCGAGAGTAGATATAAATCAAGCTAAAGAACTCCAAAATCCATGCATGAATGAAGAAGAAAACCCATAAATACTATGAACTATCCAACAAGTTCAATCTGTGCATGAATGCAGCAAAGTGTTCCAAAGATGGTAAATAAACCTGAATAAAAACTCAGATCCAAGGGGAACGATACATACCAATGTTGTAGATCTTCGAGTCCTAGAAATTTTCCCATAAAGATCATTCCAAAAGTCCCATCCTACTGTCCAGAAAAGCCAAAACACTAAGAACTGTCCATAATTCCAGGCTGAAATAAAGGGTCCCAAAGATGGGATAAAAACTCTGAGAAATATCTTGATCCATGAAGAGAGTTGAATACCAAAGTTGTAGGCCTACCTATTGTGAAGATGTAGAAACAAAAATCAAGTAAAAACTCCAAGAAATGAGCTCTGGGGATTTTTTTGCATGAAACGCAACGGAGGGGTTCACAAACTGCAACAATGGTGAAGCTTGACTCTTGGGGAAGATGATGCTCAAAAGGCCTCCTTGGATCCTTCTCTTGTTGAAGAAGATAAAGAGGAAGTGAGGTGGGATGCTCTGAAGGTGTCCTCAAAAATCTAATTGTCAAAAGGGAGCAAAGAGGAAGAAGCTTACTAAATAACCCAAGGTGAAGAAGAGAAGAGGAAATCAATTCCCTGATGCTACAGTAATAGGCTCGATCTCCCCCGGCCCACGGCCCGCACCGCTGCCCGCCACGCGTCGCCAATCATGCAGCTCCGCCAACCCGCGCCAACGCCCGATTCGGTTGCTACGTGTCGCTCGCTGAGTGGCCGACCGCAATTCGAAAATGACCAATAGAAGAGCGCCACACGTCCGCCTCTATCCGCAGCGCGCCCAACCACGCGCTGCCGCATGGCGCGCCTCGGTCGCCGCGCCGCGCCGTGTCCCCTGCCTACCTGGCTGCCCGTGCTGCCTGTGTGGACCGAGTCTGCTGCGCCGGCCCAACCACGCGCCGCCACGTGGCATCCCTCTGGTCCACGGCTCCCGTGCACCGAGCTATAGTAAAAACTTCCCCGATTCCAGTTTTCGGGTGTCCGGACTCAGAAAAATACATCCAAATAGCCGATTTCCATTATTTTTTCGCGCTGAATCCAAATTCGATGTCTGTTTTGTGAGAAACCACTTCTAAATTTCGACAAAGGCATCCGGATAGGTAAACTTGATCCAATTTTTGTGCCGGATCCAATCTTAAGGTCCGATTTGCGCGGAACCATCTCCATCACACAACATAGGCCTCTAGAAGCCGCTGATCACACCACAAAACCTCCGCGGAGATCCGGATCATCACATCCTCCTCCACTAAAAGAAAGTTTCATCCTCGAAACTAACAAACCTCAACGAGAGTCTCAAATCAGAAGGGTGGGTATCCATCACCACCGTCACCACCTTTCAAATCGCCACTCGCTCCCCGTGACTACTCCTCAACATCATCATCAACATTTATGGTATGGCCAAGTTGCGCAATTCCCTCATCTCTCGAGCCAGAATTCGCCACGGGCGTCCCTCGTACCCCAGACACTCACAGATCGTAAATGGAGCGAGTCAACCACGGGCGAGGGATCCAAAATATAACACCACTAAGCTGAGATGCTGAAAACAATGAGGACTCCAACAAATCGCAGGGGGAAAACAACAAGGGCAAGAAGCTCCAAAGATCAATCCCTCGATACCAACTCAACCAGAACGACTCAAAGCGCACTCGCACAACCAAACAAGAAAGGGAAAAGCCCAACATCAGGAATATCATCAACTCTAACTCTCAATTTTAGAAAACCGCTGACAATGGCGAAAAGTTCAAAAATTTTGAAAGGCCAATGCCTTCACCCCAATCAAATAAGAACAGGCTCCGGCACCGTCTCCATTCTGGAGCAGCCTTTCAAAGTTTTCAGCCCGTTCGTGAGGGTCGACCTATAGATGTGAAAAGGGGAGAGAAGTGTTGAAGCTGTCCTTGCTGTGGCTGCACAAACGAAGGCTACAGTCTAACCGCGACCCCTAGGGACACAACCTCTAGCCCTAATCGTCTCATCTACACCAGTAGCGGCGGCTGTCGCGCAATCAACAGGCTCAAGCTCAGCACCGTCGTCCTGTCCAAGGCATCCGTACACATCCAAGGCCACTGTCGAGCGTCACTGTAAGTCAACCTCTGCTGACAGGCCAAATAATTCACTGTCTCTTTGACAAAAAAGAAAGTGCTCCCCAAGGTGAGATACTGGGTCTAACAACCCTCTATCCATCAGTTCCAGCAACTGTGTCATCAGCTCTCTCAGCTTTACTGGTGTCATCCAATAAGGTGCATTCGAGATCAGCGCGGTTCCCAGCACCACGTCAATCGCAACTCATCTCCCTGTCCGGCGGCATCATCATCAGCTTTGGTGGACTCACACCCGGGAACTCGCAAGCAAATAAGGGCACCCTTGAGTCCCGATGCCGTCATAGGCATCTCTAACTCTAAACGTCTAAGTTTAGAGTTTGTTTTAGGAGTTTATCTCTTGTATTCATTTTTATTTGGATCATTCTTGTAAATTTTTTTTGTATTGTGATAGCAACAAAAATATCTTTTTGAATTTTTTAGTGGACTTTTTATTTTGTCACGAAACCGCCAAAGTGGGAGATTGTTAAGGATTTTGAGTTGGCGTATTTCGTGAAATGTTTTATGTCTTGAATATTGAAGATGAAGAATTGTGGATCATATACATCAATCTCAAGAAGAATGAATTCAAAAGGATCAGGTACGTTTAACTAAATAATTTTGGTGATCCGAATACATTCTTGTAGTTTAGAAACACTTGGAAGATTTTTCATTGCATAAAAATCAAAAACTGGACAAGTTGGATGTTCAGGATCTAGATCAGACCATTCCAGTCCGGATCCCGAACATAGTTTAGTTCATGCGGGATTCCAGTCCGGAACAGCTTTTGCTCAGTCCGGATCCCGAACTATGTGTTTGCTGAAATCGCATGAACAGTCCAGATCAGAGAATTCCAGTCCGGACCCCGAACTTATTTTTCTGGAAAAGTTCTATCTAAAGACGACAGTCCGAATCAGATTTAATCCTGTCCGGACCGCCGAGCGGGAAAATTCCAGATAAAGTAGTTTTTGATTCTTATCTCTTTCCAAAAGTTTCTAGCCTATAAATAAACCCTAATTTCACATTTAGGGTAACCGAATAACCGAGAAAAAGAATAAAAAAACGGAGATAATCAAAGTCCACATATAGAGAAGAAAGGAAAACATGATCAATCATATGTTTCTTCATCTATATTGATTAATTTGATTCTAGGGTTTCCAAACTCCTATTTCTTGTAGAATCAAACTGAAGAATACTTAGATGGTGTTTTCTGATCTATCTTTGATCTAAGTATTCGGCGGATTATCATCACCAACAAAACAACGATTTTTCTAAAAATCGGCGCGAGGATTCGCGTGGCCTTGTGGATTCAAGGTGCTACCGCTCTCGTGGATTTGGAGCGAGGTATGTTCGTGTGATCGATACGTACTACATTGGTGAAGACCGTGGATTCGATTGGACGTCGTGGATTCGACGTTGGACTTCGTGGATTCGAAGTTGGACGCAAATCGTGGATTCGAGGAGCGTTGTGGAGCGAGCAGAGAAGATCAACTAGGAGCGTATGAAAAAGGTTGAGTCGTAGGGTTACGGTAAATCACCTTGTACGTGTTTAATCTTAGTGGATTTCGCCGTGTTATCGGTCCCGTGGTTTTTTACTCCTGTGATGGAGTTTTCCACGTAAAATCTTGCGTACTTATTTATTTTCCGCATTGGGTTATTTTTTACGCAACGATTTGGTGTGTTTATTGTTTACACCTACTCACCCCCCCCCCCCCTCTAGGTGGTTTTTCCCCTATTTAGATCCATATTAGCATAACCCACACTGGGTTCTAAGGGCTGCCTTTTCTTTGGGTCGAGAACAACGAGAGGCTATGCCTAGAGCCTGTTCTTGTTTGATTTGGGTTGTAGGTTCTAGTCTTTCGGGGCTCCCGGACCCTTCATTGTTGTCGGCTGTGGAGTATACCCAGCTAGTGAGTTTGCATGTTGAGTTGATGTCCTATTTAGGGAACCGTTGGGTTGACAGCGATCCTGACTGTTCGAGTATTTTCCTGTTAGTGAGTTAGAGAGGTGAGCTCGACAGAGATGCGCGGATACTTTTCTCTGTGGGGTCTCGCCCCTCGAGTGCCGCTCTGGAGCTAGGCGTGTTACTTTGTTATCGCGACTTGTCGACGCAGTCCCTCTGGCTGGGCCAGTTTTGGCAGTCACGGACGCCCTACGTAAGTCCAATCCTCCGTGGATGTAATGGCAGTAGGTAGGCGCAGGTTTGACTGGACCCCATGTGGCAGTCAGTGTAGATTGGGTGACTGTATTTTGAGAGTTAGTAGATGCATCATGTTTCCATCTGTATCACTCCTTGAGCATTTAGATAGAGGCATAGTAGCTGTAGAGTTATTTTTCAGCCATTTTCCTTTCAGTATTTCATTTTATTACTTTATGCCTCTAGTAGACTTAGTGGGCAGACCGTCGGGCTTGGGGGTGGTACCCACTGAGAACTACTGTGGGATGTAGTTCTCATACCTGCTGTGGTGATTTTTCCCCAGGGACCTCTTCTCCTGTTCCTGCTGCTCCTGTTGCTGATCCTGCTGCTCCTGTTGCTGATCCTGCTGACCGAGGTAAGAGAGTCGCGAGCTAGATCCCTACCAGTTTTCTTCTAGAGAGAGTAGTTGTACCCCTTTTGGTGATGTATTAGTACTGTAAGTGATTTTGGGATGTATCTTGTACTTTTACTTTTGAGAGCTTTATTATTTTTGGAGAGACTTATGTTTTTGTGAGGACCTGACATGTACTATTTGGAGTTGTATATTTATTTCAGTAGTTTATTTTTTCGCTCTGATATCTGTATAGCTATAGTATTATTCTTTTTGCAGGTTAGACGCTTCGTCTATACGGGGCCTCCCGTATGGGCGGCGGATCTGTTGGCGGGCCCGGGTCGCAGTTTCGACCCCGGGGCGTGACAGATTAGAGTGGTATCAGAGCCTAGGTTGTAGGTCATTGTGGACTTAGAAACCCTAGGCTTGTGGTTGGACTGTAGGATGACTACGTGAGAGCCGTGACTTATAGCGAGAGTCTTGATTGAGTTTTATGTTGATTTTTTAGGATCCACAAGGATCTAAATAGGTACTATCAAACACCTAGAGGGGGGTGAATAGGTGTAATATTATAAAAACCAATCTCAGTGCAAAAATAAAAAATAATGCGGAAAATAAAAATCAACACACCGAGATTTACGTGGAAACTCCAATCCAGGAGAAAAACCACGGGACCAACACGCAATAACAATCCACTAAGAAAAAGAAGAATAACAAGGTGATTACCGACTCCACGGACTCAAACCCCTCCTTCAAATTCTTCGGACCTTGCGCTCCACCGATTGCACGTCCACTGCACACGTTCGAATCCACGAACGCCACTCGAATCCACGAGCACACGTTTCGAATCCACGAAACGCCTTCAACACACCGAATCCACGGTGCCACGTCGAATCCACGACGTAAACTCAGCCGATAAAGAAATATAGGCTTCGATGGTGATCCTTTGCTTAGATTATCATTGAGGAACCATAGAAAGAATTTCTAAGCAAAGACTAGATCAATTCGACAAAAGATAGATCTTGGAAGAACCGTCGAATTGACCTAAAAGAGGCTAAAAAGAAGAACGATAAAAACCTAGCCTCTAGGGTTGCTCTCGAGTGTTTTCGGTATCGGTCATTCTATTCGAGAAACCCTAAGTATCTATTTATAACCCTTGGAAACATATTAGAGTCGGTTTAGGAAACTTTTCCCGAGGTAACATTGTGTACCGGTACCACTTATCACGTTTCGGTACTCAATGGTGCAAAACACAGATTTTTCTATTGTGTTCCGGTACGTGAGTCTGTGTTCCGGTACGCAATACAAATTTCAGAAAATTCTGTGTCGGGTTTGAGGAACTTCAAGTGTGGTTCCGGTACTCAATGTAAAAACTGATTTTTCCAAGATAAACTTTATCCAAAACAGACCAAGTACCGGAATCCAAACTTAAAACAAGTTGTAAGTTAAAACCAAGTTCCTGAAACCAAGTCTAAACCGGTTTTCATTAATTTCCTGTTTCCAATGATTATAAATGAACTTTAATCACCATGATCTATATTTAATCATACCTGAGAGTTGACTTGGGCTCATGTTGAATCTTCAATGAGTCTTCGAAGGCTGATTTGACAATTTGATCCCTTTAAGACTCCGACTCAACTCACTGACTTGACTCACGAAATATGCCAACACCAAAATGCCGTAACAATCTCCCCCTTTGGCAATTTCGTGACAAAACCCAAAAATACATAAAAACGCTCATGTCACTCATCTTAAACCAAAAAGTCGAAATTCAATGTCATCACCAAAACATTGATTTTCTTTGCGTGAAAGATCCAATAAATACAAAATTACATTTGAACCAAACAATCCTAGAACATACTCTATGACTTAGGACTTGGAGTCTTAAAGTGATGTAATTCCTGCAAAACAGAACTCCAAACAAAATCAAATGTTAGTCGTTAGAAATTAAAATCCTACATTTGATTCGTCTTCCTTTTGGTTCTTTTGTTTTGTGGCTCTTTCAATCTTTTCTTTATCTCCCCCTATCTTGAGCATTCCAACATGTTCTCCATGTTCTCCATGTTCTCCCCC
The DNA here is from genome assembly GCA_029168755.2 of Tillandsia fasciculata. Taxonomy (NCBI): domain Eukaryota; kingdom Viridiplantae; phylum Streptophyta; class Magnoliopsida; order Poales; family Bromeliaceae; genus Tillandsia; species Tillandsia fasciculata. Next base: position 15,783,040 of record CM054939.1, on the reverse strand, counting down.
TGTCTTGAGCATCTCATCTATGTTCTCCCCCTTTGTGATTCAATCAATATTTTCTGTTCTCCCCCTTTTTGTCACAAATTGTCAAACAATCAAAATAGACAAAAAGAAACATACTAGCAGGATACGTTCATAGTTACATGCCCATTAGAGTTCTTGTTCATCATAAAGTGAAAAGAAACTAAAAACCAAAAACAAGAAGGCAAAGAAATCACTCATCCTGATCTGAATCATCATCGTCCTCATGTGATGTAGGTCCATGAGATGTACTCGGTGCAGTTGCTCCAGTGACCACATCGTCGTGTTTGCACCCAAGGATTTCGAATATCTTCTTTAAACCATCCTCGATTTTCTTGAAGCCTTGCTCCATTCTTTTCTGCAAAGATTGAAGAGTTACTTCTTCATCTGGTTCAGGAGATTCTTGGCGAGGCGGTGCACTCGGAGTTGCTTCGCTTGCATAGCCCTTTGTATGCCCAAATGTCTTCAAGGTGCTAACTGACTTGGCTAACGTGATTCCATCAATTGAGCCTAAGCCGTAGTCAAATTTGGTACAAGAAATGTCAACTCCATGATCTTCCAGAATACGAGTAATCAAGATTGGAAACGGTAGAAGATCACGTTGCCTTGATCCCTCAATAACATGTACCATTTGCTGCCAAATTAAGAATGGAATGTTGATGTTGATTCCATTTGCACTTTCCGGGTGACCAAGGAAAAAGAGAAGTAGCAATCGATCCCATCAAATTCTTTTGGTCCCCATTGTAGGCAATAAGTTGTAGCGGACGATTAAGGACAAAATGTGATATTCTGGTTTTAGGTCCTTCGATTCAACATATGACCTATTTGTTTGCGCCCCTGACTTGCAAATTGAATCCACAACAGTGTCCCAATGTGTGTCATGCTGGAAATCACCATCAGTGTAGTAAAGACCAGAAGTATCAACAGCTAGCCCAAGGTTTGCCCCAATTACTGCTGGAGTAATGTCAAATTTGACGCCTCTAACTGTTGTTTCAATAGTGAAAGCCCCTGTGTCATGGTCCTTTTGGAGTATGTTAGCTCTCACATAGAATTCCCTGATGATCTCAACACAAAAACCCATCTTTGGTTGAACTCTGCCAAGTGGCCGAATATGACTTCGTTCCAAAAGCCTTGCAAAGTCTGGCACCTCACGACATAGCTCATTATAATTCACGTGTCGCTCTCCAATGCATGTGCGGTTTGCAAATCTGGCACGGCGTTTTGCACTTACATGCTGTTCACTTTCATCAACATTAGATCTCCGTTGAGAGCGGTCGCGTATTACCGGTCCACCGGTACTTCTACGCGGAGGAGAATCCGCACCCTTCTTTTTCCTTGGAGCCATAGGTGCTTTCCCCTTTCCTTGAACCGTTTCCTCTTCATATTCTGATGAATGTTCAGAATCTGAGCTTGTCGTCCCTTCATCTTGTGATCGTTTCGTCGCCTTTTTCTTTCCAGAACCGCGACCACGTCCACTTCCAGTGGCCATCAAAATCACCAGTGCAAGTAGCCATGAAAAAGCCATTTCCTACAAAGAACACAATGCACTATGATTTGATCGTATAGAAAGGTTTAAACATGTCTAAGAAACATTCTAAACATGTCACAATTGATGATTTATCATTTAAAAACCATTTACATCAAAAGCCCTAATTCTCAATTTTTCTATGTTAAGAACATATGAAAATGTTAGATTCAAGCAAATAAGCATGGAAACATGAATCTAAATGCATAGAGATGTACCAAATATGTTCTAAACATGAGTTAAGGGTAATTTATGCAAGAGATTTCATTAAAAGCAAAGATCTACTCAAAAATCTCTAAAAACAACATCAAAACCTAAAACCTAGGGTTTTGAAGTTAAAGAAACCAAGATCAATGTAGAAACTTACAAATGAGAGCAACAAATCTCTTGATCTTGAAGAGAAAACCCTTTTTAGATGTTTTAGAGAGAGAGAGGGAGTGTTTTGAAATGGGAGAGATGAAATAAAACTCATGAATTCCGGAATATAAAGAAATCCAGATCGTGTACCGGTACAAGTAGTCGCGTACCGGTACGCAGTGCAAAAACCGAAAATCCTTCGTTCGGGTTCCGGATTGAAAAACAGGGGGTGATCCGGATCCGCAATGTAGTTTCGGTACTAAAAAGGTAGTACCGGTACGCAAGTGAAAAACAAGAAAAATTCACATTCGGGTTCCGGACTGGATTTTCTAATCCGGATTGGATTTCAGGTACCGGAACAACAGAGCCAAAAAGCTAAAATTTCTTGAAACAAATCCAAATTTTGTCATCTTTTCAAATACCGATTTGTATACCATCAAGAAATCCATTTAAGTGCTTTGAAAAACAATGAATTCACATAGATGTCATTCAATCCAAATTTCTTTTATTAGAATAATTTAGAAAAATAAAAACCAGAAAGAGTATGTAAGCACTTTAGCACATCAACTTTAAACAAAAGTCATCGTTTCATGCAACAAGAAATAGATTATACCAAATCTATCAAAAATACTCAAAAATGAAACGAAAATTTATGAAAATTAAAACCCTTAAAGTTGAACAACTTCAATCACATCTAACATGATCTTATGCGTAATGCCTTTATCAAATCATTAATTTGGTAAAGAAAATGAAATACCAAGATCAATAGATGTTTGAAATCCCAGATAAGTTAGATAATATATCTAGACAATCTGTTGAAGAGAGTGGCTCTTTGAGCATCTTTCGTTAAAAATCCCACCTTATACCAACCTTGAAATTTGACAGAGTCAAGTATTTCAACATGCATTTCGTCATCATTTTTTTTTTAAAAAAAAATTGCTTGGCATACATGGGGTATCTTTTTCCTCCATGTGGTGGTAGTTTTCATACTCCTCATTGGGATGTAACTCTTTCCACATCTTTTGAGCATTTTACTTTTCTTTGACTCCCCCTCAATTGGCTATCAATTATTTAATATATAAGGTATTTAACCAAAAATTGTTCCCGCATTCATACTCGACTAAATAGTCAAATAAGATAATAACTATACCAAGAGATCATTGAGAGAGAAATTGACTTTGATCACTTAAAAGATGAATTAATTAACATAAATGATCATTACAACATCGAAATATTATGATGTCAAAAGCATAATAGATTTCTAAATGCGTGAAAAGATGCAATTAAAGTCAATATTATCAATGCTCAATTAAAAAAAATGAAGTATCTTCAAGATTATGAATATGGAGTCAAGTTGATAATCCATATAAAATTAATTTGGAGTGAATGAACGTGAAACCCTTTTTTATTCAATGCACTTGTTCGTTAAAAGCCTTTTGTTCACAAACAAAACATAAAAACAAAAGCATTGAAAAACATGTAATGCAAAGATTAAAAAAAAATATGAAGGGAAAAACCAATCAAAGCATTACATACAGTCAAAAGCTATTTAGAACTTAAGACAAGGAAAGATATCACCTTTCCGAATCCAAAATCGCTGGATTTTGGGTTGTCTTGATTCGTTGTGGCCGGGGGTTGTCCGCTTTGACTGTTGATCCACCTTAGGTCTTTGCCTCGCGATAATCCACTTGTATGATTGATGTTGCGGCTCGGACCTTTGGTGGGTTGAGTGAACTCCTTTGACTTGATGTGTCTTTTGATTCCGTTGAGTTCGCTCCGTAGATGAAGTTGCCGAAGGACTCTTCTTTCTCTTTTTCGGGCAATTCTTCACCAAATGTCCTTCAAGTCCACATAGGTGACAAGTTTTTCTTTTCAATTTCATTGTGGAACTTGAAGCATGCACAGTTTGATCCTTTTTAAATCCCAAACCAACCTTGCTTGTTTGACCTAATCCGGACATACTTTCTAGTTTCTTGGAACCGATTGAAAGCCTTTGTATGTCGGATTTGAGTTCATGAACTTGCTTGGTCAAGGCTTGGTTGGTGACATGAATTTCTTCAAACTGTTTTTCAAGAAAACCAATCTTGTCCATATATGATTTAGCGTTTGTCTCCGATTGGTTTAACTTTTCTTGGAGGATTTTATTGTTCTCCAATAAATATCCTTGTTCCTCCTCGAGATCTTGAAGTTTGATCTTTAAAGCTTGATTCTCGTCTTGAACTTCAAGTCGTTGCTTCCTCAACTTCTTGATATGCTTGGCCATCTTCTTTGATTCCGCAAGAAGTTGTTGGTATGCCTCAACGAGTTCTTCTTCGTCCGACTCCCCCTCACTTGATGACTCTCCTCCGGATGTTGATGTTTCATGCAAAATCAAAGGAATAGAGTCAGTGACTAAAGATGATAAACACAAATTGGAAGAGGGAATTTGAGAGGCATGAAAAGCAACAATTTTTTCTTTTTCCTCTTCACTTGAGGTCGATTCATCGAAACTAGAATCGTCCCAAGTTTTTGCTTGCAAAGCCTTCTTTTTGTATGATTTCTTAGAAGGACAATCCGTTGAAATATGGCCGTAGCCTTTGCATCGATAACATCGGATTTCCCCTTCGAAATCATCTTTTTCTTTTTCTTTAAAAGGTTTTGCAACACTTTTGAGTTTAGAGGATTTAGAACCCGATGATCCTTTAGATGATTTCATGGATGAAGATCCATCGGTTCGATTCTTCCAAAATTTCCGACGAAATTTCTTTGTGATCCGTGCCAATTGTTCTTCAAAATCGGCAAAAGAGATTTCATCATCGGAACTTGATTCGTCATCTTCTTCCTTTGTTGATTTGAACGCAATACCTGTAAGCTTAGAAGAAGACTTGGAAGAAATTTGATTAGTAGGAAAAGTCATCTTGATCATAAGTTTGTAAAGCACCTACTAATTCCTCTACACTCATCTCATCCAGATGACTAACGGTTTCAATGGCGGTAACCTTTGCCCTAAACCATTCCGGAAGAGTCCGAAGAATCTTTCTTACAATTTTCGACTCCGGGATCTTTTCTCCTAAATTAGCACATGTATTAATTACATCTTGAAGTCTAGTGTAATAATCTGTAAACAATTCATGCTCTTCCATATGAATAGAGTCAAATTGACTTGTAAGCATCTGGAGCTTTTGAATTTTTACAAGATTAGTACCCTCATGTGTAATTTTGAGAATATCCCAAATTTTCTTCGCGGTTTCACACGCGGAAATTCGTGTAAACTCAGTCGAGGAAAGAGAATTAAATAAAGCGTTCATACCTTTTGTGACACCCCCGGAATTTGGATTAGTCCTCTATATAAATGATATAATAGGACTAAATCTCTAACCCGGCTATAGCATTTTGGATGGTAGCAAGATCCAAGAGGAACATGAGAGTTAAGCGTGCTAGAGCTAGAGTAGTTCTAGGATGGGTGACCCCCTGGGAAGTGGGGCGTCACAGTTGGTATCAGAGCCATTCACCAGCCGGAAATGTGAGATGAGTCTCAGCTGAGCCAAGGTTATATAGCAGGTAGAGCGAGGCTCCCCGGCTAATGACCGTTGTGAGTGGAGTGCAGGTCCTCACAAGGTCGGCTAAGGTTAGCGAGACGAGTCTCACATCGCCTGGTGCTTGTGAGTGTACTTGAGCCTGACGTGGACGTCAGGGCTTAAAGGGGGGAAGAATGTGACACCCCCGGAATTTGGATTAGTCCTCTATATAAATGATATAATAGGACTAAATCTCTAACCCGGCTATAGCATTTTGGATGGTAGCAAGATCCAAGAGGAACATGAGAGTTAAGCGTGCTAGAGCTAGAGTAGTTCTAGGATGGGTGACCCCCTGGGAAGTGGGGCGTCACACCTTTCCCATTGTAAGAAGATCTTTCGATTTCCTCTTTGGACCATCTAGAGCGAGGTTTTGGGGTAGTAGAATTTCCTACTTCCTCAACCGGAAACACGCTCATCAATTGAGATGAGAAAAGCTCTCATCCGCACTTTCCAATATGCATAATTGGTCCCATCAAAAAGAGGAGGTCTAAAAATATTACCACTTTCACCCGACATGATAGATAAACCTAAAACCCTCTCTGATACCAATTGTTGAGTTATTTAGGATCCACAAGGATCTAAATAGGTACTATCAAACACCTAGAGGGGGGTGAATAGGTGTAATATTATAAAAACCAATCTCAGTGCAAAAATAAAAAATAATGCGGAAAATAAAAATCAACACACCGAGATTTACGTGGAAACTCCAATCCAGGAGAAAAACCACGGGACCAACACGCAATAACAATCCACTAAGAAAAAGAAGAATAACAAGGTGATTACCGACTCCACGGACTCAAACCCCTCCTTCAAATTCTTCGGACCTTGCGCTCCACCGATTGCACGTCCACTGCACACGTTCGAATCCACGAACGCCACTCGAATCCACGAGCACACGTTTCAAATCCACGAAACGCCTTCAACACACCGAATCCACGGTGCCACGTCGAATCCACGACGTAAACTCAGCCGATAAAGAAATATAGGCTTCGATGGTGATCCTTTGCTTAGATTATCATTGAGGAACCATAGAAAGAATTTCTAAGCAAAGACTAGATCAATTCGACAAAAGATAGATCTTGGAAGAACCGTCGAATTGACCTAAAAGAGGCTAAAAAGAAGAACGATAAAAACCTAGCCTCTAGCGTTGCTCTCGAGTGTTTTCGGTATCGGTCATTCTATTCGAGAAACCCTAAGTATCTATTTATAACCCTTGGAAACATATTAGAGTCGGTTTAGAAAACTTTTCCCGAGGTAACATTGTGTACCGGTACCACTTATCACGTTCCGGTACTCAATGGTGCAAAACACAGATTTTTCTATTGTGTTCCGGTACGCGAGTCTGTGTTCCGGTACGCAATACAAATTTCAGAAAATTCTGTGTCGGGTTTGAGGAACTTCAAGTGTGGTTCCGGTACTCAATGTAAAAACTGATTTTTCCAAGATAAACTTTATCCAAAACAGACCAAGTACCGGAATCCAAACTTAAAACAAGTTGTAAGTTAAAACCAAGTTCCTAAAACCAAGTCTAAACCGGTTTTCATTAATTTTCTGTTTCCAATGATTATAAATGAACTTTAATCACCATGATCTATATTTAATCATACCTGAGAGTTGACTTGGGCTCATGTTGAATCTTCAATGAGTCTTCGAAGGCTGATTTGACAATTTGATCCCTTTAAGACTCCGACTCAACTCACTGACTTGACTCACGAAATATGCCAACACCAAAATGCCGTAACATTTTATACCTCTCCCAAGGGAGGGGATGAGTGATTGACATATTTATTCTCCTAAGTGATTATGTTGGCTGTAGACAACATAATGCTGTGGAATGGATGACATGTTTTAGACTTTCGCTAGATTGGATCGAGTATTTATTTTGTCCTGATGTTTGAATGTTGTTGCAAGTGAGCGCGATGCCTCCCCGACGCAGGATGCGGACGCATTCCCTGTCTTCTTCCTCCGATGAGCCTGAGCATGAGGAGTTAGCTCAGGGTCAGCAGAGTGAGGTATAGGAGCTTCGGGCTCAGATGGCCCAGATGTCGAAGGCTATCCGACGTCAGGAGGAGGCTTACCGATGCCAGGAGGAGGTCATGGACCGGATGATGCGCATATTTGAGCAGAGGGCGCAGCCTGTCACAGCATCCCCTGAGAGTTTCCCTGCACCTTCTTCGCCGGTTGTGGCACCCCCGGTTGTACCAGCGGCACCAGCAGCCCCTATAGCGCCGGTTACCAGTGGACAGCCGTCAAGGACGGCAGGACAGTTGACCCCTGCAGAGCAGCGAGAGATTGTAGATTGCTTGATGAGGTTCCGCCAGCTCAACCCGCCTCGTTTCTCTGGGCGAAGTTTGGAGCCGTGGGAGGCTGAGTCATGGATCACAGCGATGGAGCGACTCTTTGAGACTCTTTTTATCAAGGAGAGGTTTCAGGTTTTTCTGGCGAAGAATTTTTTGGAGCACAATGTCGAGGCATGGTGGCGGCAAGTTCGACCTGTTGGTCCGCCTGGGACCCAGCTGCTCACTTGGGCGGAGTTCCGCAGCCTTCTTCTTGGAGCCTTCTTCCCGAAACGTGTCAGACAGAGGCTGGAGGAGGAGTTGAAGAATCTCCGACAGGGAGACCGTACTGTGCTAGTGTACATTGAGGACTTCAACCGGTTGTTGGCCAGTGTACCACATGCAGCTAGGGATGAGGTGCATCGGATCTATATGTTTGAGCGAGGCTTGCGCCGGAATATTTATCAGTTCGTCCGTTCGCGCAGACTGCAGACCCTGGATGCCTCGATGGAGCAGGCCCTTTACGTGGAACGAGGGAATGAGGTGATGACTGAGCAGGACACGGCCCTAGGTGGGAGTTCAGGCGTGAAGCGCCCGGTGCCTGAGGACGGGAGACAGACGAGTAGGCAGGAGCTGCCGAGACCTCCACGATCTCACCCTGAGGATCGTGGGTTTCAGAGGCGCCAGAGATCTGGTGGACCCCCGCAGCAGCCGCAGTATTAGCAGTATCAGCAGCGGCAGTAGTCTTAGCAGCAGTACCCCCGGTAGCAACAACGTCGGCATTGGTGACAGGAGTGGTGCTTTATCTGTGGCGGCCCCATCAACCGTCACAGTGTGACCAGAGACAGAGACGGTGCTTCCTATGTGGAGAGTTAGGACATTTCCGAGCAGCTTGCCCCCAAGCCATTTTGTCAGTGCGGCCTATCGCTACAGCACCCCCCTTGCCTGTTCAGGAAGCGAACGCCCCTCCGGTGTACCGCCAGACAGATTGGACCATGACATCGAGACAGACAGGACAGCGACGACCTTCTGCACCCAGTGGACGGGTTTATGCGGCCCAGGTGGAGGGCACCCCGGCAGCGGATTGTGTCATCACAGGTATGATTTTACTTACAGCCAGCTGAGCTTGAGCATTTCGGTACCACTGTATTTTCCTGCATATCTTAGTAGAGCATTTGCATCTCTGCATGGATAAGAGATAGGTTTGTCACTTATGCATTAGCGGTCAGATTCTTGACGGTATCCTGCGAGTAGAGGAGGATTCTAGAGCACGAGCAGTTCGGGTGAGACGTGGAACTTTATCGGCGGACATGAGGATTTAGTAGCAGCTCCAAGACTCTGACCGAGCACATGGGATGGACTGGTTCGCACGGTATCATGCGACGACTGATTGTGGAATGAAAACAGTGACCCTTCCCGAGTTGGACAGGAGGAGTTCATTTTCACAGGTTGCCGAAGTACCCTTCCCACAACGATGGCTTCAACGGCAGTGGACAGACGCCCCTACTTGAGCAGATGTGACGATTAGGACTAGAGGTTGTGTCCCTAGAGGTCACAGTTAGATCGTAGCTTTCATTTTGTAGCCACAGCAGGAACGGCTTCGACACTTCTCTCTATTTTTCTCGCCTTTATGCTAAAACTTACGAACGGGACGAAAACTTCGGAAGGCTACTCCAGAAATGGAGACAGTGCCCGAACCTATTCTTGTTTGATTGGGGCGAGGGCACCGGCCTTCCGGAATTTTCAGACTTTTCATTATTTTCGGCTGCTTTCCAAAATGAGAGTTGGAGTTGATGACGTTCCTGAAGGTGGGGCCTTTAACCTTTCTTATTTGGTTGTGTTGGCGTACTTCGAGTAGATTTGGACGGATTGGTTTTGTGGTTGTGGTGCGTTTTAGTTTCAAGGACGAAACTTATTTTTAGTGGGGGAGGATGTGATGACCCGGATCTTCGTGAAGGTCTTACGGAGTGAATTGTGGCTTCTGGAGGCCTACGATGTGTGTTGGAGATGGTTGTGCGCAAATCGGACCTTAGGATTGGATCCAGCGCGAAATTTGGATTAAGAATACCTGTCCGAATGCCTTCGACAAATTTTAGAAGTCGAATTTGGCAAAACAGATATTAGATTTGGACTCAGCGCGCGAAAACAATGAAAATAGACTATTTACATGTATTTTTTGGAGCCCGGATACCAAAACACGGATTTCGAGGCATGGTTACTGTTTCGGCGGCCGGCGGGCAGCACTGGCAGCACGGGCAGGCGGCGGAGCGCGGCGGCGCAGCGGAGGGCAGGCACGGGCACGGCCGCGGGCAGGCGCGTGCAGCGCTGGCAGGCGCGTGCGAGGCGCGGGCAGCGCGGGCAGGCGCGTGCGAGGCGCGGGCAGGACGGTTCACGAGACTTGGGCGTGCACCGGGACCAGCGGACTTCGGCGTGACACGTGGCACGCGCGGATTGGGTGGTCAACGGGCGTGACGTGAGGCGTGACTCTCACCGTGTGCGGTGCACCGTGGACCGTGCCAGGCCGCGTGGCACTCGCCCATTAGTGGGGGCAGTGACCCGGGTGGCCCGCGCGAACCGCGGCGCGTGCACCCCGCCGTGGACCGCGTTGCAACGCGGTCCGCCGCGATTGGCGGGCGCGGAGCGGGTGACGTGGCGCGCCAAGAGGGATTCGGGCGCGCACGGTAACGGGCTTGGGCCGGATTCGGGCGCCCGAATCCAGCGCCCGAATCCGAACCCCTTCCTTGGTGGGCTTGGGCTATAAATAGCCATTTGGGGTTTCGTTTGTGGGCTTTTCCTCCGAGCTCTTCGGCCCATTATTCGACGGGGAGCGTCGTCTGCGAGTCTTCTTCGATATTTAGGATCCCGGGAATTTTTGGGAGTCGTGCCATCTGCGTTCTTCTCGACATCGCAAGCTTCGACGCGCCTTGGATACCGAGTTTTTTTCGTCGACGCTTCTTCCGCGAGCTCCCAGGACTGACGGGAGGGAGTTTTTGGCCGATTTTCACGGCATCGGTTTCACGAGAGGTAGATCTTCGTTTTTCGTGTTTTCTGTTCGTCTCAGTTTTGGGTTTTTACTGGGGTTTCTGGAACATCTTTGAACCCCTTTCCTGCTAGTGGTTTTTCTGGACAGCGGAGGCTTGTCGGATTTTTATCTCTGTGCTCGGTTATTGGATTTCGACATGTGAGGACTCGATCGACATATACTCTTCGCGAGGATCTCCGCCGTATTTTTACTGGAATTTTTGGAGATCATCTCGCAGGTGGTATTTAAGCATTTTCTTGACTGATTTTACAACAGTGTTGTGATTGTGGGAAATGATGCTTATCGCGATGTTTGGACTGTATCTTTGTACCCAGGAGGAGTTTTCTGGTATTCTTGGACTCGTTGGAATCGTGGGAATCTGAGGATTATCCCCGTTCAGTTTCAGCCATTTGGATCTTGGTTTGACGCGTGCTTCAGGTGCGTTGCTTCGTCTTCAAAATCGGTGGACTATTCATTAATTCTATCGTGTAGTAAATCATGCATGATTGTTAGATGTGTTAGGAAGCATGTTAGATATAGAGAGGATGTTCTCGTGTTGTTATCATGATCATATTGATGTATGCTTCCTATCTGTGTTAACTTAAATACCACTATTGAAACTTTACCTAGCACCCTGTCATATGTTGCATGTGTAACAAGACTAGTAGAAAACTGTCACTTGGGCTAGGTTTATTTTATGTTTAGACATCCACACTTTACTCCCTATCCTTGGACATAGTGTTTTCCTCGGCCGGGTAGTGGGCTGAGTGGTCGGGATTTCTCTTAGTGTGGGATGCATGTTACACTCGTGCATGGGGGCAGAGTGGAGTCTGGTAGATGTAGCTGGTCTTATATCTGTAGCGGGAGCCGTTTGGATAAACGGTGGTCCCGGGTTGTCGAGTTCTTCGTTTTGCTTGTCGCCACTGTGTTCGCAGCAGTGGTGTGCTAGTGATAGCAGGACCTTGAACCCACAACCTTTTTGGACACACATGATTTTAGAGGACTAATGTTTTTCTTCCAAACATCGAAGGGTCGCCGGAGTCTGTTCTTGTCTGATTGGACGAAGGCATTAGCCCTTCAGGGTTTGGGAATAAAACTTTTTTCTAACTGTTTTTCCTAAAAGAACTAAATGTTACGGAATTTGAGTTGGCGCATTTCGTGAATAGTTCAAGTCTTGAAGATTGAAGATGAAGAAACTCTGGATCAACTACCTCAATCTCAAGAAAGAAGAATTCAAAAGGATCAGGTACGTTAAATTAAATAATTTGTGATGATCCGAATACTTCTTATAGTGTAGAAACACCCGGAAGAGGTTTTAACTGCATATTCATCAAAAACTGGACATGGGACATGTTCAGGATCCGGATCATGTCGTTTCGATCCGGATCCCGAAGGGTGCTCGTTCATACACTAGTTCAATCCGGATCATGGCATTTGATGATCCGGATCCCGAACATGAGTTTTACCTGTTGGCTTGAACGATCCGGATCGTGGAATCTCAATCCGGATCCCGAACACATTGTTCTGGTAAAACTGTATGAACGATCCGGATCGTAGATTATGATCCGGATCCCGAACAGGCGGTTTTCTGGAAATTGCTCTCTACGCGTAAGCGATCCGGATCGTGACTTGCGCAGTCCGGATCGTCGCCCGTAAAACTTTCCAGAAAAGTTTGTTTTTGATCCGAATATTCTTCCTAGGGTTTCTAACCTATAAATAGCCCTTCCTTTTCATTTCTAGGGCAATCCACACATCGGAAAAAGAGCCGTCATTTTCAAATATCATTTTATACGGCCTTAGATCCACATATAGAGAAGAACGGAAATCATTAGATCTATTTAATGGTTCTTCATCTATATTGATTAGTTTGATTCTAGGATTTTCATACTCATATCTTGAGTTGAATCAAACTAATGAATACTTAGATGGTATTTCCGATCTACTCTTGATCTAAGTATTCGGCGGATCATCACCACCCAAACAAACAACGATTTACCCCAAAATCGGCGCGTGGACTCGCGTGGCCTTGTGGATTCAAGGTGTTATCGCTTTCGTGGATTCGGAGCGAGGTGCGTTCGTGGATTCGAAGCGTACCATTGGGTGAAGACCGTGGATTCGGTCGGACGTCGTGGACTCGACGTTGGACGCTGTGGATTCAGCGTTGGCGCGCGATCGTGGATTCGAGAAGCGTCGTGGAGCGAGCGGAGAAGATCGACTAGGGGCGTATGGTAAAAGGTTGAGTCGTCTGTGAGTACGTTATATCACCTTGTACGTGTGTTAACTCTAGTGGATTTCGCCGTGTTATCGGTCCCGTGGTTTTTTACTCCGGTTTGGAGTTTTCCACGTAAAAATCTTGTGTGTTCTTTTATTTTTCCGCATTGGGTTTTATCGCACAATGATTTTTGAGTGTTTATTGTTTACACCTATTCACCCCCCTCTAGGTGTTTTTTCCCCTATTAGATCCTTATTAACCTAAACCCAACAAGTGGTATCAGAGCGGGAATAGGGTTGTAAACAATGGTTGAAGGTGGAAACATCAATCGACCCCCTTTCTTTGATGGAACTAATTATGCGTACTGGAAAGTACGGATGAAAGCTTTCTTAATTTCCATCGACGAAAGGGTGTGGCAATCAATTGAATTAGGATGGTCTAATCCAACTGAAATTTTAGATGATGTTCGCACCTTGAAACCTAGGTCGAAATGGACCAAGGAAGAGATAGACTTATCTTCTTACAATGGCAAAGGGATTAATGCTCTATTTAATGCTTTGTCACAAACTGAGTTCTCTCGCGTCTCGGCATGTGAGACTGCGAAAGAAATCTGGGATGTTCTTCAAGTTACGCATGAGGGAACTAACCTAGTGAAGATTCAGAAACTGCAAATGCTTACGAGCAAGTTTGACTCAATCTCTATGGCAGAGAATGAATCCTTCACTGACTATTACACACGATTGCAAGACATCGTGAACTCATGTGCTAACTTGGGAGAGAAGATTCCAGAATTTAAAGTTGTAAGAAAAATTCTAAGAACTCTTCCTGAACGATTTCGCCCGAAGGTTGCAGCCATTGAAACAATTAAACACCCGGACGAAATGCGTGTAGAAGAATTAGTAGGTGCTTTACAAACTTATGAAATGACTTTTCCTACTAACTATTCTTCTGGAAAGGCATCTTCTTCTAAGTCTTCAGGTTACGCATTGAAATCAACTAAAGAAGAAGACGCGGATTCATCCTCCTCGGACGACGACGAGAACATTTCTATGGAGGACTTTGAGAAGCAGCTCGCTCTCTTGACAAGGAAGTTTCGCCGCAACTTTCGAAGGGGAAATTCAAGCAAACCTCAATCCTTCGGAAAGTCGAAGAAAGGCAAGGGATTTCAAGTACAAGTCAAGAAGCCAAGAGAACTTCTCAAAGGATAAGAAAAGTTCTGAGGGACAAGTTCAGTGTTTCAAATGTCGAGGCTACGGCCACATAGCAACTGAATGTCCCAACAAGAATCCGGCTAAGAAGAAAGTGATGCAAGCAGTCACTTGGGATGACAACTCCACGTCAAATGAGTCATCGTCAAGTGATGAAGAAGACAACGCGACAGCTTTCCACGCGTCCACCAAACCTTCATCCTTCATGTGCTTAATGGCAAGTACATCCGACTCACTGTCCAACTCCACTGTGGAAAAGATTGCAACGGACGATGAGTCAGATAATTCGGAAGGTGAAGATTTTGTTTTAGCCTACCATCAACTTCTGAGGGATTCAAAGAAACTGGCTAAACAAAACAAGGGGTTGAAAGAGAGATTACTGGAACTTGAAGTTGAATTAAAAAGAGTAACCTCTATCTCAACCGATCTTGAAGTGGAAAGGGACAATCTGGTTAAGACAAATGTTTCCCTTCAAGAGTCCAATGAGCATTTCGAGAAGAGTTATGTAGACATGGTGAACAAAGCGAACTACTTCTTGAAGCTCTACGGCGAGGCCCGACAGGAAAAATCTGAAATGACAGAGACCATACGCCAACTAAAGGATGACTTACAGAGATTTACTTCTGGAAGGAGTAAGTTGGACAGACTCCTTGGTCTCGGTCAAAGAAACAAGTTCGGCCTCGGATACACTCAAACTGGAGACATTCCAAGTTCGAGTGGTACGGTATTTGTGCCTTCGTCGGTATCTCCTCCTCCGACACCGGTGTTCACGCCAAGCAACGACAACGAACCTACTACATCATCTTCGGAATCGACAAGAACCAAGGTATGTTTTCGTTGTGGCATTTCAGGGCACATCAGAAGAAACTGCAAGACTGGAGCCAAATGCACACCTCAAGAACATCTTGCAGCAACTACCAAAAGGGCTATTCCTCGAAAAACCACTCCAACCAAATTGACGGAAAAGAGCCTTGGTAGTACATCGCTCAAGACGACATCTTCAAGGAGCAGCAATTCTTCAAGCAAGACGCCCTCACCTAGGAAATCAACTCCACGAGCACTACAGTCGCATACCAAAAAGGTTTGGGTGCGCAAAGGTGAGATCTTTCCCTGTCTTGCTACCACTGTTTCCTTACATGCATATGATAGTTCGTCTTGGTATTTGGATAGCGGGTGTTCCCGACATATGACCGGCGATAAAAACTGTTTTCAAACTTTTGAGAAAAACTCCGGAGGACTTGTTGTTTTCGGAGATGGCCGGTCTTCCAAAATTGTTGGAAAGGGAACAGTAGCTATTCCAGATGGCCCGGTTCTAGATAATGTATTATTTGTTCATGGCCTAAAGACTAACCTCATAAGCATAAGTCAACTGTGTGATAGTGGTTATTCAGTTAATTTTTCATCTGATAAATGCACTGTAACTGACTTGAACCATGCTTTCTTTTTAAAGGGGGTTAGATCAGAAAATAATTGTTATGTAGTTCCTTCTAAAATTTCTGAAAAATGTAACCTAGCATCTTTGAAAAATGAAACACTTTGGCATGAAAGGCTAGGTCACATAAACTTTAAGGAACTTGCTAGAATTTCAAATAAAGATGTGGTCAAAGGGGTTCCAAACTTTCTTTTGAACAAAACCTTGTGTGTGGCGGTTGCCAAAAGGGAAAACAGTCTAGGACTGCACACAAGAATTTGAACCACATAGGTACAAAACGGCCTTTGGAACTTTTGCATATGGACTTAATGGGGCCAACTCGTCAACCATCTCTTGGAGGTAAATGGTATATTTTTTTGTTGGTTGATGACTTTTCTAGATATACTTGGGTAGCCTTTCTAAAGGAAAAAGCTGATACCTTTGACTCTTTTCTCGAAATCTGCAATCGTATTATGATAGAAAAGAATGAAAGGATTACTCGAGTGAGGAGTGATAGAGGTGGTGAATTCATTAATTCTAGATTCATTGATTTCTGTGTTTCAAATGGAATTAAACATGAATTCTCCGCACCTTACACACCTCAACAAAATGGTGTAGTCGAGCGCAAAAACAGGGTCGTACAGGAGATGGCTCGTGTTATGCTTCATAGCCGGAACTTCCTTTATATTTTTGGGCTGAAGCGGTGAACACGGCTGTCTATGTTATCAATCGAGTGTACTTGCGCCCGGGGACTTTTAATACACCATATGAACTTTGGTTTTGTAGAAAACCTAACATCAAGTATTTTCGCATTTTCGGGAGTCGGTGTTTTATCTTACGTGATCGTGAAAACCTTGGAAAATTTGACTCTCGAAGTGACGAAGGGATTTTCTTAGGTTATTCTACAAACAGCAGAGCATATCGAGTCTTTAACTTAGAATCTAAGACGATCGTAGAATCGATTAATGTTAAGGTAGATGAGGCTTTTCACTTTGAATCAGAAAAATCTACCCTCGATATCTCTATTGATGATGATTCACCTGCTAATGCATCTTCTTCTAACAATTCTTTCGATAATAATATTGATGCATCTAACGGTTCTTCAAGCTCATGTGATGTGCAGGAATCATCTCGTGTACCTCCGCCTACTCCTCTACCTCAGACGTTACGCATCTCCAAGGATCACCCTGAGTCGAACATAATTGGAGATCCACAAGAAGGAGTTAGAACACGGAGACAATTGGTTTGCGGATTTGCATGCTATGTATCTCAAATCGAACCAAAGAATGTTGATGAAGCTCTCCAAGATGATTATTGGATTAAAGCAATGCAGGAAGAGCTCCATCAATTCGAGCGAAACAAAGTCTGGGAACTGACAAAGCCTCCGAAGCAACACAATGTGATAGGTACCAAATGGATCTTCAAGAACAAGAAAAACGAAGAAGGTACTATCATCCGGAACAAAGCAAGGTTAGTTGCTCAAGGCTATTCTCAAGTAGAAGGTATAGACTTTGATGAAACCTTCGCCCCAGTAGCTAGACTCGAGTCCATTCGTATACTGTTTGCTATTGCTTGTCATTTTAAAATCAAATTATTTCAAATGGACGTTAAGAGCGCCTTTTTAAATGGATTTTTAAATGAGGAAGTTTATGTAGCTCAACCGAAAGGTTTTGTGGATCATAAACTACCTAACCATGTTTTTCGACTGAAAAAGGCTCTTTACGGTCTGAAACAAGCACCGCGAGCATGGTACGAAAGGTTGACAAAGCACCTTTTGGAAAAGGGCTACACTCGAGGGGGAGCTGACAGGACTCTCTTTGTGAAGCATTATCAAAATGATTTCATAGTTGCTCAAATTTATGTTGATGACATTGTTTTTGGAGCAACAGAAATAATGATGCTTCTAAATTCGCGGAGACCATGGAAAGCGAATTTGAGATGTCCATGATGGGCGAGTTGAATTACTTTCTTGGATTACAAGTTAAGCAGAACGATGAAGGAATTCACTTGTGTCAATCCAAGTATGCACTGGAGTTGGTCAAAAAGTTTGACCTTGAAAATTCGAAAGATTTTCCAACTCCAATGGGAACTAGCCATAAGGGACTTGGAAGTGAATCACAATGTGAGAATGTAGACGAGAAACTGTACCGGAGTATGATTGGAAGTCTACTATATCTCACGGCTAGTCGCCCGGATATATCCTTCAGTGTGGGGATTTGTGCGAGATATCAATCAGCACCGAAGGAGGTTCACCTGAAAGCGGTGAAACGGATCATCCGGTATATCAAAGGTACAATCAGTTTCGGAATTTGGTATCCCATGGGAACGACTTTGGATATTGTTGGATACTCAGATGCCGACTGGGCTGGTTCTGTGGATGACCGAAAAAGCACGAGTGGTGCATGCTTCTATCTAGGCCACTGTCTTGTTGCATGGCACAGTAAGAAACAGAACTGCATAGCACTCTCGACTGCCGAAGCGGAGTACATTTCTGCAGGAAGTTGCTCAACCCAATTGATTTGGATGAAGAGCGTGTTGAGTGATTTCCGAATTTCAACATCTTCGGTAACCATTTTATGTGACAACACTAGTGCCATTAACATTTCTAAAAACCCTGTGTTGCACTCTAGAACAAAACATATTGAACTTAGATATCATTTTCTTAGAGAGCTAGTTGAATCAAACATTCTTCAACTGTCATATATTTCAACTGAAGATCAATTAGCTGACATCTTGACAAAACCTTTGGATCAAAAACGTTTTATTCACTTGCGTAAAGCAATTGGCATGCTTTCCTTGAAATAACCTCTTTTGAAACTTTTGCTTAGATTAGGTTTTGTTTTTGTTCTTTGTATTTGTTTTGTTCTTTATCTATGTTTTGTACATAGCACACTAATTGAGCACATTTCATAATTGACTTTACTTGCACCTTGACATGCATTTAGAAATTTATTATGTCCTTGATGTCATAATATCTCAATGTTGCAATGATCATTTACGTTATTTAAACCATCTTCTAAGTGATCAAAGTCAATTTCTCTCTCAATGATCTCTTGGTATAGTCATTATCATATTTGATTGCTTAGTCGAGTATGAATTCGAGATCAATGGGTTGGTTGAATACCTTATATATTAAATAATTGATAGCCAATTGAGGGGGAGTCAATGAAATCTGAAATGCTCAAAAGATGTGGAAAGAGTTACATCCCAGTGAGGAGTGTGAAAACTACCACCACATGGAGAAAATGAAAGAAAAAGAAACTCCATGAATGAAAAGCAAACTTTTTGTTTTGAAAATTGTTGATGAAACTCATATTGAAATACTTGACTCAGTCGTATTTCATGGTTGGTATAAGGTGGGATTTTTAGTAAAAGATGCTCAAAGAGCCACTCCTTCAACAGATTGTCTAGATATATTATTAACTTATCTGGGATTTCAAACATCTATTGATCTTGGTACTTCATTTTCTTTACTGAAATTGATGATTTGATAAAGACATTACACATAAGATCAGGATAGATGTAATTGAAGTTGTTCAACTTTAAGTGTTTTAACTTTCGTAAATCTTCGTTTCATTTTTGGATATTATTGATAGATTTTGCATAATCTATTTCTTGTTGTATGGAACGATGCTATTTGTTTAAAGTTGACATGATAAAATGCTTACATACTTTTTCTGGAGTTTATTGTATTTTTTTTAACTTTTCTGGAGAAAAAGGTGTAGGCGATCCGGATCGTGGCAAAGTGATCCGGACCCCGAACGCAGGATTCTCTCCCTGCGTATAGCCGATCCGGATCGTGGCAAGTGATCCGGATCCCGAATGCAGGATTTTCCCTGTATGTGGCCGATCCGGATCTCATTCACGACCGATCCGGATCGCGGCTAGGGCTTCTTATAGAAACCTTCAGATTCAAGATTTCTTTACCAAAATTTCTGATTTCCAAGCTTCTAGAGTTTCTCTTTCTAGATCTCTTGCTTCCTAGTGCTTCAAAACTCAAGCTTCTTCGGATTCAAGTAAGTTTTCATGATCAAAACTCGGTTTTTCACAGTTTTTAGTTTTTTTTTCATCAAACGCGAGCAGAAAAGATGGATTTTCTTCGTTTGTGAACGGTTTTTGATCAAACTTCTTTTGAAATAAGAACTCTGGATCTATTAGTTTTGCTTTTATGCTGGGTTTTTGCATGATTAACGAGTTTTTAGCCTTCGATTTCTAAAAATTCGGTTTTAGGGCATAAAAGAGGAATTTGTGTAAAACATGAAATTGATCTATTTTTAACATTCTTTTTGGAAAACTAATTTGATTCTTAGCTTCTCTATATGATTATGATTGTCTAGGTACAATGTGTTAAGATTTTTCAAAATTTGACAATTTTTCATATGTTCTTGAGTTGGTTTTCACAGGACAATGTCTTTCTCCTGGTTGGTACTGTTACTTATCTCGATGGTGCTCACTAGACCAACCAATAAGTTGAAGAGGGCTAAGAAAGTTCAAAGAAAAGGAGAGGTTGAAATTATCAGTGATACTGAACTTGAGAAAAACCCAGATGAAGTACACTGGGACATGTTAACGGATGACGATGATGATGACGAGTTTGTGCCTGCTGACTCGAAGCAAAAAGGAAAAGCACCAGTGAACTCTGGGAAGGCTCCTATGCCTGCCCCAACTATTTCTCTAAAACGTAAGCGGCTCGCTCGACGTTTTGGACGGAGAAAGGAGACCGATGTTGAACCACCAATAGCTCCGGACTCTCCGCCACGAGATGAAGAAGTGTTTGTTAACAATGACCGGCTTAGAGCATTTGCACATCGCGAGTGCATTGGCGAAAGACACGTGAACATTGAAGCTCTACGAAGTCACTCTCCTGAATTTGGTACTTTGATTGATGAAGCAAATCTCATTCAAGTATGTCGCTTCCCGGAAACTCTCGGATACTGCCTGCACCATGTGAGGACCTTCTATACCAACGCACGGCATCTTCGCGAATTTGAGAACGGTCCGATGGAATTCTATACGAATATCCAAGGAACGAGAATTAAAATCACCCCACAGTTGATTGGTGAGGTTTTGGGAATGGAAGCAAGCGGAAGAGGAGCTCACTATCTGAAAGGAGTGGATTTGACAAATACTTTATGGTGTAAAGTTATTGAGGGGATTTGTCTCGAGGGAACTCAATCAACGAACAAATCAGTTCGATCCAAAGAACTTCGTCTGGAATATCGCTTCCTGAACTTCATCACTTGCTACAATATACTTCCAAACATGCAGACGAAGGTTGTGAGATGGGAACGGTTGTTGTTCTTATATCTCATAGGACACCCGTCAGAAGCAAGGGCATTGAATGTCAACATACCATACATCATCTGGAACAGAATGACACGATATGTTGAGCATCCTCATCCTACCGAAAGAATTCCTTTTCCATTGATCATAATGAGGATCTTACAGAAATTTCAAGTTGACATCACCTCGGCGACGTATCATCAATGTTTGAACATGATAGACGAGTCCACAATTGTCAAATCTCTTCACAAGCTGCCTCATGTCACTCAAGCTTCTGCATTTGGAAAGAAGCCTGACACGGATGCATCACCATCTCATCAAGCACCTGGCACAGATGATGAAGCATCATTGACTTCAATTTTCAAGTTGCAGCAACGACTATCCGTTCAGCAGGAACGAATGTTGAAGGAACAACAAAGGGTTGCGAATGAACTGGAGCTAACCACAGCAGCTCACATCACCATCACGAAGAAAATAAACTCAATGGACAAGCGGATGCGAAAGATTATGTCCAAGATTGGTTGCATGAGTTCAGACTTTTCAGATTCTGATAACTAACTTTGTCTTTTTGTGCAGGATTTATTTCTCGATAACTGAATTTGGATTAGTTTAGTTGATTCTTTTAGTCTAGTTTAACTCTCAGTTTGTGCATATTCTTAGGTTAATTCTCTTTTTGTGCATATTGTTAGAAACTTATGAACTTTTTGTTTACTCTCCTTACATATTGTAGCTCATGCTACATTTTTGGCTTTATTTGTGACAAAAAGGGGGAGAGAATGAGAGTGTGAGAGTTGAAGAGTTATAAACTCTGAACAATGAAAAACAATGAACTCTGAACAATGACTGTGAATGAATCAAGGAATGAATCAAGGTAAGTATGAATCTCAACTCAACTTGGGTTTTCTTTTGTGGAATGTGACATGCTGATACTAACTATTTGACTAACTATTTGGGCATGTAATATGACTAACAAGTTGATGTTGGACTAACATACTTTGACATTTGGTTTTCAATTGCTTAGATGATATGTTGGTTTTAACTATGTTCTTTCACATATCTGATTCTTTCAAATGTCATGATGAGATCAAACTCTAATTCTGCATTTGGTTTTCAATGTTTCAATTCTTGAGGTATCTAACGATTTTGTTTGTCAAGAATGTTTTCTGTGTGCAGAAGTTACAGATGTCTAAGTCTAGAGTCTGTTCTAGGAGTTTGTCTCATGTTTTTATTTTTCATGGAACTCTTTTGTAAATTTTTGTTGTATGGTGATAGCAACAAAAATATCCTTTTTGAATTTTCTTTGTGGATCTGTGTTTTGTCACGAAACCGCCAAAGGGGGAGATTGTTACGGAATTTGAGTTGGCGCATTTCGTGAATAGTTCAAGTCTTGAAGATTGAAGATGAAGAAACTCTGGATCAACTACCTCAATCTCAAGAAAGAAGAATTCAAAAGGATCAGGTACGTTTAACTAAATAATTTTGATGATCCGAATACTTCTTATAGTGTAGAAACACCCGGAAGAGGTTTTAACTGCATATTCATCAAAAACTGGACATGGGACATGTTCAGGATCCGGATCATGTCGTTTCGATCCGGATCCCGAAGGGTGCTCGTTCATACACTAGTTCAATCCGGATCATGGCATTTGATGATCCGGATCCCGAACATGAGTTTTACCTGTTGGCTTGAACGATCCGGATCGTGGAATCTCAATCCGGATCCCGAACACATTGTTCTGGTAAAACTGTATGAACGATCCGGATCGTAGATTATGATCCGGATCCCGAACAGGCGGTTTTCTGGAAATTGCTCTCTACGCGTAAGCGATCCGGATCGTGACTTGCGCAGTCCGGATCGTCGCCCGTAAAACTTTCCAGAAAAGTTTGTTTTTGATCCGAATATTCTTCCTAGGGTTTCTAACCTATAAATAGCCCTTCCTTTTCATTTCTAGGGCAATCCACACATCGGAAAAAGAGCCGTCATTTTCAAATATCATTTTATACGGCCTTAGATCCACATATAGAGAAGAACGGAAATCATTAGATCTATTTAATGGTTCTTCATCTATATTGATTAGTTTGATTCTAGGATTTTCATACTCATATCTTGAGTTGAATCAAACTAATGAATACTTAGATGGTATTTCCGATCTACTCTTGATCTAAGTATTCGGCGGATCATCACCACCCAAACAAACAACGATTTACCCCAAAATCGGCGCGTGGACTCGCGTGGCCTTGTGGATTCAAGGTGTTATCGCTTTCGTGGATTCGGAGCGAGGTGCGTTCGTGGATTCGAAGCGTACCATTGGGTGAAGACCGTGGATTCGGTCGGACGTCGTGGACTCGACGTTGGACGCTGTGGATTCAGCGTTGGCGGCGCAGATCGTGGATTCGAGAAGCGTCGTGGAGCGAGCGGAGAAGATCGACTAGGGGCGTATGGTAAAAGGTTGAGTCGTCTGTGAGTACGTTATATCACCTTGTACGTGTGTTAACTCTAGTGGATTTCGCCGTGTTATCGGTCCCGTGGTTTTTTACTCCGGTTTGGAGTTTTCCACGTAAAAATCTTGTGTGTTCTTTTATTTTTCCGCATTGGGTTTTATCGCACAATGATTTTTGAGTGTTTATTGTTTACACCTATTCACCCCCCTCTAGGTGTTTTTTCCCCTATTAGATCCTATTAACCTAAACCCAACC
>CM054939.1:15694036-15759377 GCA_029168755.2 Tillandsia fasciculata | reverse complement strand
AACTTTAATCACCATGATCTATATTTATCATACCTGAGAGTTGACTTGGGCTCATGTTGAATCTTCAATGAGTCTTCGAAGGCTGATTTGACAATTTGATCCCTTTAAGACTCCGACTCAACTCACTGACTTGACTCACGAAATATGCCAACACCAAATGCCGTAACAATCTCCCCCTTTGGCAATTTCGTGACAAAACCCAAAAATACATAACAACGCTCAAGTCACTCATCTTAAACCAAAAATTCGAAATTCAATGTCATCACCAAAACATTGATTTTCTTTGCGTGAAAGATCCAATAAATACAAAATTACATTTGAACCAAACAGTCCTAGAACATACTCTATGACTTAGGACTTGGAGTCTTAAAGTGATGTAATTCCTGCAAAACAAAACTCCAAACAAATCAAATGTTAGTCGTTAGAAATTAAAATCCTACATTTGATTCGTCTTCCTTTTGGTTCTTTTGTTTTGTGGCTCTTTCAATCTTTTCTTTATCTCCCCTATCTTGAGCATTCCAACATGTTCTCCATGTTCTCCATGTTCTCCCCCTGTCTTGAGCATCTATGTTTTCTCCCCCTTTGTGATTCAATCAATATTTTCTGTTCTCCCCCTTTTTGTCACAAATTGTCAAACAGTCAAAATAGACAAAAAGAAACATACTAGCAGGATAAGTTCATAGTTACATGCCCATTAGAGTTCTTGTTCATCACAAAGTGAAAAGAAACTAAAAACCAAAAACAAGAAGGAAAAGAAATCACTCATCCTGATCTGAATCATCATCGTCCTCATGTGATGTAGGTCCATGAGATGTACTCGGTGCAGTTGCTCCAGTGACCACATCGTCGTGTTTGCACCCAAGGATTTCGAATATCTTCTTTAAACCATCCTCGATTTTCTTGAAGCCTTGCTCCATCCTTTTTCTGCAAAGATTGAAGAGTTACTCTTCATCTGGTTCAGGAGATTCTTGGCGAGGCGGTGCGCTCGGAGTTGCTTCACTTGCATAGCCCTTTGTATGCCCAAATGTCTTCAAAGTGCTAACTGACTTGGCTAACGTGATTCCATCATTGAGCCTAAGCCGTAGTCAAATTGGTACAAGAAATGTCAACTCCATGATCTTCCAGAATACGAGTAATCAAGATTGGAAACGGTAGAAGGTCACGTTGCCTTGATCCCTCAATGACATGTACCATTTGCTGCCAAATTAAGAATGGAATGTTGATGTTGATTCCATTTGCACTTTCCGGGTGACCAAGGAAAAAGAGAAGTAGCAATCGATCCCATCGAATCCTTTTGGTCCCCATTGTAGGCAATAAGTTGTAGCAGACGATTAAGGACAAAATGTGATATTCTGGTTTTAGGTCCTTTGATTCAACATATGACCTATTTGTGTGCGTCCCTGACTTGCAAATTGAATCCACAACAGTGTCCCAATGGGTGTCATGCTGGAAATCACCATCTGTGTAGTAAAGACCAGAAGTATCAACAGCTAGCCCAAGGTTTGCCCCAATTACTGCTGGAGTAATGTCAAATTTGACGCCTCTAACTGTTGTTTCAATGTGAAAGCCCCTGTGTCATGGTCCTTTTGCAGTATGTTAGCTCTCATATAGAATTCCCTGATGATCTCAACACAAAAACCCATCTTTGGTTGAACTCTGCCAAGTGGCCGAATATGACTTCGTTCCAAAAGCCTTGCAAAGTCTGGCACCTCACGACATAGCTCGTTAAATTCACGTGACGCTCTCCAATGCATGTGCGGTTTGCAAATCTGGCACGGCGTTTTGCACTTACATGCTGTTCACTTTCATCAACATTAGATCTCCGTTGAGAGCGGTCGCGTATTACCGGTCCACCGGTACTTCTACGCGGAGGAGAATCCGCACCCTTCTTTTTCCTTGGAGCCATAGGTGCTTTCCCCTTTCCTTGAACCGTTTCCTCTTCATATTCTGAGGAATGTTCAGAATCTGAGCTTGTCGTCCCTTCATCTCGTGATCGTTTAGTCGCCTTTTCTTTCCAGAACCGCGACCACGTCCACTTCCAGTGGCCATCAAAATCACCAGTGCAAGTAGCCATGAAAAGCCATTTCCTACAAAGAACACAATGCACTATGATTTGATCGTATAGAAAGGTTTAAACATGTCTAAGAAACATTCTAAACATGTCACAATTGATGATTCATCATTTAAAACCATTTACATCAAAAGCCCTAATTCTCAATTTTTCTATGTTAAGAACATATGAAAATGTTAGATTCAAGCAAATAAGCATGGAAACATGAATCTAAATGCATAGAGATGTACCAAATATGTTCTAAACATGAGTTAAGGGTAATTTATGCAAGAGATTTCATTTGAAGCAAAGATCTACTCAAAAATCTCTAAAAACAACATCAAAACCTAAAACCTAGGGTTTTGAAGTTAAAGAAACCAAGATCAATGTAGAAACTTACAAATGAGAGCAACAAATCTCTTGATCTTGAAGAGAAAACCCTTTTTAGATGTTTTAGAGAGAGAGAGGGAGTGTTTTGAAATGGGAGAGATGAAAAAAAACTCATGAATTCCGGAATATAAAGAAATCCAGATCGTGTACCGGTACAAGTAGTCGCGTACCGGTACGCAGTGCAAAAACCGAAAATCCTTCGTTCGGGTTCCGGATTGAAAAACAGGGGGTGATCCGGATCCGCAATGTAGTTTCGGTACTAAAAAGGTAGTACCGGTACGCAAGTGAAAAACAAGAAAAATTCACATTCGGGTTCCGGACTGGATTTTCTAATCCGGATTGGATTTCAGGTACCGGAAACAACAGAGCCAAAAAGCTAAAATTTCTTGAAACAAATCCAAATTTTGTCATCTTTTCAAATACCGATTTGTATACCATCAAGAAATCCATTTAAGTGCTTTGAAAAACAATGAATTCACATAGATGTCATTCAATCCAAATTTCTTTCATTAGAATAATTTAGAAAAATAAAAACCAGAAAGAGTATGTAAGCACTTTAGCGCATCAACTTTAAACAAAAGTCATCGTTTCATGCAACAAGAAATAGATTATACCAAATCTATCAAAAATACTCAAAAATGAAACGAAAATTTATGAAAATTAAAACCCTTAAAGTTGAACAACTTCAATCACATCTAACATGATCTTATGCGTAATGCCTTTATCAAATCATCAATTTGGTAAAGAAAATGAAATACCAAGATCAATAGATGTTTGAAATCCCAGATAAGTTAGATAATATATCTAGACAATCTGTTGAAGAGAGTGGCTCTTTGAGCATCTTTCGTTAAAAATCCCACCTTATACCAACCTTGAAATTTGACAGAGTCAAGTATTTCAACATGCATTTCATCATCATTTTTTTTAAAAAAAAATTGCTTGGCATACATGGGGTATCTTTTTCCTCCATGTGGTGGTAGTTTTCACACTCCTCATTGGGATGTAACTCTTTCCACATCTTTTGAGCATTTTACTTTTCTTTGACTCCCCCTCAATTGGCTATCAATTATTTAATATATAAGGTATTCAACCAAAATTGATCTCGCATTCATACTCGACTAAGCAGTCAAATAAGATAATGACTATACCAAGAGATCATTGAGAGAGAAATTGACTTTGATCACTTAAAAGATGAATTAATTAACATAAATGATCATTGCAACATCGAAATATTATGATGTCAAAAGCATAATAGATTTCTAAATGCGTGAAAAGATGCAATTAAAGTCAATATTATCAATGCTCAATTAAAAAAAAATGAAGTATCTTCAAGATTATGAATATGGAGTCAAGTTGA
This sequence comes from Tillandsia fasciculata, assembly GCA_029168755.2. Lineage (NCBI taxonomy): Eukaryota > Viridiplantae > Streptophyta > Magnoliopsida > Poales > Bromeliaceae > Tillandsia > Tillandsia fasciculata. The sequence goes on along the minus strand of CM054939.1, from coordinate 15,755,580 downwards.
TAATCCATATAAAATTAATTTGGAGTGAATGAACGTGAAACCCTTTTTTATTCAATGCACTTGTTCGTTAAAAACCTTTTGTTCAAAAACAAAGTATAAAAACAAAAAGCATTGAAAACACATGTAATGCAAAGATTAAGAAAAATATGAAGGGAAAACCAATCAAAGCATTACATACAGTCATAAGCTATTTAGAACTTAAGACAAGGAAAGATATCACCTTTCCGAATCCAAAATCGCTGGATTTTGGGTTGTCTTGATTCGTTGTGGCCGGGGGTTGTCCGCTTTGACTGTTGATCCACCTTAGGTCTTTGCCTCGCAATAATCCACTTGTATGATTGATGTTGCGGCTCGGACCTTTGGTGGGTTGAGTGAACTCCTTTGACTTGATGTGTCTTTTGATTCCGTTGAGTTCGCTCCGTAGATGAAGTTGCCGAAGGATTCTTCTTTCTCTTTTTCGGGCAATTCTTCACCAAATGTCCTTCAAGTCCACATAGGTGACAAGTTTTCCTTTCAATTTCATTGTGGAACTTGAAGCATGCACAGTTTGGTCCTTTTTAAATCCCAAACCAACCTTGCTTGTTTGACCTAATCCGGACATACTTTCTAGTTTCTTGGAACCGGTTGAAAGCCTTTGTATGTCGGATTTGAGTTCATGAACTTGCTTGGTCAAAGCTTGGTTGGTGACATGAATTTCTTCAAACTGCTTTTCAAGAAAACCAATCTTGTCCATATATGATTTAGCGTTTGTCTCCGATTGGTTTAACTTTTCTTGGAGGATTTTATTGTTATCCAATAAACGTCCTTGTTCCTCCTCGAGATCATGAAGTTTGATCTTTAAAGCTTGATTCTCGTCTTGAACTTCAAGTCGTTGCTTCCTCAACTTCTTGATATGCTTGGCCATCTTCTTTGATTCCGCAAGAAGTTGTTGGTATGCCTCAACGAGTTCTTCTTCGTCCGACTCCCCCTCACTTGATGACTCTCCTCCGGATGTTGATGTTTCATGCAAAATCAAAGGAATAGAGTCAGTGACTAAAGATGATAAACACAAATTAGAAGAGGGAATTTGAGAGGCATGAAAAGCAACAATTTTTCTTTTTCCTCTTCACTTGAGGTCGATTCATCGAAACTAGAATCGTCCCAAGTTTTTGCTTGCAAAGCCTTCTTTTTGTATGATTTCTTAGAAGGACAATCCGTTGAAATATGGCCGTAGCCTTTGCATCGATAGCATCGGATTTCCCCTTCGAAATCATCTTTTTCTTTTTCTTTAGAAGGTTTTGCAACACCTTTGAGTTTAGAGGATTTAGAACCCGATGATCCTTTAGATGATTTCGTGGATGAAGATCCATCGGTTCGATTCTTCCAAAATTTCCGACGAAATTTCTTTGTGATCCGCGCCAATTGTTCTTCAAAATCGGCAAAAGAGATTTCATCATCGGAACTTGATTCGTCATCTTCTTCGTTTGTTGATTTGAATGCAATACCTGTAAGCTTAGAAGAAGACTTGGAAGAAATTTGATTAGTAGGAAAAGTCATCTCATAAGTTTGTAAAGCACCTACTAATTCCTCTACACTCATCTCATCCGGATGACTAACGGTTTCAATGGCGGTAACCTTTGCCCTAAACCGTTCCGGAAGAGTCCGAAGAATCTTTCTTACAATTTTCGACTCCGGGATCTTTTCTCCTAAATTAGCACATGTATTAATTACATCTTGAAGTCTAGTGTAATAATCTGTAAACAATTCATGCTCTTCCATATGAATAGAGTCAAATTGACTTGTAAGCATCTGGAGCTTTTGAATTTTTACAAGATTAGTACCCTCATGTGTAATTTTGAGAATATCCCAAATTTTCTTCGCGGTTTCACACGCGGAAATTCGTGTAAACTCAGTCGAGGAAAGAGAATTAAATAAAGCGTTCATACCTTTTGTGACACCCCCGAATTTGGATTAGTCCTCTATATAAATGATATAATAGGACTAAATCTCTAACCCGGCTATAGCATTTTGGATGGTAGCAAGATCCAAGAGGAACATGAGAGTTAAGCGTGCTAGAGCTAGAGTAGTTCTAGGATGGGTGACCCCCTGGGAAGTGGGGCGTCACAGTTGGTATCAGAGCCATTCACCAGCCGGAAATGTGAGATGAGTCTCGGCTGAGCCAAGGTTATATAGCGGGTAGAGCGAGGCTCCCCGGCTAATGACCGTTGTGAGTGGAGTGCAGCTCCTCACAAGGTCGGCTAAGGCTAGCGAGACGAGTCTCACATCGCCTGGTGCTTGTGAGTGTACTTGAGCCTGACGTGGACGTCAGGGCTTAAAGGGGGGAAGAATGTGACACCCCCGGAATTTGGATTAGTCCTCTATATAAATGATATAATAGGACTAAATCTCTAACCCGGCTATAGCATTTTGGATGGTAGCAAGATCCAAGAGGAACATGAGAGTTAAGCGTGCTAGAGCTAGAGTAGTTCTAGGATGGGTGACCCCCTGGGAAGTGGGGCGTCACACCTTTCCCATTGTAAGAAGATCTTTCGATTTCCTCTTTGGACCATCTAGAGCGAGGTTTTGGGGTAGTAGAATTTCCTACTTCCTCAACCGGAAACACGCTCATCAATTGAGATGAGAAAAGCTCTCATCCGCACTTTCCAATATGCATAATTGGTCCCATCAAAAAGAGGAGGTCTAAAAATATTACCACTTTCACCCGACATGATAGATAAACCTAAAACCCTCTCTGATACCAATTGTTGAGTTATTTAGGATCCACCAGGATCTAAATAGGTACTATCAAACACCTAAAGGGGGGTGAATAGGTGTAATATTATAAAAACCAATCTCAGTGCAAAAATAAAAATAATACGGAAATAAAAATCAACACACCGAGATTTACGTGGAAACTCCAATCCAGGAGAAAAACCACGGGACCAACACGCAATAACAATCCACTAAGAAAAAGAAGAATAACAAGGTGATTACCGACTCCACGGACTCAAACCCCTCCTTCAAATTCTTCGGACCTTGCGCTCCACCGATTGCACGTCCACTGCACACGTTCGAATCCACGAACGCCACTCGAATCCACGAGCACACGTTTCGAATCCACGAAACGCCTTCAACACACCGAATCCACGGTGCCACGTCGAATCCACGACGCAAACTCAGCCGATAAAGAAATATAGGCTTCGATGGTGATCCTTTGCTTAGATTATCATTGAGGAACCATAGAAAGAATTTCTAAGCAAAGACTAGATCAATTCGACAAAAGATAGATCTTGGAAGAACCGTCGAATTGATCTAAAAGAGGCTAAAAAGAAGAACGATAAAAACCTAGCCTCTAGGGTTGCTCTCGAGTGTTTTCGGTATCGGTCATTCTATTCGAGAAACCCTAAGTATCTATTTATAACCCTTGGAAACATATTAGAGTCGGTTTAGGAAACTTTTCCCGAGGTAACATTGTGTACCGGTACCACTTATCACGTTCCGGTACTCAATGGTGCAAAACACAGATTTTTCTATTGTGTTCCGGTACGCGAGTCTGTGTTCCGGTACGCAATACAAATTTCAGAAAATTCTGTGTCGGGTTTGAGGAACTTCAAGTGTGGTTCCGGTACTCAATGTAAAAACTGATTTTTCCAAGATAAACTTTATCCAAAACAGACCAAGTACCGGAATCCAAACTTAAAACAAGTTGTAAGTTAAAACCAAGTTCCTAAAACCAAGTCTAAACCGGTTTTCATTAATTTCCTGTTTCCAATGATTATAAATGAACTTTAATCACCATGATCTATATTTAATCATACCTGAGAGTTGACTTGGGCTCATGTTGAATCTTCAATGAGTCTTCGAAGGCTGATTTGACAATTTGATCCCTTTAAGACTCCGACTCAACTCACTGACTTGACTCACGAAATATGCCAACACCAAAATGCCGTAACATTTTATACCTCTCCCAAGGGAGGGGATGAGTGATTGACATATTTATTCTCCTAAGTGATTATGTTGGCTGTAGACAACATAATGCTGTGGAATGGATGACATGTTTTAGACTTTCGCTAGATTGGATCGAGTATTTATTTTGTCCTGATGTTTGAATGTTGTTGCAAGTGAGCGCGATGCCTCCCCGACGCAGGATGCGGACGCATTCCCTGTCTTCTTCCTCCGATGAGCCTGAGCATGAGGAGTTAGCTCAGGGTCAGCAGAGTGAGGTATAGGAGCTTCGGGCTCAGATGGCCCAGATGTCGAAGGCTATCCGACGTCAGGAGGAGGCTTACCGATGCCAGGAGGAGGTCATGGACCGGATGATGCGCATATTTGAGCAGAGGGCGCAGCCTGTCACAGCATCCCCTGAGAGTTTCCCTGCACCTTCTTCGCCGGTTGTGGCACCCCCGGTTGTACCAGCGGCACCAGCAGCCCCTATAGCGCCGGTTACCAGTGGACAGCCGTCAAGGACGGCAGGACAGTTGACCCCTGCAGAGCAGCGAGAGATTGTAGATTGCTTGATGAGGTTCCGCCAGCTCAACCCGCCTCGTTTCTCTGGGCGAAGTTTGGAGCCGTGGGAGGCTGAGTCATGGATCACAGCGATGGAGCGACTCTTTGAGACTCTTTTTATCAAGGAGAGGTTTCAGGTTTTTCTGGCGAAGAATTTTTTGGAGCACAATGTCGAGGCATGGTGGCGGCAAGTTCGACCTGTTGGTCCGCCTGGGACCCAGCTGCTCACTTGGCGGAGTTCCGCAGCCTTCTTCTTGGAGCCTTCTTCCCGAAACGTGTCAGACAGAGGCTGGAGGAGGAGTTGAAGAATCTCCGACAGGGAGACCGTACTGTGCTAGTGTACATTGAGGACTTCAACCGGTTGTTGGCCAGTGTACCACATGCAGCTAGGGATGAGGTGCATCGGATCTATATGTTTGAGCGAGGCTTGCGCCGGAATATTTATCAGTTCGTCCGTTCGCGCAGACTGCAGACCCTGGATGCCTCGATGGAGCAGGCCCTTTACGTGGAACGAGGGAATGAGGTGATGACTGAGCAGGACACGGCCCTAGGTGGGAGTTCAGGCGTGAAGCGCCCGGTGCCTGAGGACGGGAGACAGACGAGTAGGCAGGAGCTGCCGAGACCTCCACGATCTCACCCTGAGGATCGTGGGTTTCAGAGGCGCCAGAGATCTGGTGGACCCCCGCAGCAGCCGCAGTATTAGCAGTATCAGCAGCGGCAGTAGTCTTAGCAGCAGTACCCCCGGTAGCAACAACGTCGGCATTGGTGACAGGAGTGTGCTTTATCTGTGGCGGCCCCATCAACCGTCACAGTGTGACCAGAGACAGAGACGGTGCTTCCTATGTGGAGAGTTAGGACATTTCCGAGCAGCTTGCCCCCAAGCCATTTTGTCAGTGCGGCCTATCGCTACAGCACCCCCCTTGCCTGTTCAGGAAGCGAACGCCCCTCCGGTGTACCGCCAGACAGATTGGACCATGACATCGAGACAGACAGGACAGCGACGACCTTCTGCACCCAGTGGACGGGTTTATGCGGCCCAGGTGGAGGGCACCCCGGCAGCGGATTGTGTCATCACAGGTATGATTTTACTTACAGCCAGCTGAGCTTGAGCATTTCGGTACCACTGTATTTTCCTGCATATCTTAGTAGAGCATTTGCATCTCTGCATGGATAAGAGATAGGTTTGTCACTTATGCATTAGCGGTCAGATTCTTGACGGTATCCTGCGAGTAGAGGAGGATTCTAGAGCACGAGCAGTTCGGGTGAGACGTGGAACTTTATCGGCGGACATGAGGATTTAGTAGCAGCTCCAAGACTCTGACCGAGCACATGGGATGGACTGGTTCGCACGGTATCATGCGACGACTGATTGTGGAATGAAAACAGTGACCCTTCCCGAGTTGGACAGGAGGAGTTCATTTTCACAGGTTGCCGAAGTACCCTTCCCACAACGATGGCTTCAACGGCAGTGGACAGACGCCCCTACTTGAGCAGATGTGACGATTAGGACTAGAGGTTGTGTCCCTAGAGGTCACAGTTAGATCGTAGCTTTCATTTTGTAGCCACAGCAGGAACGGCTTCGACACTTCTCTCTATTTTTCTCGCCTTTATGCTAAAACTTACGAACGGGACGAAAACTTCGGAAGGCTACTCCAGAAATGGAGACAGTGCCCGAACCTATTCTTGTTTGATTGGGGCGAGGGCACCGGCCTTCCGGAATTTTCAGACTTTTCATTATTTTCGGCTGCTTTCCAAAATGAGAGTTGGAGTTGATGACGTTCCTGAAGGTGGGGCCTTTAACCTTTCTTATTTGGTTGTGTTGGCGTACTTCGAGTAGATTTGGACGGATTGGTTTTGTGGTTGTGGTGCGTTTTAGTTTCAAGGACGAAACTTATTTTTAGTGGGGGAGGATGTGATGACCCGGATCTTCGTGAAGGTCTTACGGAGTGAATTGTGGCTTCTGGAGGCCTACGATGTGTGTTGGAGATGGTTGTGCGCAAATCGGACCTTAGGATTGGATCCAGCGCGAAATTTGGATTAAGAATACCTGTCCGAATGCCTTCGACAAATTTAGAAGTCGAATTTGGCAAAACAGATATTAGATTTGGACTCAGCGCGCGAAAACAATGAAAATAGACTATTTACATGTATTTTTTGGAGCCCGGATACCAAAACACGGATTTCGAGGCATGGTTACTGTTTCGGCGGCCGGCGGGCAGCACTGGCAGCACGGGCAGGCGGCGGAGCGCGGCGGCGCAGCGGAGGGCAGGCACGGGCACGGCCGCGGGCAGGCGCGTGCAGCGCTGGCAGGCGCGTGCGAGGCGCGGGCAGCGCGGGCAGGCGCGTGCGAGGCGCGGGCAGGACGGTTCACGAGACTTGGGCGTGCACCGGGACCAGCGGACTTCGGCGTGACACGTGGCACGCGCGGATTGGGTGGTCAACGGGCGTGACGTGAGGCGTGACTCTCACCGTGTGCGGTGCACCGTGGACCGTGCCAGGCCGCGTGGCACTCGCCCATTAGTGGGGGCAGTGACCCGGGTGGCCCGGCGCGAACCGCGGCGCGTGCACCCCGCCGTGGACCGCGTTGCAACGCGGTCCGCCGCGATTGGCGGGCGCGGAGCGGGTGACGTGGCGCGCCAAGAGGGATTCGGGCGCGCACGGTAACGGGCTTGGGCCGGATTCGGGCGCCCGAATCCAGCGCCCGAATCCGAACCCCTTCCTTGGTGGGCTTGGGCTATAAATAGCCATTTGGGGTTTCGTTTGTGGGCTTTTCCTCCGAGCTCTTCGGCCCATTATTCGACGGGGAGCGTCGTCTGCGAGTCTTCTTCGATATTTAGGATCCCGGGAATTTTTGGGAGTCGTGCCATCTGCGTTCTTCTCGACATCGCAAGCTTCGACGCGCCTTGGATACCGAGTTTTTCTCGTCGACGCTTCTTCCGCGAGCTCCCAGGACTGACGGGAGGGAGTTTTTGGCCGATTTTCACGGCATCGGTTTCACGAGAGGTAGATCTTCGTTTTTCGTGTTTTCTGTTCGTCTCAGTTTTGGGTTTTTACTGGGGTTTCTGGAACATCTTTGAACCCCTTTCCTGCTAGTGGTTTTTCTGGACAGCGGAGGCTTGTCGGATTTTTATCTCTGTGCTCGGTTATTGGATTTCGACATGTGAGGACTCGATCGACATATACTCTTCGCGAGGATCTCCGCCGTATTTTTACTGGAATTTTTGGAGATCATCTCGCAGGTGGTATTTAAGCATTTTCTTGACTGATTTTACAACAGTGTTGTGATTGTGGGAAATGATGCTTATCGCGATGTTTGGACTGTATCTTTGTACCCAGGAGGAGTTTTCTGGTATTCTTGGACTCGTTGGAATCGTGGGAATCTGAGGATTATCCCCGTTCAGTTTCAGCCATTTGGATCTTGGTTTGACGCGTGCTTCAGGTGCGTTGCTTCGTCTTCAAAATCGGTGGACTATTCATTAATTCTATCGTGTAGTAAATCATGCATGATTGTTAGATGTGTTAGGAAGCATGTTAGATATAGAGAGGATGTTCTCGTGTTGTTATCATGATCATATTGATGTATGCTTCCTATCTGTGTTAACTTAAATACCACTATTGAAACTTTACCTAGCACCCTGTCATATGTTGCATGTGTAACAAGACTAGTAGAAAACTGTCACTTGGGCTAGGTTTATTTTATGTTTTAGACATCCACACTTTACTCCCTATCCTTGGACATAGTGTTTTCCTCGGCCGGGTAGTGGGCTGAGTGGTCGGGATTTCTCTTAGTGTGGGATGCATGTTACACTCGTGCATGGGGGCAGAGTGGAGTCTGGTAGATGTAGCTGGTCTTATATCTGTAGCGGGAGCCGTTTGGATAAACGGTGGTCCCGGGTTGTCGAGTTCTTCGTTTTGCTTGTCGCCACTGTGTTCGCAGCAGTGGTGTGCTAGTGATAGCAGGACCTTGAACCCACAACCTTTTTGGACACACATGATTTTAGAGGACTAATGTTTTTCTTCCAAACATCGAAGGGTCGCCGGAGTCTGTTCTTGTCTGATTGGACGAAGGCATTAGCCCTTCAGGGTTTGGGAATAAAACTTGTTTTCTAACTGTTTTTCCTAAAAGAACTAAATGTTACGGAATTTGAGTTGGCGCATTTCGTGAATAGTTCAAGTCTTGAAGATTGAAGATGAAGAAACTTGGATCATATACCTCAATCTCAAGAAAGAAGAATTCAAAAGGATCAGGTACGTTTAACTAAATAATTTTGATGATCCGAATACTTCTTATAGTGTAGAAACACCTGGAAGAGGTTTTAATTGCATATTCATCAAAAACTGGACATGGGACATGTTCAGGATCCGGATCATGTCGTTTCAATCCGGATCCCGAAGGGTGTTCGTTCATACACTAGTTCAATCCGGATCATGGCATTTGATGATCCGGATCCCGAACATGAGTTTTACCTGTTGGCTTGAACGATCCGGATCGTGGAATCTCAATCCGGATCCCGAACACATTGTTCTGGTAAAACTGTATGAACGATCCGGATCGTAGATTATGATCCGGATCCCGAACAGGCGGTTTTCTGGAAATTGCTCTCTACGCGTAAGCGATCCGGATCGTGACTTCGCAATCCGGATCGCCGTCGGTAAAACTTTCCAGAAAAGTTTGTTTTTGATCCGAATATTCTTCCTAGGGTTTCTAACCTATAAATAGCCCTTCCTTTTCATTTCTAGGGCATCCACAATCGGAAAAAGAGCCGTCATTTTCAAATATCATTTTATACGGCCTTAGATCCACATATAGAGAAGAACGGAAATCATTAGATCTATTTAATGGTTCTTCATCTATATTGATTAGTTTGATTCTAGGTTTTCATACTCATATCTTGAGTTGAATCAAACTAATGAATACTTAGATGGTATTTCCGATCTACTCTTGATCTAAGTATTCGGCGGATCATCACCACCCAAACAAACAACGATTTACCCCAAAATCGGCGCGTGGACTCGCGTGGCCTTGTGGATTCAAGGTGTTATCGCTCTCGTGGATTCGGAGCGAGGTGCGTTCGTGGATTCGAAGCGTACCATTGGGTGAAGACCGTGGATTCGGTCGGACGTCGTGGACTCGACGTTGGACGCTGTGGATTCAGCGTTGGGCGCGGATCGTGGATTCGAGAAGCGTCGTGGAGCGAGCGGAGAAGATCTACTAGGGGCGTATGGTAAAAGGTTGAGTCGTCTGTGAGTACGTTATATCACCTTGTACGTGTGTTAACTCTAGTGGATTTCGCCGTGTTATCGGTCCCGTGGTTTTTTACTCCGGTTTGGAGTTTTTCCACGTAAAAATCTTGTGTGTTCTTTTATTTTTCCGCATTGGGTTTTATCGCACAATGATTTTTTGAGTGTTTATTGTTTACACCTATTCACCCCCCTCTAGGTGTTTTTTCCCCTATTTAGATCCTTATTAACCTAAACCCAACAAGTGGTATCAGAGCGGGAATAGGGTTGTAAACAATGGTTGAAGGTGGAAACATCAATCGACCCCCTTTCTTTGATGGAACTAATTATGCGTACTGGAAAGTACGGATGAAAGCTTTCTTAATTTCCATCGACGAAAGGGTGTGGCAATCAATTGAATTAGGATGGTCTAATCCAACTGAAATTTTAGATGATGTTCGCACCTTAAAACCTAGGTCGAAATGGACCAAGGAAGAGATAGACTTATCTTCTTACAATGGCAAAGGGATTAATGCTCTATTTAATGCTTTGTCACAAACTGAGTTCTCTCGCGTCTCGGCATGTGAGACTGCGAAAGAAATCTGGGATGTTCTTCAAGTTACGCATGAGGGAACTAACCTAGTGAAGATTCAGAAACTGCAAATGCTTACGAGCAAGTTTGACTCTATCTCTATGGCAGAGAATGAATCCTTCACTGACTATTACACACGATTGCAAGACATCGTGAACTCATGTGCTAACTTGGGAGAGAAGATTCCAGAATTTAAAGTTGTAAGAAAAATTCTAAGAACTCTTCCTGAACGATTTCGCCCGAAGGTTGCAGCCATTGAAACAATTAAACACCCGGACGAAATGCGTGTAGAAGAATTAGTAGGTGCTTTACAAACTTATGAAATGACTTTTCCTACTAACTATTCTTCTGGAAAGGCATCCTCTTCTAAGTCTTCAGGTTACGCATTGAAATCAACTAAAGAAGAAGACGCGGATTCATCCTCCTCGGACGACGACGAGAACATTTCTATGGAGGACTTTGAGAAGCAGCTCGCTCTCTTGACAAGGAAGTTTCGCCGCAACTTTCGAAGGGGAAATTCAAGCAAAACTCCATCCTTCGGAAAGTCGAAGAAAGGCAAGGGATTTCAAGTTACAAGTCAAGAAGCCAAGAGAACTTCTCAAAGGATAAGAAAAGTTCTGAGGGACAAGTTCAGTGTTTCAAATGTCGAGGCTACGGCCACATAGCAACGGAATGTCCCAACAAGAATCCGGCTAAGAAGAAAGCGATGCAAGCAGTCACTTGGGATGACAACTCCACGTCAAATGAGTCATCGTCAAGTGATGAAGAAGACAACGCGACAGCTTTCCACGCGTCCACCACATCTTCATCCTTCATGTGCTTAATGGCAAGTACATCCGACTCACTGTCCAACTCCACTGTGGAAAAGATTGCAACGGACGATGAATCAGATAATTCGGAAGGTGAAGATTTTGTTTTAGCCTACCATCAACTTTTGAGGGATTCAAAGAAACTGGCTAAACAAAACAAGGGGTTGAAAGAGAGATTACAGGATCTTGAAGATGAAGTAAAAAGAGTAACCTCTATCTCAACCGATCTTGAAGTGGAAAGGGACAATCTGATTAAGACAAATGTTTCCCTTCAAGAGTCCAATGAGCATTTCGAGAAGAGTTATATAGATATGGTGAACAAAGCGAATTACTTCTTGAAGCTCTACGGCGAGGCCGACAGGAAAAATTGGAAATGACAGAGACCATACGCCAACTAAAGGATGACTTACAGAGATTTTCTTCTGGAAGGAGTAAGTTGGACAGACTTCTTGGTCTCGGTCAAAGAAACAAGTTCGGCCTCGGATACACTCAAACTGGAGACATTCCAAGTTCGAGTGGTACAGTATTTGTGCCTCAGTCGGTATCTCCTCCTCCGACACCGGTGTTCACGACAAGCAACGACAACGAACCTACTACATCATCTTCGGAATCGACAAGAACCAAGGTATGTTTTCGTTGTGGCATTTCAGGGCACATAAGAAGAAACTGCAAGACTGGAGCCAAACGCACACCTCAAGCACATCTTGCAATGACTACCAAAAGGGCTATTCCTCGAAAAACAACTCCAACCAAATTGACGGAAAAGAGCCTTGGTAGTACACCGCTCAAGACGACATCATCAAGGAGCAGCAATTCTTCAAGCAAGACGCCTCACCTAGGAAATCAACTTCACGACCATTACCGACGCATACCAAAAAGGTTTGGGTGCGCAAAGGTGAGATCTTTCCCTGTCTTGCTACCAATGTTTCCTTGCATGCATATGATAGTTCGTCTTGGTACCTGGATAGCGGGTGTTCCCGTCATATGACCGGCGATAAAAACTGTTTTCAAACTTTTGAGAAAAACTCCGGAGGACTTGTTGTTTTCGGAGATGGTCGGTCTTCCAAAATTGTTGGAAAGGGAACGGTAGCTATTCCAGATGGCCCGGTTCTAGATAATGTATTATTTGTTCATGGCCTTAAGACTAACCTCATAAGCATAAGTCAACTGTGTGATAGTGGTTATTCAGTTAATTTTTCATCTGATAAATGCACTGTAACTGACATGAACCATGCTTTCTTTTTAAAGGGGGTTAGATCAGAAAACAATTGTTATGTAGTTCCTTCTAAGATTTCTGAAAAATGTAACCTAGCATCTTTGAAAAATGAAACACTTTGGCATGAAAGGCTAGGTCACATAAACTTTAAGGAACTTGCTAGAATTTCAAATAAAGATGTGGTCAAGGGGGTTCCGAAACTTTCTTTTGAACAAAACCTTGTGTGTGGCGGTTGCCAAAAGGGAAAACAGTCTAGGACTGCACACAAGAATTTGAACCACATAGGTACAAAACGGCCTTTGGAACTTTTGCATATGGACTTAATGGGGCCAACTCGTCAACCATCTCTGGGAGGTAAATGGTATATTTTCTTGTTGGTTGATGACTTTTCTAGATATACTTGGGTAGCCTTTCTAAAAGAAAAAGCTGATACCTTTGATTCTTTTCTCGAAATCTGCAATCGTATTATGATAGAAAAGAATGAAAGGATTACTCGAGTTAGGAGTGATAGAGGTGGTGAATTCATAAATTCCAAATTCATTGATTTTTGCATTTCTAATGGCATTAAACATGAATTCTCCGCACCTTACACACCTCAACAAAATGGTGTAGTCGAGCGCAAAAACAGGGTCGTACAGGAAATGGCACGTGTTATGCTTCACAGCCGGAACTTACCTTTATATTTTTGGGCTGAAGCGGTGAACACTGCTGTTTATGTTATCAATCGAGTGTATTTGCGCCCGGGGACTTTGAATACACCATATGAACTTTGGTTTTGTAGAAAACCTAACATCAAATATTTTCGCATTTTGGGAGTCGGTGTTTTATTTTACGTGATCGTGAAAATCTTGGAAAATTTGACTCTCGAAGTGACGAAGGGATTTTCTTAGGTTATTCTACAAACAGCAGAGCATATCGAGTTTTTAACTTAGAATCTAAGACGATCGTAGAATCGATAAATGTTAAGGTAGATGAAGCTTTTCACTTTGAATCTGAAAAATCTACCCTCGATATCTCTCTTGATGATGATACACCTGCTAATGCATCTTCTTCTAACAATTCTTTCGATAATAATGTTGATGCATCTAACGGTTCTTCAAGCTTATCTGATGTGCAGGAATCATCTCGTGTACCTCCGCCTACTCCTCTACCTCAAACGTTACGCATCTCCAAGGATCACCCTGAATCGAACATAATTGGAGATCCACAAGAAGGAGTTAGAACACGGAGACAATTGGTTTGCGGATTTGCATGCTATGTATCTCAAATCGAACCAAGGAATGTTGATGAAGCTCTCCAAGATGATTATTGGATTAAAGCAATGCAGGAAGAGCTCCATCAATTCGAGCGAAACAAAGTCTGGGAACTGACGAAGCCTCCGAAGCAACACAATGTGATAGGTACCAAATGGATCTTCAAGAACAAGAAAAACGAAGAAGGTACTATCATCAGGAACAAAGCAAGGTTAGTTGCTCAAGGCTATTCTCAAGTAGAAGGTATAGACTTTGATGAAACCTTCGCCCCTGTAGCTAGACTCGAGTCCATTCGTATATTGTTTGCGATTGCTTGTCATTTTAAAATCAAATTATTTCAAATGGACGTTAAGAGCGCCTTTTTAAATGGATTTTTAAATGAGGAAGTTTATGTAGCTCAACCGAAAGGTTTTGTGGATCATAAACTACCTAACCATGTTTTTCGACTGAAAAAGGCTCTTTACGGTCTGAAACAAGCACCGCGAGCATGGTACGAAAGGTTGACAAAGCACCTTTTGGAAAAGGGCTACACTCGAGGGGGAGCTGACAGGACTCTCTTTGTGAAGCATTATCAAAACAATTTCATAGTTGCTCAAATCTATGTCGATGACATTGTTTTTGGAGCAACAAGAGATAATGATGCTTCTAAATTCGCGGAGACCATGGAAAGCGAATTTGAGATGTCCATGATGGGCGAGTTGAATTATTTTCTTGGATTACAAGTTAAGCAGAACGATGAAGGAATTCACTTGTGTCAATCCAAGTATGCACTGGAGTTGGTCAAAAAGTTTGATCTTGAAAATTCTAAAGATTTTCCAACTCCAATGGGAACTAGCCATAAGGGACTTGGAAGTGAATCACAATGTGAGAATGTAGACGAGAAACTGTACCGCAGTATGATTGGAAGTCTACTATATCTCACGGCTAGTCGCCCGGATATATCCTTCAGTGTTGGGATTTGTGCGAGATATCAATCAGCACCGAAGGAGGTTCACCTGAAAGCGGTGAAACGGATCATCCGGTATATCAAAGGTACAATCAGTTTCGGAATTTGGTATCCTATGGGAACGACTTTGGATATTGTTGGATACTCAGATGCCGATTGGGCTGGATCTGTGGATGACCGGAAAAGCACGAGTGGTGCATGCTTCTATCTTGGCCACTGCCTTGTTGCATGGCACAGTAAGAAACAGAACTGCATAGCACTCTCGACTGCCGAAGCGGAGTACATTTCTGCAGGAAGTTGCTCAACCCAATTGATTTGGATGAAGAGCGTGTTGAGCGATTTCCGAATTTCAACATCTTCGGTAACCATTTTATGTGACAACACTAGTGCTATTAACATTTCTAAAAACCCTGTGTTGCACTCTAGAACAAAACATATTGAACTTAGATATCATTTTCTTAGAGAGCTAGTTGAATCAAACATTCTTCAACTGTCATATATTTCAACTGAAGATCAATTAGCTGACATCTTAACAAAACCTTTGGATCAAAAACGTTTTATTCACTTGCGTAAAGCAATTGGCATGCTTTCCTTGAAATAACCTCTTTTGAAACCTTTGCTTAGATTAGGTTTTGTTTTTGTTCTTTGTTTTGTTTTGTTCTTTATCTATGTTTTGTACATAGCACACTAATTGAGCATAAATCATAATTGACTTTACTTGCATCCTTGACATGCATTTAGAAATTTATTATGTCCTTGATGTCATAATATTTCAATGTTGCAATGATCATTTACGTTATTTAAACCATCTTCTAAGTGATCAAAGTCAATTTCTCTCTCAATGATCTCTTGGTATAGTCATTATCATATTTGATTGCTTAGTCGAGTATGAATTCGAGATCAATGGTTTGGTTGAATACCTTATATATTAAATAATTGATAGCCAATTGAGGGGGAGTCAATGAAATGTGAAATGCTCAAAAGATGTGGAAAGAGTTACATCCCAGTGAGGAGTGTGAAAACTACCACCACATGGAGAAAATGAAAGAAAAAGAAACTCCATGAATGAAAAGCAAATTTTTGTTTTGAAAATTGTTGATGAAACTCATATTGAAATACTTGACTCAGTCGTATTTCATGGTTGGTATAAGGTGGGATTTTTAGTAAAAGATGCTCAAAGAGCCACTCCTTCAACAGATTGTCTAGATATATTATCTAACTTATCTGGGATTTCAAACATCTATTGATCTTGGTACTTCATTTTCTTTACTGAAATTGATGATTTGATAAAGACATTACACATAAGATCAGGATAGATGTAATTGAAGTTGTTCAACTTTAAGTGTTTTAACTTTCGTAAATCTTCGTTTCATTTTTGGATATTTTTGATAGATTTTGCATAATCTATTTCTTGTTGTATGAAACGATGCTATTTGTTTAAAGTTGACATGATAAAGTGCTTACATACTTTTTCTGGATTTTATTGTATTTTTTTAACTTTTCTGGAGAAAAAGGTGTAGCGATCCGGATCGTGGCAAAGTGATCCGGATCCCGAACGCAGGATTCTCTCCTGCGTATAGCCGATCCGGATCGTGGCAAGTGATCCGGATCCCGAATGCAGGATTTTCCTGTGTGTGGCCGATCCGGATCTCATTCACGACCGATCCGGATCGCGGCTAGGGCTTCTTATAGAAACCTTCAGATTCAAGATTTCTTTACCCTAATTTCTGATTTCCAAGCTTCTAGAGTTTCTCTCTCTAGATCTCTTGCTTCCTGGTGCTTCAAAACTCAAGTTCTTCGGATTCAAGTAAGTTTTCATGATCAAAACTCGGTTTTTCACAGTTTTTAGGTTTTTTCATCAAACGTGAGTTGAAAAGATGGATTTTCTTCGTTTGTGAATGGTTTTTGATCAAATTTCTTTTGAAATAAGAACTCTGGATCTATTAGTTTTGCTTTTATGCTGGGTTTTTGCATGATTAACGAGTTTTTAGCCTTCGATTTCTAAAAATTCGGTTTTAGGGCATAAAAGAGGAATTTGTGTAAAACATGAAATTGATCTATTTTTAACATTCTTTTTGGAAAACTAATTTGATTCTTAGCTTCTCTATATGATTATGATTGTCTAGGTACAATGTGTTAAGATTTTTCAAAATTGACAATTTTTCATATGTTCTTGAGTTGGTTTTCACAGGACAATTTCTTTCTCCTGGTTGGTACTGTTACTTATCTCGATGGTGCTCACTAGACCAACCAATAAGTTGAAGAGGGCTAAGAAAGTTCAAAGAAAAGGAGAGGTGAAATTATCAGTGATACTGAACTTGAGAAAAACCCAGATGAAGTACACTGGGACATGTTAACGGATGACGATGATGATGACGAGTTTGTGCCTGCTGACTCGAAGCAAAAAGGAAAAGCACCAGTGAACTCTGGGAAGGCTCCTATGCCTGCCCCAACTATTTCTCTAAAACGTAAGCGGCTCGCTCGACGTTTTGGACGGAGAAAGGAGACCGATGTTGAACCACCAATAGCTCCGGACTCTCCGCCACGAGATGAAGAAGTGTTTGTTAACAATGACCGGCTTAGAGCATTTGCACATCGCGAGTGCATTGGCGAAAGACACGTGAACATTGAAGCTCTACGAAGTCACTCTCCTGAATTTGGTACTTTGATTGATGAAGCAAATCTCATTCAAGTATGTCGCTTCCCGGAAACTCTCGGATACTGCCTGCACCATGTGAGGACCTTCTATACCAACGCACGGCATCTTCGCGAATTTGAGAACGGTCCGATGGAATTCTATACGAATATCCAAGGAACGAGAATTAAAATCACCCCACAGTTGATTGGTGAGGTTTTGGGAATGGAAGCAAGCGGAAGAGGAGCTCACTATCTGAAAGGAGTGGATTTGACAAATACTTTATGGTGTAAAGTTATTGAGGGGATTTGTCTCGAGGGAACTCAATCAACGAACAAATCAGTTCGATCCAAAGAACTTCGTCTGGAATATCGCTTCCTGAACTTCATCACTTGCTACAATATACTTCCAAACATGCAGACGAAGGTTGTGAGATGGGAACGGTTGTTGTTCTTATATCTCATAGGACACCCGTCAGAAGCAAGGGCATTGAATATCAACATACCATACATCATCTGGAACAGAATGACACGATATGTTGAGCATCCTCATCCTACCGAAAGAATTCCTTTTCCATTGATCATAATGAGGATCTTACAGAAATTTCAAGTTGACATCACCTCGGCGACGTATCATCAATGTTTGAACATGATAGACGAGTCCACAATTGTCAAATCTCTTCACAAGCTGCCTCATGTCACTCAAGCTTCTGCATTTGGAAAGAAGCCTGACACGGATGCATCACCATCTCATCAAGCACCTGGCACAGATGATGAAGCATCATTGACTTCAATTTTCAAGTTGCAGCAACGACTATCCGTTCAGCAGGAACGAATGTTGAAGGAACAACAAAGGGTTGCGAATGAACTGGAGCTAACCACAGCAGCTCACATCACCATCACGAAGAAAGTAAACTCAATGGACAAGCGGATGCGAAAGATTATGTCCAAGATTGGTTGCATGAGTTCAGACTTTTCAGATTCTGATAACTAACTTTGTCTTTTTGTGCAGGATTTATTTCTCGATAACTGAATTTGGATTAGTTTAGTTGATTCTTTTAGTCTAGTTTAACTCTCAGTTTGTGCATATTCTTAGGTTAATTCTCCTTTTGTGCATATTGTTAGAAACTTATGAACTTTTTGTTTACTCTCCTTACATATTGTAGCTCATGCTACATTTTTGGCTTTATTTGTGACAAAAAGGGGGAGAGAATGAGAGTGTGAGAGTTGAAGAGTTATAAACTCTGAACAATGGAAAACAATGAACTCTGAACAATGACTGTGAATGAATCAAGGAATGAATCAAGGTAAGTATGAATCTCAACTCAACTTGGGTTTTCCTTTTGTGGATTGTGACATGCTCTATACTAACTATTTGACTAACTATTTGGGCATGTAATATGACTAACAAGTTGATGTTGGACTAACATACTTTGACATTTGGTTTTCAACTGCTTAGAAGATATGTTGGTTTTAACTATGTTCTTTCACATATCTGATTCTTTCAAATGTCATGATGAGATCAAACTCTATCTCTGCATTTGGTTTTCAATGTTTCAATTCTTGAGGTATCTAACGATTTTGTTTGTCAAGAATGTTTTCTGTGTGCAGAAGTTACAGATGTCTAAGTCTAGAGTCTGTTCTAGGAGTTTATCTCATGTTTTTATTTTTCATGGAACTCTTTTGTAAATTTTTGTTGTATGGTGATAGCAACAAAAATATCCTTTTTGAATTTTCTTTGTGGATCTGTGTTTTGTCACGAAACCGCCAAAGGGGGAGATTGTTACGGAATTTGAGTTGGCGTATTTCGTGAATAGTTTAAGTCTTGAAGATTGAAGATGAAGAAACTCTGGATCATATACCTCAATCTCAAGAAAGAAGAATTCAAAAGGATCAGGTACGTTTAACTAAATAATTTTGATGATCCGAATACTTCTTATAGTGTAGAAACACCTGGAAGAGGTTTTAACTGCATATTCATCAAAAACTGGACATGGGACATGTTCAGGATCCGGATCATGTCGTTTCAATCCGGATCCCGAAGGGTGTTCGTTCATACACTAGTTCAATCCGGATCATGGCATTTGATGATCCGGATCCCGAACATGAGTTTTACCTGTTGGCTTGAACGATCCGGATCGTGGAATCTCAATCCGGATCCCGAACACATTGTTCTGGTAAAACTGTATGAACGATCCGGATCGTAGATTATGATCCGGATCCCGAACAGGCGGTTTTCTGGAAATTGCTCTCTACGCGTCTGCGATCCGGATCGTGACTTGCGCAATCCGGATCGCCGTCCGTAAAACTTTCCAGAAAAGTTTGTTTTTGATCCGAATATTCTTCCTAGGGTTTCTAACCTATAAATAGCCCTTCCTTTTCATTTCTAGGGCAATCCACACATCGGAAAAAGAGCCGTCATTTTCAAATATCATTTTATACGGCCTTAGATCCACATATAGAGAAGAACGGAAATCATTAGATCTATTTAATGGTTCTTCATCTATATTGATTAGTTTGATTCTAGGTTTTCATACTCATATCTTGAGTTGAATCAAACTAATGAATACTTAGATGGTATTTCCGATCTACTCTTGATCTAAGTATTCGGCGGATCATCACCACCCAAACAAACAACGATTTACCCCAAAATCGGCGCGTGGACTCGCGTGGCCTTGTGGATTCAAGGTGTTATCGCTTTCGTGGATTCGGAGCGAGGTGCGTTCGTGGATTCGAAGCGTACCATTGGGTGAAGACCGTGGATTCGGTCGGACGTCGTGGACTCGACGTTGGACGCTGTGGATTCAGCGTTGGCGGCGCAGATCGTGGATTCGTGAAGCGTCGTGGAACGAGCGGAGAAGATCGACTAGGGGCGTATGGTAAAAGGTTGAGTCGTCTGTGAGTACGTTAAATCACCTTGTACGTGTGTTAACTCTAGTGGATTTCACCGTGTTATCGGTCCCGTGGTTTTTTACTCCGGTTTGGAGTTTTCCACGTAAAAATTCTTGTGTGTTCTTTTATTTTTCCGCATTGGGTTTTATCGCACAATGAATTTTTGAGTGTTTATTGTTTACACCTATTCACCCCCCTCTAGGTGTTTTTTCCCCTATTCGATCCTATTTAACCTAAACCCTACACTAAAAATCATTAAAAATGGGTTTTCCTCAAAATAATATGGTTTTTCAAAAAGGAACTACTTTTAGTCCTCACCCCGCGTGGGTTTGAGTGAAAAATGGTTTTCAGTAATAAATGTCACATTTTCTCTGTAAACTTCCCCACTCGAGAGGATTCCAGTGGTCTGGGTTCTAAGGGCTGCCTTTTCTTTGGGTCGAGAACAACGAGAGGCTATGCCTAGAGCCTGTTCTTGTTTGATTTCGGTTGTAGGTTCTAGTCTTTCGGGGTTCCCGGACCCTTCATTGTTGTCGGCTGTGGAGTATACCCAGCTAGTGAGTTTGCATGTTGAGTTGATGTCCTATTTACGGAGTCGTTGGGTTGACAGCAGTCCTGACTGTTCGAGTATTTTCCTGTTAGTGAGTTGGAGAGGTGATTTGGGTACTGTCGATCTTGTTGATCGTGGATTTGGACTATAGCCTGCATGAGCCGCATTGAGCTCGACAGAGATGCGCGGATACTTTTCTCGGTGGGGTCACGCCCCTCGAGTGCCGCTCCGGAGGTAGGCCTGTTACTTTGTTATCGCGACTTGTCGACGTAGTCCCTCTGGGTGGGCCAGTTTTGGTAGTCACGGACGCCCTACGTAAGTCCAGTTCTCCATGGATGTAATGGCAGTAGGTAGGCGCAGGTTTGACTAGACCCCATGTGGCAGTCAGTGTAGATTAGGTGACTGTATTTTGAGAGTTAGTAGATGCATCATGTTTCCATCTGTATCACTCCTTGAGCATTTAGATAAAGGCATAGTAGCTGTAGCGTTAGTTTCCAGCCCTTTTCCTTTCAGTATTGCATTTGTTACTTTATGCCTCTAGTAGACTTAGTGTGCAGACCGTCAGGCTTGGGGGTGGTACCCACTGAGAACTACTGTGGGATGTAGTTCTCACACCCGCTGTGGTGATTTTTCCCCAGGGATCTCTTCTCCTGTTCCTGCTGCTCCTGTTATTGATCCTGCTGACCGAGATATGGGAGTCGCGAGCTAGATCCCTACCAGTCTTTTTCCAGAGAGAGTAGTTGTACCCCTTTTGGTGATGTATTAGTACTGTCAATGATTTTGGGATGTATCTTGTACTTTTACTTTTGAGAGCTTTATTATTTTTGGAGAGACTTATGTTTTTGTGAGGACCTGACATGTACTATTTGGAGTTGTATATTTATTTCAGTAGTTTACTTTTTCGCTCTGATATCTGTATAGCTATAGTATCCTTTTTTTTGCAGGTTAGACGCTTCGTCTATACGGGGCCTCCCGTATGAGCGGCGGATCTGTTGGCGGGCCCGAGTTGCATTTTCGACCCCGGGGCGTGACACCACTCTGCGCCCTCGGCAGTCCCGTGATGAAAACCATCGTGATGTGATCCTATTTTCACTCGGGGATTGGGAGACTCTGTAACTTGCCAGCAGGAACCCGGTGCTCTGCCTTCACTTGCTGACAAGTCAAACACTGAGCCACGAACCTCCCAATATCCCACTTCATCCCATTCCACCAAAAAAAAAATATTCCTTGAGGTCCTTATACATCTTAGTGCCACCAGGATGGATGGTATAAGGTGTATAATGGGCCTCTCTCATAATCTGCTCTCTGATCTCGGAGTCCATAGGCACATACGCTCGGTCCCTGTACCGCAGTACTCCCGAAGCATCCATTGAGAAATCCCCTATCAGCTCAGCCTGAATTTGTCCTCTAATCCTCATCAAGTGGGGGTCCTCACTCTGTCTCTCTCTAATCCTGTCCAACAGAGTGGGCTGCACGACCAAAGACATAAGTCTAGCAGAGACCCCAGGGGATACAACCTCAATCTGCAATCGCCTCATTTGCTCAATCAGAGGTGCCTGCTGTGTGATTAACAAACTCAGACTCTACACTGTCCTTCTGCTCAGAGCATCTGCCACGACATTGGCATTGCCGGCATGATACAGGATGCTCACATCATAATCCTTCAGTAACTCTAAACACCGGCGTTGCCTCAGATTCAGCTCCTTCTGAGTGAAGAGATACATCAAGCTTTTGTGATCGGTAAATATCTCGCAGTGCTCACCATAAAGATAATGTCGCCACAGCTTCAAAGCAAAAATAACGGCGGCAAGCTCCAAATCATGCGTAGGGTAATTCTTCTCGTAATCCTTTAGCTGTCGCGAAGCATAAGCAATTACCCTACCATGCTGCATCAGTACACAACCCAAACCGCTGTGCGAGGCATCGCTATAGATCACAAACCCATCACCCATCACTGGCAATGCTAAGATCGGCGATAATATCAGTCTCATCTTCAGCTCCTCAAAGCTCTACTGGCATTGCTCAGTCCAAGTGAATTTTATCCCCTTCCTAGTCAGTCGGGTAAGGGGAGTAGAGAGCTTCACAAAGCCCTCCACAAACCGACGGTAATAACCTGCTAAGCCCAAGAAGCTCCTCACCTACAACAATAAACGTCGGTCTCGGCCAATCTCGAATAGCATTCATTTTGGCCGGGTCTACTGCCGCTCCTACAGCTGGAATAAAGTGGCCCAAGAAGGTAAGCTTCCAAAGCTAAAACTCATGCGTCGACAACTTGGCATACAACTTCTTTCCTCACAGACACTGTAGCACTATCCACAAATGCTCCTCATGCTCCGAGTCACTCTGGGAGTAAATCAAAATATCTATGAAGAAGACCGCTACCAATCTATCCAAGTACAGCTGGAACACACGATTCATCAAATCATAAAGGCGGTAGGGCATTAGTCAATCCAATTGGCCTCATTGTGAGCTCATAATGCCCATACCGTGTCCTGAACGCCGTCTTGGCAAAGTCCTCGGCCCTCACCCTCAACTGGTGGTAACCGGACTTCAGATCCACATAAAGCCTCTATGATCCATCATTTCCTCCACAGTAATGATGGCGCTCCCTTAGGCGAGGCACAGGGTCAAACAAATCCCTCAATCCGCCAGATCCTGCAACTGCGCTATCAGCTCTCTCAGCTTTACTGGTGCCATCCAATGAGGTACCGTCGAGGTTGGCGCGGTTCCCGAAACCACGTCAATCACAAACTCAATCTCCCTATCCAGCGACATCCTAGTCAGCTCAGGTAGAATCACACCCGGAAACTCACGGGCAATAGGGATACCCTTGAGTCCCGGTGCCGCCGTAGGCACCTCTCACACTGTCGTTGTAACCTGTGGGCTCTAACAGTCTCTACAAACAACCTCTTCTTGTCAGCCTCGCACAAGGTCATAGTCCTCTCTCTCCGCCGTCAAACATCACGTGGTACTGTGCCAACCAATCTCAAGCACTGGGTCAAAACACAGAACTGACACAAATATCAATAAGTCTGCCGGCATAACTCGCGGCCTCAACTGCACTGGACATGATCCACAAGCCTCCTCCACGTGCACAACACCAACAGGAACCTGTACCTCTAGTGCACGTGGTAACGACTCTACCTCTAGTCCATACAAGAATGCAAAATGCACTAACTCAGACTGCTGTAAGGAAAATCATACTTGTGACAACACAGTCCACCGCCGAGGCGCTCTCCAACCGGGCGGCGCAGACTCATCTGCTTGATTATAGGTGGTCGTCGCTTAGTTTGCCTCGACGTCAAAGTCCAGTCTGCCTAAAAATATCTAGACTATCCAAATAGGGAGCACGGCCCCTGCCCCCGCTCACACTGGGGCGACGAATGTGGCCCTCCGCAGATAACACATCCATGCTACCACCGCTGCTGATACTAATGCTGATGCTGCCATCGGGGTCCACCCGACCTCTGGCGCCTCAGAAATCCCCGGCCCTGGGACAGGAATCGGGAAGGCCTCTGCCTGCTGATCTGTCCTCCATCATCTGGCGACGGGCACTTCTCTCCAGAACTCGCCCCAGGCGGCAAGTCCCTGCCCCCAGGAATTATAGTGCCACGCTCCAAATGCAGCGCATGCTCCATCGAGGCATCCAAAATCCGTAGTTGGAGGGACCGACAAGCTGGAAGGTATCCTGGCGTAACCCTCTCTCAAACACACATATCCTATGCGCCTCGTCCCTCTTAACGTGGTGCGCACAGTTCAGTAACTGCATAAACTTTTTGGCACAAGGAGGCTCTCAAATGGTCTCTCCATCACCGCCGCCCACGACTCTGCCTCTAGAGGCTCTAAACTCAATCCTACGAATAGGGGCGGGTCCAACTGCCGAAACTAGCTCAGTCGATCCATGGTGTCCCACAGCTCATCTACTATTAGCTGTCCACCCTGCCTCGGTGTCTCAGTACTAATCGTCGGCACGGAGGAGGCTGCTCGCTCCATCGGCGCCACTGGAATCGCTGGCACTGAGGATACTACAACGGGGTGGTCTTAGGAGGGAAGCAATGTCGGCTACCCGCTGCTCCGATAACTGTGTCATCCAGATCAGCTGCTCACTCCTCCGCTGATAAGCCTCTAACAAACCTGCCATCTGGGTCCGGAGCTCTCTGACCTCAATCTGGGTATCCGGCCCGAATCTAAAAGCTCTGACTCACTGCTGTTGGGTTATAAGTAATTGGATCTAAATAGGGGAAAAAATACCTAGAGGGGGGTGAATAGGTGTAAACAATAAACACACAAAAATCGTTGCGCTATAAAACCCAATGCGGAAAAATAAATGAACACGCAAGATTTTTACGTGGAAAAACTCCAAACCGGAGTAAAAAACCACGGGACCGATAACACGGCGAAATCCACTAGAATTGAAACACGTACAAGGTGATATAACGTACTCACAGACGACTCAACCTCTTACCATACGCTCCTAGTAGATCTTCTCCGCTCGCTCCACGACGCTTCTCGAATCCACGATCCACGCCCAACGCTGAGTCCACAGCGTCCAACGTCGAGTCCACGACGTCCGACCGAATCCACGGTCTTCACCCAGTAGCACGCTTCGAATCCACGAACGTACCTCGCTCCGAATCCACGAGAGCGGTTGCACCTTGAATCCACAAGGCCACGCGAGTCCACGCGCCGATTTAGGGTAAATCGTTGTTTGTTTTGGGTGGTGATGATCCGCCGAATACTTAGATTAGAAATAGATCGGAAATACCATCTAAGTATTCATTGATTTGATTCTACTCAAAATGTGAGTATGGAAAACCTAGAATCAAATCAATCAATATAGATGAAGAAACATAGAATAAATCTATTGATTTCCTTTCTTCTCTATATGTGGATTTTTCGTATAAGATGATATTTGATTATGACGGCTCTATATGGATGCCCTAGAAAAAATCATAGGGTCTATTTATAGGTTAGAAACCATTGGAAGAAGATAAGGATCAAAAACAAACCTTTTCTGGAAATTTTACGGACGGCGATCCGGATCGAGATTAGTGCGATCCGGATCGTCGTAACAAAAAGACGATTCCAGAAATCCATGGGTTCGGGATCCGGATCACAAAGTCCGATCCGGATCGTTCATACAATTCACCAAACTTTCATGTTCGGGATCCGGATCGTGATGGTCTAGGATCCGGATTGAAATTGCCAATGAACAAACACCCTTCGGGATCCGGATTGCCGAGCACGATCCGGATCCTGAACATGTCCCATGTCCAGTTTTTGATGTTTATGCAATAAAACATTCTTCCAGGTGTTTCTACACTACAAGAAGTATTCGGATCACCAAAAATCTTTAGTTAAACATACCTGATCCTTTTGAATTCTTCTTTCTTGAGATTGAGGTATATGATCCAAAGTTCTTTCATCTTCAATCTTCAAGACTTAATACTTTCACGAAATACGCCAACTCAAATTCCGTAACAATCTCCCCCTTTGGCGGTTTCGTGACAAAACACAAATCCACAAAAGAAAATTCAAAAAGATATTTTTGTTGCTATCACCATACAACAAAAATTTACAATGGAGATCCAAAAATTAAAACATGAGATAAACTCCTAAAACAGACTCTAGACTTAGACATCTGTACTCTCTGCACAAAGAAAGCATTCTTGACAAACAAAATCGTTAGATACCTCAAGAATTGAAACATACAAAACCAAGTACAGAGATAGAGTTTATTCTCATCATGACATTTGAAGAATTCAGATATGTAAGAGAATCATAGTTAAAAACCAACATATCTTCTAGGCATTCAAGAACCAAATGTCACAAACTGTTAGTCCAACATCAACTTGTTAGTCATATTACATGCCCAAATAGTTAGTCGAATAGTTAGTAGGGACATGCAACCAATCAACAAAAGAAAAACCAAACCAAAGTTGAAGTTGAGATCATACTTACCTTGATATTCACAATGTTCATACATTTTCGTCATTGTTAAAGTTGCATTGTCCAAGTTCTCTCTTAAACTCTCTCCCCCTTTTTGTCACAAATAAAGCCAAAAACGTAGCAAAAGCTACAAAATATAAGGAGAGTTAAAAAGTTCTATTAATATGCACAATCTGAGAACTAAACTACAAGTTAGAACAAAAACTAAGTCCTAAAAATCCTGCACAAAAAGAAAAGAGAAAGATAAATCAGTCAAAAAGTGATCATTCATCAGAATCCGAGTCTTCAGAGCTTGTGCAACCCATTTTATAGAACATCTTCTTTACCCGCTTGGTCATTGAATTGACCCTTTTGGTTATGGTAATATGAGCTGCTGTGACGATTTCAAGCTCATTCGAAATTCTTTGTTGCTCCCTCAAAATTTGTTCTTGCTTAACAGATAGGCGCTGTTGTTCCTTGATAATTGATGTTAGTGATGCTTCATCATCTGTGCCAGGTGCTTGTCGAGATGGTGATGCAGCAGTGCTTGTACCGGGCTTCGTTCCAGATGCAGGAGCTGGAGTGACATGTGGCAACTTATGGAGGGATTTGACAATGGTAGACTCATCTATCATGCTCAGACATTGATGATAAATTGTTGAAGTAATGTCAACCTGAAATTTCTTTAAAATCCTCATTATAATCAATGGAAATGGAATTCTCTCAGTGGGATGAGGATGCTCAACATATCGCGCCATTCTATTCCAGATAATGTACGGAATGTTGATATTCAATGCCTTTGCCTCTGATGGATGTCCTATGAGATACAAAAACAACAACCGATCCCATCTCACAACCTTCGTCTGCATATTTGGAAGTATATTGTAACATGTGATGAAGTTTAAGAAGCGATATTCAAGACGAAGTTCTTTAGATCGAACAGATTTTTCGGTTGATTGTGTTCCCTCGAGACAAATTCCCTCTATAACTTTTCGCCATAATGTGTTTGTCAAATTTACCCCCTTCAAGTAGTGAACTCCTGTCTTGCTGGCTTCCATTCCCAAAACCTCGCCAATCAATTGTGGAGTAATCTTAAACCTTGTGCCTTGGATATTCGTGTAGAACTCCATAGGACCGTTCTCAAACTCTCGAAGATGCCGTGCATTAGTATAGAAGGTCCTCACATGATGCAAACAGTAGCCAAGGGTTTCTGGGAAACGACATACTTGAATAAGGTTCGCTTGTTCAATCAAAACACCAAATTCAGGGGAGTGACCTAGTAGAGCCTCAATGTTAACGTGCCTTTCGCCAATGCATTCGCGATGTGCAAAAGCTCTAAGACGATCATTGTTAACGAATACTTCTTCAACACGTGGCGGAGAGTCAGGAGCTATTGGCGTGTCAACATTAGTGTCTCGTCTTAGTCCAAAACGTCGAGCAAGTCGTTTCCGTTTCACAGAGATAGTTGGTGCAGACATAGGAGCTTTCCCTGCGTCCAAGGATGCCTTTCCTTTTGAACTACCAGATGCCTTTTGTTCAGGCAAAGAATCATCATCATCATCTGTCAATGCAGCCCAATCTACCTCATTACAATTCACTTCTGTGTCACTGACCTCAACAAACTCACCCCTTTTTTGTGTTTTCTTAGCTCTCTTTAATTTGTTCGTGGCTCGAGTGTGTACCATCGAAACCAGGAGAAGAATGATCCACGTGAATGCCATTGACTCTAGTGCTTTGAGTTCAGAGAAAGTGTCATGTGAAGAGCACCTCAAGAACACATGAAAAATCGTCAATTTTGAAAAATTTGAAAAATTGTACCCAAACGATCATAATCATGTAGAGAAGCTAGGAATCAAATTCGTTTTGCAAAAAGAAATTTAAAAATAGATCAATCACATGATTTACAAAAATTCCTCTTTTATGCCCTAAAACCAAATTTTTAGAAATCGAAGCCTAAAAACTCGTTAATCAGGTAAAAACCCAGCATAAAAGCAAAACTAATCGACCCAGAGTCCTTATTTCAAAAGAAATTTGATCAAAAACCATTCACAAACGAAAAAGATCCATGATTTCTACTCACGTTTGATGAAAACATATAAAAACTGTGAAAAACCGAGATTTGATCAACAAAACTTACTTGGAATTGAAGAACTTTGAGTTTGGAAGCTCCAAGATGCAAGAAATCTAGAGAGAGAAACTCTAGAGGCTTGGGAACAAAAGATTAGGGTAAAAGAAATTGAAATCTCTTTGTTCTGTTATAAGCCCTAGCCGTGATCCGGATCGGATCATGAATGTGATCCGGATCGGCTACCCGCAGGAAGAATCCTGCGTTCGGGATCCGGATCACTTACTCCGATCCGGATCGGCTTCAACTTTTTCTCCAGAAAATTTTGGAAAAATTCCATAAAATCCAGAAAAAGTATGTAAGCACTTTAGCATATCAACTTTAAACAAAAATCATCGTTTCATACAACAAGAAATAGATTATGCAAAATCTACCAAAAATACTCAAAAATGAAACGAAAATTTACGAAAATTAAAACACTTAAAGTTGAACAACTTCAATCACATCTATTGTGGAGACCGTAAACCCCGGACAGTTTTTCCGACTGAATCTACAGTTGAGAACACCATTGTTGGTGTATCTGGCCCAAGGTGCATCAAAGTGGTGCTACTGTTGGCCCTGAGTGGTATCTTTTACTGTTTTGGCCTTCGGCTGGGTTTGCCGAAATTTCGGGAAGGATTTTGGCCAAACAGAGGTCGGATTTGGATTCAGCACGGAAAAACGCTTGAAAACGGCTATTTATTTGCCAAATTTGGAGTCCGGATGACCAAAAAGGGCTACCGGAAGTTTCGGGGGAAAACGGGTGCATGGGGGGTGACCGTGGACCGGCTAGTGCCACGTGGCGGCACGGGATTGGTCGGCCCACACCGCCTGGTCCACGGGAAAGGTGCGCGGGTGCATAGACCGCGGGGCGGGCCACGTGGCGCATGCGGATTGGGGGGTGCGCGCGGCTCGGTCCAGGGAAAAATGCGGAGCGGCGCGTGGACCGGGTGCAGGACACGTGGCGCAGCGGTATTGGCGGGTCTACGCGCTCCCGGCCCACTGGGCTCTTCAGCGGTGAGCGGGGGCGGCGGAGCGGTCGACGTGTGGCGTCGCGCCACGCGTCGCCACCCGCGTCGCCCCGCCGCTGTAGCGGGGGACACGCGGCGCGCGCTCTGGGGCCCCGCACGGCTGTACCGTGTTCTGGGGGTACGTGGCGGGCGCCCAGGAGGGTTGGACGGCATCTGGTCCGACCCGGGCCGCGCCGGATCCGCCCGGGCTAACGGGTTGGATCCGGGAAACCCATTAAGCCTATTTAGGCTATTTTACTGAGTTTAAACCCATTTTTCACCCTTTTCCTTAGGGAATTTCGCAGTGAGGCCTTAAGAAGAAGTCTTCCTCTGCCAGAGACCTTTCCAACAGTAGCTTCCCGGAGTTGTGGTGGTGCACGGTTTCCGAGGTTGGCCGTTTTCCGTCGCGGCGCGCTTAGTTCATCTTCGACCCGTTTTGCGTCGTCTCGGTGCGCGGACTCTCCTGGTGTTATCCGACACCCGATTTCGACGATTTTTGCGCCGCTGGACTCACGACAGGTAGGGCTTGGATTTTGATATTCAAAGTTTTCCCAAATTAATTTCGGATTTTGGAGGTATTTGAGCTTTCTGTTGTCCCTTTTTCTTTGCGGATTTTTGGACAGCGACACGGTGTTTTGGCCGTATCTCCGCGTACAGATATCGGATCGGAGTGATTCAAGAGCCTAAATTCATCTACTCTTCGCGAGGAATCTGCTGTATTTTTCTCAGGACTTGAGGAGAGTGTCTCGAAGGTGAGAATCTTCTCTCTTTCCGAATGTTAGTCTGGGGAAATTTCTACAGTTGGGTTGAGGTTGTTTTCTTGCCGGATTTATTTCTCAGCGTAGAAAGCTCGGATTTGGACGTGCAGGTAGTCGTTTCGAAGCTATCGACGCGTAGATCGCGGGAATATTTTATTCGGATTTTTCTGAGGACTTTCAGCAGGTGATTTTTGGCCATTTTTGCAGCGGAATTACTATATGTTAAATCCGACAGTTTGGGAGGATTATTATGTAACAGCAGTGTAGTTTTTGTACCCAGGAGCAGAGTGGACTGAGCTGGACCCTGTGGACTCTGTGTAGCTGCCATCTTTGGTATTATCCGCTGTGGGACTTTTGACAGCGCGACAGTTCAGGTGGGTGGCCTCGCTCTCAGAATTTACGATCTGCACACTAATTCTAGCGGATTAGGGATGTGTTTGTATTAATGTTACCTCCAGTGTAGCATGTTAGAGAGCATGAGTTGGGATTACTTATTTGTTCGGTTAGCATGTGTTTCATATCAGTATTCTCCACATCATTATTATTGCTATCTTTGGACTTGACCTAGCACCCCTGTCATATGCAGCATGTTCAACCAGACTAGTAGAAAACTCCAACTTGGGCTAGGTTACTTTATTGCTCTAGACACTCCACTGTCATCACTATTTCATCTGGACTTTGTTTCTTCCTCGCCCAGATAGGGGCCGAGGGGTCGGGTTATTAGTGGGGTGCATTTACACTCGTGTCGGGGGACCGAGTGGAGTTTGATAGTCAGTTCATTGATCAGAGTGTCTTTGGGAGTTGTCTGAGTGACAGTGGGTCTCGGCTGTGTTGTGTTCCAGCCAGTGAGTGAGACAGGATTTCTTTGATTACAGTCGATCTTGTTGATCGTGGATTTGGATTATAGCCTGCATGGGCCACATTGAGCTCGACATAGATGCGCAGATACTTGCTCGGTGGGGTCGCGCCCCTCGAGTGCCACTCCGGAGCTAGGCGGGTTACTTGCTATTGCGGCTTTGTCGATGCAGTCCTTCTGGCTGGGCCTGTTTGGCAGCCACGGACACCCTACGTAAGGCCGCTCCTTCGGGACGTAACGGCAGTAGGTTGGCGCAGGTTTGACTGGACCCGATGTGGCAGTCATTGTGGATTGGGTGATTTGAGTTGTGAGTCAGTAGTGGTATCAGTCTTTTCTGTTTCACCCCTTGAGCATCTAGTTAGAGGCATAGTAGCTGTAGAGTTATTTCATCAGCATTTCTTTCCAGTATTTCATTTGTTACTTTATGCCTCTAGTGGACTTAGTGGGCAGACCGTCGGTCTTGTTGGCGGCACCCACTGAGAACTACTTGGGGATGTAGTTCTCACACCCGTCGTGGTGTATTTTTCCCCAGGGACCTCTACTTCTGTTCCAGTTGCACAGGTTGCTGATCCAGCTGATCGAGGTAAGGGAGTCGCGAGTTAGATCCCTACCAGGTGTCTCCTGAGAGTAGCTGTACCCTCACCTTTTGAGAGTTGTTTTGAGTGAACTTGTAGTGAGGATCGAGTTGTACTCTTTTTATTTTGGAGTGACTTATGGATGTATGTGAGGACTTGGTCTGTACATATACTCAGTGTTGTTTTATTTCAGTTCAGTATTTACGTTTCATCTCTGATACCTGTATAGTATAGATGTTCATTTGCAGGTTAGACGCTACGTTTCTACGGGACTTCCGTAGGGACGGCGGATCTGTTGGCGGGTTCGGATCGCAGTTCGATCCGGGGCGTGACAGATTAGAGTGGTATCAGAGCCTAGGTTGTAGGTCAGTGAGGACTTAAAAACCCTAGGCTTGTGGATGGACCCTAGGATGACTTACGTGAGAGTCGTAACTCTGTTGCGAGAGTCTTGATTGGGTTTTATACTCTCCCAGTGGATGGGGTGAGAGACTGACATATTTTCCTTCTGTGGCGACTATGTTGGCTGCAGACAACATAGTGCTATTGGGAAGGGAGATATGCCTGAGGACTTTCGCGAGATTGGGTCGAGTGTGATTTGGAGGTTCTGACTGTTCTTTTCTTCCTTCTCAGGGAAGTGATGCCTCCGCGACGCGGGATGTTTACGCGTTCGCAGCCTTCTTCCTCGGTGCCTGAGCAGGAGGGCTCGGGACCAGGACGTCAGGATGAGGTACAGGAGCTCCGAGCCCAGATGGCACAGATGTCGGAGGTTATCCAGCGCCAGGAGGAGACCTCTCGTCGTCAGGAGGAGGCCTTGGGCAGGATGATGGCTTTGTTGGAGCAGAGGTCGCAGCCAGAGGTGGCACCCCGTGAGAGTGCGCCTGTACCTTCTCCCCCAGTTGTGGCACCCCCTGTTGTTCCTTCAGCACCGGCAGTTTCCGTGGAGCCGGTTCCTAGCAGACCAGCATCGGGGGCGACGGGATCGCTGACTTCAGCTGAGCAGCGGATGGTGGTAGAGTTGTTGATGAGGTTTCGCCAGTTGGACCCACCCCGTTTTTCTGGTATGGGAGCTGAGCCGTGGGAGGCCGAGACTTGGGTCACGGCCATGGAGCGTCATTTTGAGAGTTTATTTATCGAGGATCGCTTCCGGGTCCTTTTGGCTTCTCATTTCCTGGAAGGCAACGCCGAGGCGTGGTGGCGGCGTGTGCGACCGGCTGGGCCGCCGGGGACGCAGCTTCTCTCATGGGCGGAGTTTCGCAGTCTTCTTTTGGGAGCCTTCTTCCCCGAGAGCGTCCGACAGAGACTGGAGGAGCGGCTGAGGACTCTTCGTCAGGGAGATCGTCCCGTGCAGGTGTACATAGCCGAATTTAACCAGCTGTTGGCTAGTATGCCTCACGTGGCCAGGGACGAGGCACATCAGATCTACATGTTTGAGCGAGGGTTGCACCGGGATATTTATCAGCATGTTCGTTCCAGCAGATCGCAGACTCTTGAGGCTTCGATGGAGCAGGCATTATATGTCGAGTCTGGAGAGACAGTGATGGCGGAGGTGGCGCCAGCCCCAGCAGTGACTCCGGGGGCAAAGCGCCCAGCACCAGTGGATGAGGGGCAGTCAGGTGGACAGGGACCCCCGAGACCTCCGCGACCTCATTCGCAGGGTCGTGGGCATCAGGGGCGCCAGAGATCAGGAGCACCCCGTCCGTGGCAGCAGCAGCGTCGACCATCTCGGCAGCAGTCCTCTCAGCAGCAGCAGTCGCAGCAGCAGCAGCAGCCTCGACGACAGCCACGATCAGACCGGTGTGTCATTTGTGGAGGGCCACACTCCCCGCTTCAGTGTTCCCAGAGTCAGGGCCGTTGCTTTCGATGTGGACAGGCTGGTCATTTCCAGAGAGCGTGCCCCAGAGCAGGTCCTCCAGCTCCTTCCTCGGCTTCGGCACCTACTGTTCCGTACCAGTCAGCTGGGCCTTCTGTGGCCTATGGTAGGCCTGATCATGCCTCATCTTCCTCTCGACAGCCAGATCGACGACCACCAGCACCGAGTGGGCGAGTTTATGCGGCACAGGTGGAGGATACTACCGCCGCGGAGCATGTCGTCGCAGGTATCATTTTGATTTCAGCAGTTCATACTCGAGCTCTTTTTGATACAGGCGCATCGCATTCATTCATTAGTAGAGAGTTCGCATCCCTACATGGTATAGAGGTAGCACCTTTATCACATGCATTAGAGGTTCAGATCCCAGACCATGTTCTGCATGTTGTGGAGTATTGTAGGGAGTGCCCTGTACAGTTGGGACCCTGGATTCTGCCGGCAGACTTGCTCGTGCTGCGGCAGCTCCGGGATTTCGACGTTGTACTGGGTATGGACTGGTTATCTCGGTATTGCGCCACTATAGACTGCAGGGAGAGGACTGTGACTCTTCGTGAGCCAGGGCAGGAGGAGTTCGTATTTAGAGGCTGTCAGAGTACCCTGTTTGCGATGACTATCTCGTCATCGAGAGCTCGGCGGATGATGAGTAGGGGCTGTACTGCTTTCCTGGCGACGGTCGTTGAGGTGCCTACGGCGGCACCGGGACTCGAGGATATCCCTATCGTCCGCGAGTTCCCGGATGTGTTTCCCTCTGAGCTATCGACGTTGCCGCCGGAGAGGGAGGTTGAGTTTGTGATTGATGTGGTTCCAGGGACCGCACCAATCTCAAAGGCACCTTATAGGATGGCCCCAGCAGAACTGAGGGAATTGAAGGCTCAGTTGCAGGATTTGATGGATGTGGGCTTCGTGAGACCCAGTGTATCTCCGTGGGGGGCGCCTGTTTTATTCGTGAAGAAGAAGGATGGATCACTTCGCTTGTGCGTGGATTATCGGGAGCTAAATAAGGTGACCATCCGGAACAAGTACCCGCTACCACGGATTGATGATCTGTTCGATCAGTTGCAGGGTGCGTCAGTGTTCTCAAAGCTGGATCTTCAGTCAGGTTACCACCAGTTGAGGGTGAGGGCCGAGGACATTCCCAAGACGGCTTTTAGAACCCGGTATGGGCATTATGAGTTTACAGTTATGCCTTTCGGACTAACTAATGCCCCTGCTGCATTTATGGATTTAATGAACCGGGTGTTTCAGCCGTACCTGGATCGATTTGTCGTTGTGTTTATAGACGACATTTTGGTCTACTCCCGGAGTGAGGTAGAGCATGAGGAGCATTTGAGGATCGTGCTACAGCTTCTGCGAGAGAAGAAGCTATTCGCCAAGCTGAAAAAGTGTGCATTTTGGCTCCGGGAGGTTGCTTTTCTAGGCCATGTTATATCAGCCGCAGGGGTGGCAGTGGACCCGACGAAGATTGAGGCAGTTCGGGATTGGCCTAGACCGACGACGGCTACGGAGGTCCGTAGTTTTCTTGGATTAGCGGGCTATTACCGTCGATTTGTAGAGGGTTTTGCGAAGCTCTCGACTCCCCTGACCAGTCTGACGAGAAAGGGGGTGAAGTTTATTTGGTCTGAGCGATGCCAAGAGAGCTTTGAGGAGCTTAAGAGGAGATTGATCTCAGCGCCAGTTTTAGCTCTACCCGTGATGGGCGACGGATTTGTGATTTATAGCGATGCCTCACACAGCGGCTTGGGTTGTGTCCTGATGCAGCATGGTAGGGTAATTGCCTATGCTTCACGGCAATTAAAGGATTATGAGAAGAATTACCCTACTCACGACTTGGAGCTCGCCGCTGTGGTGTTCGCCCTGAAGTTATGGAGGCATTATCTCTACGGGGAGCACTGTGAGATTTATACAGACCACAAGAGCTTAAAGTATCTATTTACTCAAAAGGAGCTGAACTTGCGGCAACGCCGGTGGTTGGAGCTTTTAAAGGATTATGATTTGAGTATCCTTTATCACCCCGGCAAGGCCAATGTGGTTGCAGACGCTTTGAGCAGGAGATCAGCACAGAGCTTGAGCATGATGATTACTCAGCAGGCACCACTTGTGGAGCAGTTGAGGCGTCTACAGATAGAGGTAGTGTCCCCTGGGGTCTCTGCTAGACTCTTGTCCATGGTCTTGCAGCCCACTCTGTTGGACAGGATTGGTGAGGCACAGAGTGAGGACCCCTACTTGACGAGGATCAGATCGCAGCTTCAGGCAGAACAGTTAGGGGATTTTTCAGTGGATAGCTCGGGAGTACTGCGGTACAGGGACCGAGTGTGTGTGCCTACTGATTCGGAGATCAGGAATCAGATTTTGAGAGAGGCTCACTATACACCTTATACCGTCCACCCTGGAGGTACTAAGATGTATAGGGACCTTAAGGCACACTTTTGGTGGTCTGGAATGAAGCGGGATATTGGAAGATTCGTGGCTCAGTGTTTAACTTGTCAGCAAGTGAAGGCAGAACATCGGGTACCTGCTGGCAAGTTGCAAAGTCTTCCAATTCCCTGAGTGGAAGTGGGATCGCATCACCATGGATTTTGTGACTGGGCTACCGAGATCACAGAGTGGAGCCGACGCAATCTGGGTGATTGTTGATAGACTTACCAAGTCAGCTCATTTCCTGCCTGTGCAGATGACTTGGTCCATGGAGCGCTTGGCACAGCTTTATTTGGCTGAGATTGTGAGGCTGCACGGAGTACCAGCGTCCATTGTTTCAGATCGAGACCCGAGATTCGTGTCACGGTTTTGGGGGAGCTTACAGTCAGCCATGGGTACTCAGCTTAGTTTCAGCACGGCATTCCACCCACAGACAGACGGCCAGTCAGAGCGCACCATTCAGACGCTTGAGGATATGTTGCGTGCGTGCGTCATGGATTTTGGAGGAGGTTGGCACCGACACTTACCCCTGGTTGAGTTCGCGTACAACAACAGCTTTCAAGCGAGCATTAAGATGGCTCCGTTTGAGGCGTTGTACGGACGCAAGTGTCGGTCGCCCCTTTATTGGAGTGATGTGGGTGAGAGGAGGACGCTGGGACCAGATTTACTGTTGGAGGCGGAAGAGAAGGTCCGAGTTATACGTCGGCACTTGGAGACGGCCCAGAGTCGCCAGAAAAGTTATGCAGATGTTCGGCGGCGAGACCTTGAGTTCCAGGTTGGGGATCACGTCTTCTTAAAGGTCTCGCCCTCGAAAGGGGTCAGGAGGTTTGGAGTGCGGGGGAAGCTCAGTCCCCGTTTCATTGGACCCTTTGAGGTGCTCGAGAGGGTAGGCCCTGTGGCGTATAGAGTTGCTCTACCTCCCCGTTTGGCTGGTGTTCACGATGTCTTCCATGTTTCGGCCTTGAGGAGATATGTATTCGATCCGTCTCATGTCATCGACTTCGCATCCTTGGATATCGGCGAGGACTTGGTTTACGAGGAGCGCCCATTGCGGATTCTGGCTCGTGAGGTGAGGGAATTGCGCAATCGGGCAATACCTTATGTGAAGATCCTTTGGAGCAACCATGAGGAACGAGAGGCCACTTGGGAGCTTGAGACGGCGATGCGGGATACCTACCCTTCCCTGTTCGAGATTCCTGATTGAGGTACGCAGGTTTACTTTCCTTTTGTTTCGAGGACGAAACTCCCTTTTAGTGGGGGAGGATGTGGAGACCGTAAACCCCGTACAGTTTTTCCGACTGAATCTACAGTTGAGAACACCATTGTTGGTGTATCTGGCCCAAGGTGCATCAAAGTGGTGCTACTGTTGGACCTGAGTGGTATCTTTTACTGTTTTGGCCTTCGGCTGGGTTTGCCGAAATTTCGGGAAGGATTTTGGCCAAACAGAGGTCGGATTGGATTCAGCACGGAAAAACGCTTGAAAACGGCTATTTATTTGCCAAATTTGGAGTCCGGATGACCAAAAACGGGCTACCGGAAGTTTCGGGGGAAAACGGGTGCATGGGGGGTGACCGTGGACCGGCTGGTGCCACGTGGCGGCTCGGGATTGGCCGGCCCACACCGCCTGGTCCACGGGAAAGGCGCGCTGGTGCATAGACCGCGGGGCGGGCCACGTGGCGCATGCGGATTGGCGGGTGCGCGCGGCTCGGTCCAGGGAAAAATGCGGAGCGGCGCGTGGACCGGGTGCAGGACACGTGGCGCAGCGGTATTGGCGGGTCTACGCGCTCCCGGCCCACTGGGCTCTTCAGCGGTGGGCGGGGGCGGCGGAGCGGTCGACGCGTGGCGTCGCGCCACGCGTCGCCACCCGCGTCGCCCCGCCGCTGTAGCGGGGGACACGCGGCGCGCGCTCTGGGGCCCCGCACGGCTGTACCCTGTTCTGGGGGTACGTGGCGGGCGCCCAGGAGGGTTGGACGGCATCTGGTCCGACCCGGGCCGCGCCGGATCCGCCCGGGCTAACGGGTTGGATCCGGGAAACCCATTAAGCCTATTTAGGCTATTTTACTGAGTTTAAACCCATTTTTCACCCTTTTCCTTAGGGAATTTCGCAGTGAGGCCTTAAGAAGAAGTCTTCCTCTGCCAGAGACCTTTCCAACAGTAGCTTCCCGGAGTTGTGGTGGTGCACGGTTTCCGAGGTTGGCCGTTTTCCGTCGCGGCGCGCTTAGTTCATCTTCGACCCGTTTTGCGTCTTCTCGGTGCGCAGACTCTCCTGGTTTATCCGACACCCGATTTCGACGATTTTTGCGCCGTTGGACTCACGACAGGTAGGGCTTGGATTTTGATATTCAAAGTTTTCCCAAATTAATTTCGGATTTTGGAGGTATTTGAGCTTTCTGTTGCCCTTTTTCTTTGCGGATTTTTGGACAGCGACACGGTGTTTTGGCCGTATCTTCGCGTACAGACATCGGATCGGAGTGATTCAAGAGCCTAAATTCATCTACTCTTCGCGAGGAATCTGCTGTATTTTTCTCAGGACTTGAGGAGAGTGTCTCGAAGGTGAGAATCTTCTCTCTTTCCGAATGTTATCTGGGGAAATTTCTACAGTTGGGTTGAGGTTATTTTCTTGCCGGATTTATTTCTCAGCGTAGAAAGCTCGGATTTGGACGTGCAGGTAGTCGTTTCGAAGCTATCGACGCGTAGATCGCGGGAATATTTTATTCGGATTTTTCTGAGGACTTTCAGCAGGTGATTTTTGGCCATCTTTGCAGCGGAATTACTGTATGTTAAATCCGACAGTTTTGGGAGGAATATTATGTAACAACAGTGTAGTTTTTGTACCCAGGAGCAGAGTGGACTGAGTTGGACCCTGTGGACTCTGTGTAGCTGCCATCTTTGGTATTATCCGCTGTGGGACTTTTGACAGTGCGACTGTTCAGGTGGGTGGCCTCGCTCTCAGAATTTACGATCTGCACACTAATTCTAGCTGATTAGGGATGTGTTTGTATTAATGTTACCTCCAGTGTAGCATGTTAGAGAGCATGAGTTGGGATTACTTATTTGTTCAGTTAGCATGTGTTTCATATCAGTATTCTCCACATCATTATTATTGCTATCTTTGGACTTGACCTAGCACCCCTGTCATATGCAGCATGTTCAACCAGACTAGTAGAAAACTCCAACTTGGGCTAGGTTACTTTATTGCTCTAGACACTCCACTGTCATCACTATTTCATCTGGACTTTGTTTCTTCCTCGCCCAGATAGGGGGCCGAGGGGTCGGGTTATTAGTGGGGTGCATTTACACTCGTGTCGGGGGACCGAGTGGAGTTTGATAGTCAGTTCATTGATCAGAGTGTCTTTGGGAGTTGTCTGAGTGACAGTGGGTCTCGGCTGTGTTGTGTTCCAGCCAGTGAGTGAGACAGGATTTCTTTGATTACAGTCGATCTTGTTGATCGTGGATTTGGATTATAGCCTGCATGGGCCACATTGAGCTCGACATAGATGCGCAGATACTTGCTCGGTGGGGTCGCGCCCCTCGAGTGCCACTCCGGAGCTAGGCGGGTTACTTGCTATTGCGGCTTTGTCGATGCAGTCCTTCTGGCTGGGCCTGTTTGGCAGCCACGGACACCCTACGTAAGGCCGCTCCTTCGGGACGTAACGGCAGTAGGTTGGCGCAGGTTTGACTGGACCCGATGTGGCAGTCATTGTGGATTGGGTGATTTGAGTTGTGAGTCAGTAGTGGTATCAGTCTTCTTCTGTTTCACCCCTTGAGCATCTAGTTAGAGGCATAGTAGCTGTAGAGTTATTTCATCAGCATTTCTTTCCAGTATTTCATTTGTTACTTTATGCCTCTAGTGGACTTAGTGGGCAGACCGTCGGTCTTGTTGGCGGCACCCACTGAGAACTACTTGGGGATGTAGTTCTCACACCCGTCGTGGTGTATTTTTCCCCAGGGACCTCTACTTCTGTTCCAGTTGCACAGGTTGCTGATCCAGCTGATCGAGGTAAGGGAGTCGCGAGTTAGATCCCTACCAGGTGTCTCCTGAGAGTAGCTGTACCCTCACCTTTTGAGAGTTGTTTTGAGTGATCTTGTAGTGAGGATCGAGTTGTACTCTTTTTATTTTGGAGTGACTTATGTATGTATGTGAGGACTTGGTCTGTACATATACTTAGAGTTGTTTTATTTCAGTTCAGTATTTTCGTTTCATCTCTGATACCTGTATAGTATAGATGCTCATTTGCAGGTTAGACGCTACGTTTCTACGGGGCTTCCCGTAGGGACGGCGGATCTGTTGGCGGGCTCGGATCGCAGTTTCGATCCGGGGCGTGACAGATTAGAGTGGTATCAGAGCCTAGGTTGTAGGTCAGTGAGGACTTAAAAACCCTAGGCTTGTGGTTGGACCCTAGGATGACTTACGTGAGAGTCGTAACTCTGTTGCGAGAGTCTTGATTGGGTTTTATACTCTCCCAGTGGATGGGGTGAGAGACTGACATATTTTCCTTCTGTGGCGACTATGTTGGCTGCAGACAACATAGTGCTATTGGGAAGGGAGATATGCCTGAGGACTTTCGCGAGATTGGGTCGAGTGTGATTTGGAGGTTCTGACTGTTCTTTTCTTCCTTCTCAGGGAAGTGATGCCTCCGCGACGCGGGATGTCTACGCGTTCGCAGCCTTCTTCCTCGGTGCCTGAGCAGGAGGGCTCGGGACCAGGACGTCAGGATGAGGTACAGGAGCTCCGAGCCCAGATGGCACAGATGTCGGAGGTTATCCAGCGCCAGGAGGAGACCTCTCGTCGTCAGGAGGAGGCCTTGGGCAGGATGATGGCTTTGTTGGAGCAGAGGTCGCAGCCAGAGGTGGCACCCCGTGAGAGTGCGCCTGTACCTTCTCCCCCAGTTGTGGCACCCCCTGTTGTTCCTTCAGCACCGGCAGTTTCCGTGGAGCCGGTTCCTAGCAGACCAGCATCGGGGGCGACGGGATCGCTGACTTCAGCTGAGCAGCGGATGGTGGTAGAGTTGTTGATGAGGTTTCGCCAGTTGGACCCACCCCGTTTTTCTGGTATGGGAGCTGAGCCGTGGGAGGCCGAGACTTGGGTCACGGCCATGGAGCGTCATTTTGAGAGTTTATTTATCGAGGATCGCTTCCGGGTCCTTTTGGCTTCTCATTTCCTGGAAGGCAACGCCGAGGCGTGGTGGCGGCGTGTGCGACCGGCTGGGCCGCCGGGGACGCAGCTTCTCTCATGGGCGGAGTTTCGCAGCCTTCTTTTGGGAGCCTTCTTCCCCGAGAGCGTCCGACAGAGACTGGAGGAGCGGCTGAGGACTCTTCGTCAGGGAGATCGTCCCGTGCAGGTGTACATAGCCGAATTTAACCAGCTGTTGGCTAGTATGCCTCACGTGGCCAGGGACGAGGCACATCAGATCTACATGTTTGAGCGAGGGTTGCACCGGGATATTTATCAGCATGTTCGTTCCAGCAGATCGCAGACTCTTGAGGCTTCGATGGAGCAGGCATTATATGTCGAGTCTGGAGAGACAGTGATGGCGGAGGTGGCGCCAGCCCCAGCAGTGACTCCGGGGGCAAAGCGCCCAGCACCAGTGGATGAGGGGCAGTCAGGTGGACAGGGACCCCCGAGACCTCCGCGACCTCATTCGCAGGGTCGTGGGCATCAGGGGCGCCAGAGATCAGGAGCACCCCGTCCGTGGCAGCAGCAGCGTCGACCATCTCGGCAGCAGTCCTCTCAGCAGCAGCAGTCGCAGCAGCAGCAGCAGCCTCGACGACAGCCACGATCAGACCGGTGTGTCATTTGTGGAGGGCCACACTCCCCGCTTCAGTGTTCCCAGAGTCAGGGCCGTTGCTTTCGATGTGGACAGGCTGGTCATTTCCAGAGAGCGTGCCCCAGAGCAGGTCCTCCAGCTCCTTCCTCGGCTTCGGCACCTACTGTTCCGTACCAGTCAGCTGGGCCTTCTGTGGCCTATGGTAGGCCTGATCATGCCTCATCTTCCTCTCGACAGCCAGATCGACGACCACCAGCACCGAGTGGGCGAGTTTATGCGGCACAGGTGGAGGATACTACCGCCGCGGAGCATGTCGTCGCAGGTATCATTTTGATTTCAGCAGTTCATACTCGAGCTCTTTTTGATACGGGCGCATCGCATTCATTCATTAGTAGAGAGTTCGCATCCCTACATGGTATAGAGGTAGCACCTTTATCACATGCATTAGAGGTTCAGATCCCAGACCATGTTTTGCATGTTGTGGAGTATTGTAGGGAGTGCCCTGTACAGTTGGGACCCTGGATTCTGCCGGCAGACTTGCTCGTGCTGCGGCAGCTCCGGGATTTCGACGTTGTACTGGGTATGGACTGGTTATCTCGGTATTGCGCCACTATAGACTGCAGGGAGAGGACTGTGACTCTTCGTGAGCCAGGGCAGGAGGAGTTCGTATTTAGAGGCTGTCAGAGTACCCTGTTTGCGATGACTATCTCGTCATCGAGAGCTCGGCGGATGATGAGTAGGGGCTGTACTGCTTTCCTGGCGACGGTTGTTGAGGTGCCTACGGCGGCACCGGGACTCGAGGATATCCCTATCGTCCGCGAGTTCCCGGATGTGTTTCCCTCTGAGCTATCGACGTTGCCGCCGGAGAGGGAGGTTGAGTTTGTGATTGATGTGGTTCCAGGGACCGCACCAATCTCAAAGGCACCTTATAGGATGGCCCCAGCGGAATTG
Organism: Tillandsia fasciculata; assembly: GCA_029168755.2. Taxonomy (NCBI): domain Eukaryota; kingdom Viridiplantae; phylum Streptophyta; class Magnoliopsida; order Poales; family Bromeliaceae; genus Tillandsia; species Tillandsia fasciculata. Next base: position 15,712,754 of record CM054939.1, on the reverse strand, counting down.
AGGGAATTGAAGGCTCAGTTGCAGGATTTGATGGATGTAGGCTTCGTGAGACCCAGTGTATCTCCGTGGGGAGCGCCTGTTTTATTCGTGAAGAAGAAGGATGGATCACTTCGCTTGTGCGTGGATTACCGTGAGCTAAATAAGGTGACCATCCGGAACAAGTACCCGCTACCACGGATTGATGATCTGTTCGATCAGTTGCAGGGTGCATCAGTGTTCTCAAAGCTGGATCTTCAGTCAGGTTACCACCAGTTGAGGGTGAGGGCCGAGGACATCCCCAAGACGGCTTTTAGAACCCGGTATGGGCATTATGAGTTTACAGTCATGCCTTTTGGACTAACTAATGCCCCTGCTGCATTCATGGATTTAATGAACCGGGTGTTTCAGCCGTACCTGGATCGATTTGTCGTTGTGTTTATAGACGACATTTTGGTCTACTCCCGGAGTGAGGTAGAGCATGAGGAGCACTTGAGGATCGTGCTACAGCTTCTGCGAGACAAGAAGCTGTTTGCCAAGCTGAAAAAGTGTGCATTTTGGCTTCGGGAGGTTGCTTTTCTAGGCCACGTTATATCAGCCGCAGGGGTGGCAGTGGACCCGACGAAGATTGAGGCAGTTCGGGATTGGCCTAGACCGACGACGGCTACGGAGGTCCGTAGTTTTCTTGGATTAGCGGGTTATTACCGTCGATTTGTAGAGGGTTTTGCGAAGCTCTCTACTCCCCTGACCAGTCTGACGAGAAAGGGGGTGAAGTTTATTTGGTCTGAGCGGTGCCAAGAGAGCTTTGAGGAGCTTAAGAGGAGATTGATCTCAGCGCCAGTTTTAGCTCTACCCGTGATGGGCGACGGATTTGTGATTTACAGTGATGCTTCACACAGCGGCTTGGGTTGTGTCCTGATGCAGCATGGTAGGGTAATTGCCTATGCTTCACGGCAATTAAAGGATTATGAGAAGAATTACCCTACTCACGACTTGGAGCTCGCCGCTGTGGTGTTCGCCCTGAAGTTATGGCGGCATTATCTCTACGGGGAGCACTGTGAGATTTATACAGACCACAAGAGCTTAAAGTATCTATTTACTCAAAAGGAGCTGAACTTGCGGCAACGCCGGTGGTTGGAGCTTTTAAAGGATTATGATTTGAGTATCCTTTATCACCCCGGCAAGGCCAATGTGGTTGCAGACGCTTTGAGCAGGAGATCAGCACAGAGCTTGAGCATGATGATTACTCAGCAGGCACCACTTGTGGAGCAGTTGAGGCGTCTACAGATAGAGGTAGTGTCCCCTGGGGTCTCTGCTAGACTCTTGTCCATGGTCTTGCAGCCCACTCTGTTGGACAGAGTTGGTGAGGCACAGAGTGAGGACCCCTACTTGACGAGGATCAGATCGCAGCTTCAGGCAGAACAGTTAGGGGATTTTTCAGTGGATAGCTCGGGAGTACTGCGGTACAGGGACCGAGTGTGTGTGCCTACTGATTCGGAGATCAGGAATCAGATTTTGAGAGAGGCTCACTATACACCTTATACCGTCCACCCTGGAGGTACTAAGATGTATAGGGACCTTAAGGCACACTTTTGGTGGTCTGGAATGAAGCGGGATATCGGAAGGTTCGTGGCTCAGTGTTTAACCTGTCAGCAAGTGAAGGCAGAACATCGGGTACCTGCTGGCAAGTTGCAAAGTCTTCCAATCCCTGAGTGGAAGTGGGATCGCATCACCATGGATTTTGTGACGGGGCTACCGAGATCACAGAGTGGAGCCGACGCAATCTGGGTGATTGTTGATAGACTTACCAAGTCAGCTCATTTCCTACCTGTGCAGATGACTTGGACCATGGAGCGCTTGGCACAGCTTTATTTGGCTGAGATTGTGAGGCTGCACGGGGTACCAGCGTCCATTGTTTCAGATCGAGATCCGAGATTCGTGTCACGGTTTTGGGGGAGCTTACAGTCAGTCATGGGTACTCAGCTTTGTTTCAGCACGGCATTCCACCCACAGACAGACGGCCAGTCAGAGCGCACCATTCAGACGCTTGAGGATATGTTGCGTGCGTGCGTCATGGATTTTGGAGGAGGTTGGCACCGACACTTACCCCTGGTTGAGTTCGCGTACAACAACAGCTTTCAAGCGAGCATTAAGATGGCTCCGTTTGAGGCGTTGTACGGACGCAAGTGTCGGTCGCCCCTTTATTGGAGTGATGTGGGTGAGAGGAGGACGCTGGGACCAGATTTACTGTTGGAGGCGAAAGAGAAGGTCCGAGTTATACGTCGACACTTGGAGACGGCCCAGAGTCGCCAGAAAAGTTATGCAGATGTTCGGCGACGAGACCTTGAGTTCCAGGTTGGGGATCACGTCTTCTTAAAGGTCTCGCCCTCGAAAGGGGTCAGGAGGTTTGGAGTGCGGGGGAAGCTCAGTCCCCGTTTCATTGGACCCTTTGAGGTGCTCGAGAGGGTAGGCCCTGTGGCGTATAGAGTTGCTCTACCTCCCCGTTTGGCTGGTGTTCACGATGTCTTCCATGTTTCGGCCTTGAGGAGATATGTATTCGATCCATCTCATGTCATCGACTTCGCATCCTTGGATATCGGCGAGGACTTGGTTTACGAGGAGCGCCCATTGCGGATTCTGGCTCGTGAGGTGAGGGAATTGCGCAATCGGGCAATACCTTATGTGAAGATCCTTTGGAGCAACCATGAGGAACGAGAGGCCACTTGGGAGCTTGAGACGGCGATGCGGGATACCTACCCTTCCCTGTTCGAGATTCCTGATTGAGGTACGCAGGTTTACTTTCCTTTTGTTTCGAGGACGAAACTCCCTTTTAGTGGGGGAGGATGTGGAGACCGTAAACCCCGTACAGTTTTTCCGACTGAATCTACAGTTGAAAACACCATTGTTGGTGTATCTGGCCCAAGGTGCATCAAAGTGGTGCTACTGTTGGACCTGAGTGGTATCTTTTACTGTTTTGGCCTTCGGCTGGGTTTGCCGAAATTTCGGGAAGGATTTTGGCCAAACAGAGGTCGGATTTGGATTCAGCACGGAAAAACACTTGAAAACGGCTATTTATTTGCCAAATTTGGAGTCCGGATGACCAAAAACGGGCTACCGGAAGTTTCGGGGGAAAACGGGTGCATGGGGGGTGACCGTGGACCGGCTGGTGCCACGTGGCGGCTCGGGATTGGCCGGCCCACACCGCCTGGTCCACGGGAAAGGGCGCGGGTGCATAGACCGCGGGGCGGGCCACGTGGCGCATGCGGATTGGCGGGTGCGCGCGGCTCGGTCCAGGGAAAAGTGCGGAGCGGCGCGTGGACCGGGTGCAGGACACGTGGCGCAGCGGTATTGGCGGGTCTACGCGCTCCCGGCCCACTGGGCTCTTCAGCGGTGAGCGGGGGCGGCGGAGCGGTCGACGCGTGGCGTCGCGCCACGCGTCGCCACCCGCGTCGCCCCGCCGCTGTAGCGGGGGACACGCGGCGCGCGCTCTGGGGCCCCGCACGGCTGTACCGTGTTCTGGGGGTACGTGGCGGGCGCCCAGGCGGGTTGGACGGCATCTGGTCCGACCCGGGCCGCGCCGGATCAGCTCGGGCTAACGGGTTGGATCCGGGAAACCCATTAAGCCTATTTAGGCTATTTTACTGAGTTTAACCCCATTTTTCACCCTTTTCCTTAGGGAATTTCGCAGTGAGGCCTTAAGAAGAAGTCTTCCTCTGCCAGAGACCTTTCCAACAGTAGCTTCCCGGAGTTGTGGTGGTGCACGGTTTCCGAGGTTGGCCGTTTTCCGTCGCGGCGCGCTTAGTTCATCTTCGACCCGTTTTGCGTCTTCTCGGTGCGCAGACTCTCCTGGTGTTATCCGACACCCGATTTCGACGATTTTTGCGCCGTTGGACTCACGACAGGTAGGGCTTGGATTTTGATATTCAAAGTTTTCCCAAATTAATTTCGGATTTTGGAGGTATTTGAGCTTTCTGTTGCCCTTTTTCTTTGCGGATTTTTGGACAGCGACACGGTGTTTTGGCCGTATCTTCGCGTACAGACATCGGATCGGAGTGATTCAAGAGCCTAAATTCATCTACTCTTCGCGAGGAATCTGCTGTATTTTTCTCAGGACTTGAGGAGAGTGTCTCGAAGGTGAGAATCTTCTCTCTTTCCGAATGTTATCTGGGGAAATTTCTACAGTTGGGTTGAGGTTATTTTCTTGCCGGATTTATTTCTCAGCGTAGAAAGCTCGGATTTGGACGTGCAGGTAGTCGTTTCGAAGCTATCGACGCGTAGATCGCGGGAATATTTTATTCGGATTTTTCTGAGGACTTTCAGCAGGTGATTTTTGGCCATCTTTGCAGCGGAATTACTGTATGTTAAATCCGACAGTTTTGGGAGGAATATTATGTAACAACAGTGTAGTTTTTGTACCCAGGAGCAGAGTGGACTGAGTTGGACCCTGTGGACTCTGTGTAGCTGCCATCTTTGGTATTATCCGCTGTGGGACTTTTGACAGTGCGACTGTTCAGGTGGGTGGCCTCGCTCTCAGAATTTACGATCTGCACACTAATTCTAGCTGATTAGGGATGTGTTTGTATTAATGTTACCTCCAGTGTAGCATGTTAGAGAGCATGAGTTGGGATTACTTATTTGTTCAGTTAGCATGTGTTTCATATCAGTATTCTCCACATCATTATTATTGCTATCTTTGGACTTGACCTAGCACCCCTGTCATATGCAGCATGTTCAACCAGACTAGTAGAAAACTCCAACTTGGGCTAGGTTACTTTATTGCTCTAGACACTCCACTGTCATCACTATTTCATCTGGACTTTGTTTCTTCCCCGCCCAGATAGGGGCCGAGGGGTCGGGTTATTAGTGGGGTGCATTTACACTCGTGTCGGGGGACCGAGTGGAGTTTGATAGTCAGTTCATTGATCAGAGTGTCTTTGGGAGTTGTCTGAGTGACAGTGGGTCTCGGCTGTGTTGTGTTCCAGCCAGTGAGTGAGACAGGATTTCTTTGGTTACAGTCGATCTTGTTGATCGTGGATTTGGATTATAGCCTGCATGGGCCACATTGAGCTCGACATAGATGCGCAGATACTTGCTCGGTGGGGTCGCGCCCCTCGAGTGCCACTCCGGAGCTAGGCGGGTTACTTGCTATTGCGGCTTTGTCGATGCAGTCCTTCTGGCTGGGCCTGTTTGGCAGCCACGGACACCCTACGTAAGGCCGCTCCTTCGGGACGTAACGGCAGTAGGTTGGCGCAGGTTTGACTGGACCCGATGTGGCAGTCATTGTGGATTGGGTGATTTGAGTTGTGAGTCAGTAGTGGTATCAGTCTTCTTCTGTTTCACCCCTTGAGCATCTAGTTAGAGGCATAGTAGCTGTAGAGTTATTTCATCAGCATTTCTTTCCAGTATTTCATTTGTTACATTATGCCTCTAGTGGACTTAGTGGGCAGACCGTCGGTCTTGTTGGCGGCACCCACTGAGAACTACTTGGGGATGTAGTTCTCACACCCGTCGTGGTGTATTTTTCCCCAGGGACCTCTACTTCTGTTCCAGTTGCACAGGTTGCCGATCTAGCTGATCGAGGTAAGGGAGTCGCGAGTTAGATCCCTACCAGATGTCTCCTGAGAGTAGCTGTACCCTCACCTTTTGAGAGTTGTTTTGAGTGAACTTGTAGTGAGGATCGAGTTGTACTCTTTTTATTTTGGAGTGACTTATGGATGTATGTGAGGACTTGGTCTGTACATATACTCAGAGTTGTTTTATTTCAGTTCAGTATTTTCGTTTCATCTCTGATACCTGTATAGTATAGATGCTCATTTGCAGGTTAGACGCTACGTTTCTACGGGACTTCCGTAGGGACGGCGGATCTGTTGGCGGGTTCGGATCGCAGTTCGATCCGGGGCGTGACATCTATCCTGATCTTATGTGTAATGCCTTTATCAAATCATCAATTTTGGTAAAGAAAATGAAATACCAAGATCAATAGATGTTTGAAATCCCAGATAAGTTAGATAATATATCTAGACAATCTGTTGAAGGAGTGGCTCTTTGAGCATCTTTTATCAAAAATCCCACCTTATACCTGTTACGGAATTTGAGTTGGCGCATTTCGTGAATAGTTCATGTCTTGAAGATTGAAGATGAAGAAACTCTGGATCAACTACCTCAATCTCAAGAAAGAAGAATTCAAAAGGATCAGGTACGTTAAATTAAATAATTTGTGATGATCCGAATACTTCTTATAGTGTAGAAACACCCGGAAGAGGTTTTAACTGCATATTCATCAAAAACTGGACATGGGACATGTTCAGGATCCGGATCATGTCGGTTCGATCCGGATCCCGAAGGGTGCTCGTTCATACACTAGTTCAATCCGGATCATGGCATTTGATGATCCGGATCCCGAACATGAGTTTTACCTGTTGGCTTGAACGATCCGGATCGTGGAATCTCAATCCGGATCCCGAACACATTGTTCTGGTAAAACTGTATGAACGATCCGGATCGTAGATTATGATCCGGATCCCGAACAGGCGGTTTTCTGGAAATTGCTCTCTACGCGTAAGCGATCCGGATCGTGACTTGCGCAGTCCGGATCGTCGCCCGTAAAACTTTCCAGAAAAGTTTGTTTTTGATCCGAATATTCTTCCTAGGGTTTCTAACCTATAAATAGCCCTTCCTTTTCATTTCTAGGGCAATCCACAATCGGAAAAAGAGCCGTCATTTTCAAATATCATTTTATACGGCCTTAGATCCACATATAGAGAAGAACGGAAATCATTAGATCTATTTAATGGTTCTTCATCTATATTGATTAGTTTGATTCTAGGATTTTCATACTCATATCTTGAGTTGAATCAAACTAATGAATACTTAGATGGTATTTCCGATCTACTCTTGATCTAAGTATTCGGCGGATCATCACCACCCAAACAAACAACGATTTACCCCAAAATCGGCGCGTGGACTCGCGTGGCCTTGTGGATTCAAGGTGTTATCGCTTTCGTGGATTCGGAGCGAGGTGCGTTCGTGGATTCGAAGCGTACCATTGGGTGAAGACCGTGGATTCGGTCGGACGTCGTGGATTCGACGTTGGACGCTGTGGATTCAGCGTTGGCGGCGCAAATCGTGGATTCGAGAAGCGTTGCGGAGCGAGCGGAGAAGATCGACTAGGGGCGTATGGTAAAAGGTTGAGTCGTCTGTGAGTACGTTATATCACCTTGTACGTGTGTTAACTCTAGTGGATTTCGCCGTGTTATCGGTCCCGTGGTTTTTTACTCCGGTTTGGAGTTTTCCACGTAAAAATCTTGTGTGTTCTTTTATTTTTCCGCATTGGGTTTTATCGCACAAAGATTTTTGAGTGTTTATTGTTTACACCTATTCACCCCCCTCTAGGTGTTTTTTTCCCCTATTAGATCCTTATTAACCTAAACCCTACAAGTGGTATCAGAGCGGGAATAGGGTTGTAAACAATGGTTGAAGGTGGAAACATCAATCGACCCCCTTTCTTTGATGGAACTAATTATGCGTACTGGAAAGTACGGATGAAAGCTTTCTTAATTTCCATCGACGAAAGGGTGTGGCAATCAATTGAATTAGGATGGTCTAATCCAACTGAAATTTTAGATGATGTTCGCACCTTGAAACCTAGGTCGAAATGGACCAAGGAAGAGATAGACTTATCTTCTTACAATGGCAAAGGGATTAATGCTCTATTTAATGCTTTGTCACAAACTGAGTTCTCTCGCGTCTCGGCATGTGAGACTGCGAAAGAAATCTGGGATGTTCTTCAAGTTACGCATGAGGGAACTAACCTAGTGAAGATTCAGAAACTGCAAATGCTTACGAGCAAGTTTGACTCAATCTCTATGGCAGAGAATGAATCCTTCACTGACTATTACACACGATTGCAAGACATCGTGAACTCATGTGCTAACTTGGGAGAGAAGATTCCAGAATTTAAAGTTGTAAGAAAAATTCTAAGAACTCTTCCTGAACGATTTCGCCCGAAGGTTGCAGCCATTGAAACAATTAAACACCCGGACGAAATGCGTGTAGAAGAATTAGTAGGTGCTTTACAAACTTATGAAATGACTTTTCCTACTAACTATTCTTCTGGAAAGGCATCTTCTTCTAAGTCTTCAGGTTACGCATTGAAATCAACTAAAGAAGAAGACGCGGATTCATCCTCCTCGGACGACGACGAGAACATTTCTATGGAGGACTTTGAGAAGCAGCTTGCTCTCTTGACAAGGAAGTTTCGCCGCAACTTTCGAAGGGGAAATTCAAGCAAAACTCCATCCTTCGGAAAGTCGAAGAAAGGCAAGGGATTCTCAAGCTACAAGTCAAGAAGCCAAGAGAACTTCTCAAAGGATAAGAAAAGTTCTGAGGGACAAGTTCAGTGTTTCAAATGTCGAGGCTACGGCCACATAGCAACTGAATGTCCCAACAAGAATCCGGCTAAGAAGAAAGCGATGCAAGCAGTCACTTGGGATGACAAACTCCACGTCAAATGAGTCATCGTCAAGTGATGAAGAAGACAACGCGACAGCTTTCCACGCGTCCACCAAACCTTCATCCTTCATGTGCTTAATGGCAAGTACATCCGACTCACTGTCCAACTCCACTGTGGAAAAGATTGCAACGGACGATGAGTCAGATAATTCGGAAGGTGAAGATTTTGTTTTAGCCTACCATCAACTTCTGAGGGATTCAAAGAAACTGGCTAAACAAAACAAGGGGTTGAAAGAGAGATTACTGGAACTTGAAGTTGAATTAAAAAGAGTAACCTCTATCTCAACCGATCTTGAAGTGGAAAGGGACAATCTGGTTAAGACAAATGTTTCCCTTCAAGAGTCCAATGAGCATTTCGAGAAGAGTTATGTAGACATGGTGAACAAAGCGAACTACTTCTTGAAGCTCTACGGCGAGGCCCGACAGGAAAAATCTGAAATGACAGAGACCATACGCCAACTAAAGGATGACTTACAGAGATTTACTTCTGGAAGGAGTAAGTTGGACAGACTCCTTGGTCTCGGTCAAAGAAACAAGTTCGGCCTCGGATACACTCAAACTGGAGACATTCCAAGTTCGAGTGGTACGGTATTTGTGCCTTCGTCGGTATCTCCTCCTCCGACACCGGTGTTCACGCCAAGCAACGACAACGAACCTACTACATCATCTTCGGAATCGACAAGAACCAAGGTATGTTTTCGTTGTGGCATTTCAGGGCACATCAGAAGAAACTGCAAGACTGGAGCCAAATGCACACCTCAAGAACATCTTGCAGCAACTACCAAAAGGGCTATTCCTCGGAAAACCACTCCAACCAAATTGACGGAAAAGAGCCTTGGTAGTACATCGCTCAAGACGACATCTTCAAGGAGCAGCAATTCTTCAAGCAAGACGCCCTCACCTAGGAAATCAACTCCACGAGCACTACAGTCGCATACCAAAAAGGTTTGGGTGCGCAAAGGTGAGATCTTTCCCTGTCTTGCTACCACTGTTTCCTTGCATGCATATGATAGTTCGTCTTGGTATCTGGATAGCGGGTGTTCCCGACATATGACCGGCGATAAAAACTGTTTTCAAACTTTTGAGAAAAACTCCGGAGGACTTGTTGTTTTCGGAGATGGCCGGTCTTCCAAAATTGTTGGAAAGGGAACAGTAGCTATTCCAGATGGCCCGGTTCTAGATAATGTATTATTTGTTCATGGCCTAAAGACTAACCTCATAAGCATAAGTCAACTGTGTGATAGTGGTTATTCAGTTAATTTTTCATCTGATAAATGCACTGTAACTGACTTGAACCATGCTTTCTTTTTAAAGGGGGTTAGATCAGAAAACAATTGTTATGTAGTTCCTTCTAAAATTTCTGAAAAATGTAACCTAGCATCTTTGAAAAATGAAACACTTTGGCATGAAAGGCTAGGTCACATAAACTTTAAGGAACTTTCTAGAATTTCAAATAAAGATGTGGTCAAAGGGGGTTCCGAAACTTTCTTTGAACAAAACCTTGTGTGTGGCGGTTGCCAAAAGGGAAAACAGTCTAGGACTGCACACAAGAATTTGAACCACATAGGTACAAAACGGCCTTTGGAACTTTTGCATATGGACTTAATGGGGCCAACTCGTCAACCATCTCTTGGAGGTAAATGGTATATTTTTTTGTTGGTTGATGACTTTTCTAGATATACTTGGGTAAAGGCATTACAAAAGAAAAGGATGATAGTAATTGAAGTTACTCGAACTTAAGTGTATTTGAACTTTCGTAAATTTTCGATTTCAGTGTTTGGAATGGCATTGATAGATTTCTGCATTCATTATTTCTTGTTGTATGGCAAAACATGAATTTGTTTAAACCTTCACATGGTGAAAGTGCTTACATACTTTTTCTGGATTTTATTGAATTTTTTTTAATTTTTCTGGAAGAAAAAGGTGTAGCCGATCCGGATCGGTGCAAGTGATCCGGACCCGAACGCAGGATTTTCCTGCGGGTAGCCGATCCGGATCACATTCTCGGGATCCGATCCGGATCGCGGCTAGGGTTTTTATAGAAACAAAGAGATTCTTGATTTTCTTTACCAAAATTTCTGTTTTCAAGCTTCTAGAGTTTCTTTCTAGATTTCTTGCTTCTTGGAGCTTCAAAACTCAAAGTTCTTCGGATATCAAGTAAGTTTTCATGATCAAAACTCGGTTTTTCACAGTTTTTAGTTTTTCATCAAACGTGAGTTGAAAAGATGGATTTTCTCGTTTGTGAACGGTTTTTGATCAAATTTCTTTTGAAATAAGAACTCTGGATCAATTAGTTTTGCTTTTATGCTGGGTTTTTACAGATTAACGAGTTTTTAGGCTTCGATTTCTAAAAATTGGTTTTAGGGCATAAAAGAGGAATTTTTGTAAATCATGGAATTGATCTATTTTTAAAATTCTTTTTGGAAAACTAATTTGATTCTTAGCTTCTCTACATGATTATGATTGTCTAGGTACAATGTTTCAAATTTTTCAAAATTGACATTTTTCATATGTTCTTGAGTTGGTCTTCACAGGACACTTTCTTAAACTCAAAGCACTAGAATCAATGGCATTCTCCTGGTGATCATCTACTGGTCACAATGGTGCCTGGGTTCATCGGTTAAAGAAGAACCAGGCGTCTCAACTGGAGACAAACCGGAAGGAGCCAATGAAGACAGCTCGGATTACAATAGTGAAGAATGGGACGAATTCTTCAAGGATGTTCAGCGAAAAATTGATGAAGAAGAAAGGAAGTTCACCAAAGGGAAGAGACTTATGAAATCTGCCTCCACGACCGTACAATATACAAGAAGGAAAAGCGTTCAAAGAAGTACAAGTCAGCAGAGTGGGCCTCTAACCAGAGCACGCTCACTTTCAGGAATTTTGCAAACTGAATCACCATGGACTGCAGGACCTGATGCACCATCTGCATCCAGACAGCGTTCATCTTATTCAAAGACACGGACAACTGAGACAGAGATATTGGAATCGATTCGTCAGGAACAACAAAGAATCTCTGCTACACATGAAAGAATATCGAGAGAGCTTCAGCAAGTCTCCTCTGAACACAAGAAGATCAAGAAAAATACTCAAACCTTAAGAACTTGCTTAAAGGACTTTAAGCAAGCTGAGCTGTACTAGTTCAGACTCTTCAGATTGAGCAACAGAATTGGTCACCTTAGTTTGGGTTCTTAGTTCTCAGAACATTGTTTTTCTTTACTCTTTTAGTTTATTTCTCAGTTTGTGCATACTTTTAGAACTCTTTTTTTTTTACTCTCCTTACATATTGTAGCTCATGCTACGTTTTGGCTTGTTTTGTGACAAAAAGGGGGAGAGAGTTAGAGAAAACAATGAACAATGATTGGATATGAAGGTAAGTATGATAATCAAGGTAAGTATGAATCTCAACTCAACTTTGGTTTTCTTTTGTGATTGTGACATGCTTCTATACTAACTATTCGACTAACTATTTGGGCATGTAATATGACTAACAAGTTGATGTTGGACTAACATACTTTGACATTTGGTTTTCAACTGCTTAGAAGATATGTTGGTTTTAACTATGTTCTTTCACATATCTGATTCTTTCAAATGTCATGATGAGATAAACTCTATCTCTGTATTTGGTTTTGTATGTTTCAATTCTTGAGGTATCTAACGATTTTGTTTGTCAAGAATGTTTTCTGTGTGCAGAGTTACAGATGTCTAAGTCTAGAGTCTGTTTTAGGAGTTTATCTCATGTTTTTAATTTCTGGAACTCTTTTGTAAATTTTTGTTGTATGGTGATAGCAACAAAAATATCTTTTTGAATTTTCTTTGTGGATTTGTGTTTTGTCACGAAACCGCCAAAGGGGGAGATTGTTACGGAATTTGAGTTGGCGTATTTCGTGAATAGTTTAAGTCTTGAAGATTGAAGATGAAGAAACTTTGGATCATATACCTCAATCTCAAGAAAGAAGAATTCAAAAGGATCAGGTACGTTTAACTAAATAATTTTGATGATCCGAATACTTCTTATAGTGTAGAAACACCTGGAAGAGGTTTTAATTGCATATTCATCAAAAACTGGACATGGGACATGTTCAGGATCCGGATCGTGGCTTTCAATCCGGATCCCGAAGGGTGTTCGTTCATACACTGGTTCAATCCGGATCGCAGCATTTATGATCCGGATCCCGAACATGAGTTTTACCTGTTGGCTTGAACGATCCGGATCAGGAATTCAATCCGGATCCCGAACACATTGTTCTGGTAAAACTGTATGAACGATCCGGATCGTGGATTATGATCCGGATCCCGAACAGGCTTTTTCTGGAAATTGCTCTTCTGTGCGTCTGCGATCCGGATCGTGAATTCCAATCCGGATCGCCGTCGGTAAAACTTTCCAGAAAAGTTTGTTTTTGATCCGAATATTCTTCCTAGGGTTTCTAACCTATAAATAGCCCTATTTTCATTTCTAGGGCATCCACATCGGAAAAAGAGCCGTCATTTTCAAATATCATTTAACGGCCTTAGATCCACATATAGAGAAGAAAGGAAATCAATAGATTTATTCTATGTTTCTTCATCTATATTGATTATTTGATTCTAGGTTTTCATACTCATATTTTGAGTAGAATCAAATCAATGAATACTTAGATGGTATTTCCGATCTACTCTTGATCTAAGTATTCGGCGGATCATCACCACCCAAACAAACAACGATTTACCCCAAAATCGGCGCGTGGACTCGCGTGGCCTTGTGGATTCAAGGTGTCATCGCTCTCGTGGATTCGGAGCGAGGTGCGTTCGTGGATTCGAAGCGTGCCATTGGGTGAAGACCGTGGATTCGGTCGGACGTCGTGGACTCGACGTTGGACGCTGTGGATTCAGCGTTGGGCGCGGATCGTGGATTCGAGAAGCGTCGTGGAGCGAGCGGAGAAGATCTACTAGGAGCGTATGGTAAAAGGTTGAGTCGTCTGTGAGTACGTTATATCACCTTGTACGTGTGTTAATTCTAGTGGATTTCGCCGTGTTATCGGTCCCGTGGTTTTTTACTCCGGTTTGGAGTTTTTCCACGTAAAAATCTTGTGTGTTCTTTTATTTTTCCGCATTGGGTTTTATCGCACAATGATTTTTGAGTGTTTATTGTTTACACCTATTCACCCCCCTCTAGGTGTTTTTTCCCCTATTTGATCCGTATTAACCTAAACCCAACACCCTAGGCTTGTGGTTGGACCCTAGGATAACTTACGTGAGAGTCGTAACTCTGTTGCGAGAGTCTTGATTGGGTTTTATACTCTCCCAGTGGATGGGGTGAGAGACTGACATATTTTCCTTCCGTGGCGACTATGTTGGCTGCAGACAACATAGTGCTATCGGGAAGGGGGATATGCCTGTGGACTTTCGCGAGATTGGGTCGAGTTTGATTTGGAGGTTCTGACTGTTCTTTCTTCCTTCTCAGGGAAGTGATGCCTCCGCGACGCGGGATGTCTACGCGTTCGCAGCCTTCTTCCTCGGTGCCTGAGCAGGAGGGCTCGGGACCAGGACGTCAGGATGAGGTACAGGAGCTCCGAGCCCAGATGGCACAGATGTCGGAGGTTATCCAGCGCCAGGAGGAGACCTCTCGCCGTCAGGAGGAGGCCTTGGGCAGGATGATGGCTTTGTTGGAGCAGAGGTCGCAGCCAGAGGTGGCACCCCGTGAGAGTGCGCCTGTACCTTCTCCCCCAGTTGTGGCACCCCCTGTTGTTCCTCCAGCACCGGCAGTTTCCGTGAGCCGGTTCCTGCAGACCAGCATCGGGGGTGACGGGATCGCTGACTTCAGCTGAGCAGCGGATGGTGGTAGAGTTGTTGATGAGGTTTCGCCAGTTGGACCCACCCCATTTTTCTGGTATGGGAGCTGAGCCGTGGGAGGCCGAGACTTGGGTCACGGCCATGGAGCGTCATTTTGAGAGTTTATTTATCGAGGATCGCTTCCGGGTTCTTTTGGCTTCTCATTTCCTGGAAGGCAACGCCGAGGCGTGGTGGCGGCGTGTGCGACCGGCTGGGCCGCCGGGGACGCAGCTTCTCTCATGGGCGGAGTTTCGCAGCCTTCTTTTGGGAGCCTTCTTCCCTGAGAGTGTCCGACAGAGACTGGAGGAGCGGCTGAGGACTCTTCGTCAGGGAGATCGGCCCGTGCAGGTGTACATAGCTGAATTTAACCAGCTGTTGGCTAGTATGCCTCACGTGGCCAGGGACGAGGCACATCAGATTTACATGTTTGAGCGAGGGTTGCACCGGGATATTTATCAGCATGTTCGTTCCAGCAGATCGCAGACTCTTGAGGCTTCGATGGAGCAGGCATTATATGTTGAGTCTGGAGAGACAGTGATGGCGGAGGTGGCGCCAGCCCCAGCAGTGACTCCGGGGGCAAAGCGCCCAGCACCGGTGGATGAGGGGCAGTCAGGTGGACAGGGACCCCCGAGACCTCCGCGACCTCATCGCAGGGTCGTGGGCATCAGGGGCGCCAGAGATCAGGAGCACCCCGTCCGTGGCAGCAGCAGCGTCGACCATCTCGGCAGCAGTCCTCTCAGCAGCAGCAGTCGCAGCAGCAGCAGCAGCCTCGACGACAGCCACGATCAGACCGGTGTGTCATTTGTGGAGGGCCACACTCACCGCCTCAGTGTTCCCAGAGTCAGGGCCGTTGCTTTCGATGTGGACAGACTGGTCATTTCCAGAGAGCGTGCCCCAGAG
The DNA here is from genome assembly GCA_029168755.2 of Tillandsia fasciculata. NCBI lineage: Eukaryota > Viridiplantae > Streptophyta > Magnoliopsida > Poales > Bromeliaceae > Tillandsia > Tillandsia fasciculata. The sequence continues at coordinate 15,697,556 of CM054939.1, read as the reverse complement.
CAGGTCCTCCAGCTCCTTCCTCGGCTTCGGCACCTACTGTTCCGTACCAGTCAGCTGGGCCTTCTGTGGCCTATGGTAGGCCTGATCATGCTTCATCTTCCTCTCGACAGCCAGATCGACGACCACCAGCACCGAGTGGGCGAGTTTATGCGGCACAGGTGGAGGATACTACCGCCGCGGAGCATGTCGTCGCAGGTATCATTTTGATTTCCGCAGTTCATACTCGAGCTCTTTTTGATACGGGCGCATCGCATTCATTCATTAGTAGAGATTTCGCATCCCTACATGGTATAGAGGTAGCATCTTTATCACATGCATTAGAGGTTCAGATTCCAGACCATGTTCTGCATGTCGTGGAGTATTGTAGGGAGTGCCCTGTACAGTTGGGACCCTGGATTCTGCCGGCAGACTTGCTCGTGCTGCGGCAGCTCCGGGATTTCGACGTTGTACTTGGTATGGACTGGTTATCTCGGTATTGCGCCACTATAGACTGCAGGGAGAGGACTGTGACTCTTCGTGAGCCAGGGCAGGAGGAGTTCGTATTTAGAGGCTGTCAGAGTACCCTGTTTGCGATGACTATCTCGTCATCGAGAGCTCGGCGGATGATGAGTAGGGGCTGTATCGCTTCCTGGCGACGGTTGTAGAGGTGCCTACGGCGGCACCGGGACTCGAGGATATCCCTATCGTCCGCGAGTTCCCGGATGTGTTTCCCTCTGAGCTATCGACCTTGCCGCCGGAGAGGGAGGTTGAGTTTGTGATTGATGTGGTTCCAGGGACCGCACCAATCTCGAAGGCACCTTATAGGATGGCCCCAGCGAGCTGAGGGATTGAAGGCTCAGTTGCAGGATTTGATGGACGTGGGCTTTGTGAGACCTAGTGTATCTCCGTGGGGAGCGCCAGTTTTATTCGTGAAGAAGAAGGATGGATCACTTCGCTTGTGCGTGGACTACCGAGAGCTAAATAAAGTGACCATTCGGAACAAGTACCCGCTACCACGGATTGATGATCTGTTTGATCAGTTGCAGGGAGCATCAGTGTTCTCGAAGTTGGATCTTCAGTCAGGTTACCACCAGTTGAGGGTGAGGGCCGAGGACATCCCCAAGACGGCTTTTAGAACCGGTATGGGCATTATGAGTTTACAGTCATGCCTTTTGGACTAACTAATGCCCCTGCTGCATTCATGGATTTAATGAACCGGGTGTTTCAGCCGTACTTGGATCGATTTGTCGTTGTATTCATAGACGACATTTGATTTACTCCCGGAGTGAGGTAGAGCATGAGGAGCATTTGAGGATCGTGCTACAGCTTCTGCGAGAGAAGAAGCTGTTTGCCAAGCTGAAAAAGTGTGCATTTTGGCTTCGGGAGGTTGCTTTTCTAGGCCACGTTATATCAGCCGCAGGGTGGCAGTGGACCCGACGAAGATTGATGCAGTTCGGGATTGGCCTAGACCGACGACGGTTACTGAGGTCCGTAGTTTTCTTGGATTAGCAGGTTATTACCGTCGGTTTGTAGAGGGCTTTGCGAAGCTCTCTACTCCCCTGACCAGCTTGACGAGAAAGGGGGTGAAGTTTATTTGGTCTGAGCGGTGCCAAGAGAGCTTTGAGGAGCTGAAGAGGAGATTGATCTCAGCACCAGTTCTAGCTCTACCCGTGATGGGCGACGGTTTGTGATTTACAGTGATGCCTCACACAGCGGCTTGGGTTGTGTCCTGATGCAGCATGGTAGGGTAATTGCCTATGCTTCACGGCAATTAAAGGATTATGAGAAGAATTACCCTACTCACGATTTGGAGCTTGCAGCTGTGGTGTTCGCCCTGAAGTTATGGCGGCATTACCTCTACGGGGAGCACTGTGAGATTTATACAGATCACAAGAGCTTAAAGTATTTATTTACTCAAAAGGAGCTGAACTTGCGGCAACGCCGGTGGTTGGAGCTTTTAAAGGATTATGATTTGAGTATCCTTTATCACCCCGGCAAGGCCAATGTGGTTGCAGATGCTTTGAGCAGGAGGTCAGCACAGAGCTTGAGCTGATGATTACTCAGCAGGCACACTTGTGGAGCAGATGAGGCGTCTACAGATAGAGGTAGTGTCCCCTGGGGTCTCTGCTAGACTCTTGTCCATGGTCTTGCAGCCCACTCTGTTGGACAGGATTGGTGAGGCACAGAGTGAGGACCCCCTACTTGACGAGGATCAGATCGCAGCTTCAGGCAGAGCAGTTAGGGGATTTTTCAGTGGATAGCTCGGGAGTACTGCGGTACAGGGACCGAGTGTGTGTGCCTACAGATTCGGAGATCAGAGATCAGATTTTGAGAGAGGCCCACTATACACCTTATACCATCCACCCTGGAGGTACTAAGATGTATAAGGACCTCAAGGCACACTTTTGGTGGTCTGGAATGAAGCGGGATATTGGAAGATTCGTGGCTCAGTGTTTAACTTGCCAGCAAGTGAAGGCAGAGCATCGGGTCCTGCTGGCAAGTTGCAAAGTCTTCCAATTCCCGAATGGAAGTGGGACCGCATCACCATGGATTTTGTGACTGGGCTACCGAGATCACAGAGTGGAGCCGACGCAGTCTGGGTGATTGTTGATAGACTTACCAAGTCAGCTCATTTCCTGCCTGTGCAGATGACTTGGTCCATGGAGCGCTTGGCACAGCTTTATTTGGATGAGATTGTGAGGCTGCACGGAGTACCAGCGTCCATTGTTTCAGATCGAGACCCGAGATTCGTGTCACGGTTTTGGGGGAGCTTACAGTCAGCCATGGGTACTCAGCTTAGTTTCAGCACGGCATTCCACCCACAGACAGACGGCCAGTCAGAGCGCACCATTCAGACGCTTGAGGATATGTTGCGTGCGTGCGTCATGGATTTTGGAGGAGGTTGGCACCGACACTTACCCCTGGTTGAGTTCGCGTACAACAACAGCTTTCAAGCGAGCATTCAGATGGCTCCGTTTGAGGCGTTGTACGGACGCAAGTGTCGGTCGCCCCTTTATTGGAGTGATGTGGGTGAGAGGAGGACGCTGGGCAGATTTACTGCTGGAGGCGGAAGAGAAAGTCCGAATTATTCGTCGGCACTTGGAGACGGCCCAGAGTCGCCAGAAGAGTTATGCAGATGTTCGGCGGCGAGACCTTGAGTTCCAGGTTGGTGATCACGTCTTCTTAAAGGTCTCGCCCTCGAAAGGGGTCCGGAGGTTTGGAGTGCGGGGGAAGCTCAGTCCCCGCTTCATTGGACCCTTTGAGGTGCTTGAGAGGGTAGGCCCTGTGGCTTATAGAGTTGCCCTTCCTCCCCGACTGGCTGGTGTTCATGATGTCTTTCATGTTTCAGCCTTGAGGAGATATGTGTTCGATCCGTCTCAAGTTATCGACTTCACTCTCTGGAGATCGGCGAGGACTTGGTTTACGAGGAGCGCCGTTGCGGATTCTGGCTCGTGAGGTGGAGAGAGTTGCGCAACCGGGACATTCAATTGGGGAAGAATCCAGTTGGAGCAAACACATGGGGAGCGAGAGGCTACCTGGG